>JABSTQ010009654.1:1200000-1800000 GCA_013358835.2 Ixodes persulcatus | reverse complement strand
CACGGTCTCGCGGCACGCCACTTCCGCCGATAATGAATTCCATTCTGCAATGGTTCGTGGAAAAAAAAAAGAGTTTCATAATGGTTGTCCTGGAGAAATACGGCTGAACCTTATAACAATGGTCTGTACGAGCAGAACGGTGAGATGGTGAGTGCAGAAACTTCGCAGCACAAATTCCTGTTTGATTATGATAAATCGAATAAAACAATTTGAGGCGCAGGCTTTTACGCCGTTTGTTAAAATGCCCCCATAAAGTTCCCTTTTCATTTCAGTTGTGCTGCTGAAACGATCGTATCTATCCAGGACAAACCGAGCAGCAGCAGCAATAAAGCTATAGCAAAGCGGGCGGCACTTTGCGAGCGGCCAATATTACTAATTCTTCCGAGGCGAGATGCCCGACAAGAAAGGAAGTCACGTGTGCGCGTCGAGGGCTGGCAAGGCTGGCTTCCGGTCGAATCCGCCGAAATTGGCGGAGCGACCTTTCTCGGATCCGGATAAAGATTTGGAGGGGTTGCTGTTCCAAAACGACGAGTGGAACACGACCGCCTCGATCCCGATCGCCCAGGGAAATAGGCGCGCGCTCCAGAAAAGTCGATCCCGGCGCACTCCAAAACGACGAGGGGAATTCGCCCCAAGAAAACGATTGGATCTGAAACTTCAGTATGTTATTGGGACCGCTAGTGCTGCGTCTGGGTGGAGTCTGGGAGTTCGGCGGTGGGTATTTAATTACGTTTGCGATGAAAAACCATTGTAAATATTTTTTTTCGGGGACACGCTGTGTTTGTACATATCAGGCATCAGAACAACATGCGGGTTACTCGTCACTTTCTTGCTTTATCTTTTTTTTAAATTTTTATTTCTATACTACCGCAGGTAAGGGGCATGCCAAGATAGTAAAACACTCGAGAATTCACAACTAAATTGAAAACATAGGTGTGGTATACCACTGTACATGCGTAATTGGTGCACAACACCACACTCTTTTAAAATAAAGAACTCTGCACAAAGAGACAACGTAGGAAACACACGTGACTGCCGTTTCCTATACAAATACAAACATGCATTACATAATTGAAGAAAAACATACTAATGAAAGCCGCATGTATTTATTAAACATAATATCAAAATTCTGGCTACTCATGCAATAGGCATAAAAACGAGGGTGCTCAATATGAAGTGGCAATAGACCTTTTGCTAAAATACCCAAGCACCAAGGAGCGTGCTGCGAATGTAGTAACTCGCGCCGCACGTGCTGGCGTCCGCAGAAGTAACTGTTCTAAAGCAAACACCTAAAACAAATGACATCTTGCACGCGAGTTCGTCAACGCCCTTTTTTGGTTATTTATTTCGAATATTTTATACGGGGAAGGTAAGCGCATGCTCCGCGTGTACATACATTCCCAGCATTCTCCTTGATGCTTGGGTAATTTAGCAATAGGTCCATTGTTCCAGGAAATGAGTTCCATTCCTGTACGGTACTTGGCAAAAATAGGTATTTAGCCTGTTCTGAATATTATTTCAGTGGGTGTTTTGATGTGTTTGTTTCTTGTCTCTCTGGATGTATTAAGGTTCAAGTAGTTTGAATAATCCAAGTTATAATTACCAATAATTATATTGTACTTTCTTACAGCGACGTCAAGAAGGGAGCGCTAGACATTATGGAGCGCACGCGGTCTTCCATCCGAAAAGTGGTGCCCTGCAATGTCCTGGAACCCGGAGTGCTCCCAGAAGAACACACGGAAGCCTTCGACGTCGTCCTTTCCTGCAACTGCCTGGAAAGTGCGACGGTAGACCACGAATCCTTCCGGAGTGCGGTTCTCAACGTGGGATCACTCGTGAAACCCGGCGGGTTGCTTGTTCTGGGTGGAATGGGAGGCCTAGATACCTATTTCATGGGAAACGCTGATTTCATTATGGCAAACGTCACCAGTGACGTGGTTAAAGAAGCGGTGACAGACGCAGGCTTCGAGATAAATGAATATCTTACCATGAACATTGACTTGAAGGGAAAAAATGACGCGTTTATGTTCATTCTGGCGGCTCAAAAACCTTGAGTCGGACAATGGCACCCCCGACATCACTCTGTGCGGCGTACTTCGCTTGACCACTTCTACGCAGCCTCCGTACCGCGACAAGCATTCAAAGATCGCGTAAATGTTTAATAGCTTACCACTACAAAACAAAACCAATTCAAATCAAAACAACTTTTTTTTTTTATTTTTGACGGAAAGGACAACTCGTAGAAAAGTCTGCCATTCTGGAACGTTATACGAGTCACCGAGACACGTGCACTAAAGAGAAGGAGAACATACCAATTTTCGAAAGTTTCGAAAATTAATGTAAGTCCAGTTCGAAATAAACACATCTTATTAATACTCCGTTTCAAACTAGTTACGTTTCTTTTACACGCCTTCTATGCTCTTTCACCAACGACCTTGCCATTTTCGAACACTCATGTGTGGTTCTGGAGAAAGTTGGTGAAACGATCTTTAATAATTAATCATTTATTGAAAGGGCGATGCAACGATAATTGTACTTTCATCAAATACCGCGAAGAATTAATCCTTGGTGTTCATAACCTAGAAAGCCGTGTTATTTGCTCTTTACACCCAATGAAAGACGCAGAAGGAAAAAAAAAAACACGTATTGCGTTTACGTTTTTAATTTGTAGCCACAAGATGTTGCGTGACTCGGCGCCGATTATTCGCGATTTTAGAAAAGCGGACGACACCTAACCGAAAACACCTAAACTGGACGGCAAAGGACCTTTCGCGATTTCTGTACCTTTCTTGTGGCTTCTGTGATTACATGTTGTCCGCGGTTGCCGCGATGGAATAGTTTTCCCAAGGCGGCGGTCCCACGGCCCCAACTATAATACCGGTGGCAGCTCTGCTAACGCTCCTGTTTGCTGTGCAAATGTCGCGTCTGTGCGCGTGTTACGTATTTCGTTCTTTTTGCAAATAAATAGCCAATTCATCATAACTCTTTTAGTGCAAAATATAATACGCATTTTTCAAAACTTAACGCACAATAAGAAAACAAAAAGTGCAAGTTTTGATATTTTCAGAGACATACCGCTATGCATTCCAAGTTTCTAGACTTGCAATGCATCCAAGACGCGTTCTTATTTTTTATTGAATAGAAGAAGGACTCGTCTAGTTCTGTGCATACGTGTTTTTGTTAATAGCACGCTCACATTTTTTTAATATTTATTCAAAAAGAGCCTTTTTTATGTGATTTTGAAGTCTCGTAACTCAGTTTCACATCATAACGCAGCAACGACATTTAAGGGCATGCTTGTGGTAAACATAGGAACTCAGAATACAAAATATTATAAGTGCAACGCCAGCCGTTTTCTTGTAAACACAACTTGATTATGGTAAAATTTCTAAAAATTCCCTTAACGCGTTCTTGGTTTTCTCAGACAGCGTTCTGGCATCTGACCTAATGTTTTTTTAATTGTATGCTAGAGGAACTGAGCTGGTTCACTAGAAGCGTGATTTTTTCGTATTCATAGTCAGATTTGTTTAAAATATGTTTAAATCATGGGACTATTTTGAAGCTCGACTCTGTGCGCAAGAAACCGGTTTCAAAAAAGAGGGCAGCTATTAGCCCCGTGCGCGACCGAAAGCGTCGCTGTGGTCGGCCTTCCACGATTGGCCGAACGCTGACTATGACGTCGGAAAGGGGATTTATCATCGACGGAAATAAGAGGTATGAAAGAACTTTAATTTTGACGGTGTTGGCAGTGTTCCTTTGAGAGCGCATTGATTTCACGCTTCCACCATGCTAATAACAAACACCATCGAACTTGTTGTTTGCAAGGTAATGACGTCACAAGGGGGAACCACAGGAGGGCGCCACCAAAACATCTCGCCGCTAATTTAAGCAACGATTCTTTAACTAGTGCTTTTCTCGTTCTAATTAAAATCACTTTCTATGATTGCAATTTTTTTTAAAGCATACTAATTGTCCTAAATAATAAAAAGAACCTATGTTGTAGCAGACGACGCGCACTTGCGCCATCTTTTGAAAGGTGGCTGAAATTCGAGGTTGAGAAGTTCAGGAAAAGTGGCGCTGGGGGGATTCTGTCCCTGATGCAGAGGATTCTTTTCTCAAATATTTCCTCGCGCTACTTCCTCGTTCTTGCAATGAGTAAATAATCTTGCAAGAAAAAGAAGAAAAAAACAAGGGTCACGAGCAAGTTCTCGAAAACATCTAGTGCCTATAAATAAGCTATTCAATGCTCCCTGCCATGTTCCGACACCACGAAAGGTGCGAATATTGAGCTCCATATGATGGTGACGACAAAGGGGAATTTCTTTTCCTTCACTCCAAGATTTTTACCCGACATTTTTTTCTTTTTAGGGTTCTAGCTTTCCAACCGCTCTGGTTCTGTTTTGCTCGCCATCGTGCAGGAATTTTAGATTTTCAGTTTTAACGTTACTCTACTTGTAGAAAACTTACGGAGAGTGTTATGTGTAAACCGCAGTGACTGGTCCTCATAGTAAGGCAACAAACAGCCAGTGATCGTGGTTCAAATCTGAGGCTCAGGAAAAGGGTCTAATAAACCCCCTTTCCATGCAGTGCCCTATCAAAAGCGTTGCACATGTACAAAATTCTCACTACGGTCGTCTTTCTTTGGATTAATTTTTATTTATTTTTTTCAAATAAGAACAATGTCAGACGATCAACTTTCATGGTGTTGGTTTAATAATGCAACGACTCCAGGCTTCCACTTTGCGTTTACACCACCCACGATTCTTGTCCTTTGCAACTAATTATAAGCAGCCAGGTCAGACTTGCTAGAAACAGCGTCTCAGCTGAGTCTTTGGGAAAGAAAGCAATGCCAAAACCAGCGCTCGGGCTGAGCGGGACTCAAGCCGCGTCTCAAGACAGTCGTGCGCCCAACCTTTTGCAGTGCTTTCTTTCACTCAGTCTCAGCTGAGATGCTGTTCTAGCAAGCCGGTCCAGGATCACAACTCGTGAAGTTTCCTCGCGCTTTTCTTTCGTTTTTCTGAGTCCCCGCAATGAGTATTGCGAAATAAAATCAAATGAGATGCTCAGTGCTGCCCTGCCATGTTCTTCCATGACCGGGCTAGAGAGCGGTTTCCTTGTGGCCTTCGCTCTCGCCGAGGAGCAATGGAACTTCTTTAGCCGCGTAGGCGTGCGACCACACAACCATGCCCAACGCCGCCTGAGCCATCCTGAACAACTGTTCCCCGACCAATGCGATTGAAAATGTGTGCAATCATACTTGCTTGAAATAACTGTAGTGAGCCGATTGAAATAAGTTTCGGCTTACAATAATTAAATTCTTGTCTATACAAACTTGTTTCTTAATGAGACGAAGAGAAAGACGTGTTCCGCATAAGTCCCTGAAGGCAGCTGGCCTCACGACCTATAGGTCCAATTACTCTAGAAACTTACCTAACTCAACCCCCGAGCAAAGAGGACAACACGGTGAGGAGGACGTGCCTCTCAGAAGGAATTAAAGCACTGTAGGAGCGGTAGGGTTACAGCGACCCCTCCAAGCTGCCGCCGCAGGGAGCAACTACTCCCGGTGCAATGGCCGTAAGAGATCATGCCTGTTCATTCTAGCCTAGGTTGGCTACATGTCTGTCTGTCTCAGGGTGAAGACATCCATTGTTGCTCTGAATGTGCCAGCGCGTGACGCTCTCGCGCACTCGGTGCGTGATTTGGGCGGTAAAATGGCGTCTATGCACTAGCCAAAGCTACGGGCTCGAGCTGAGTGACACCGGATTGCGCGCACTTCAAAATGCATAAAAAAACGATTGGGCGGAAAAATGCCCGGGTTGTCACCACCGTCATGTGGTCTTCGGTTAAGGCACGTAGCCAGGATTTTGTTTGGGGGGGGGGGGGGGGGCGCCCATGACAAAATGCTGTATGAGGTGGAGGGGGGAGAGGAGGTTCAGGAAAATAAAAGATTTCGGGGAAAGCCCCCCCCTGGCTACGTGCCTGCTTCGGTTCGTTGTCATTTGAAAAGAGAAGACGGTCTACGCGGTGTTATGCCATTTGAACGTGAACGTGCAGACGGCCATAGGAACGGGAAGACACACTGAAATTTGGATGATCTGGACCACTTGGCGGTTCTCCCGTGTACATGTTGTAAAAATACAAATAAATATTACGACAACAAGTGTGCGTGAGTTAATAATAAAAATAATAATCCTTATTTCCAGACATACGTTTGTCTGAGGGGCTGTGGCAAAAGAATACAAAAGGAAATTCGGCACAGACACTTAAGACTGCTTACGTGTGGGAATGCGAAAGCATTGTAGTCCCTTTGGTGAAATGTTTTCGATTTATTTTTTTGACATGGGTTAAAGTTATTTCTGCTGATTCGGTGTGTGACGCGCGGGAGGCAGCACCCGCCACCGATTCTCCCATTTGGCTGCGCCGTCACGTGCCCAATGACGCACGCACTTGGCCACATCTTCAGTCAGCCAGATGGTTGTGACGGGACGTATGCAGTGACGCATGCACTAGGCACACCTTAGTCAGCCAGGACCGTGGAGCCGCCGTGGCGTCGACAATAAAGAGAACAAAAAAAAAAAAAAAAAAAGCCGCCGTGGAGTCTGGGAAACGTGCCCGTCTCGCACCCCGGAGACCCGTGTTCAATTCCCATCCAGACCGAAATGTAACAGAGTTTCTCTCTAAACCGCCATTCATTTACTTAGTTTATAGGAACCTTCGTGAAAAATGTGACGTTAATCCGGGCATTTCTAACGTGTTTTTACTCTTTGCGCCATCGGCAATTTTTGGTACCATCGCTCGGCCATGCCGCCGACGACGCCGCCGGATTTTCGCCTAATGAGGCAAATAATCTTTTCGCATTAAAAAGTATTCTGACCATGCCATCAGTCCCTTTTTACAGCATTCAACAGTGTACAGGACCAGTGTCAGCATAAAAAGCAATTATACATAAAAAAAAATCAAATTGACATTAGCCAAGCATTGTAGTCACAATAATCAATAATCAACATCATCAAAAGCTTGAAATAGAAATCATTCACATCACCATCACTGAGATCACATTCATTACCATAAAATGTCAGCGTTACTGTGAAATTCCCCATTTCTGTTGCATTCAAACAGAACACATGTAAGACGTTGGTATATTTTTTTTCAACATCAAATTATCGACTAATTTATTATTAATGAAAAAAAAAATCAAAAGCACTATAAAACACACTTTGAAATCTGCTACCCACTCGACTAAATATTTTTAAGCTTAAGTCACTGGGACTAAAAAATACACTTTTACTCTTTTCTTGAACATTAAGATTCTTCGACCTCGGTGTACTAATTCAACAATATTTGGGGTGGTTATTTATAAGGTTAGATAACTGATGATCAAGCTTTATCAAACTATCATCAAAATGATGAGTTATATAGAGCGTCCCTCTGAACACCCGTCTTGAAAAAGAGTCTGCTATTGCTTGTTTTATCATAGATCAAAATGCAGTCAAAGACTAAGGTACACAAGCACAAGCACGCACACTAAAAGCGCAAGGCCAAGGTGTATGGTTTGCGCTTGATTGCTTTAACCGGGGACAAAAAACGCACTATAAGACGTTGAGCTCCATGACATGGTGTTTTTTGGCTCTGCTTGACTGGCCTCATTGGCCTGTTATGCCAGCTGCGCTCGACTTACAGCGAAAATGAATTTAAACGTTTATGTCGTGCAAAACCTCTTTCATTCACAAAATGCTGACAAGGCATGTCTTATATATGTTCTTTATCGTTTGATAACATTCTTCATTGATTTATTGAATATATTTTTAATGCTTTAAAGTTAAAACGATAGCTACTGATTTGTGAGCCTCTAACGAAATCGCTTTGCCAACCCTGCAGCGTGGAAACTAAGCCAGGATAAAAAAAAGAAGAAAAAAAAGAAGATTTGCCCAGCTAGGCACTCTTGATCGGGTCGATGAGCTAGCTGGGCTCCGCTTCTGTGCGAACTTGGCACTGCTAGCACCACTGGCACGTTTGCTGGCATTTGTGTCAGCGGGAGCACGCGTTGAGCGCTGAACGTGCACGGGCGAGCAGCAGAAAGTTGAAAATTAAGAGCAGAGGAGGAACATCACTGCCTCGAGCCTGCTTTCCACACGGATGAGTGCCGCCATCTAGTGGTTGAACTAATGGCTTGTTCAAGATGGCCGCCGTGGGACCGCCGCCTAAGCGGGTTTCACAGGCAGCGATTCCGCGGCCGAAATCGCTCCCACTAACGACGCGGCGGCACATATCGCGAGGATTCATTTCACATGAGCGTTTCCTGCCGTGGCGATGGTCAATGTTGCTTGCAGCAAGCAAATGCGCACAGTCGGTTGCAGCGGCTTCTAGCAACAATTTTGTTGCCTTAGTTCTTAATTTTACCTTTAATTTCACCAATAAAACACAAAAAAAGCGTTTAAGATACTAAATAAACCCTGGTCTTATTTGTTTATGTTTTTTTTTTTTTTAATTTTGTCGTCGCGGTGGATGAAACATCGGATCATCCTCGGCAGCGTCACGGGCAGCGCCTTCCTCGGATATAAAGACTCCAACTGATATGGCCGACCCGAACCTCCTGGACCCGAACCTCCCGTAGTAGTGCAGTGGTTTCATACCGGCCTTGTCGATCACTTTCACGGCCTCAGTCACCTCTTCCCAGAGTTTCTCTTTGGTCCCAGTGTTCCTATATTCTTTTAGCTGCGCATCCCAAAGAACCAAACGCAAAGCAAATTGTTGTGTGCATGTTTACACAGCCGGAAGTTAGTCTGCCTCAGTGGGCGTCTGGTGTCTCAGCTGTAGATGAGCAATGGACCTTTTGTAGAAATACGCGGTGCGCATGCGCGGAGTATTTCATGCGCCTGGGGTCGAGAGTATCTAGTTCCAAACAATCCGCCATCTTGCATTTCTCGCCTTTGAGCGGTTTCGTTGTGTCGACCTCGGGGCGGAAGTTTACGCACGATGGGGTCAAAGGTGAGCTTGGGGGAGCCGTATCCAGGTCACATCGCCTCAATGGGTGAACAGGATGTAGCTGACGTTTTGGGTGTGGAACGGGTGGGAGAGGCCTTGGGCGCGCGTTGTTTTCCAGTCACCTAGTCTCGAACCGATTCGCGTGTCTAGGTGGCAGCACATATTCGCCAAGAGGTCCATTTAGCCAGTGCGGTACAACCGCTAACCTGGGGTCTTTAACATGCACCACCCAGTAGTGACACACGATCGCACGCCGGTATGATGCTCATCCAGATCGAAACGGGCAAAGGCGGGAATGGACCTTTTGTAGAAATACGCAGTGCGCATGCGCGGAGTATTTCATGCGCCTGGGTTCGAGAGTATCTAGTTCCAAACAATCCGCCATCTTGCATTTCTCGCCTTTGAGCGGTTTCGTTGTGTCGACCTCGGGGTGGAAGATTACGCACGATGGGGACAAGGGTGAGCTTGGGGGAGCCGTATCTAGGTCACATCGCCTCAATGGGTGAACAGGATGTAGCTGACGTTTTGGGTATGGAACGGGTGGGAGAGGCCTTGGGCGCGCGTTGTTTTCCAGTCACCTAGTCTCGAACCGATTCGCGTGTCTAGGTGGCAGCACATATTCGCCAAGAGGTCCATTGAACCCAGGATCCTGGGTTCTGCAGCGCGAGCTTTCGCTCCATGTGCTCCGAGCTGGTGTACGCTAGACCACTCGGCCACCGATCCCCCCAGAACCCAACGCTTCGACACTTTATTGATAAGCAGTTCATTGAACTGGGCGCGATACATTTTGTCTTACTTGGTGTGACGGTCTGTGTTGGAAAAGACACGTCAATGTCGCAAAGTTCGTCTTCTTCTTCTTCTTCTTTTGTTTTTCTCACTAGCGCTCGCAAAAGCCGCTTCCGATTAGCGTCTCTTGCGCTCGCTACAGCTGGTACTCACGCCAGGAAAGTTAAAACAGAACCGCGTAATTCATTGAGAAAACAGATTCCGAGGAAGGAGGCAGTAATTCCCCTCCTCCATAATCTCCTCAACAGTTCCGACACGACTGCTGAAGCAAAGAAGCTCGACCCGCCGGAAAAAAGGAACCGCAAACCAGTCGCTTGCGTACTTTCTCTGCTTGTCGTTTGCTTCAAGAACGTGAAAACGCCGCCGTCCTATGCGCCAGCTTTCCCGCAAAGTTTCTCTTCCTGTCACGTGATTTCCCGCCACGCTGTGAGTGGCCAGCGCGGAAGCTGCCGCTCTGCCGCGGTGAAACATTTCCAACCTGGTGGAACCGTGCAGCTCAGCCGCTGCGGCTGGCCAGAGGGAGCTCCGCGACGGCAGAAATCGCGCCGCTCTACAGGCCAAAATCGCTGCATGTGAAACCCGCTCAAGCGTGTTGCTTAGGTCACTCTGAAGGCAACCTACGCAACCGCGTGAACCAGACATTGTGTGTTAATCAACGCTCGTCAGCGGGGTACAAGGACAGTAGGCAGCCCTTCCATCGCGTTCCCAAGGAAGGCCAAGCCTCTGGAAGCTCATTTACGCCAACACATTGCAGCAGGTTTGAAACGTATAGTGAATAAAAATCGGAGCAAACCTTTTGTGAGTCTAATGCTTGCCTACTGAAACCCGGGCGTCGTGCGTTGAACTGGCACTTGACATGGCACGACCTGTTTTAGACCGCCATATTTGCCCGATAGTGGCGACCCCCATAGGTCGCTAAAGTCGCCGGTGATGTCACCTGTCGCGCGTTTTCAACACAACACATTTAATTGCATTATAATAAACACGTCTCCACCGGACGTTGAGCTGTTCTTGCCTGATCTAATTAAAATATGATGCGCCGATACTGCGTGGCTACTACTATTGAGACGTACGAAGACATCATGCAGTGGTGGAATGATCACCTGGGAGAAGGAACAGGGGAACACGCCACAAAAGGAAGAAAAGAATGCGATGGTGCGATGTAAAGGTGAGTGAGGCCATAACAAAGAGGAAACCTGCATGCAGAACCCTTAAGTGCACGATCAGAAAAAGGAGAGAAACAGGGAAGCCTATAAGAAAAGATTCAGAGGAGTGGAGGGCATACAAAAGCACAAAAACAAAGGTGACAGATCCCGAGCAGAATGGCCAGGGCAGACAAAGTTTCCTGGAGAAACTGAGGAAGGAAGGACGACAAGCTCCGGTAAAGTTCTGGCGAAATGTGCGGAGCCAAACGGCAGACCCAGGGAAGAACCGGTGATAAAAGAGGACGCAACGAGAAAAGATCTCGACCCAGGCGAGACCATCCAGGTAGTCGAGGGTAGGGTTAGGGAGATGATTACAGGGAGCAGCACGGAAACCGAGGACGAGAGTGCGGGTGTGGAGGGGTAGCTGGAAGAGCAGCGAAGCAAGGACAACATCACAGAAAGAGAGCTGAAGAAAGCAATTAAGAGAGTGGGAGGGACTACACAGGTATGGACGGAGTCCCAATGAGGCTAGTGAAAGAGCTGGGGCCGGAAACAAGAAGAATCCTACAGCGGACCTTGAGCCAAGTAATGACGGAGAGAAGACTTCTAGATGAGTGGCGAATGTCACGACTCCGCCTAATCTACAAAGCAAGGGAATCAAGACGTCCCTGAGCAAATCGCCCTGGGGCAATCACACCAGTGCTGTAAAGGCTGTGGATTCAGATGATCCGGGATAGACTTCAGGCATGGGCGGAGACACAGGGGGTCCCTTTGGGAACTCTAAAACAGGTTCTCGTGGGGAAGGCGCCTGGAAGACAATATCAAAGCAGTTGAGATTGCCCAGAGGGAAGGCCGGCCAATATACCTTTGCTTCTAGATATCGACAAAGCAGACGACACAGTGGACCAAGAAATTGTGGGGGCGACTGGCGGAGCGAGGACTCGATAAGAATTGGATCGACCTGCTGAGGAAGGTGTACAAAGAAACTAATGTGGTGGCACAGTGGCGACAAGAAATGACAGCCCCAGTGACCAGCAACAGGGGGCTGAAACAGGGCTGCCCACTATCGCTGCTGTTGTCTATGCTGTACATCGCAGGAATAGATAGAAAGCTGCAGGAGAGCTCCAAGGACATTTCTCTGCAGTACATGGAAAAGGGAGCCAGGAGGGGGGGGGGGGCGGTCCCGGGTCTCTTCTTTGCGGACAACATCGTGCTGATGGCGGACACCCTACAGGACCTGCAGGTGCTCATGACTGAGTGTGGGCGAATGGGGTGCAGCCCTGGTGTTGGGATTCAGCACCCGGAAATCGGCACCGATTAGTTTCGAGGATGGATTGGAACTCGAGACCGACGACCTGGGGTGCTATGTTGCGCTTTTTGGACTCCCAGGAGACTTGGAAGAGGGAAGTGACGTCAACGACTAGAGAAACGCAGATTGGATGTTGACAGGAGAAAACAAAATCAACATCCAATCTGCATTTGCTGCGTTGTTGACGTCACTTCCCTCTCCCTAGTCTCCTGGGAGTCCAAAAAGCGCAACATAGCCCCCCTGACCATCCAGGATAGGAGCAATGCAAGTATCTGGGGGGGGGGGGGGGGGTGGAAGGGGTGCGGGGTATTCACAGGGGATACAACTACCTGATAGGGCAAGAGGCCAAGCTCCAAGCAAAGAATAGGAGAAGCCGTGGAATGGCTACGGCCAAGGCCCTCTGTAGACGCAAACGGTACGAAGTGACCCGTGCAGTGTAGATGGCCGCGGTACCGGGGATCGCGTTCGGAAATGGCGTGCTGTGTCATTCTTCACGAACCTGGGAATGCCTCGAAGTACGACAGAGAGAATCGGGGCGGGCAGCTTTAGGAGCTAGCAGAGAAGCACCGAACGAGACCGTGCAGGGGGACATGGGGTGGGCCAGTTTCAATGCCAGGGAGGCCCGAGCGAAGCTGGGTTTCAAACGGCTGTAATGATGTGAACGGGACATGGAAGAAAAGGAAGACAACATCGCAGATGGGACGGCACAGGCAAGCTCGTGCAGTGCGGGTTTGGGGTTGAACACAGAAGGAACGAACGCAGTTCAACGCCGTGGGCCCCAGCAGCCAAGTAATGTCCCGGACAGACGTTTGAGGCCCGTAGGGGCACCAACCAGGCTTGCCGGGGAACCACCGCCGGCACCGAAAATCGAGCCCTTGCCATCCGGAAAACGCCTAGGATATCGGAGGTTCCAACAACACCAGAAGTGCGGCGGCGAGTGAGCAGAACACCCCAGACTTGACTTTGTGTATATATTTTTCGTGGTCAGAATAACGTCATTATACCGATTCTTTTCCAATAATATATTTTCCCTCACATCCACTGTGTCGGAATCCCGAGTCCATACTTCTTACCATCACAGCGGCGCCTTAGCGGGATGAGGGTGGGGCGCTGGGCGAGGCACGTGTACAAATATGTAGTCTGCAAATACGTACACCTGAAGAGCATTTCGACCCGACGGGTGCGTCGAACACGCCAGCTGTCTCGGAGGTATGGCTTGAACGATCCAATCCTCTACACGGCCGAAGAACAAGAAGGACAACGGGGAGACATACGGGCCAGTGTGAACGAAAGGGAGGCGCAGTTGTGGGCCTAGAGGGCGGCACGGAAATCGGCGATGACCCTGTACGCTATAGAGAAGCAGGAGGACAAGAGAGTGGACTTCCTGGATAACAGCAGCGGCAGTGCCCTACTCTTCGATGCCCGGAGCGGGATGCCGTGGATTCGCGCGCACCAAGCAATATACTCAGATGTGGGCGTGAGATGAACCGGGTTCACACAAGGAGTCGAGGAGATGGCGGAACACATCATACTTGAGTCACTGCTCGAGTGCGCGGGCCTGCAGCTGGAAGTGGCGTGCGGCGGGAACATGGCGGTGGCGCTGGGTTTCCGGGGCTGCGACGAGGACGAAGCCGAGCAGCGAGCCAAGGGAGGGGGCCCCGATCCCACTAAGTCCCATCGGCGAAGAGTTCGCGCTTTCCACTTTTCCCTCCCTTCCTTTTCTCCCCTTTCTACCCTGTCCACCGTTGCCTGTTTACTCCTCCCACATGGTGAGCAGGATCTTCTGCCTTGCAGAATCTCGAGTCTGGTCGTCGGCCTTTAAGCAACAAAACGAAGACTGGAGTGCTGGTGGAAGGCGAAGAAGCGGAGAAAGTCGAAATTGACTTTTCGGAAGTGCAACGGGGGACGGTGGGGCTCGGGCCGCCGGCGGGGCGCCGGCGGATTTCCATCTTCACGGGGTGGAAGGGCTCTCAATTTTTTGTTCTGTAGCCCGTGAAAGCGCGTCTCCCGGCACGAGCTTTTGGCATTGACAGTGTTACGGCGGCATTTTGTTATCGGCTATTTCTTTGTATTTTTTCAGAGAGCGCGAGCTGTCGGCATCGGGTGCTACTAACAATGACATCACTCTAAACAGTAGGCCATCGTAGCAGCCTACGGCACCCTTAAAGGGGTAGGGAAACGAAATTTCAGCGCTCATTTTCTTGCTTGAATGTGTTGCATGTTGCACCCTAACCTCAAAAACACCAGTCTTCCGTTGAAAGGCACAAGAAAACTAATTTTAAAGCTAAATAAACGATCTTCCAGTGTGCACCTGGTGGATGCATGCGGAGCCTATTTGGGAGGTAGTCTAGCAACGTTGTGGAATCTGCTACGTAGTCGTGACGTAGCAG
This sequence comes from Ixodes persulcatus, assembly GCA_013358835.2. Lineage (NCBI taxonomy): Eukaryota > Metazoa > Arthropoda > Arachnida > Ixodida > Ixodidae > Ixodes > Ixodes persulcatus. The sequence continues at coordinate 1,785,385 of JABSTQ010009654.1, read as the reverse complement.
ATTCCTCTGGAGCAGCGCCGCTCTTTGGAAGTACGCTCAACTGTTTAAAGTCACCTCGGCCTGAACGTGTTTGCCCCTTTTCGAATGAATGCGAAAGCTTGATAATGTGGATGCTTGGGCAAGTTGGTAATTCATGCTTGGATGGAACAGCGCGGATGAACAGTCACACTCACATGCACACAAGAAGGAAACAGACTCGCAGCGCTGACTTTCAACTCAGTTCTATATTTCTTCTTCCTCAAATCTTCAACTTCTTCACCTTTGCCGTTAATGAGAACAATTTAAATTTTTACACACCAGAGACCAAATAGCCAATACACATTAAAAATAACTAATAATTAAATAAATCATGCAAAGACAACTAAAGAAAATAATACTAAAAAATTAAAAATTAAAAATTAAATTTAAAAAATAATAAAGCCGACACGCCAGGTTGGAGGTTGCTGGTCCGGCCTTTCTTCCTCGGCTTCAGAGGAAGACGAAGCCGAGGGGTCGTACTGGTAGGGCCGGAAGCCGAATCCCCTTTCCGAAAGGAATACAGAGTGGGCGGTGTCGGTCTCCTCATCCTCACTTGTGTCGTCGTTCCCGAGAAAATCGTCCTGAAGCGCCATTGCAGTGGGCCAGACGAACACGACGCAGACGACGCGACGACGCGCGCACAACCGATTTCACACTCTCACACGACAGGTGAAACGCCCGTCACCCCGCGGGCACTTCCAACGGCTCGGTTGTAACGCGCTGACGGAATTGACACCACTACAACGCTGACAACGCCACCAACGGCAAAGCTCATAACCAAGCCTGTCTTGCCACGTCACAGATGCGGGGAGTCTTTTTTGTTGTTTTTGTTTGCGCCGGATATCCCATGACGCATCGCGCCCTCCGTTCGCTTCTCTTCGAGCGCTCGCCCGAGTGCACCGTTTGGAACGAAAAATATAGCCAATCGTTCAAAATACAAACGAGCGATTATGAATTATGGTTATTATCCGTCATGCTTGACCCATTTCCGAACGAAATTTGAATATTTCAATTTTTGTTTCCGTACCCCTTTAAAGGGGTACGGATACAAAATGACGTGACCGAGAGCTCTATCTCTCGCTTCAAAATCGGCCAGCGAGAAGCGCGATCCGTATCGCGGTCGTGACTTGAAGGGCCTCTGCACGGCGAAGGGTACTGAAGTTGCGAGCGTTGCCGCTTGGTGGCGTCAACGCGTGACAATTTCGCCTTAGTAATGTACGAGGACTGTAGTCCTTATGTCCAATACATAGCTTGCCCGTAACATCATTCGCGGCCATTCCGGCATTTTTATGTGCCACGAGCGTTCGGTTCACTGTGTTAGTTTCACACCGCAGCTCAAAAGAACCAGTAAATAGAAAAAACCGTCAGTACCCAGCAATGGCGACACCTGCAAGCTATGTGTATATTAACGTTTATATACGGTATTCACTGGGTGCCATACCTGAGTGCGTTTTTCACAGCGCATCGCGGGGAAGGGGTGGGTATGGTTGGCTTGGCAGATGTCCCCGCATTTTTGGGTCAAGCTCTATACCTAACGTCTGCAAAGAACGGTGATCTTGATGGTGTGGAATGCACGTTGCAGAAGCACTGTGGAAGCTTTAACATATACAACGTTGTAAACGCGTTAGCTTCCTCCACCAAGTCTCATTCAGGACTAAGTAACTCCACGGGCGAGCTATATTGCCGCGAACTGGCGCTGCTTCTTAGAGGCCGATGACGTTGCGGCATTTTATCGGAGCTTCACAGACGGCTGACAATATGCAATAGTTGTGACAGAGGACACTAAGCACAATGTACATAATAATGTATTGGAATAATATCGTTACACAGATATGAAGCAGGGGACTAAGAATGGCAATGCTAGAGATGACAATGCTCAATTAAAAATAGACGAGATGTCTCGTGTTACGTTGCAGTTTCTCTCCTTCGTTCTGGTACCTTAATTTGCGCATTTGGAGAGTGTCGCGTCGCTGTTTCTTTACGCGCACTTCTTTTTGCGCCGTATAGTGGGCCTGCTTAAAATGGGCCGCGGCCCGCGCTTCATTGGAAAGGTCGCGGCCAGTCGCGAGCCGGTCGAAATACTTCCACAGGCGGAATCTGGCCCGCGAGCTGGGGTTTGGGGACTCCCGGGCTGAAGTATCAAACTGCCAAACAATAATACCCTTTTCGCTTTCCCACTTTTCTGAAGCCCCTCATTAGCTTCCATTTCATGACTGGCAGTATGATTGACCCTAAGTGTCAACTCCTGTCAATGTTATGCTTCAAAGCACTAGACAGAGCAACAATGTAAAAGGGGCATTGTCACTGACCATGGGAACCGTGTGGATGTGCCAGCTTGTTTTGAGACTCTTGCAGTCCCAGGTCAGGCCCAGTGGGGTGTTGCCCTGGTTGGGCGCCTCTGCAAACCGTGCGTCTGTGTGCGTGCTTGCGTGGGTGTGTCTGTGTGCGCACGTGTGTGCTCACGCGCGTGTGTGTGCGGGCGCGCGTGCGTGCGTGTCTGTGCGCGCGTGCGCGTGTGTGTGTGTGCGCGCGCGCTTGTGTGCTTGTCTGTGCGTGTATGTGTGTGCGCGCATGTGTATATGCGTGTGTGTATGTATGCGTGCGCGTCAGTATGAATGTGCGTTCGTATGTTTATGCGTGTGCGTATGTGTGCGCGTGCGTGTGTGTGTGCGTGCGCGTGTGTATCAGCGTGTGTCCGTGCGTGCGTGCTGTCGTCAGAGGTGTGTTATCTACTGCCGGCAAGGTTAGCGTGATAGCGCCGCGTGCTAATAACTGAGTTAGCAGCGTGCTCGACTCTCACGCCGCTGACTGGGGTTTGATCCCCGGCAGCGCTTGTCCTTTTTATCGTTTTTTTATTGCGAAAGCATTAACTGTAACATGGAGCGAACCGGCGTTATCAGCTTTTGGAGCCGCGCCAAACGGCACCTAAATTCCCCGGTCCCAATGAAGCGAAGCCTGTCGTCTGTTGCAGCGATATGATGGATAGGCTCCCATTGGCTGGCGCGCGTCATAGTTTCAAGGAACGAGGCTCCCATTGGCTGCCGCGCGGCGTAGTTCCAAGGAACGCCACCCCACAGAGAAGCCCTCTCTATGGCGGCACAGCGGCCCGGACGCGGGTTAGAGGTAGCGGCTGACCGCAGAGCCAGCAGAATTCGCCCGGGCAGGTTCCAGAGAGGTTGTTCGGCCGAGCTCAGTGCGGCGCAGCCACTTCACGAGAGCGCGCGCTCGGCCGTCGGCCGCAACCTCGGCAGTAGCGAAACGTGGCCGTCCACGCCAGTACGCCGCAGACGAACAAAGAGAGCGGAAGAACGACATTGATGCTTTCGCATTCGCAACTCACAAGAAGTGCTTAGGTGTCCTCGGAATGTTTTGTTTGCATGACTGGAATGTTCCAGATGACTCGAGAATCTTGTTGGTTGTTCGAGTTCGGAAACTTCTTGATACGCGCTTACAAAAGGAGGTTCGTATGGCTGTTTGAGGCAGTCGCCCTTCCGTCGCCGTCAAAGTATGTCTTTGTTACTTTATGTTTCTCGGCACAAGTTCGCCGCATTATACGTTCATTTTAAGTTTCATTAATCAAGTTTATGTTTTTATTCGCGGCAATATCAGTGGTTTGTCTGCTATCCAGGAAAACGTGGGAAACCGCACGCAGAGATTCCAAACGGCGGTAATCGCAGTCAGGAATGTCCAGGTTTTATTTCTTTTGTCGTCTCTAAGGCTGCCTTACCATCCACGAGGCAATATATATATATATATATATATATATATATATATATATATATATATATATATATATATATACTTACTTTACTTTAACTGTTTTTTGTTTTGTTTTGTTTTTGCACTGGAAAGTGTATCCTGATTTACACAATTCACGTACTTCCATGCATGACATAGATAACACGAATAAAACCATTTCTATTTTCAAAACTTGGAACCCGTCATGAACCTTTTAATCTGATACATAGTGATTGAAAACCAGGAGCCCGTGCGTTAGTTCGCATAGCACAGTTAGTCTACGAATAACTGTGCTGAGTATCGGACCACTTGACGTCAGCGATGTTATCTGTGCGTTTCTTCATGTTTGTGTGCCCATGTTGGTATTCTTTCACCAATCGCAGTAGGGGTATAAGGACAGGTACTCAGGCTTTATATCAGTGCTTTATATCTTACGTATAAATCACGGCGGGTAATTTCGAGTGCGTGACTGTACCCGTTATAATTATTGCTTCACTGAGGTCAGTCATGAGCGTCTACGTCATAATTCCTGGACCTCGCCCATCTCGAAGTTGTGCAAATGGGAAAGGGCGCTAGGCACACGATATATTTATGGTGAGAGGCTAATGTGAGTGTTTTCCGAAGACGTCAGAGGGCTTTATTATTAGAAGTGCTGGAGGGGTGGGCAGACGAACCGAAGAGCCGTAACAAAGAACCAGTCTAAATGCAGAGCCGTAGTAAAAAGGGGCGTGCAGGCTTTTAAATGTTATTATTTACTTCATTTTAGTTGGTAACCACAACGAATTCTATTCTTAAGCTCCTCATGTGACAGACCCTGAGGAACTTTATTCGGTTATTCTGGCGTACGTATTGTGGCAAAAGGCTGCAATTATAAAACAAGCTGTATTTTATTCTACGTCTCTTGCGTTCTGCTCCTGGGGGAGAGGGGGCGGCGGAAAAGGGGGGGGGGGGGGGATGCGTTAACACGGAAGCCGCGAGTCGCAGTTTGGTCACTCCTGCACTTTAAGAAATGTCTCCGCGTCTACTTACCCGCAAAACACTCAAAGAGCCAATCACTGCGATCTATGAAATCAGCTCAGCGAATGATGAGGCGGAACATCTGTTTGTACATTACAATTAATTCTGCGCTGTGGAATTACGCAATGCAAGCACGACGCTTTGCATTGCGTAATGCCACAGCGCAGACTTCATTTTTAGGTCGAAGCGAATGTTCCGCCTCATCATTCACTGAGCTGGATTGCAATGATTGGCTCTTTGAGTGTTTTGCGGGTAATTAGACGCGCAAGCATTTCTTAGAGTGTATGCTATGCTATATACAGCAAACAATCATTGCTATTTAAGAGCCCAGTACGCGTAGAAGGTCCGCTTCGAGCGGAAGCTTTTTGTTCTTGATAACTTTTCGTCGGACACGAAGCCAAATCCCGGCGGAAGGCGAGGAGCGCGTGCTGGAGGCGGATCATCCTTTGGGTCTTCACTCTAAAAAAATTACGTGAGTCTACTTTCCCGCAGAACACTCTGAGAGCCAATCACCGCAACTTACGGGGGCAGCTCAACGAATGACGATGCCGAAACATATGTTTAGAACAAAAAACGCCGTCTGAGTTTTGACATTAAGCAATGCAAGCGTGACGTTTTGCATTGTTTAATGTCACAACTTAGACTGCGTTCTTTGTTCTAAACATCTGTTTCGGCATCGTTATTTGCTGAGCTGCCTCTGTAAGTTGCGGTGATCGGCTCTCCGAGTGTTGTGCGGGAAAGTAGAAGGACGAGCATTTTTTAGAGTGCTTAACCTGTCACCTAGTATTGACGACTCCAGCGAAATCGACGGCACTATATAGTGGCTAGAGCAGAAAGCTGTGGTGGCAGGTTCGCTCGCCAGCTTTGTCGAGCGAATTAGATATTCACAGCGCTTGGCGGTTTGAAGACGAAGCCGTGAACGTAGGTTCCAAAATACCTGGTGAAAATCGCTAATACATCTTCATCTCGGGTTCTCAGTCATCACAAAGCAGATTTCCCACCAAAGCCGTGAGATTTCCCGTTGAGTGCGATGCCTTTTCTACTCATTACATTTCACACTCATGAAGCCGTGGCCATTGACATCCCACAATGCAACGCGCGCAGGTTTGCATTGTGGGACGTCACAGACCTACACACCAATTCTGTTTCTCCGCTAAATTTAGCGGGAAGGATGAATTGCTGCATAGGTCAAATGACATCAGGTTACGTGAGGTTCATTTCCCCGCTAAATTTAGCGGGGAACTTGAAGTCACGTGACCTAATGCCGCGTGACCTATACAACAACCTAGTGTCTCCTATAAATTTAGCGGGAAAATGAACGTCACGTGAGCTACACACCAATTCAGTTTCCCCGCTAAATTTAGCGGGGAAATTGACGTGATGTCACCTGATGTCACGTAATGCTAGAACGTTTCACTTATGCCACACAATTTAGCAGATACTAGCCATAACGGGAAACGTTTTTTTGGCTAGTTGTTACGGATTTTGTGAAGCCGCATTTCGTGAAGCCGTGGCCTGTGATGTCACGTGACTTCAGTTTCCCCACTAGATTTAGCGGGAAAATTGACATCACGTTACCTCAACACCAATTCATTTTCCCCGCTTAATTTAGCGGGAAACATGATGTCGCATGACTTTGTGCCATGTGATTTATACACAAATTCAGTTTCCCCGCTGGATTTAGTGAGAAAATTTACGTCACGTGACCTCAACGCCCATTCAGTTTCCCCGTTAAAGTGAAGCGAGGAAAATAATGTCCCATGACTTCATGTCACGTGACCTATACACAACTTGTGTTTCTCCCCGCTTGGTCGCTGCAGCGCAAGTGCGGCCACCGAACGGCCATGTTACGACAAAGAAAATCTACTTTTTGGAGCGTTGCAGAGGCTGGGTGGCAGCGTGTTGAAGACACGTTTTCTGCTCGTTCGTCGTCATTAGCTGAAGAAGTTCGTTAAAACCTTGTGTAAACGGTGAGAATTGCCTTTGAGAACACGTGAAAATTATTACGAAAGCGCAGCACCGCAGAAAAAAAGCGCAACTCCACAAACGCAAGTCTCGCCGGTCTCGCAGCGTGATCAAAGCTTCCTTGGCACGCCGAACTGCTGCGTCTCTGTGCCTTCGCACGCTTGGATACTTATCAAGAGTCGACGCCGTGGCAAAGTCTTGGGGGTGTGTCGAGCGTAGATGTCTTCTAGATCGCTTAGCTGTTCCGGCACGTTGCTATCAATAAAGGAAAACAAAAATCAGTGGTTGCTATTATGCACACTGAACCACGGCGATGTTCCAAATCTACTCGAATGGATCACACGGCAGCACAAGTAGAGCAACGCAGCGGAGCAATGTAGGCTAATTTTTGAACGCAAAAATAAAAAAAAAAACGGCCAAACCAATTTTTTCTTTTTTTTCTTTTTTTGCAACGCGGCTTATATGGTCGTGTGGAAACTGTCATTGCCGCCGTACCCCCTCCTTTTCTTCCGTCGCCACTGGATCAAGCTCGTTTCTGGACCGCGAGTGCCGCAAGTTACAAATACAGTCGTCAGAGTAATAAAATGCTGCTCCAGAGGTGCACCCGTCTTCATGCACGTTTCACTCGAGAAAGCAAATCCACACGGCGTCGATTCTTTAGCGGTATCCAAGCGAGCGAAGGCACAAAGACCCGGCACTTTGGCGTGCCAATAAGGAAGCTTTGATCGCGCCACGAGACCGGCGAGACTTGCATTTGACGAGTTGCGCCTTTTCCCAGCGGTGCTGCGCTTTCGGTTCTCAAAGGCAGTTCTCACCGTTTTTTCACAAAGATTAAAAAAGGAAAAAAACTTTTTTGGTGAATGACGAACGAGCAGAAAACCTGTGGTCATCACACGGCCGCCCAGCCTCCGCAACGCTCCAAGAGGTCGATTTTTTGTATCGCAAGATGGCCATTCGGTGGCCGCATTCGCGGAGCGGGAAGCGCGATCTAGCAGTTATCATAGAGATCAGTAAATGTCTCCACTAAATTTAGCAAAAAAAAAAAAAAATTGGCTTCACGTGACACGGTGTCACGTGACCTGTAATCAAATTGTTTACCCACTAAAGTTTGCGAGAAAATTGTCGTCATGTGATCTGAACATCCATTCAGTTTCCCCGCTAAACTTAACGTGAAAAATGCCGTCACGTGACTTCGTGTCGCGTGACGTGTATTTTTGTGGACTCAATATTTCACAAATCTTGCAAAGTACGACTGTGGAATATTTTGTGGACACAAACATTTGCGATCGGCAGTGATACTTTATGTATTCGTCACCATGTAGTTATGTACGTTCGCAAGTGATTCATTTTTCGCGATGATCTTATTTACAGTAGTTCTCAAATGGGGGTCCGCGGATCCTTGGGGGTCAGCAAAGGCATTCTAGGGGTCCGCGAAGCCCTGCCTCATCAGTCAAACCCAGCATTAACTTGTCTTTTTTTATTTGAGAAGGAACGTTTTAATTTTCGGGTGAGGTGTCTTGTGTGAATGTCAGTGAGAGAAGTCTTCTCTCATTGACACTTCACACTAGCCCTTGGCTATATGCACTTATAAATCATTATCACAATTAACCTATGCATTTCCCTTCGCCTCACCACGAACGAGGTCCTCGCTCAACTCCGCCGATCCACAAGGGGTCCGCGAAACATCAATGGTTGAGAACCAGGCTGTCTTATTAGATTGTGAAATTCGCAAAGATTAGGTCGTTTCCAGTTTTTATTTCTTTTTAAACAGGTTGTGGTCTTTTTAGCCAAATTTTATAAGCAAACCGGCATGAAGAGCAACAAGGTGGGGAGTTAAGCAAATTGGTAATTATGCATTAAAAAAAATAGTCGTTAGTTGTTTATACAGCAGGAGTTTAGTCTGCCAGAACATGGCGACATTGTTACGCACTTTAGATAAGCAATTTATCCAGTGCAGTACGACTGCTAGCCTGGGGTCTTTCAACGTGCCACCACGCAGTAGTGATACACGACCGCACGCCGGTAAGATGCTCATCCAGATCGAAACCTGCAGGGGTGCGGATTGAATCTAGGATCCCTGGGATATACAGCGCGACATTGGGAAAAACAGCACGGTAGAAGAAAAAAAAGAAAAAAAAAAAGCGCTTGTCCTGTATCTGCTTTCTTCTCGGTGCCTTTGTCTCTTGTGCGCTGTTTTTCACCATGTTCACGGCATGAAGAACCGTCGCGAAAAACCGTCACGAAGGATGTGACATCACTTGATATCATGGCGTGACTGCATGGGCACCACAATGTCAAGTGACACCCTGCCGTGCGATGTCACAGGTGATTCGTCACGTGACGTCACACCAACTCGCACGGCGTCATGAGGTCCACGGAACTCTGACGCAACGAGAAGTCAATATATCATGTGCTACCGTGACCCCATGATGCATGTGACGTCACAGTCCTGTGAACTCATGACGTCACGTGACGTCGCTCATTCACAACCTGTTCTGAGCTCCCCGATTTTCGTCACGTCAAGAAAAAAAAGAGTTTTGCGCACTATTCGTGCGCTGCGCGAAGTAGTTCTTACAATATTTTTAAAGGGGTCATGAAACGATATCCGATCGGAATGTTCATGACTTCGAAGTGGCGTACTCGCTCAGACCGCCACTGATTGAGAAGCTTCTTTGCCGCGGTGAAATTGCGAGGTTAAAGGGAGACTATTTCTTTCAGTCTTGCCTTCGCAAAGCTTCCTGACGTAATTGTGGGATCGAAACCACCCGCCTGACGACAGCCGAGCGCGGCTCATGGATTGGACACGAGAACTTCGTGAGCACTCGACTTCGGCAATCAATGCCTCGGCGGACACTCGGGTAGCGGCTCGTGTACACCCACTGCGGTGATGAGAATAGCCGAACTCTAACAATGAGTGGAGCTCAGCACGTGTTTTCTACTTCGCCAACCCTAGCGCGTGACTATGATTAAGGCTGGCGGCATAGAATAGGCAAAAGGCCACGTGGCCGCTTGTTCTGGCTCGAATTTTCTTGGCGACTGCCATTGTCTGCAAAGATAAACTAAGACAAGTTTTTTCAGTTATTAACGTCAGGGAGTGTTTCTAAGTAATATTTTGCGAAAGTAGAAAAATCGTTTCATGGCACCTTTAAGGCCGGTTCTCACATGGAGCGAAGCGCTGATGTAGCGCTCCTCACGTACCGTCAACTTATCGCCTGCCACGAGCAACAGTTTTGGCGGTGCGATACAAAGCTGGTGAACGCTCCGGTCAGCGCGCGCTTAGCGCGAGGTTAGCGCTATGCTTGTAGCGCTCCGCTGCATGTGTGAACAGGCCTTTAAGGTGCATCTACAAATATATCCTAATTCAACATCTGAAGGGGGAATTCGGTAACCTTCCGTGAGGAGCCGGACTTTTTCTTTACTACGGTTCTTAGGGTTAATACGAGTATGCACCTTTGCAAGTGGGATCCCTGCTTAATCTCGAGCCGCGCGTCGAGCTAGGTGAGGCGGACCTATACTCTCCAGCCAAAACGTACGCTGCCTGTCGTACAATGTTGCCAAGCGTTTCTTGCTGAAGCATACACCACTGAGCGCAGAAAGAAATAATATATATATATATATATATATATATATATATATATATATATATATATATATATATATATATATATATATATATATATATACGAGGGGCGTTCATAAAGTTCGTATTATCGGCACAAAAAATTTAAAAAAGCGGAAGAAAACAGGCATCAACATGAGCGCTCGTCCCTCTAGTTTCCGCACAGTATAAACATCGCATGCTATAGTAGCGCGGAACGCCGCTAGGGAGTCGAAACCAAAATGGCACCACCCGTCGGAGCCAAGCACATGCAGTGATCCATTTTTTTTTCCATTTGACGGGAAGCAATGCCAAGGATATTCATTAAAATCTGGGAGCATTGTTGTGGCAAAACGCCCAAGTTTATTAAACTACGGTTAAATGGCGTTGACGCTTCCAGTGTGGCCAAACAAGAGGAATGCATTTCAAGGACGACGACCGAGTGATTGCTGAAGTGCTGTGATTCCTGAACACTCAAAACGAGGAGTTCTAACACAATGGACTCCGGCATGTGGTCCATCGCTTGCAAAAGTGGATAACGCTTGGTGGCGAACATGTAGAGAAAGTCTCAACTCCTACTAAAGTTTGATTGATCAATCTCTATTCTTTCATGACAATGATACGAACTTTATGAACGCCCCTCGTATATAAAATACAGTTTTTGTATTTGACCGCGAAAGAGTACAAACAATTAAATAAAATACCTAAACCACTGACGAATCGAGAAAAAAAAGGGCTTATCAGAATGCGCACGAAGCCGCATAGCCAATGCGTCAACGATGGCTGCGCTCGCGGCAGCTCTGGCTTCCACGACGTGCTGAAACAGATGCTGCGATCGTTGTAAAGTCAGCTCCAACCCTTAAACATGCCCCGACCTAGAATATTTGATGCTACGATTCTGTGTGGAGCTCCTCCTGCGTTTCGAAACAGGAAGTGTGTAGCTAACGCTTGCCGTCAGCGATACACCAGACGCCGCCATCTTGCTATCGCGCACCCCAATGACGTGCCCCTGGCGCACCCCAGCATGGCGGAAACGTTATGCGGCGCGAGCATCGCTCAAAATGGCAGCGCACTGGAGCCTTTCTTGCAAACGTGTATAGTGTAATTGTTTTACAACCTCTCTCTTTCTGGAAGCGTTGTTCGTTTTACATGTTAATGGCGATGCTTAGCGCGGATGCTCAGAACGAGCTCACATTAATAGCCTGCTAACACCGGCAATCTTGATGGTGCGGAATGCACGTTGCAAAAGGACTGCGGAAGCCTGACGCGTCAGCATGCGCTGAGAAGCCGCGTACACAAATATGGCCGCCTGTGAATACTCCCTATATCAGCGGCATCTAGTGTAAAAGTTGTGTCGCGGTTCGTGGGGATAGGGTGTTGGATGAGGATCTGAACGCAGCCGATATCGAAGACGCAGATCGCTTGTCGAAAATTCCCGGTCACAAATGGATGTCAGGCGGTCGTGCGGCGCTTCCACTTTCGCAGTATTTAATGTATGCGAAGCGCGAGTATACTTCTGGGGGCACAGACCTCCCAGGGCGCGACTTGCATATGTTACACCAACGTGACCGAGATCGCAGAGGAGGAAAAATACACACGACGCTCTCGTCTATCGCAACGGCCTCCATGATTGCTATCGTTTGCGAGCAGGAAATGCAAGCGCGTGAATGATTGGACGCGTTTTTTCTTTTGTCTTTATTTTTGTACGTTAATGCCTATATATACGTTGTTTGTTGTTTTTTTTTCACGCGCTCTTACGAGGCAAATGTATATATGTGTTAAATTTACGTCGTGTATGTTGTAGCTCGCGCGAAAGGTGTAATCATTTAGGAGACTAAATTGCGCTTCGCTTATCAGATAGATAATTGATTGATGAAACTGCATACCACCCAACGGACGAGGGAGAAATGCAGATATTAGAGAGTTTTAGCGGACTGTTCCGATACCTCCGATGCCCCCTATATCGATACTAGGGTTGGGCTTCGATTAAACAATTAACCCGATTAATCACCACCCTTTCATTGATTAATTAATCGATTAATCGGTTGCGTTGATTTTTATAAATAATATATTAAAAAGAATGCAACAACTCGTCTTGCCTTTGAAGACTTATTTTACTCTCTGTTGCACGGCGCAAAGGACATTTAGAATGGACCTCTTGGCGAATATGTGCTGCCACCTAGACACGCGAATCGGTTCGAGACTAGGTGACTGGAAAACAACGCGCGCCCAAGGCCTCTCCCACCCGTTCCACACCCAAAACGTCAGCTACCTCCTGTTCACCCATTGAGGCGATGTGACCTATAGATACGGCTCCCCCAAGCTCACCTTTGTCCCCATCGTGCGTAATCTTCCGCCCCGAGGTCGACACAACGAAACCGCTCAAAGGCGAGAAATGCAAGATGGCGGATTGTTTGGAACTAGATACTCTCGAACCCAGGCGCATGAAATACTCCGCGCATGCGCACCGCGTATTTCTACAAAAGGTCCATTGAGGATACATATAGTTCAACGATTCAAAGACTCACATATTTTCGCTCCAGCTCCGAAGACAAAGAAGTTTGTCCCCATCCTCCGACAGGAAAACAACAAGTCAAGGCTTGGGCGATGCTTTCTTCCTTTTTCAAAGAAAGGGGCCTCGATGAGAAGCCGTTGATTGTTGTCTGCGTTTTGGCGAATGGTCCTTGCTGCAGCGGCGTACATGGGTGCTTCGCTCGTAGGTAATACTGAAGCGGACTTACGCTTCCACTGTACGAAAACGGCTTTTTGCAGATGATGCAGTGGACTTCCTTCGAGTTAAAAACTTCACCACTGGAGTTTACTTTAACACCAAACTTTTTAGCGAGATTGCCTTTCATACTCGTGAACTCGTTCATTTTTACGGGCCGATTACTGGAACAAGTAACCATGGCGTTGTTAGCTTCCCGCAGCTTGTTTTTCTGCTTGTTTGTCTTGCCTGGGCAGGATGTGTAAAAGATCCTCAACACGTGAAGTTTCGCGGTCGTGCGGGAATCAATTGCGGGCCCGGCTTGTTCGTCTGGCCTTGGCAGAACTGTAATGTGTATCCTGAACACGTGACGCTTCGCGAGCGCGAGAATTGAACCTTGCTCGATGCACCTGGCAACGGAAAACCAGGATAGAGCCATGCGTGCGTCCAGTTGACTCCTTTTTGAGTACCGATTAAAAAAACGATTAACCGGTTAAAACATTGGATCGCGATTAAACCCTTAATCGATTAATCGGAAGGTTAATCGATCAATTGCCCAGCCCTAATCGATACCCTATAACGATACGATGCATGCGCGAAGGCGGTGGTGGAGTGTCGGGTATCGTTATCGGAATTCTCGGAAAGATTACCTAAAACTCTCTATTCTCAAGTCAACCGGGCTGTTTATACCGGCTGTTTCACCGTGACACCGGCCAAACCTTCTGGGCAAACATCTACGCATCGCAGAGGATAAGGACGGGTGCCGTACTAGTCATTGCCTAGGGGCCAAGTTAGTGGAGTATACGTAGCATTTCGGATCATTAATTTTTAATTAGTTTTTCTAATATAATGAACGCATTAGTTAGTAAAAAGATACATTAAGCTTTCATTCGAAACATGCTGAGCGCCATCAAAAACTTGCAGCGAAAATACGGCTAATAAGGAATGGGGAAAAAAAAAACACTCGGGTACGTCAAAATGAAATCAATATATGGGGATAAAAACAAACAAACAAGGCAATAGCTCTAACTCTTTTTTAATTGACCAATTTAGTGGTTTTCGGTTATGTCCATCAGGTTTCTTATTAGAACGTTCTGTTTAGTTTTACTAATTAAAATGAAGTTATGCGAAATTTCACAAAAACTTAATCATACTAAACACAATGTATACCTCCATAAATAAGCATTTTGACAGCGACCAATACGGCACATTACTATTATTTGCGTGCAATGCGTAGTTTTTTTTTCTAAGTTTTTCTAATGTTGGATAAAACAACATACCTACAACAAATATGCCAAAACCAACAAGAAGGTGAATGAAAGATAACGGTTCCGGCCATCTGTATTGTTTATATAATTATGTAACTATTTTATTTTTGTAACGAGTAATTTAATCAGCTTGTAATCACTACTTCACCTGCTCCGAGGTGAATCTATGAAGCTGCATGCCAGAACTTACACGATGGGAAAAGGGAGCAGCTGCTTAACGGGGCACTCAAGCGGTTTTTGGGGAAGCTACTTTTTGGTGCGATGGCGTTAAGGAAGTGTCAGTGAATGAGTATCTTCAGTTTTAGAAGGCAGAACCGCCTATTAATCACGCAGGAATAAAATACGTGCGGACACTTTTCTGTTCCTGCGCCGACCAATGAATTATCGTACGTTTGAAAATTTTGGCGGCCTTTCCTCCCCGCTGCGTTGGAAACAACCGCAGCGACAGACCAATCACAGGTCGAGGAGAACTGGTTGCGCGCGTTGCATGCCGGTCGTGGGCATGGCGTCGGTGGTGATCGTTGGCGTGGTCGGCGTGGTGGAAGCTCATCGTTCCGCGTAAAAGCGCTATCCTTGACTGTGAATTTTCGTAGTGTGTCGCTATGATAACCCAGAACGTACTAGAAGGGAAGATCCACCTACTCGCGCGGCGATGTCGTGGCGGCACTCTCAAGACAGCAGAAACGCCCGTGCCGTCGTGTTTGTTTACTTCGACTACAGTGGTGCTTTCTAAGCATTTGTGTCCTCGAACATCGCCCGGATTTCTCATTTGGCGCATTTCATGCGTGTGCTCAAGTTCAAGGTATTACTGGCGCGTACCGTATAAAGGATGCAAATTTTCACGCGTTTTCATCACCGGAAAAAAGTGATCAGTGTTAGCAATCCTGAACGCTCGCAACGTCAATCTGATCACGAAATTATATTTCTACGTTGCTATATCGCTACTAAGATTACATCGTCTTTTATAATCGTAGAAAAGGCGTGTGGCGATATTTGTACTATTGGCAAAGTCGTGTATTAGAGTCGTGATCGTCCAAGACGGCGTACTGAATCTTTTTCTTTCATCCACTGTACCCTGCAAGCCTATCACGAAAAAAAGAAATAAAGCTTTAGGCTATAGAAAACTGTATGTCTATATTCTGTTACGGCATTGAGTGGCAGTGCGTCCCCTTTTTTAGAGGCGCCGCTGAAACAGCTGACGGCGGCGTAGAAGCGGTCGCCGTGCTGACGACCCGCTGCGCTTGTTGCAGTGGTTGCTGGTGTGTGTACGCGCGGCGCAGAGCGGTCGTTCCGGTTGCAACGGACGCGGTCGTAGGTAACGCGTTTGTTGCACATGTCTGAACCAGCCTCCTCCCGAGGTGAAAGTCAACGTGGCGACATCATTTGACATCACGTACCAGAGGTTACGCTGCGATGCCAAACGTTGGTTTGGTTACGACTTGCCCCAACCGCAAATCGAAGAACGCCCGAAAAGGCCTGCGTTTCGTCGTCCTCGGAACCCGAACACGACTCCGAAGCGCTGCTATCGTCCACATCGCACGTCGGAGTGGCGTCATAGGAAATCATCCCCAGGTCGGCTGGCCGCCGAAGAATTTCAACCTCTAACGGCGTCAGGTCCTCGAGCGTAGAGAACTCCGCCATGATCGAAGGCTCGAATGACAAAGAAGTTCGGCCGGTGCGGCACCCTCGGTATCACTGCGCGACGGAACGTCGTCTAACGCCATTGGCCCGAGATCCTTTTGATAAGCGCGGACCAATGAGAGTGGTTTCGTTTTCGGATGGATCCGAGGTTTGGCGGCCTTCAATTACATTTTTATTGAAGACATAATCACCGTATGACTATATTTTTTGGTTTTTAGGGATACTTTGGGCGTCTAGATTCAGCTTGTCATCACCAAAACACGAACTCAAAAACCACTTGAGTGCCCCTTTAATGGTAAAGTACAAGTACAATTTCTCTAAGCGGAATTATTCATTGCAGCACTGCGCAAGTTGCGCAACACAATAGTCATGATTTCCTAAACGTTTGGCAGCATTTATTTAATAAGAGCGCGTAACAAATTCTGCTGACAGAATTTTGCGAATCTTTTCAAACGCAAAGATAATTACAAGTGTCATGATATTCCCAAAGTCAATCGAGTAAAGTTCGATGAAATGGCGTATTCGACGAAACGGCGTTCGATGAGGTGTCTTGTACCCATCAATTGCTTTGGTAATAAACTTGTTATTATGCATTCTGATTTGAGCTGACATCGATCGTTTCTTTTTTCCATTGCGCTTGAAACATTTTATTCCAGTGACTCCATCGCCACTTATCTCATTTTATTACCCCTTGCATGAGATGCAGAGCGGGAGCGTTTGACCTTTTTGTTATTTGTTTATTCATTACGTTTGTAAGTTCAGTACGAAGGAGGAACTCCACCGTCTCCGATTTTCAAACGTAGAGAACTTTCAATATGGCAAAACAAGAAGAAAAAAAATTAATTATAAGAAAAAAATACCCAAAGGGTTTTACGAGACCTATAGTGTTTCCTCAGTGTACGAGGTTCACCGTTCGACTGTGGCCTTGGCGATCTCCCTAAATCCTTGTCGCTTGAAGATCTGGTATATGTTCCTTGCTGACTTTTGGCGAATAAACCATGTCCTTTCCTATCTCGGTTGAACTGCTTTTATGCAGATCCGGCGTAACGATTAATGCTGCATTGGAAACTACATAGTACAACTAAAACCATAAAACTTAAATGACAGTAACATGAATCTAGAGCGCAGCTCTTTTCAAGAGGCTCAAGATTTGATTTATTGAGGTCTCTCGGCAGTTTGAAGCAAAATGCATGTGGCCTCTTCCTAGAGTTCACTAATAATTCACTGCTGTCAACGTCTCCCAAGACATTTGTTTTTGTTTGTGGGGGGGAGGGGTGTTCACGTGATAACTGATAACTGTGGGCATAGCACTTGTTGACGAGTAAGGAGAGTGCTGTGCCAAAACCTCCATGAAGTTTCTTCGTCCTTCATGTTTTGTAGGGGTTTTGTTAACTGCGCCGCGTTAACTAGAATTAACGCGCACCGAGCACGAAAGTGTGATAAAAGCACTAAAAAAGAAAGAAAGACTCGTCTACCCTGCCTAGTTTTATCTGCTACCACAAATTTGATTCGGTGTCACTCATCTCAATCCCGTACTTTCTTTTTTGCTGTTCAAAAGATCAGACGACTACGCTATTTAATGTCATTCTTTTAATGCTAAAGGTATTCAATATATCAATCTTTTCACAAGTGTTCACATATTTCACCTTTCTTTCAAGACACGTGCTACGTTCGCTAACCCTGTGTCAACTCCTGCAAAGCTGTAACAGAGCCCACAGAGAGGTGACCAAAATTAGAAACATGTCCCCCTCTTCCTCCCATGCACACACATACAGACAAATCGAGTTGTTCCGAGCAGAAAGAGTAGTTCCGAGCAGAAAGAAGAAGAAGCTACTCAAGAAACAGTGTCATTCACCCAGCTTTTCAGACACGTGGGCCTATATCTCTGTTCTCATCGTTGTGCCACGTATGCCCCCTGCCCTTTGCCTCAAAATTTAAGCCTCCAGAGAATGCAGTGGTCGTCGGCGAATTCATCACCAACGACTGTTGCGTGACTTACGCATGCCATGTCTCCCACTATGGAGATGCGTCAAATGCCTAATCAGATCAACATGCCTCACTCAGTTTCACACTAACTACTGTCTGCTGCGAATTGGGTGCGTGACTCTGCCGTAGGAATATTCATGTGTACGTGACACTCAGCACGTCTCTGCAACACGGCAAGAACGGCGTGCGCTGGTGTTGTGACGACTTTCTTACGGTGGCGACCATTCCGTCCAGGGATATCGGCGGTTAATTAAACGAACGGCGATAACTGTGGTACATATTTGGCGGCGGGGCAGACGACCGGCCGTGCGTCACTGGTGATCCCTTCTGAGCATTCTCCAGCCCTACGGCGGTCGCTGCCAAGAGGGGAGGCATGCGCCAAGGTTACGCGGTCGCCTCGCTGACATCGACCCACAGCGACTTGCAAACAAACCGGTTCAGGTGTCTGTCGTGGAGAGGGCTGATTCGGCAGTGCCGATCCCAGGAATAGGTGCTTCTCCTTTATCGCTCTGGAACCGAAAGAGTTGCGTGAGATTCTTATCCCGTGCACTGTAATGCCTGGTTTCGATGGCCGTGGCAGATAAATGAGAGAGGGAAAGTTCCGCTCTGCCGCTAGGGTCCACTTCTCGTGGATGAAAGGGGCAGTCCTTGGTGCAAATACCGGTGTTTATATGTTTTCTTGTTTCCTCATTTTTGTTCTTTTTATTGCGTTTGTTGTTGGAGCCTTTTTGTGCGCTTGTCTGTTTTGTTGCATTTGCCAAGAGACCAACAGTAAACATGCTGTCCGAAATAAAAAGTCGATGTCCGTGAGAAGCCCCCGTCCAGTGAGCCCACACCAGTCGTCGAAACGAGTCATTTACTGCTTGGCTCCCCGGATTCCTTTCTCTTCGAAGCCAAGCGCCCTGTGCCGTCCTCGTGTAAACCTTTGTGGAATGGTGTCTATTTTAATCCGATAACCCCTGTATTTTTTTACCAATTATTTTTGGTGTTAGCATCATCTGGAACTTGGTGCTTCTGAAGCTCCGTCATGGCAGCTTCCATCACAGTTCTCGTCGTGTTTCTTTTAATGACATTTGGGGTGACGGAGTCACCCCGACCGGAAGTCATTGTCTCTGATGAGCCTCTGGAGGCGACAACCTTTTCCGCGGAGACTACGACCCGGGACTTCGATGACACGATCAACGCCCTCATGAAGGAGTTGTCCAAACGAATTACGCCCTTTGCCGCGAGCCTCTTGTCCGCCGACAACGTGACGCAGGACTGTTCAGGAGCCATCCTCCAGCTGCTCATAGGGCTACGCACGAAGATGCCCTGGGCGCTGCGCAGTATGTATGTTTCCTTACCGCACGCGTTAAACCTGCTTGTTGCCCGTACTAATTTGATTGCTGGAATCTCACCCTGGAGAAAAAGACGCATCATAGATTTGAACGCCTTTCTTCTCGTGTTCACATATTTCGATGGAATTCGTTCTTCAAACAAAAGCAAGAAGCAATTTTTTTTTTTTTTTACATACCTAAATTGAACGATTGAGGATTAATTTCGACTATCCGGGAATTTTTCCGACGTGCAACTGAAACCTTGGTTACAAGGTGAATTTCTGCAAGAGGCAAACAAATCTAGGGGGGTATTACGTCTTATTTCAACGAAGACCACGCGTGGCACGCCCCAGTGAAGAACTGAGGATTAATTTTGACTCTACCTGACATTTCTTGACGTGCAGCCGAAATTTCGGCTGCACAGCACCTTCTCATCAATGAGGGGCACCTCGGCCGGGGGTTCGAAGCCGCCTTTTGGGGATCCGAGGTGGCTCAAGCGAGAGGAACGAGTGAGAAATCCGAGAAAGCGCAATAGCTTCGCCGCTTTCATATTTTTTTGGTATAAAGTATCACTTACATTTAAGCGTCGATCAATAGCCTTTCGGCAGCTGACAAACTGTGTTGCACTTTTATGAATGCGAGCATGAAATGGTTTCATACTACACATTCGCACATGCTACGCTTGACTATAATCGCATCGTATATTGTTTCGACTGTTGCGATTCATATATCACACTTTCTATCGTGTCTCTGTAGCCTTATTTTGCACTGTCATAATAATGAGGCCACCGTAAGTCGAGTACCCACTGACACAGTTTTTTAAGTTTTTTTTTGTGCAATTTGTTTTACACAGCGAGAGTAAAATGTAATGATTTGCTTTTCTTCTGTGCTTCTGCAACTGCATCCTTTGAGCGACATGAGTCGGGAAAGTGTTGCAAAGGGAATATTGGAGAGATTGGGAAGAAAGGGACATTGTAAGTTTTTTAAACTATTTGATGGGCACTGTGCTACACGGTTAGCGCGAACAAGCGGTTGCTAATTTTTCTTTTCAATTTTTTTTTTTAGCATTTGAAAGGCTGCGTTTAGATTTGCTAGTGTGATGGAAAGTGCTCATTTGTGGACCTAGCGTACGCGGTAAAGCTTGGTGCTGACCAGTACCCTTTCAAATTAAAACGCAAAAAAAAATAAAGAAAGAAAGCCCCAATGCCGTGTTTGCACTATGGTAAGTTACAGCTCAAGAAGGTAGGGCGAGGGAAAGGAAGGCTGGGGAGAAAGAAGCAGACGGAACGCTAAAAGGGGAGAGGGGGAAACCTCCTCTCTCCAGCGTTTCGTCTGCTTCCTCCTTCCCGGCCTTCCTTTTTCTCGCTTTACCTTCTTGAGTTGCAACAAACTATAACAGAGTCGCGCGGTGTAGCTTGCGGATGCGAGGGTACTGTTGTGCAAACGGTAGTGTAAGAACAAAATATGGAACACCCTAAGGCAGGGGTCGGCAACCTTTTGCTGCAGCGGGCCAAATTGCCGCAAAGTGGAGACGGAGTGGGCCGGACGGAAAAACGGAGATGGGGAGTGTGTGGGACGGTTCATAAAAGTCTAAGATACAAACAAAAACGGTCACATATTTGAAGTTATATGCAAGATGTTCTCTTCATTCAGGCGCATGTAATGTAAGATTGCTCGAGTCCCCTCTCAGTAAGATTTTTACTGTTCAGTATTTATGCGAACATTCACACTAAACTCTGAACTGAAAGTCGTAAAAAAATTAGAATTGCTCATCTGTCATTCACAAAGACCAACGTTTGGCTTCACCGTCTTGAAAAAGTATGCTCGCAGATGTGTACGTGATGTATCACACACTTCGAAGAAGGAATCTCCGAGATTTTGTAGATTTGAAAGCTTTAATTCAGGGAGGCCAGCGGAAAACTTAACGAAGTCATTCGCTGCAAATACACTCTTCAAGTTATTTTTTGATTGGGGACAATCCGATCAGCGAACCCTAGCTGGCAAATATCTTGATCTTGTTCAAAGTTAATACCTCCGATTATACCAAGGTTTGCAACCAAACATACACCTTGTTCCGGTGTGTTTCGGGGGGGAGGGGGGGGGGGGTTTGCTGCTGTGCCGGGGACCGTATAATATTGCCTCACAGGCCGCCGGTTACCGACCCCTGTACCTAAGGCATTAACTCGCTCTGTGTGTCAGTGCCCCCCTCTTGGCGATTTGCTATATCTTTGTGCACATCCGAGCACACAAAGTTTACCTACTATTACGCGTCTGCACTAGTCTGAGCGGCAAAATTATTTCATGGGCTGTACGTAGTTCCAGATCTTTCTGCTTTCAGTTGTATAGGGCTAGATAAGCCTTATAGGGAGTTGAGTAAATGACAAGCCGTGTAGCACTCTACGTTTCAGTTCAAGGACGTGATCCGATCTGGGGCACCTGGGCTATTCTGGGCCACCTGGACTTGAAACGAAACAAGCAAAATTATTGCTCAAAGCAGTTTAAAAAAAGTACATATAGCAAAAAAAAAAAGAAAAAACACGCGAAGAGTACAATTTTTGTGCGTTCTTGAGTTGGGCTTTTTTTACTCTCTCTTAGGTACACTTTTCGCTCACTTCATTTTGAGAAAGCAGATTCGGTTGCCGATTTGGTGCCTCAGATGATCGGTATACCAATCGTGGTGAAATATTTCTTCAGTCGCAATTGCGTACCCATGGATTTGCTTACTCGCAATGCTGGTTTCCAAACTCTCGAAAACTATCATGCACATCTACAGCCACCGACAGTTTAAGAAGCGCCGGGCGTGGAAAGTCTTGTGCATCTCATTGACGTCCCGCAGCCAATGAGATTGCTCGATTGGACGCTAAGAACACTGAAGAACGAACCCCGAGGCAAGGAGTGATGATAAGCCACGCCCTTCGTTTCTTAAGCTGTGGCTGATTATACGCTCTAAGAAAAATAGTATTTGAGCTCACTTTCCCGTGGAACACAAAGAAAGCCAATCACGGCGAAGAATGCCAAGATCCTTGCCAATGACTAAACTCATATTACTCGTAATACTCATACACGAAGCTCATAGATCTGAAATATGCGATGTTCGCGGGTACAACGAGCGAGTGAAACATAACGCTCATCGTCTCGTGCGCACATCGTGTATATTTTGGTCTATAATGGTATCCTGAGCTGCGACGATCGTATACACTGGGATCCATGATACGTGTACCGGTCGCCTTGATTCGTTCTCTTGCGTTCTGCGTGAAAGTGAACTCGCAGACATTTTTTAGTGTGCAAAGCGCGCCTCGAAAGATCATATGTGCCGGGTTCTCTTTTTTCTTTTCGAGCGTAGTTTGAGTTTTGAGTGCCCGCTGCGCAGTGATGGATGCGACTGGCCGTCCGTCTGCCGGCCTGTTGTTCGGTACGACTGGCTCGTACGGCGACTACGACGAGTGCTTGAGCGTGAGGCACGGATCTGCCGCCGGAGGGTTCGCCGGAAAGTACTGCACCCTCTTCTACAGTCTGCCTGCGGAATTCGTGCGCAAGACCACTCTGCACATGCAGAAGCAAGGATACTACCAGGTCAGTCCCGCTCTTACTCCTCCTAATGATACTGTAGTCCCTGACAGCCCCAGTCCCGCTGCCCGTATACATCGTACGGAAGCCACGGTATTCGCTCCATACATGACAACAGAATTACCTGAGGACACGCCTCAAGAATGTTAGAAGCATAATGATAATGCAATTAGTGTAACGGTGCAAGCGAGCTCGACAAGAAAGCCAATAATAATCTCCGGAAAAGGGAACAAGGGGGACAAAGGACAAACACAAACCTCCAAGCACAGCTAGGTGACCGGTGCGCGACTGAAAAAATCCGCCTGGTCCTGGTATCGAACTAGGGACCTCTCCATTTCCAGTGCATGAAGCGCTCTACCAACTGAGCTAACCAGGAGATAGACGGCAGTAGAGCGAACGGGTTTTAACAGCTGCCGCCAGTCTAACGCCGACAAGGGTGAACGCCCTGCCTTTTTCAGGTTACGATGTTATTACAATTGAGGCAAATATGCAAGCGAGCTGGACAAGAATAACGATAATAATCCCCGAAGAAGGGAAACAATGGGGATAAAGGACAAACACAAATCAACAAACACATCTAGGTGACTGGCGCGCTCCACTGGAAATGGAGCGGTCCCTGGTTCGATACCAGGACCAGGCGGATTTTTTCAGTCGCGCACCAGTCACCTATAGCTGTGTTTGGAGATTTGTGTTTGTTTTTTGTCCCTCTTGTTCCTCTTCTCCAAAAATTATTATCGTCGTCGTTGTTCGGAGCGTGTTTGCTTCCTACATATGTAAGCTTCGAAAATTTCTGCAGACAGTTGTTGTATGGCCAATCTGAAGGTCATACAAGGTCGAAACACGTTTCAGGCAGTGTCTGCAGAATGTGTTTTGTATGACGTATTAGCACTGAGACCGAGCCCTAAGAAAGAAACGAAGAGGCTAACCTGGGCCGTGTTCCAAAATTTACTCGATCTTATTCCGGGGTAAAGGCTTTGTACCTTGGAGTTCGAAAATCTACCCGAGGTCAAGGGTTGCTCTATCTGTGTTGTCACGTGACACGACCGGCTGGAGTAACGCGGATCTATTTGGGTAAGATTTGGAACACGGCCCTAGTGTGTACGGATGACTGTGTGTTTCAGGGCCGTCGAGCGCCGGACTACTTCAAGCCAGACGTGGAGAGCTACTACAAAGGGCTAAGGCTGGGGCTGTGCGTTCCATCGGTCTGCTCTGTGAAAGACGTGGAGCGCTTGATTGGACTCGGTAAGTCGACGACGTTTGTGTGTTTGGCAGGGCTCTTTTGCTCCCGAGTAACTATGATGTACATTAAGTTCCTTTCTAACAAATAAAATTTACCATGTACGAACTGTAGAAACGTACGAAAAAAAAAAAAACATTCAAAATACAAAACAAAATTGAACTTTACGGCACATAGAAGGCGGGCTTATCCGCCCCCCTTATGATCCATGGTAGTTGATGTCACACAATGATGAATATGACCTACGCGTGCGCTTTCAAGCCTAATAATAATAGGGTGACCATATTTCTCAAGGTAGAAAACGGGACATCCTAGCAGAAAAGAGGGGGGGGGGGGGGGGACTAAAGTTTGAGATTGGGAGAACACATTTAATGAAATCCTACATGCGTAGTATATATACATGATTCTACATTCGTGCTACATCCAATAACAAAAAAAAAAAAAAAATTCTGCACACGCGTCTTCGTGATAGAAAATGTGTTTGTGGGCAAGAAGAGTTATAAATTTTACTCTCTGGGTAAATATTTTAAAGTACCTATGGTTATTTTTGTAAAATATACTTGTAACAAATAGGCATAATCTCGGTTTGCTTCTACTCGCTTGGTGCCAATTTCGATACTATGTACTCCTGCGAAAACGGGACATGATTTTATATTGGGATAAAAAGACGGGACGGCAGAAGTGGACCTCAAAAACGGGACTGTCCCGGCCAAAACGGGACGTCTGGTCACCCTAAATAATAAGCTATACTGATATGGTAAGAATGAATGTCTGCTCTTTCAGAACACATTCACAAGTGCTCGTCGAACATGATATTGAGGAAGAGGGAGGAAAGTAAGCGTTGGCATAATCAAATCGATTATACAGATTTTTTTAGTTACTTCATTACTTGGGTCTTGTGCTTACATACTGCGGAGATTATGTTAATACGTCCCACTCTTTATAATAAAGACTGAAAAAAAAAATCCAGGCAGAGGATATGCAAGGATACCCGTTAACTGGCTTTCTTTTGTCACCGCAGTGCTGGGTAGCTTCGGTTTCAAATACCACGTCGCAGGCTGCGACTACGAGGACAACCCTGACCGCAACTGGAACCCCATTCGAATCGCCATGATGTAGGTTGTATAATGCTCTTCTGACGTAGACAAGAAAATGCTCTTTTATCGTCAGTATAACGCCTTGACCAATAATTATGAACGAAAGGTGTCACAAATGAATACTGTTTCTAATAATTTGCGGTACGAGCGACCTCCACGCATTTGTTGTTATGCAGTTTAACTTTTTTTAATTGTATTTTTTATTGCATAATTAAAACGCTAAATAGCGAATTGTGAAGCAAAACGCGTTAAGGGCGATTCACACACTTGCGTTGAGTACGACCTAGTGCGACTGCAACGGGGCTTGCGACGTTAATCCTTTTACGGGTTGCTATGGCAACAGGCGGTTGTAAGCGGCTGAAAACTCCGTTGCCATAGCAATCAGTAAAACGATTAACGTCGCAAGCCGTTGCAGTCGCACTCGGTCGAACTCACGCAAATGTGTGATCCAGCCTTTACACGCCCTGCGTTTTTTTTTTTCTTTTTGTCAGTGATACGTAGTTGAATGAAACAAGCAGTACCAGCTGACTCGTTCACGTTTAAGTAACCAGGTGTAGCCGGCTCGAAGAAAATTAACTAGCGTTACAAAAACGCAAGCAGTATTCATTGCTTGAACGTTTAAAGTGAACCAAAATCTGTCTTGCGCAAGCGAAACGTCGTGACACATTTTTTTTTGTTTGTTTTTCGTCGCAAGCGTCATGTCAGGTGCCGCCTTATTTTTCAAACACGCGGATTATGAATAGATGTAGTGTACCCTGTTGGGGACCCTTTAGGATACTTTTCTCGTGCCCCTTTCTCTGATTTCTGTTGCCACATTTGGGACACGTAAAACTTGTCTGTCCTACAGCGTTTCCTTTCACCCTTTTGACCTAATATTTTCACCCCAGTTTCTGTCGAACGTACAATCTCTCTCGACGCGTAATTCGGCAATACGTAGCTTGGGGCATGCATCATCGCATCGACCGAATAAACATAAAATCTGTCTCGTAGAATCGTCCAACATAAAAAAATCGGGGACACATAACCTCATATAACCTCACTGTATTCATCTTCATACCCCCCCCCCCCCCAACCCAAATAACCCTACCCCTCCTGCTTAAAGGGACACTGACAGGGTATTTATGCTCGCCGAGGTTTTTAGTTGTACGTGACATATGAGAGCCTAACTACCCAGAACAAAATTTGCGGCTCGAAATTCGGTTTCTTTATGCCCGAAAACCGCCGATCAAGAACTGGCCGGTTCGAGTCGCGCTCACTCTCTTTTCCGTGGTCACGGGCCGTTTTATGAGGTATCGATGCGACCACCAAATTTAATCGAAGTCGTGGGTCATTGAAGGCACACAGTCAATATTAAAAATAGAAAAAAAATATGAAACCCATTTTTTGCGGCTTCAAAAAAGCTGCAAATACGTTGATTGAAAAAAAAAAGTAGCACAAACAACCGGAAGCTTTCTGTGCGTTCACTCAACATGGCGTCGTTTCGCGTATCGTGGGACTAGCACTAGCGGATGGCAGCGGACGACGGGCGTTGGACCTCTACTCCAGAACTGTCGTTCACGGTACCGGCGAATTCTGTCTTTCTTCGAAAGAGAAATTTCGGACCAATCAAAAGAACTGATACTCATCCCGTACGACATGCCCGACCAGCAAGCCGATTGCACGAAGACGTCGCCGAGCCGTCGTCCCTTCTCCTGGCTGAAGACATCGCTCGCTCAAACGTCAAGCACGAAGTGCGTACTTCGAGTTGAATACGCACGCGTACGGTTACTTTACGAGGTGGTAATGTGCCCTATGCGTGGTGCTGCCCGACTTCAAGCCGGGAGTGTACGTATTGAAGGGAAATCGGCAGCAAGCTTCCGACATACAGTCTACCAGCTGCATAAATATGCATCAGAGTGTTCCTTCAATAGATCAGTGGAAAGACGTCCGGTTCACACGCAGAGGGCACGGGTTCGCTTCCTTTCATTTTTTATTTTATTTTTTGTCAAGCATTCTGCGATGTTTACATTTCTTTTTTTACAATTATCACAGGAAAAAAAAATTGTTGTGGACGATACGTGGTCCCCCCCCCCCCCAACCCAAATAACCCTACCCCTCCTGCTTAAGACCTTACTCGGCCAAAGCAGGCGATCCGCCTCTCCATATTAGAGACACGTTTCTCTCTCTCTTAACAAGGCGGAGAGTAGGTACAAAGAAAACTGCTCCGGTCGTTCGGGAGTTGAATATCTTATTCTGTTTTGTCAGCATGCAGAAATTCGGTGTTTCAAGTGGTTCTCCGGTAGCGTATTTTCTTCTCGTGTAAAGCGTATGCTGCGCCGCTATACTCCGTTTCATCTTACGATGGACCGCAGAAAACGTTACGAGCCATCAAAGCCAATCCAAAGCCGTGTCAACATTATGTGACATTCTATGAGGGGCTCAATGACGTTGTCACGTGACACGTTGACAGCACTGGGTTGGCTGGG
This sequence comes from Ixodes persulcatus, assembly GCA_013358835.2. Taxonomy (NCBI): domain Eukaryota; kingdom Metazoa; phylum Arthropoda; class Arachnida; order Ixodida; family Ixodidae; genus Ixodes; species Ixodes persulcatus. Next base: position 1,757,765 of record JABSTQ010009654.1, on the reverse strand, counting down.
ATGGCTGGTGGTGTCCGCTGAGGTCCATCGTAAGGTAAAACGGAGTATACTGCGTTTCTTTTCAGTTCGTAACTTTCAATCTAGGTTTACTTTCTTTTTTGTCCGTCTTTGCAAGAGCAAATATTCGGTCATTTGGTCGTTACTCTGGTGGTTCCAGAACTCTTTGCCGTTGACGACGTCACCTTTCCCCGTGCTCAGCTCAATCATCGGAGTCCTGGGACTGCTACTTCTGCTAGGCACTGTCGTGGACTTACTGCTTCGTCCTGCCAGCAGCCTCCGCTCCGAAGGTGAGTGACCGCGGAACGGGCTCGGCGTTTCGCTTCATCACGTGTGATGCGGGTCCTACACTCTAAAGCCGCTGCCACGCGTGCTAATACACCTTACAAAAGACAGTCTGCAAACATTGTCTCTGGGGCGCCTTTACGTCTTTTCAGACTAATGCTAGGTGGCGCAAGCTACCGCCCGTTACAAAGGGCTTAGCCATTAACAACTATCCATCCATGATCCTCGTATGAAGGCCAATTGGTCACACAAAAACTGCCTGCAGACATCTTCGAAGAATACGTATAGACCAACACGCGGCCCTGACGTCACGCAGCTGTGGTGGCGCTGTCGACGGCACGGCGCATGCGCAGTAGTTTCACTTCATGCGAATCCCGTTTCTGCGCTGGCGCAGTGCCCACACTTGGTGTGGACAAACGCGGGCTTGTTTGCAAACAGCGTGTCGGTCATGCTTCGAAACTTGCTCGAGGCTTTTGTCCGCAGACAACTCTGGCATCATGTATGCAGCGAACACCGTGTCTTTTGTACGCCAGGCTCAGTACCACAGCGCAGGTTGTTTATGTTTTAAGCATAAACATATCTCTTCAGCATCGTCATGGCGCCGTGCACCCTCCGTCGATTGCAGTGACTGGCGCTCCCAGGAGCTTTGCGGCGGAGTAGACGCTCCGGGCTTCTTAAAGTACATAGACCGACTCGACTTTCTGACGTCACGCCACAGGAGTTGCGCTGCTGTTGGCACTGCGCATGCGCACATGCTTCGCCTCGGGCGAATCTGGTTTTCTGCGCAGCTTCTGCGCAGCGCCCGCACCCGGTGTGGGGAAACCCGGGCTTGTCGGTAAACAGGTGTGTGTTCGTCGATAGAAAACCGGACAACCAATTCTCGCGCGTTCACTGGCCTCTTTATTTAGTGCGCGGGGTCGCGGCTTTCTTTCTTTCTCACCGTACGCATTCCGTCGCTTGATGCTTCGGGCTGGACAATTGCCGGTTATGAACCAATAAGAACGCCACCTCTTGCTGCGCAGGATGCAGCACCACCATTAGCACCGCCAGCAAGTTAGAGGTAAAAGAAAAAAAAAAAAGAAGAAAACTGACGAAGAGAAGCGAAAGAGAACGGAAGAGCAAATCTGTGCCCTCCCGGAACTTGAATTTTGTTTCTCTACATTATGAAACTGAAAGTAGCATTTTCAATATTAAAATATGTTGTTGTTTTTTTTTGTTTGTTTTTTGTGAGAAGGGTGGTTTTTGCTTTTAATGCCATCGTTTAACTAACACAGTGGGGCACTCCGGCCCCACATCGGATATGTAAGCGTAAATCGTGCAGCCACAAATCACGAACGCGTTTCGCGCAATGCAGCCCAGACTATTAGCCAGCCCAACTTCCGCCTTTTCCCAAGTGAAAGAGGCATATATAGACTCCATCTTTCAACTCCTGAGTCAAGAACGTGAACCACACACATGGGCTTCCATCTAGCACGAGATATTTATGTGTGTGCCAAACAGCCACAGATGTACAGGGTGTATCACAAAACAATTTACAGGTTTCTTTCTTTTTTTTTTTTCAGAAATATATTACGTAATGTTGAACGCTAATTCTCCGCAAGATGCCAAAGTTTCATAACGAAATGTTATCTTGTATGGGTAAATGCGGCCGACGAAGCTCTCGAATACACGGAGCTGAATAGCACCGATTACCGAAAACGGGGGAAAACAAACCCCGTTTTCCCATTAAAATTAAAAAAAAAGGCTTGTAATTTTTGTATGAGATAACGGTTAGTTCTGAAACTTTAGCGTCTGCTTCAAACCGCTAGCGCTACATTTGGGCGGTGAATAAGCGTTCGGTGAACCGTTGTTCATTTTTGCAGTGAAAAAACAAGCAAAAAGACTGTTTTTTGTAGGGGTGCGGTGAGGGAGTGGGGGGAGGGGCACTTGGTATATCGACCACAGTAGTCGGTGAAAATTTAAGAAACACTGGGAGTGCCGAGTTCCGGCCGTCTTATTATCACTCCGCATACCTTTAGGTTGCGGCATTGGCCGTTAACGACGGTGAAGGACGAATCACGAAGTAAGAACAATGGATATAATAAACCAGGCTTTGCGTTTCTAAAGTTGTCAGTTACTTAAGTGACATCGCCTTCGTTCGAAGCATCCCCAATCTTCCACAAATCCGTGTCTGCGAGGCGCGAATGAGCAGTAATACGAAAAGGCTTCTCGGTTCGCCGGCAAGCTGCATCGCGCCGCGTGCCCATCGGGTTTCCAAACCCGTACAGAGTCCCCTTGGAAGTACCTGTTGGCCTTCTCGGCGGTGGAGAACACGCGCAAGCTGCTCAACACCCGGTTCGACGAAGGCTCGGACAACCGGAGGCTGGCCTGCTTCGCCGGGCTCAAGGTCTTCAGCACCACCTGGGTCATCCTGGGGCACTCGTACTTCATCGTGGACATCAGCGCCCTTCGTAAGCCCGCGGCCTGTCAAGGAGCTCGAACCTTAAGATTTTTTGTCCCGTGATATAAGTTACATGAGTTGTAGCTCAGCTCTAAAGCCCCTTAAGGTGACCCGTAGGAGGTAGGGGTGCGGTTCGAACCGAATAGCGCTGCCTCATTTCCAGCCTTCACAGTGCGGGACACCCACGGCATGCATGCCGACTCTTCTTGCAGTGTTCAAAGCAGGGATGGCGCTGTTCGACTCGAAGCGTAATGCGCACACTCCTAAGCACCGAGAAAGTGAGGAAGAGGAGGAGACTAGAGGGGACGTCAGAACGCCGATCTCTGGTTGGAAGGATTAGTGGGTAGGCTATAAAGCTTTGTCTCAATCGCACTCGTCGAACCCGTCCGAATGCGGAAGCCAAACGCCGGACGCCGGGGTTCCGCGTTCTAACGCGTTCGACGAGTGCAGCGGATACAAAGGAAGCTAGCTTTATGATCTACTGTCGAGACCGGTTATAACGAAGTGGGTTATAACGAAATAGCGGCTACAGCGAAGCGATCACGATTTCCCATTCTCTTCCACTCATATCCACTAAGGGCTGGATGGCGCATTGGGAAAACAGGTATGAAGCCACCGGAAGTAAGCGACTTGTCCCCGAAGTGAGCGCTTGACAGGATTTTTGCAACTCTTCCGAGCGCTGGTTCAAACAGCGTCCAGGGCGCTGGATTTGTTACTCGTCATCTCGAGAGAGCCTGCTTGTTGCGCAGTAACAGCGCACGCATAACCCGAGAAGTCTCCCGCGAAGCCATTCGATGTGAACGCTTTGAAATTCTAATTGATCGAGTTGCTTGCGTCCCACGTTCAAAATGCCTTATTCTCGGGATTTCATTGGAAACGGGATCATTAAAACCCACTTAAATACAAAAGAATGCATGGACCGAAACACCGACTGAGCGCACTAGGAAGCCTGGCGGGACGCCCGATTTCCGGCTCAAGCGTCAAACTTGAGGTGGCTTCACTCGCGCCAGGCTCGGAGAGCAGAGATATGCGAACAGTGCATGGAATCCGTCTGCGACTGGTTTGTTTGCCGTGCCCTAAAATGGTGGTCCCTCGACTTCCGCCTGACGTTATCCCGGAAATGTCACGCTCTGTGTTTTTCCTATCACCGACAAAACCAATCACGCAGAAAAAGAAAACGCAGGATTATGGGGCATTTATTGTGCTTGATTAGTTTAGTCGGTGATAGCAATCGCTCAAATACGATCGTAACGATGCTTTTTTAGCGGTGTTTAGTTTTAGGAAACGGTTCATCCACATCCGATACGGTACGATGGGCCCTCCGGTATACGAACTGCGCGTGTGCTACCGCTGAAGATTCGCACATGCGCAGTGCGCACCGGAGGGTCATCGTATCGTATCGGATGTGCAAAGGCGGTTCCCTAAAACTCCCAATTGGCTTCATGGAATCGTAGCGCGCCCGGACTTAATATGAAACGGAGTATTGTAAGAATGTCGTGTTGCCCGCCTCATTGTAAACCTACTTTTATGTCGACTTCCCTTAATGCACGGATGCAGAAAAACAAAAGTTCTCTGTGTTTCGATAAGTAATAAGTTTACGAAAAATTTGTATTTTAACCTTGGTTATTCAGTTTTGTTTCAGTCTGTTTCACTAAAAGAGGCTATTGTTATCCCTGAATTTTACTTTTTTTTTTGTGAGATGCGGTGGAAGATATTTCTGTATTTCTTCAGACACAAAAAACGTTTAACGCATTGTGAATAAATTAAGACACAAAAGCGGCATAACCCAAAACAATTCTTTTTTTATGGTTGAGCATGGTTATGGATTGGCGCAAACAAATCTCCCTCGTGGCTTCCTGCTTAAAGAGACGGGGTCACGCCAAGGACGCGCGCACATAAGCCAACTCGCTCGATCACCGCAAAAACATGACTGCATTGAGACGGGACAAGTCGGGGGCAATTTTACGCGCGGTTGAGCGTAATCCTTTCTTGCAGGAAGCTACTTCAAGGTTCTCGAAGCCACGGAAGAAGTGTTCTTCACGCTCATCGTGAACGCCTACCCCAGCATCGCCACATTCTTCTTCCTCGGGTGCGTTGATCTGCGAGTCCGCGATTTCACCCAGAAAAAAACGTGTCGGCCTCTGCCTCTCTGAGGCAGCTAGCCTTGGTTGGTATAGTCTGGTTAAAGATGGGCTGTCTTCCTTCCGCTCTCCAGGGGTTTCCTGCTCTCGTACAACGTGCTCAAGAGGATGAAGAACCTCCGAGGCCATTACGCGGTTGTCTTCGCGATCATGCTGGTTCGCCGTTATGTGCGGTAGGTGGGCAACACTGTGCAGTCGATAATTAACTTACGACGGTATAGGACTTGATTTTTGTTCTACATCAGGGTTAGGTTAAAGGGTCGGTACAACGATATTCAGTTGGAATGTTTTTCACTTTACACGAGCTTACTGGCACTAATGGGAGTCAAGGATACTCGCACGCAACGCCACTGGCCAAGAAACTCCTTTGTTGCGGTGTAATTTCAAGGACAAAAGCGAGCGTTTTCATTCAATCTCTCCTTCGCAGAACTTGATGACGTAGCTGGGCGGTTGCAGTATCCTCCAGTGACGATATTTGAATGTGGCTCATAGATTGAACCCGAGCATTGCGTGGGCACTCGATTTGGGCTCGGGATAACCGACAGCTCGAGAAACATTCGGGCAGTGGCTTGTGCCCAATCGCTGCAATAATGACAATAGCCGAACGCCCGAACCATAACAATGTCTGGAACTCAGCGCGTGTCCTGTGCTTTGCCAACCCCACCGCGTGGCTATGATCAACATTGGTGGCATATAATCGGCTCCAGATAACGTGACCACTTGTTCTGGTTGCGACTTGAGAGAACGAACGCTGCTCGTTTTTTCTTTAATTTTTTCTGCGACTTCGATTGCGTGTGATGAAAAACGAACAGGTGTTTTACTGGTCATAAACGTCAGGGATCCGTTCTAAGCGGTATTTGTGCAAAGTACAAAAATCGCTGCATGGCCCCTTTAAACAAGTTCAGACACGGAGCGCTCAGCATGCTGCCAATGCCGAAGTTGCAGAAGCTGCTTCGCGTGTTCACTGGTAACAGTTCTTTCATGTTTGTTTCTTCTTCTCTCAATTATAGGAGCCTGGCACAAAGCATGTGTGCAGCTAGCTAAGTTTCTCATCGTGTTTAATGCTTAGCTATCTTTCCACTTCTTCAATTATAAACCCCTTAAACAGAACATAGTTTTTTTATTTTAATGTCAAGCAACGGAATTGTTTTTAATTCAAGCCACCGACACTGACTGGTCTCTACTGCCAGGAGAAATACGAGCAACACGTTCCACACAAGACAAGACGTGTTCACTTTAGACTCTCTCAGATAGCTCTATCCTGAATGCTTCACCGCAATTCACTCGGGTCGTTAGGGGATCATCACATGGTGCATGCAGTACTCAGGCGCAATGGGAGCGGACGAATTTTTGCTACTGAGATTTCACCACCATTGAAGCACGTACGATATCTCTCCCCGTCGTCATTACAGGCCAAGCGGATTAAAGCAAGCGAGTGATTGGTGTCTCAATCGTATTGCGGGCCAGTGTACGTGAAGGCATTTCTGAGACTGCACTGAGAAGGAGGCATTGATTGCCGGAATGGCGCCTATACTTGACCCGAACGACGCTGCTGTTACAAAGTGGCCGTTGTGTGTTGACTTTTAGGAGGGGATACTCTTCGTTTCATGTTTACTAAAATAGTTTGCTCACTCTTTACGACCAAGGCCTGTGCATGTACCCAATGTCTGAATAGCCCTAATAGAGTCACTCACTACGAATACAGGCGAACCTACCGAATGATGAGGCACAAAATGTGGTTATCAGCGTTAATGCTCTGCGCATCGCATTTTTAGTGTATTGACGCCGAACCATTGATTGTGCTTTGATTCTCTACAATATATATGCTCCAAATACGAGCCAGAAAGTGAGTATTGTTTGAGCATAAGTCCTTCGACAGTATACACTTCAGAGTCGCGCATGCGGATTTCTGCTCTCTTATTGGTTATTCGCAGCCGGACGCCGCCATTTTATGTGAATGTGATATGTTGCCTGTTTATGCTCCGCAATGATCCAGTTCAGTCGACAAAACGGCCCGCCAACTCCGAAGTCCGGTTTGTGATATAATATCAAAATGCGAAAAATGCCAGACCATGAATGCACTCAAGTGTCCATTTGCAAGCTTGCGAAATTTATGCGCTGGACGCAATGAGCAAAGTAATAGTGTGGAAACGGGTTCGAATGTTGAATTATGGGCTAACGAGTGTTCATAGTGGATTACGGAGCAGTAGACCGTCTCTTATAACGGACGATTTAGTGACCGAAGCGCACGAATAACTTCTGAAACACCAACGCTTTATAGCTTCTAACCTTGTAACAAATGTCCAGCAAGTTTAGAAATCATTATTTCACCAACTGATTAAAAGAAAAAAAAAACGCTTTAGTGGCATCAAATTGTTTTCACGGCGATGGATACCAAGGAAGTTGGCTCGATACTCACGCAGCAGACTTCTACGAGGAGGTACACTCAAACGTTTGCGCCACAATATGACGAATGTCTTAACATCAAAACTATTTTCATAAAAACATACATTAAGATACGAGAAAATGATTGAATATAGAACATTTCACGAACAATGATGCGTGAGTTTCTTATTTTAAAAGAGAACTTACCCCCCTGGACGCTCCACGTACGCACTGTCTGAGGGGTGTTTCTTCCTCGTATGATGGTCACATTGGTCGTACAAAAACTGTCTGCAAACATGTTCCAAGCATTCACATGCACATGCACATGCTTCAAACATGCTTGAAACGTTTCCATAGATAACTCTGTCATCGCGTCTGTAGCAAACAGCGAGTCTTTTGTATAACGTATGAGCAATTGACGTCGCGGCGGCTTAAAGCAAGCAATAGAGAGCTTTGCACGTCCGATACGTTACGATGGGCCCTCATGTACGCACTGCGCATGTGCGCGTCTTATGTGGTAGCGCATGCGCAGTGAGTACCGGAGGGACCACCGTACCGTATCGGATATGGGCCAAAAACGGATCCCTAAAACTTTCCATTAACTTAGGAATAACCACCGTCGGACGTTCAGTGTGATCCGTGTGTAAATTTGCATAGGGTTGCCTATCGTAGATTTGGATTCGCTGTAGCATGTTTTTTTTTATGTTTTTCTGCCGTCTTATGCTACAGCCCTGGGCAAGGCATAGCACACCTTGAAATGAAATGCACGTAATAAAATACTCCTTAACTTCGTGGTTACTCGACCGTTCGATGTAAGGAAATATAAAATCGTAAAACATCGCAAAAAAAAAAGCTCGCTAAACCTTCTTGTACCATGAATTTGGCTCCAGAATCGATTGGAGCCAACGCAGATAGCGCCGCCATCTGATCTGGCTGGAAAGAGAATATATGCGGAAGTGATCTCGGGAACCCGCGATAAGCGTCGGAAAGACAAAAGCGATATTCTCAGTGAGCGAAAAAAGAAAACTTTGCGCCTTGAAAATAACCGCGGAAAACTTTGCGTAAATTTGATAAACAAAATAAAGAACTAACAGCAAAACACCAAGAACAGTGTTTGACTCGGGAAAAACCGGTTAAGAGGCCTCTTACGTAATACCACTACGACTCACAATCTCTTTCAAGGTTCGACTAAAGGTTAGATTGGCTATTCGATTTTGACACCGAGGAATTGTCGATATAAGATCGTACGATAATTTAACATACCTAAAGTGTTTGGTCGACAAGCCCTATCGTTGTGACCACGAAAAGGTGTGCCGTCGTATTATATGCCCGTTCATGGCCGTGGGCTAGATAGAACCAGTTATTATACAATAACTTTTGCGCCAAAAAAAAAAAAAAGAAAGAGAAAAAAGCCGTTGTGTGGAAAATTATTCGTCCCGACATTGGGAAACGGCATTTCCCTCGTTTCTTCCTCTTTTTTTTTTGTATGAATGCACTTAACATTTAAGTTTCGTCGTCACAAAGCTAAAGATTCCAAACGGCAGCCAACAAGAGCGTAAGTATAAATTCACGTCCACTCGTTTTTTTTTTCTTTTGTAAGTTATTATGCAAAAACATTGTGTAAGCTCCAGGTTTAAGAAAAAAAAATGAGTGCCTCTTTTTTAGTTAGTGAAAATACGCAAGGAACTGGACATACACTGCTTACTAAATCGGAATATTATGAGACTTATCGTGTCCTTTGATGCTAATCTTCATTTATTTTTGCACAATTACACAGCTTTCAGAGGCAAGCCATGTTGAGAGTTACGCATATTCAACACTGACAAGCGTTGAAATATAATATATGCAGTGTTCGCTCGTTTTTTATTCGTTCTAGTATATTTCTACTCTTCTTGGCGTATTTATGTTGTATTAAGATTGTGTGTCCTTAATGAAATAAGCAGCAACAATAAAATAATTATAAAAGCCAAAGTTGTCGGGATCTTTCCCACAGCTACCAGAAGTTCAGGTAAGGTACTGTAAAAACAACTTTGTGTTAGTCCGTTGAATAACCCCTAGAAGCACACATGAGACTTCGGACTTCCTCATAATATTCTATTGTTCCGTGGATATCCTGTGGAAGTCCATAGTGCATCTGGGCCGCCTGCATACTTCAAAGGTAGTCAGCTAGTTGAACCGGTGAAAAACTAGTTAGTGTTCATCGGTTGAGCACTGACTACCTTTGGTTGTTGAAACCGGTTGAAGGTAGTTAGTGTTCATCTATGTTTACGGTTTTAGTTACTTAGGAACAAGAAAAAACAAAACAAAAGTGGCATGAATCACAACTTTGTGAATAATTAAAAAAAAAACAGGTTCCCTGACGTTAGCACTACACAATCATCAAAATCACGCATCGACCATTCAAATATATAAAAAATACATTTATGATCCATTTCAACTGTAAAACAAAGGCCGTTATCCTCGACCTCGGCCACAACCTCGTCATTTCTTTACCCTTTCTATTTCAGGCTGCTTCCTTGTCACATTTTAGTATTCTCTTACCTTGCTGTGACACTTACAGTAACTCACACAATATGTAAATGTATGTATGCAACTGGACAATAACATTAATTGGGGTTGTGTGGATATTTATACAGCGTGTAGTTGGTCAGCCATTTCAAAGTTGCGACGAGTCTCCCAGCTGTAGATGAGCAATTCAGCCAGTGCGGTACAACCGCTAGCCTGGGGTTTTTAACGTGCACCACGCAGTAGTGATACACGACCGCACGCCGGTACGATGCTCAAACAGACCCCAGGACTTTTGTTCATAAGAAATCGCGGAATAAGTGAAGCACGATGAAACTTACGGAGGACGGTAACGTAATACTTCTTGAAAATCCTGCCCCCAGTATGAATTGACGCATGCGCAGCAGTTGCAGCTATTATGGCGGCGAACAAGCTGCCTGTAGCTGTGGAGCAGCGGTACATAATTAAATTTTTGGTGATGAAGGAAACTTGACTAGCTGATATTTTGAGACAATTCCCACACAGCATGTTGGAAGATACGATGTCCCGGACAAGAGCCTACGATGGTGTCAACAGTTTGGCGAACGACGAGATCTGCAGATGACAAATGAACCACACGGTCACGTTCGTTCGACTGCAGTCACGCAGCCCAGTTCTTTCTACAACAAAGGAGTTGGGGAGCAGCCAAAAACAAATGCTAATAAATACCTGGACAAACACACACAAAAAAAGTTGACAAGGTTTTGTTTTTATTGGGTTCTCGATTTCCTCTGTAGGAATAAAAGTCCCAGTTAACCTCGTATTTTGCTCTGCCTCCACAGGCTCACGGTGCCCGTGATGTTCATGGTGGGGGTGAGCATGCTGCAGACCAAGTGGATCCGAGGCCCTGCCTATTTCGAGTTCCTGGGTCACAACGAGCAGCGCTGCCGGGAGACCTGGTGGACGGTGCTGCTTCACGTGAACAACTGGCAGCCCTTCCTCAAGATGGTGAGCCCACTACTGGAACCACCGTGTGCGTTGCTGTTACTTAGGGTGTGCTCAACGCGAGCTTCTAACTCATTCATTTCAAACCAACAAAGCTATTGCCTTTGACAAGCCATAGCTAGCTTTAAGGTCGTTCACACATTTCTACTATAGTCGCAAGCGTGTGAACGCGCCTTTACTCACAACGCACGTGAAATCCTTGTAGATTGCGCGACATTAGAGAATTCTTAAAATAAGGGGCCCTAGCGCTTTGTGTTCCCAAACAGCTGGAAATGTCGCACTGCGCATGCGCAAAACTTTTGCGCTTGCGCAGTGCGACGCCCCAAGCTGTTTGGGGGACCCAAAGCGTTCTGTTTCCTATTCTAAAACTCTATTGCTAGCAGGACCTCGAGGTCGGCACTTTTTTGTACCGGTACTGACGGGAATGGAATTTTACCACTTAGGATAGTGCCTCCGAATGAGCACTTTTCATCACTCTATAAAGTAGTTTTGATGAGAACCCTTCGATTCTAGGATGAAAACAAACGAAACCGTCGATCGCAATTGTTTATTCTATAAGTGTCGCGCTGTGTACTTCTCATAATGTTTGTGTAACTCAGCTTCAAGATTTGACCATCACGCGGACTGCGGTCAAGAGCAGAAAAAATCTCCCTTTTACCCTGGTACGAAGTACAGTAAAAGTTAGGGGAACGAAACTGAAATCAAAACTACATTGAAAACTGGCCACCGAGTAAAAGTTTCGAAATAAATTCCCCTCCACTCTGGAGCTGATACTTTGAAAAACTACGTTCTCCTCGTGAGTTTAGGGAACGACAGTTATGAACTCGTACGATTCGTCATGTCTTTCTTGAATGGAACATCTTTTACGGCACTCATTAGTAAGTAATGAAATTGCTGGCAATCGTTTACTATTTGGGGTAATTTGATCATTTGCAATCACAAGCGTGATCTGATTACTTTTGGAAGTACTAAATTTACTTGTAACCAAAACTCTTTTGCCTTACTTTTTTTTTTAATGGCGCCTTTTGTTTTTGCAAGTTTCCTTCTAAGGAAACATCGAACCAAGTGTCGGATGTTGACGATGCAGCTTGTTTTCCGCTCAAGTGTCGGACATGAGGACAGGATATTAAAATTGGTGGATTAAGAAGAAAAGTAGTTTATAACTCGGCGATCCTGATCTTATAATGGACAGTACGAAAAACAAAGTTTAAAAACAAGCCTAAAAATATTTGTCCTTCTGAAAATTTGAAGTAATCGAGAAAGTAACGGTTAAGGCCCGTTTACACCCTTGCAACTGAGTACGGCCGAGAGAGACCGAGACCTGTTGGAACACACTGGCATTCTGGCGCCATCTATGCGGTGACCCTGGAACTGCGTTTTACAAGAGCGAAGGTTTTGTGGGATTTCCGAGGTCAAATGTGCGTAGTACCTATAAGGAAGGCTCGTTTATAACGTTGACAAAGTTTTTCGAGCCAAGAAAGCAAGAATAATGCGCGAGTGAAATAAAAAATGTGCCGGACCGTCAAGTTTACACTGCTACCCAATAGATGGCGCCAGTATATCCTCTCGTTGTAAGAGGTTTCAAGGCACCTAGTTCTAGGAGGTCGAAAGAGTGTGAACGGGCCTTTACTTTTTCGAGGAACTGTCATTTGCTTTCCTTCTTAAGTATTCAAGTAATATAATTGAATAGTTTTTAAGTAAAAGTAATTGTCATCGATTTTTTTTTGTGTATCGGGAACAAGACAGGGAGCATAAGTTATGTTGTAAAATAATGACGTACCGTAAATGTAATTTATGTAATTTCTAATATAAATAACGTAGTTTCTTTAACTCTGATTAAAAGTTTGACTAAAGCTCGCCTAAATTCAAATTAAGTTGGGTTATCATCTGGATCCGTGAAACGTCCTATTTCGCTACAAAACTGAGTATTCTGTTTCAGTCGAATGAATTTATTATTAGGCAGAACCCTTACATCATTTTTTTAAACTGTTATTTTTGAAAAAAATAGTGCGTTGCAAAGAAATCATTCTGGGCAGAATGTTTTTTTTTTTTTACCGATTTGTGCGCCATGGCTTCGGCTGTTCATGAGCACATGAATAAAATGAATGAATGAATGAATGAATGAATGAATGAATGAATGAATGAATGAATGAATGAATTGTTAATTAATTATTAATGTTTCGAGGACAAACTTGAATTAACCGTCACTGGCACCTCCGACAAGTTTAAATTCGTTGGCATGGTATACATTTTAATGATGACACACTCTCGCGTTGCTCGTTTCTGCAGTGCCTTCCTTTCTACTGGTACATCAGCGTTGACTGGCAGTTGTACCTCGTGTTTTGCGCCGTACCTCTCATCATGCTCAGGTACTGTGTTCTGGGCACCCCTCTTTGCGCACGCTTCGGCCAAACTATAGTTGGCCTAGCTTGTACCTGCAGGTTACGATAATATGAGTTGGCCCAGTGGCGCCGGAGTGGCACAAAAACCATGCAAAAAACCTCAAATATGCTTAAAAAAACGATTGCAAACGATCACACAAAGTGTGTTACGATTGACAGCGGTAGCTGCTGCGTTGTGGAAAGGCACGTTGAAGGAGATTTTCCTTCAGTCAGTGTGCTCTACAATGTTAACAGTGGGTTCTGAAAACGGATCCTGGACGGCGGCAGTGGGGAGGCGAGGGAGCGTGTCGCCACAGGCCCACAGCGGCCATTGTGCGACCTAAAGTCACTGGATCGGCCCCGATCCAGTGACTTTAGTGCGACCACGTGAGTATTACGCAACGGCCACTGCTGGAAAAGGGGGGGGGGGGGGGAGAAAGGGAGAGAGGAAGGGATTATGTTGGAGGAGGTGCCGTGGATGTAGCAGGAACGATCGGGAGGCGGGAAACGCGCTTCGGCGTGTTGATGTGGGTTTTTCGGAACTCTGGCGGCCTACAGTGGAAAAATGGGGAGGGGGGGGGGGGGGAGGGGGGAAGGAGGGGAGAAGGGGGAGTGAGAGAGAGCCTTACAACAGATTGGCGTTTATGAGTAAGGAATAACGGGGAGATCTACTCGGAATTCTACCCCTTGCTGCTATTACTAAACTGGGCCAGTTCATATTGCCGCTTTTTGAATGTGTACTTTCGAGCGGTGACGTTGGAATTCCAGGCTTAAGAAACTATGGTGTTTCTATTCCAGGAGGGAGAAGCTGGGGGTGTTTCTGATGGCCGCCGCCACGACTGCTGCCACTGTGTACGTCGTCATTCTGACGTACATGCGGGACTACCAGCCCCTGCCACTGCTCATGGACACCAATCAACAGTGAGTGGCGCGCAGTGTCCTAACGCTATAGAGCGTTTTATCATGGGTAGCGCCATTTTGAGAGCGAGAGAGAAAAGGGGAAAGAGCTACCGGCACTTCCCCCCCCCCCCCCCCCCCTGGGTCGGTAGAAAAAGTGAAAGTCCCGGATGAGAGGCTTCGTCGGTGTTGGGTGTATGCAGTGCCCGAACTTCGTTCGCGCTTTCTTCCCTGTTTTAGCTCTCCAACTGAATTAGAGCCACGGGCTTCGATGGCGACAGTCCCCCGGTCATCGGGACACCATTGCTGGGCTGATAGGGTGCACGAATAACGACATAAAGCGTCGAATACTGCCCGAGGAGCTATGTAGCCTTGCATGAAATCCGGCAAGGCGAATGCGGTTGCTATGTTTTTAAGCTCCATCGCTATCCGCTATGACTGGAACTGATGAACCATTTATAAGTTTTTGCTTGCAATGGGCCTATTTCAACGTAGCCGTTTTTAGTAATCAACAAGCGATACACGACACGGGAACCTCCCGGAACTGCCGCCGATCGTTTTGCTGAGTTGCTTTTATCTTGCGTGTCCGTGTTCTTATATTTCCTTATCGAATGAACGACGAAGACGTTCTAGATGTACTTATATCAAACCGCAGAAAGCCTCAAAGCAGCCACTAATTATTTTACCATTTGATGCAATATTTTGAGTACTCACCTCCAATTTCTATCGCTGGCGCGTTCGCTGCCGCTGTTCCCCCCGTCGCCGCACTGTCGGATGCCATGACTCGAAGAAAGAAACATGCACACTGGGCTCGACAACGCAGATCGCAACACACTGAGGCGTACGCCGCAGCGAATATCCAGCTCTTCAAAGCGCCCAATCAACGGAAACAAGCCACCAGCGGCACTCCAAGGAGCGCTTTTGCCGGCTCTCTAGTATCGCGCAGGAGATCGAGATCCTGGAAAACCCATAGAACTCAATAATTTCCAGCCACACCCGGTGGCGGAAATGGGCCTTCAACTAAGTGTTGTAGATGATAAAATCGAGTCAATGTCACTACTGCAAAATATCAATATTAAGATAAATTCAGTTACAAAAAAATTTACAAGCTGAAACAGCAATTATTACGAGAAAACTCGGATGCACCTGGCGGGTGTACCCCTTGTTCATCGGCGGTACAGCGTTCGGTGCACGCTCCATTCACAAAATGTTCCGAGCACAGTCGAAAGGATGGCGTTGAGGAAAGGTCTTTTTGATTTACGGACGTAATCCACTGCCGCCGGAGACCCGGGTCATGTAAAAAGTGATGAAGCTTAAAACCATTGCAGCCGCCCTTGCCTTGGCGGATTCCTTGCAAGCTACATAGGTCCTCGGACAGTATTCGACACTTTCTGTCGTTATTCGTGCACCCTATGACCGAGCAATGGTGTCACAATGACCGGGTGATTGTTAACATCGAAGCCCGTGGCTCTAATTAAGCTTGCGAGTTTAAAACAGAGAAGAAGAGCGCGAACGAAGTTCGGGCACTGCATACACCCAACACCGGCGAAGCCTCTCACCCAGGACTTTCACTCTTTCTACCGACCCAGCGAGGGGGAAAGCGCCGGTAGCCCTTTCCCCTTTTCTCTCTCGCCCTCTTTCAGTAAAACGGTCTATACGCGCGGTCTGTTTTCAGAGCAAGTTTTCGGACCATGCTTTGACTAGGATGTCATGAAGTCTTGTCAAATCTGTGGGTCGATTGATTTGGTGAACGATCCCAACTTTTTGTCCTAACTTTGAAGAAGAGTGACTTGTTAAACAGTGTTGCTCTCCTTCTACACAAACATTTCAAGATAATATATATATATATATATATATATATATATATATATATATATATATATATAGGCAAAAGTAGGATGAGCAGACACAGCAGCTGTGGGATGATAAAAACAAGATCTAATTTAATGACGAAAAACGTAACACAAAAGAAAGAATAAAGTACCGAAAAAAAAAAGTTGTATTAGTTTACAAGAAATATAGGCAAAAGTAGGGTCCGCAGACACAGCAGCCGTGGGATGATAAAAACAAAATCTAATTTAATAGCGAAAAACGTAACACAAGAAAGAAATAATAAAGTACCGAAAAGAAGTTGTATTAGTGTACAAGACCAATCAAGGCTAGACACAAGAACGCTAGGTACGCGTAAAGTACACTTAAAAACGACGGAACAATAAAATTCAAAGTTAAACACAAGAACTTACAAAAATAAATTGTTAATAGAAAATATAATAAGAAATAAAAAAAATAAGAAAGGGTCCTGACCTCCGTCGACGCTTCGACAGTAGCAATTCCAGTTAGCAGGTGGCAGTGGCAGAATTACGGGCGCTTCTATAACGAAGATGGGAGCGAAGATCACGTACCCCAAAGCATGTGAAAATGAGTCACGTGAACATTTTCAACCACATCAATCTCTGAACGCCATTGTAATGTACATCTTCATCAGGGAGGAGGCGGAGATATCTCTTGTTGCACCACGTACCGCCGAACAAAAGCTCCGGATTAAGTACAAAACGAGCGTGTTCGTAACAGTAATTAAACATGAGGAAGATACACAGAAAGGGGGGACGGACAACGAAGACTTCCAAAGAACTTCCAACAAATATGTGTTCGCTAGACAAGCGGGGGGATTTAAGAGGGGGCACTTTCAAAAATAAAATGCTAATACTCCCCACTTTCCAGAGGGGGGAGATGTTTTCCAGAGGGAAACAGAAACTTTGCCAGAACGATTTTACGAACCTCGTACACAAGGCTCGGTAAAGCGCCCAATGCCGTCCTCAGTTCGAAAAGTATAGTTAACGTTTGAAAAGGATGTTCGCAGACCTCGAATATTCTAGGTGGTGTTGGTGCAGCACGACAACACCTCTGTCTCGCGGGCATTTCAAACGGTTTCGAAAAATCGGCGAGTCACCACTTTCCGAGTGCCACGCGCAAAGTCGGTATCGCGAGCTGATTCTCCGAAAGGCCTTCGGCATAAATACGACCCTCTTCGAAATGCTCAAGAGTCGGGGTTTTGTACGACGCTAGAACCACGTTTGCGTTTCGCAGGCGCCCCTCGGACACGGTGGACTATGTGTACGTGCGTCCCTTTACGCATGTAGGCTCCTACTGCTCGGGCCTGCTCTTCGGCTACTTTGTGGTCAAATTCCCAGATATCAAGATACACAAGGTGAGGATCTTCACTAGTAGCGTAAATGAAAACGAGAGAGCCGAACAGGCAAGAAATCGCGAAATAATGCATACACCATTGACTAGAAATCACCTCCCCTACACAGGCCAAAATACTAATCACAAACTGCTAAGCTAAAAAAAAAAAAGTTTTCTCTCGTTTTTTTATTATTGTTTTGAAGAATACAAATACAACAAAAAAAGTGTGGCATAACTAGCTCGCATATGTTTCTACGCACAAGCACTAAATGTACGTAAAACCAGTAAGTTGTCTTTCTTCTGCCAACTTCCTCGTTTCGTTGTAAACCACATTGTATTAGTCATTTAAATTCGCTGCCATGTTGACCGAACTGTCACCAAATGAGAATTTAGTTTGAATTTTTGTCGCTCGAAGGACTTTTCTTCGAGTACCCTTCTCGGGAGGCGAAAACAAATTTACCCAACGAGAACGTTAGCGATGGGTGGGGTCAAGATTCGGGGTCAGAAATATATGCCCGGCAATAAATAAATAATAACGTCTGACGTGCTCGTTTGGGAAGATAATTATAGCTAGGTTTAGCATTTCATGTCGGCAATGACTGGCGCCTTCGCCGCAAATGTGCATCACTTCTTTTTTTTTTAAATTTCAGCAGAAGCATATATAAATAGTAGTATACTACTATTTAAATAAGCTTCTGCTTAAATTTAAACCACTGCAATTTATAAATGGCAGTGGTTGCAAGTAAATATGAAGTCAGTATATTTTTGTTGGCGGTTCAGATTTGTTTTCTTGCGGTCATTAAGGTTTCAACAAGTTATTTCGACCACCTCTTGAGAAAGGTCTTCGTTGCGGTATTTTGATAATACTATTTATTTATTTGTTTATTTATATGCCCTCAAAGTGCAAATTACGATAAAATGGAGGAGAGGGTGAACATATAAACACAAATCATAAATCATCTAAGGCTGCTGTTAGTAAAAGTTCGACCAGAAAGAGCAGCATCAACAATTTCAGCGATTAAATCCGGAAGGTGATTCAGTCATTCGGTGTTCGAGGTATAAATGACTCGTTAAATGTGCAAGTATTAACGCTAAATGTGATCGAAACTTTAACTGAGGTAAAAGATTGTTCGACCATTAAATGGTTCGAGCAAAAATTCCAATTAGTTACGATTGTGAAGCTATTACTCTGTGACTCTCCTTCTGAGAAGATAAAGAAGATAAAATATCGAAATAAAAAAAAAGCACTCTCGGAAGTCATTGCGCAGATTGGGCAAGAATGGGTCTCTTGGCCGCAGGTGACGCAGGTGGCCCTGTGGTTGGTCGCCACCGCCGTGGCCCTGTGCGTGGTAATGGTGCCGCACGAGTGGCTGAAGGGCAACTTCCCCAGTCGGATCGAGGCCGGCATCTACGCGGGGCTACACCGGAGCGTCTGGGCCGTCTGTCTCGGATGGCTCGTCTACGCATGCGTGACCGGACGAGCAGGTGAACCGAGACTGCATACGCACCTGTATAGCTGAAAGGGGTCCGTGCCACGATGCCAAGTGGGACCAGCACCACCTGGAGTATACTATAATCAAAGTCCGTGCACCAGAATGCTGACGTCATCACAACGAGACCAGGCGCAGACTCCTATTGGACACGAGCGCTGTGTCAGCGTTCGGTTGGTTCTCGTGTCCAATCAACGCGTCAAACGACGCTCAGTGTCAGGCTCGGGCCAAATCGCGGAGTTGGCGCCATCCTAATGCGATGACGTTACGTGAACGTAGAGGAAACTGTGTCGGCATTCTTCGATTATTACGCGTGATTATTACGCGTGCAGCCGTACCCCGGAACACTGTGCAGGATAGGTTATTAGTGGAAATAAGCCCGTCATTGTTGAGAACGGGAAAGCATCTAAGAAATCGTTTGGTGACGTCGGTTAGTGGAAACGCGCTTTCGCAAATAAAGATTTCTTTCAAGGCCTCACTCGGACCTCTTAGAGGCTGTGGTTGAGTAAAACTTTCTCTACTAAAGTAACCCACAAACGCCAGAAAGATTGAAAAGCATAACTGAACTTGTCAGATGTCCGGTTTTCGATAATGTGGATCCCACATTGCATTCTGGTATAGGAGAGATAACATATCGCTATGACCGCACGAAAGAGCTTACGTTCAACCAGGGGTCTCCGAACCTTTTGGCTAAGGAGCCATGGGTCTGTCGCAGTCTCGAGGGCCGAAATACAAGTAAATACAAAAATGTAAACTAAAAAAAAAACTATATATAGTTATCGTTTTTCTGCAACATTCGTGTGCGCGCTTAATGCAAATCCTGGCGCCATTTTCTTTTTTTTTTTTTTTTTTACACGCATTTATTTTTGCGCCGGTAGCAGCGGGCCAGCTGGAAACGGGTAGCGGGCTCAATGCGTCACTGGAATGGCCGCGGCCAGCCGCGGGCCGGTTGGAAGACCTTCGCGGGCCGGAGCTGGCAAGCGGGCCGGATTGTGGAGACCCCATGTGTTAAACGAACGACTCCTCTGGGCAATTCACGGTGTACGCTCGCAAGGTCAATAATCTTCACTGCCTCCATGTGCCTTACAATAGTGCACACCGGTGGAACACTGAGCTCTGGTATAGTAGCGCGTGTTTTATCGTCTATGTTTTTCATGCAGTGACGGGTGAGTACGCGTTTATTCTTCGCTGTTCTGTAATCTGCCGTCACGCTGAAAACCATTTTAAATTATATACGCGTGCTTTTCCCGCGGTTCTGGGTTCGGAAACGTTCCATTGCCGAACTAGCGAGATTACTCAGTTAGTTGTCAGAAGCTTTCTCCCAAACAAATCTCCTGTGTTTCATCCGGTTGACAGGGTAATGGCTAAGCAGGATGGCGACCGATTTTGTTTTTGACTTCGCAGGATTGCTGAACAGGTTTCTCTCGTGGAATTTCTTCGTGCCGCTGAGTAGGCTCTCCCTGGGAGCCTATTTGACCTCCATCTTCATCCTCACGATCAGAGGCACCTACCGCCGCGAAATCGGCGAATACTACCACTTCCCAATGGTGAGCTGTCAGCGTGCATGCATCTCGTTAGTCGGAACTCTATCGATATGAAGTTTGCATGCGATTGCACCGAGGCAGCGTATTATTCTATATAAGGTTCGCTATCTTATCCATGTCCTTCTTGATCAGATTATGCTGCCTAGCATCTTTGCGAATAGAGTAGGGACAGACGGCAAAGAAAGAACGAAAACAGACAAGATGGTAATTTAACCCTACCCCCCTCTTTCTCTCTTTTTCCTTTTGCACACGCAAGAATCGGCTCGCTGATATGTCAGACTTCTCATAGCGGAGGCTCGTTATAAATTTTAGCACCGAAACACATTCGCGGGTGATAAAAATGCGATACCTCTTAACCGCAGTACGCGAACAATATTGTATTCAGGATAATTGTTTGAGGGTTTTGTTGCACCTGACAGTTGCGGCTTTTTGACTTAATGGTATTAAAATTAATTTTACTAATGCATACGCGTGCTTCAAATGAGTTTGTATCATGACTGTTTTGAGATTATAGTGCTCGCCACAAATTGAAGCAAGCGCAAGTACAGGAAGCGCGTTCGGAAAAATTATTCCACTTAAAATACCGCGCCGATTAAAAACCAAACTCCTAAAGGCAACCGCCATTGAGAAAAGTACCGACGTTTCTTTTCCTCGTCGTATGTTTCACGTCCTGTCTTAACCCAGGGAACAATCGAACTCAGAATGCGCTCGAAATTATAAACGCAGGTGATGCTGTTCTTGAGCACGACGTTCCTGAGCTACCTGACCGCCTACGTGCTCTTCCTGCTCGTCGAGTGTCCCGTCGGCAACATCGAGAAGCGGCTGCTCATGCCCAAAGACGTCATGGCTGCCGCCCAGCAGACCGCCAACGGTCATAGCCGCGCCGGCCACGAAAAGCGCTCCAATGGACACAGCAACGGAGCGTTCAGCGACATCGCGGAGAAGATCGACGTGGAGAATTCGCGTGACAAGCCAATTGTGGTGGCGCGGTTCTGAACGCTTCTCACGGATCCCGTGCGCGATCGTTTTGAGCCGCCATCACACTGCTAACACGTCGCACAAAAGACAGTCTGCAGGCATCCACAGACATGCTCGAGGCACACATATGTATAAAGCAAACATAATGCTTCGAAGATGCCGGAGACGTGTGCCCGCAGATAGTGGAGCGAACACCGTGTCATTTTGTACGATGTGTGAGCAACTGCGGCGCCTAGGTCTTACCAACTCTCGTGCTCGAGTTTTGAACCGGATGACTTGAGAAAGCTCCGAAGGCACGAACCAGGAGGACGTGGACGTGGAAGACGCCGCTAACCGGCAAGTCTTCGTGGTCCTCAGCGGCACCGAGTGTCGCAACTGATGGCGAATGGGACAGTGGCTTCAACAACCCGCAACTAAATGCCAATGTCGAGGTCTTGTTTTTTTTTCGAACCTAAGTTTGGTTGCGCTACCTGATACATAATCTATCATCACCTTGTCAATGGAAGCCACCTGCTCATATGCATAGGGTTGTTCACATTTCACCATTGAGAAAGTGCACTTGGCCGCTCGACGTATATAAAGCCGTCGACCTTTCGTGCCTCATCTGATCAAATAAAAATCATTTTAAAGCAGAAATTAATGGGGTATGTATAAAAAATATATATTAAAAAAAAGCCTGATTTGGTTGAGAACAGCCTTTCTACTCTGGTGAAGAAGAGCAGCGAAGCTGTACTATGGTGGGAATGAAGTAATGGCCGGCCACAAGTCAGAAAGCCAGAGTGGAAAGGCTGGAAAGGTTACCGCCATCTATGAGCGACGGTGGCAACCAGACAACCGGCAAGCGGTTGTCTGGTTGCCGCAGTCGCTAATAGATGGTGGTAGCTGTCCAGAGTTTTGTGTCGAGATTTGTTTGCCCATGAACACAATACTGGGGAAACTAGCCTTAACAGATCCGCTGTAAAAAAATGCCATAGTGTGGACCTTTTGCTGACTCTGGAATTGAAGAGGCGCCATTATAAAGCGCCATATTGGCTGTGTTCCAAATCTTACCCAAATGGATCCGAGTTACTCCGGCGGATCGTATCACGTGACAGCACAGATTGAAAAACGCTGGACGCGGGTAGGTTTTAGAACGCCAAGGGTACAAAACCCTTACCCTGGAGTAAGATCGAGTAAATTTTGGAACACGGCCATTGTGTCGTAATCTAAGAATGTTCGTGTCCTCGAACCTCGAACCTCAAGTGTTGTCAGTACATATCTATAGAAAATTGCAAGCATGGCGCCCCGATTGGTGACCCATCCCTGCAAGCACGTGCTGCGTATACGCGTGAAGATGACTTTGTCAAGCTTGGAATTGCACGGGCTTTCCCGCACGAGCAGAGACATGGCGGCGTCCAGTCGCCTTGCTTGCAATATAGCCCCGAGAGCGAACACAAGCGTCGCTGTGGTGGGCCTTCCACGATTGGCCGAACGCTGACTATGACGTCAGAAAAGGATTTATCATCGACGGAAATAAGAGGAATGAAAGAACTTTAATTTTGACGGTGTTGGCAGCGTTCCTTTGAGAGCGCAATGATTTCAAGCTTCCACCATGCTATTTACAAACACCATCGAACTTGTTGTTTGCAAGGTAATGACGTCACAAGGGGGAACCACAGGAGGGCGCCACCGAAACATCTCGCCGCTAATACCTTTTCATAAAAGCGTATGAGGGCGTGTTCACTGCTGTGTTTGTGTTTTATGCACGTGTTATGCACGCGTCCCTTCTGGCTGGCCGCAATTTCGAGCGAGTGTTGGCTGGACTATGATTTTGCACGTATGAACTGTGATTTTTGTAAACAGTGAAAACGTCTATAGAGAAGTGTGTGCGTCTACTCCGGACACGGACAAAAAGTCTGGCAAATCCCCAGAAGTTAGATACACAGTCAGCGTCCACCGTCGATGCACACAGCGCTCATCGTTCGTCGTCCCGCTGTCCTGCGCTGTATAAGACATAACATTTCAAGTTTCCGTGAGAGGTGTCCACATGTACCAGTTGTTGTATATTAGGCATTACAGAAGAAAGCAACGAGATACGTTACTCGTTGCATGCCAATAGAATGAACGCTTTACCGACTCGCGTTACCTCAAAATAAAAGGAAAGCATTACCGCTACGGAAATAAAGGAGCGCAGTTACTTTTGCATTACTTTTTATTTATGAAACGACAGTGTTTTTCGACACTGCAAAAACAACGGACCTGGGCGTGGCTTTTTTTTTTTTTTTTCTTTCTGAAGTGGGAGTGTTTACGTGGGAAAAAGAGAGGCAAAACTTCGAAGGTATGTGGGATGAGTTGCAAGAACTTCGCGCCTGGAAACACGAAACAAATTGAAATGTACTTTTTTTTTTTAAGTCTCGGGAAGAAGATGGTAACGAGTACATCCGTCACCCGTTACTCGAAATAACTAACTCAAGTCCATTTTTCGTTACATTTCTGAAAATAGAGAGTTTTAGTGTTGCGTATACGAGCAAACGCCAGCACTGTGCGTTTGCGTTAGATGCGTGTTCCACACTGCGCGTGCGCGGAGCCCGAAATTGCGGTCTTGAATTGGAGCACGGCGACGACGCGCATGCATGCGCAGCGTGGAGCACACAAGGCTAACGCACAGTGTTTGCGTTTGCTTCTATACGCAGTACTAAGACTCCCTTATTTAACGAGTGCATTAGAACTTTAACAAAAAACGTAGCGCGTTACCGCCAACACTGATCTGTACACTGCGTTAGAATACTTCGCAAAGGCTACGACTGCGATTATCCAGTCAGGGCGTCAAAGCGAGACACGTGATAATGTACCATCGAGTGCACTCCTCCTGTGGAGAGTTGTCGCGTGCATCGCCAGCAGCTCCTGGATGGCAGGGCCGTATCGCTGGGTCTTCTACGTCACCTTTTTTCCACAAGGACTCAGCCATCTTGAATGTCGTCACTTCTGGTATGTGGTAACACATCGTTTTGATCTCTCCACGCCGCTGGAAGGTGTCTTGCCTCACATATATTTTCTCGCAAATTCCAGGTTGAAATGTTTTATTATTTTTACGTCCCGCATACCAGATACGGAACCCACGTGACTGAGAACGACAGGAAACAGAAAAGGTGTACCCAAGCCGTCACCGCGGGGCGCAGACTAATCTGCATCAAGCCCCAGCCGCAGGCTAACGCAATAATTGTTTAAAATACCTGCCCCGCACAGTCTGCCGCGACGCCGCAGAGAGAAAGAGAGAAAGTAGCACCCTACTGCAAGGAAATCAAAATGCAAAAAAAAGAAAAGCTAAGAAGCCTTTTCAGTAACTAAAAAATTCAAGCTGATTTGGTATGACGGAGTTTACATGAAGAAAAAGTTGTTAATTAGACAGTATTTTAAAAGTGATTTAGATCACATTAATCTGATCTAAATATAATAAACTTGATTTAAATTAAAAAATGTATATGAATTAAATAAAGTAAAATTGACTTAAATCATAAAAATATGATATTTAAAACAATTCATGATTCTTTTTTTTCTATACCTTGGTTTTTGTGCCAATTTAAGGCGTCAGTCTTTGACTGCCTGGTGGTGGTGAAAGACGTCGCCTCGGATGGAGCGTGCAGGAAACCTTCATGTTGCAGGTTAGGCCATATTCGAAGGGTTAGCAGGTTTCTGGCGCCCGTGACAGCGGCCTAAGCTGGCAGTACGGTGGGGGCTACGCTCTCGCCAGAACAGTCAACCGCCACCCTCTACCGCCTGGTCCCGCACTCGGCGCCTGGGTACGGGCGGGAGCGTGATCACGTGACGATCGAAAGATAAACGTATAATAATAACTGGTTCAACGAGCACGGAGCTTATACCACACTGTCAGGGCAATGCTGAAAGTGGCGTAGTCCAGGCAGACAGCTATAATGGTTTTATTCTCAATATAAGCACGATGGAAGCTGAGAAAAAGAAGATTGACTTGTCCTCAGCCCCCTACAGCACAAAGCGAGGACGAGAGAGTAAAAAAAAAAACCGTGGGTAACAAAAGATCCCTTATGTCAAATTAAGCAAAATGACTTATTACACAAGCGTTTCTTAAAAACAAGAGAGCCGGAAAAGCTCCGGATATTTACAGCGTACCGCAACAACCTGACAAAAGAATTACGACGTGCGAGGACGTGCTGTTACAATGTATTATTTAAGTCATCTGACTTAAATAATACATTGTATTATTTAATGTGGAAAAATCTTGTGGAAAAATCTTAACTTGTTGCTGCATCGTAACCGCTCATCAGGCACTATTGACGAGTTGACTCTAAATGGAGAACTTGACGGAAGGCAGCTTGGCAAATGTGTTTAATGAATTATTTGTTAAATCAATCAACACTCCAACTGATCTTAATCAGTTTGAGTGTTGATTTTCCACATGTTTAATGTGGAAAATCATGTGGAAAACTCTTAACTTGTTGCTGCATCGTAACCGCTCATCAGTCACTATTGACGAGTTGACTCTAAATGGAGAACTTAACGGAAGGCAGCTTGGCAAATGTGTTTAATGAATTATTTGTTAAATCAATCAACACTCCAACTGATCTTAATCAGTTTGAGTGTTGATTTTCCACATGTTTAATGTGGAAAATCATGTGGAAAAATCTTAACTTGTTGCTGCATCGTAACCGCTCATCAGGCACTATTGACGAGTTGACTCTAAATGGAGAACTTAACGGAAGGCAGCTTGGCAAATGTGTTTAATGAATTATTTGTTAAATCAATCAACACTCCAACTGATCTTAATCAGTTTGAGTGTTGATTTTCCACATGTTTAATGTGGAAAATCATGTGGAAAAATCTTAACTTGTTGCTGCATCGTAACCGCTCATCAGGCACTATTGACGAGTTGACTCTAAATGGAGAACTTAACGGAAGGCAGCTTGGCAAATGTGTTTAATGAATTATTTATTAAATCAATCAACACTCCAACTGATCTTAACGCTTGCAGACACATTTATCAAAGTAATGTTAACTCTATATTTTTAGAACCCGTTGTTCCTTTGGAAGTAATTTCTATAACAATGTTACTAAAAAACAGCGGTTCCATTGACGCCAATAATATTCAGATTCGCCCGGTGGAGTGGAGCAATAAGGTCATAGAACTTATTGCTCCCTTGCTGACACATATTTTTAATGTTGCTATTGCTACGAGTGTTTTTTCCAAAAACAATGCAGTTGGCCAAAGTGTTAGTGCTGCATAAGAAGGGAGCGAAAGATGATAGAGAAAACTACAACCCTTTTTCGATACTTTGGGTCTTTTCAAAGGTTCTTGAGAAAGAGCTACATCTTCGGTTTAGCCATTTTTCTGACAAGTATGGTTTACTCAACTGAGCTCAATTTGGCTTCAGAACGAATCTTTCAACAGAAGCGGGCCTCCTAGCACAAAAGAAATATACCCTAGAGCAATTCGAAAAACAAAAATTACTAGTTGGTGGGATTTTTATCGACTTCACCAAAGCGTTTGATAAATCGTAAAATCCTCTTACAAAAGCTTGAACATTCCGGTTTTCGCGGCAGCGCGTTAATGCTTATGAACTCTTACCTTAAACATCGACAGTAGAACATATACCTAAACGGCTGTTCCTCCACAACTAGACCTATCGCGTCAGGTGTCTCTCGAAGAAGCGTACTAGGTCACTTTCTATTTAATATACATGTAAACGACATAGCGAATATAGATCAAAGTGATAAACTAGTCATTTATGCGAACGATACTAGCACATTTCTTTCTACTGACGAACAAAATTTACTGGTAGCGCACGTAAATAGAACCTTATCGAAACTAGAATCTTGGGCACAATCAAACTCGTTAAAAATAAATACAAATAAAATGAAAGCATTCTTTTTCATCCGAAAAACAAGGCTGCATCATGCACTACTGGCCTCATCTTGAACACGACGCCCACTGAAACCGCTGATAACTTAAAACACTCGTAGTTATCTTTTCTGAGAACATGTCCTGGGATTACTAGGTACAGCGTGTAATCTCTAAATTATCTTGTGTTGTCGGGCTGGCAAACCGCAACCGCTCTATCTTACCAACTTCTTCCAAACTGATTATCTACAACACAGGCAGGTAGCCAGGATTTTGTTTCGGGGGGGGGGGGGGGGATGCGCCCCCCCCCCCCCCCGACTACGTGCCTGCTACAACACTCTTTTTTACTCGTACCTCAGCTATTGCCACCTTATCTGGGGCAAGAAGCAGGAATAACTTAGAAAAGATATTCCTGCTTCAGAAGAAAATGGTTAGGATTATTTGCAACGCCCCACATGACTCTCATACTGCTGGTTTGTAAAAAAATACGCTATTATAACTATACATAACTTGTACAGTTACAGGTTGGCCGCTGGGAAGAGATAAAATACGAAATTCTCATTTCTGGCGACACTCGCGATGTTAACTAGAAACGTTGTAACCTATCAAACACGGCAAGTCGAATATTGGAGGATGGTCCCTCCCAGAACTAACTATGGTCTGCAAAAGTTAAACTATACTTTACCACATTTACTTAACAACTTCATTAGTTGCGACATTAAACTGGATTCGCTTACCATGAATGACCTTCGAAATTACTATGTACAATAACGGCAAAGTGTAAATAGGTTTGTGTGCTGATGTGTTCCGCCAGGACTGTTTTCTGTATCAGCTATTTTTGTATCAGCTACTTTTGTTTGTTTGTTTGAGCTGTTCTGTTCTGCCAATGCAGGGGGCCGGTGACCCGTCAAGCTATATTCACAACTTTTTTCCCCGGCCTCCCTTTCACCAAGTGATGGGAAAAAAATAAAGGTATTATTATTATTAAACTGCGAAATCGCAAGCAAAATCGTACCATGTGAATTAGACTGTTTGCGATTCGCGCGGCCTCATCTGTGTCCAGCTACTCGTGAAGTGACGAGTAGCGTCCCTTACGGAGAATCTGCGCGGAAAGCATCATAGAAAGCCAACAGATTCAGACAGGCCGGTGACCGTATATAGTTCACAAAATTTCGGGCAAGGCACGGGCTTGTCGGCAAAATACCACCCCCAACTCATGCTGTAGGATTTTGTATGGCAGTCAACCAGGCTGTCCAGTAATGGCTCTTATTAAAGGGTATCCCTCAGTAAGGTACGTGGGATATTTCGAAGAAAACAGAAGCTTTTAATGCGAAGCGCAAATTCGTCTGCCTTTTTGCTGGGGTTGTGGTGACGTCAGAACGCCGAGCTCTGATTGCCTCCGCTTGAAGGGTAGTGGGTAGACCTCAAGGCAGCTTGCTGTGAGATATCTACCCAATATCCTTCAATCAGAGCCAATCAGAGCTCTGCGTTCTGACGTCGCCACAACCCCAGCAAACGTAGCAGACGAAATTGCGCTCAGCATAGTCACTGACAGGACGAAAACGACAAGGCGTCCCTTTTCAGTGCCCGGCCTCCAACTCGCGCTCGTCGCCTTCCATTGCGCTTGGCTGCGCGTGCAGGCTCGAAGCTCACAAAACTCCTGAGGTATTATCGAGGGTAGAAAGCTCGCACAGGAGGCAACTGAAGAGCCTCCCTGCCATTCTTACAGCGCCGAGAAACCGAGGGAGAGTGAAGAGCACCCTGGTGCCTCAAAACGCCGAGCTCTGGTTGGAAGCATTAGTGGGTAGGCCTAACACTAGCTGCTTTTTCCTCCACTGCACTCGTCGAACGCGTTCGAATACGAGAGCCAAACGCCGGACGCCCGCGTTCCGCGTTCGTTCGACGAGTAAAGTGGACAGGGGCTCCGGAAATATATCTGATGTGTGGGGGCGACGGCGACGTCTGTGTGCTCATGTCGTATAGTGTAATTCACCTCTCTCTATATATATCTATATATCTATATATATATATATATCTATATATCTATATATATATATATATATATATATATATATATATATATATATATATATATATATATATATATATATATATATATATATATATATATATATCGGGAGTTCATTTTTAATTCGAATAGATTTATTACAAAAAATCCGTAAAAGATGCACTAGTACGGTTTGTTCAAGTGAGTTATACGGCTAGGGGGACATTATGTGGGTGGCTAATCCTTGCGAGAAGTTGGCTAATTAATTAAAATTCGTTAATTAACTTTTTAATTAATGGAAATAGACATATGGTTCCAATTAGAAACTTGCTCAGCGTCATCGAAAACCCCTAATTCAGTCATTTTCAGAAAGACTTTGAGCGCGTGAGAAGCGTAGTAGTGCACTAAAGTTACCACTCGTGGGGCAGGTACTAGGCTGGGGCTAGATAAGAGACGGAAAAATCGCACGGGCGCCTTATCGCAACCTCTAGCTTTGTACCTGCTCCACGAGCACCGTGTGACCTATTTGAGATATCGTAACATATTTAGTAGTTTCAGAAAGCTAAGAGTATACTTTTTCTATTGATAACAAACTTAAAGTTGTGTTTAAAATAGAAAGGGCAGTGTATTCTCGTAAAGCAAGGACTATTTCAAAATATTGGCAAATTGGAGGTCCATTTTCTAAAAAAAAAACACCTTTTATTTTGCTGATTTTTTTTTCTAGTTAGCTGTTGCAGCGCTTTATAAGGTAATATAAATAGTAAATCTAAAATTTTGTTTGTATGGCAGCTATTAGAGCTTGAATTCTGATTTTGTTTGACTGTTTTCTCGGTAAATCAACTTACTCGCAAAAATACACTCATTCAAAATTGGCGCCTCTTATTTTTTTTAATAGTTACCTGTGAAGACACTTATTCTCTGATAAATATTTTAACGCGATTATTTATATAAAATATATTTTAGAAAATTTGTCAATATGGCGTTTTTGGACGATATTTGTGAAAGCTTACCAGCTCTTCCGTGTGACCTATAGGAGGTGCCTTAACATATTTAGTATTTTCAGAAAGCTTAGAGTATACTCCTTCTAATGATAACAAATTTGATGTTGTGTGTAAAAGCAAAAAGACCGAATTTTTTCGTAAAGCAAGGACTATTTCAAAAATTTTGCGAATGGCCGGGCCCGTCGATTTTCTAAAAAAAGCCTACATTTTCTTTTGGCTAATTGTTTTTTTCTAGTTACCTATTGCAGTGCTTTATAAAGTAAAATAAACAGAAATTTGTAATATTTTGTTTGTATGGCGGCTATAAAAGCTTACATTTTGGTTTTTGTTTACTTGTCGCCCAGTAATACGAGTGACTCACAAAAATACACTAACTCATAATTAACGCCTCTGAAATTTTTAGTAACTACCTGTAAATTCCTTTAATAAAAGATGATGCAAACGGCGAGTTGTGCTAATAAAGCGTCTAGGTGATAATATGTTTAATGTTTTTTTTTAATTGTCAAATCGCCTCTCTGCAACAATATTTGACGAAGTTCAGTAAGCAGTGCTGTGTGACCTAATCAATATACGTTTTATGATTTTTAAATCACCATAAATCTCCAATTAAGCTCTTTCTTTTAAATATAATTTGAATATTTTGCGCTAAACATATAACGCGGAACATTTGTCTGAAAAACGGATATTTAGAAAGACTTGCAAGTTTGAAGTCGATTTTCTAAAAAAAAAAAAGCACCTTTCATTTTTTTATTTTTATTTACAGTTAGGTAATATAGTAGTCTGTCAGGAACTACCAACATAAATTGCAATATATTGTTTGTATGGCCACTATTAGGACTCGAATTTCGTGCTATGACAGTTTTGAACGGGACTTCGCATAGACGCTCAGAGCAGAATTTTGACCTATGTAAGGTTTTCTGTTTAATGTTAGTACTTACCTCAATATCTGAGCGTAAAAGCCAGTGAAGCAACAATACTTATCCTAACAATATTTATTTCCTTGGCACTGGCGTGATTTGCAAGGTGTGTGGCTTGGCCCTATGTATTGACGGA
This sequence comes from Ixodes persulcatus, assembly GCA_013358835.2. NCBI lineage: Eukaryota > Metazoa > Arthropoda > Arachnida > Ixodida > Ixodidae > Ixodes > Ixodes persulcatus. The sequence goes on along the minus strand of JABSTQ010009654.1, from coordinate 1,726,639 downwards.
GAAGATACGTATGCCATCTAGACTCCCGGACAAACTTAAGTCAAGAGGAAAACGTCTAAGTAACCCAACATGAATCACTGAAAATAGAAATGAAACCTAAACACATGACACACATTTGAAGCCTTGCACGCTACGAAATGCTCGTTATTTTACGAAAGAGTCCGTACGTGCACAAAATAAACGGTACTTCCTAAGCGTCAGATACAAAATCATACGTATGTATATGCACTGCATATCTGTTTGACATAAGAAAATATGACAATTACCATATCAAGTTCGGTAGTTCAAACTCAAATCCGAAAGCAAAAGGCCCCAGAGGAATTCTCTAACGATCTGCATATATATATATATGGGTGGTTTCCATCTCAAATCGTGCAGGCAAAAAGGGTCGAATTTTTAATTTCGCCGAAAGAAATATATGTTATGGCGCCGTCTCTAAAAACGTAGTAGCCACAAACCGCAAGTTCGTCGGATTTTTGGTTCTCGACTTACGAATTTTAAAAGAGGCCGCGGCGGAAAACAATGTTTTTCACATCCGTCGTGGGTTGGATGTTTCGCTCGATCTCCCGCCGTGGATTTTCAGTCCACAATATATTAACTTTTTTCAAACACTCTGTGAGAACAGGTAAACGGCTCTAATACCATAAAATAATTTTAGGCGTTTTGCTTTTTTTTTTCTGTAAAAATGTCAAAAACGCCCCCTCGGTTAATTGTTGACGAAATTTGACAATTAAATACTGGCGATCTCCTTGGGTTACATCAAAACGTTTTATGTCTACGGAGAGCCCAAAACACGCTCTTTGTAGATATTATAAAATCACTCAGCTGTATAAAATTCCATTTGCGGTACGTTTACGTTAATGTTATGCGAAAACCAAAAATTGCCAAATTTGAAATCGATTAAAAAAAAAAAAAACATTTTTTATTTTTTTTTTATTTTTCGTTAAAATGTAGATATGATAGTTGTCTACTCGAAAAGAAAGTCGAGAAAGTGTGTATTTTGTTTGTATGTTCTATATTTAAGCCTCGATATCAGAAAATGACGTCTTCGTTTTGCAAGACCTAAGTCAGGCATAGCGACCCGTGCGTTTCTATGAATTGTGAAAAAGTTTTCTTGAATTTTTGTCTGCGTTTTGTAATCAATTATAAACGCATTTTGTGGTATTGAATAGTTATTTATGTTTTTATAAGAGCGGGAAACCACGAGAAACATATCTAATCAAATCAGCAGGCCGAGTAGACCTTCAATATCGAAGAGGCACAGACGTTGTATTGTTTCGATTTATAAAACTTTCACTGTAAACTAGCACGACTAGCTATTAGCTGTCATATTACGAAGACATAGAAACTCACCACATCATCGATATATTATATACAATTCTTTCCGAAACTAAACGCTAGGGTTTGTTCCCCGCACATCGCACAGATCACCAGGGAATGGCCTTTCACTTCCGTAATACACAAAAGTGTAGACACAGAAACAGTCCGAAACACAAGGTGAGATTGTCACGGAGAGGGGTAAGGAATAAAAATAAATAAATAATAATAATAATACCCAACTCCGATTTTAACGAAAATAGCGTTAAAAAGATAAAAGATTTAGGTTCGAGTGGTGCCAAGGCGATAGGTCCACGCCTGGTAGAGAGTCAGACAAAGAAGTCGACGACACGTAAAGGTAAAATAAAAATAAAAAAATTAATCAAGACGGAAAAAACAGCCGCACACGGCAAGAACAAAAACCAACTCCTCCGAGCATTCCCTAAACGGGACGCAACCAAATGCGTGCGAACACGCTCTCTACAGCACCGTCAGGCCGCTACGCCATGACGAAATAAACCCAACAAAACAATGCTAACAAACAGTTAGTAAAAAAACACACACACAAAAAAAAAAAAAAACGTTCAGTAGAACCGCAACCGAGAAACATAGTTCAGCGGAAGAAAGAAACACACACGAAATAATAAAAAAGAAGTCTTAACTGACCGACGCCGAGTCCAGTACCGCGACACTGAAGCCTGGCAGGATGACGGCGTCCAGATGATGCTCGAATCTATTCTTCACACTGTTCCGCACAGCCACGACGGCTGTGCGGAACAGTGGCCGTGCGGAACAAAGTGAAGAATAGATTCGAGCAGCGATGTGCGAGAAGGTAACCGAGACGTAACATGCCTCAAGCTTCATATCGGAAGAGGAGCTTTCAAGGTAGTTACTGCAGTTACTCAAACTTTCTCTTTCCCCTTCCCTTTTTCAAAAGAACACATCAGCCGGCGCTAACGTTTCATCTCGGGAGAAGACCCCTCTTCAGAAACGGTTATAGTGACAAGGAGGCTGACTTCGTCCCAACTAGTCTCCGGGCATAATAAACACAAATATATTTACCAACACGCTCGTTTTTAATGTTAGTCTCCGGGTTTTGCTGTTTCCAAAAGAGATAACCTTTCGGTACTATCGGATCTCCGCGGAGAGAGATAGAGCAAGGCCGTTTCAAGGATAGGGCGCTCGAAGTTCGGGCAAATACGCGCACGAATGGCTGGTTTCAAAATTTCCCGACATCCCTAACGAAACCGGCCCATCTTCGCGTGTGCGTCTGCGGGATTTTTGTCCCGCGCCGCCGGTTTTAGCGCGCACGCGGCGTTGTTTTGACCGGCAGAACTGTTGTTGACCGTCGATATTGTAAGGCCGTGGTGTCCTCATCCTCCCAGGCAACACTTCCTTTGCTTTCGACTGACTGACTCCTCCAGGGTGGCCGTCACTGTTCGCCGCGTCAACGACACATTCGTACCATTTCACTCCTCGTGACACAGGGTACGCTGCTCGCTTTACTGTCACGGGCCGTAACACAACGAGCGCGAAAGGTCGTGGTCGTCTGCCGGTTCCGATAGGGTGGGACGTTCATATAGGCCAATGAAGCCCCGAATCAATACGACGTCTGCCGATTTCTACACATTAAAAATTTACGACGCCTGCTGGTCTGTTAAGAAGTGTTTCTTTCTCTTTTGAACTACTCCAATGTAGCTTGCCGCCCACAATAAAATTTAAATGAACAATAAATATAACAGGGTGAAAATACTGTATTTCATTTTCATGTGGGAACGTGGAAAAAAGGCAAAAAATATTTCCAATTTTGGAAAGACGCGCCTTTCGCAAGTCCGTTTCGAGCCGTAAAAACACGTTTTTGTACGATATTTATGCTTAAATATAGAACATACAAACAAAATACACACTTTCTCGACTTGCTTTTCGAGTAGACAACTATCATATCTACATTTTAACGAAAAAAAAAAAGAAAAAAAAGGTTTTTTCGAGAAAATCGATTTCAAATTTGGCACATTTTGGTTTTCGCATAACATTAACGTAAACGTACCGCAAATGGAATTTTATACAGCTGAGTGATTTTATAATATCTTGGCGAAACTGTCGTAATACATACAATAAACTCCTAGCATAGCAACTCCGCAAGTACGGATCTCTGACTTATTACATTTTCCCGGTCCATTGTTCTCAAACTACTGTGCTTCACCTATATATATATATATATATATATATATATATATATATATATATATATATATATATATATATATATATATATATATATATATATATATATATATATATATATATACGGAAGAAAACGCACTTGAGACGGTTCTTGGAGTTTTTAAAACATATTATTGGTAAAGTTGGTCGACGTTTCGGCCTGAGCCAGGCCTTCTTCGAGACTGAAGGAACGGAGTGCCGTCAAGCGGAAGGCGCATCGCGTTTCCAGAGCTGGATTGGCCCAGACGGCCCTCAATGCACGCAAAAAAACAAAAAAAAACAAAAAAAAAAACTGTTGTACTCCGTACGCTCGGCCGCAGCAGACGCCGCCAGCCATCGGAGCCAACCAAAGGCTGCGTCAGATTTCACGACCGCAGGAACGGAGCGCCGTCATGTGCGAAAGGCGCATCACGTTCACAGGGTTGGATCGGCTCAGATGGCCAGCAACGCACGCCGCGGAAACACGTAAAACCAGAAAAGGGAATGCAATAAGCGCACACTGTAAATCAACGCCAAAACGCATTAAAAAAAAAACAAAAAAAAATCTTAACAGTGTTAATTACAGTCCCAGAACATTCAAAAAGGAGCAACAGGTGGAAGGTAATACAGGTAATACAGACAGGTAATACAGAAAGGTACACGAAAAAATTCGAGGGTTGTACTAATGGGGTTTGAATTAGCTACAGTCACCCCGCTACAGGGCGATCAAGGTAGATTGCATGCATAGATGACATTATACCGGGATCTTCATTAATACCGGCCCGGACTGAATGAAATTTGGAAATAAGATACGATTCCCTCTGCTCGCAACACGTTATCAGCTGCCCTTTCCGTTAAAATATTATGGGAACGAACTCTATGTAAAATAGATCGTGGATGGCCTATAGCATGTGGAATGTGTACGCTCACGCTAATACAGGAGGATCGTGTGTGTTCACCGCGTGAATGGAAGACATAATGCCGGGATGTTTATTGATCACGGCTTTGAACTTGTGAATAAGGTACGATTCTTTTTGTTCGCGATCTCGGTTGCTTTTGAAACCAGACTGTAAAAATATGACTTGGAGCTTATCGGATGAGTGCTTTGGATTGCTAAGATGTTTTGAAACAGAAAATGTGGGGTTTGATTTTGCATGCGATCTGTGATTATTGAACCGCAATCGGAAAGGCGTCTCTGTCTGGCCCACGTACTGCGCGCCGCAAGTGCTACACTGTAAAAGGTATATTACATTACTGGTGTCGCAATTTAAGTTGCCATAAATTTTGTAGGTGAAGTTGGAGTTTGTACTTTGTATAGAGTTTCTCGGTGTTACGTGTGGGCAGACCCCACATCCCGACTTTCCGCATGGCCCACTCCCAGTGCTCTCAGTGGCAGTTATCTTGGACCTAACTAAGGAATCCTTAATGTTGCGTGAGCGTCTGTACACCACACGGGGGACGGTAGTGAAGACTTTCGCGAGGCGTTCACTTTTTTTTATTTATTATTTAAGTACCCTCAAGGCCCTGGGGCATTACAGAGGGGAGTGGTACAAGACAAATTTGGAACACAAACAATATACAAACACTAAAAGTCAAGCACTAAAAATGTAAAAAAAATGTGTAAACAAATCAAGAAATTTATAGAACAAGGCAAACAAACAAAGAAAAATATTAACATAGGTAAGTAGTCAACGCACTTTTAAACAAGTCAAAGGACGGTATGTTTACTAATTGCGCGGGAAGGCGATTCCACTCTGAAGATGTCCTTGGAATAAAAGAGTTATAATAGGCTGAGGTAACGCAATGAAGAATTCCGACTTTAAATTGATGATCTACGCGCGGCGAGATGAAAACAGGATTTAACATTAGTTTGTTTTTTAGCGAAGTATTGGAATGATAAATTTTATAGAAAAGACACAAACGAGATATATTTCGGCGTAATGAAAGAGCAGGAAGTGATAAATTAGTTTTCATATAGTTGAGACCCTAGATGTGCGATGATAGTTAGTAAATATAAAACGGGCACCGCGATTCTGTAGGGCTTCAAGATCAGTCACGAGAGTTGAGAGACCAGGATCCCAGATTGCTGCAGCATAGTCTAGTTTGGAACGGACAAGGGTTTTATACATTAGTAGTTTTAGGGACATTGGGGCTAACCTAAAGTTTCTCTTTAGGTAACCAAGCATGGAGTTAGCGTTGGCGATAATGTGGTCAGTATGAGTTTTTCATGACATGTTAGAAGTGATGTGCACCCCAAGGTACTTGTAGCATGGTACAGTTTCAAGAGGAATTTCGAAGATTGAGTAAGTAGAATATATAGTAATTCGACGGGAGATATTCATCGCTTTACATTTGCCACAAATCACACCAATCAGCCACAGCTTGTAAGTCATTTTGAAGAAGTTCGATGTCAGTAGTATTAGTGACTTCTCGATAAATTACACAATCATCAGCAAAGAGGCTAATAGATGATGATACACACAGTGGTAAGTCATTTACGTAAATTAAAAACAACAGGGGCCCCAAAACAGACCCTTGCGGTACATCAGAAGTAACAGGTTTCATAGAAGAATTTACATTGTTAGCATGAACGAACTGAGAACGATTAGTTAAAAAACGTGTAATCCAAGACAGCACGTTAGGATCGAGATTGAGTTGACTGAGTTTAAAGAGTAAACGTTTATGAGGAACTTTGTCAAAAGCTTTGCAGAAATATAAATAAACACAGTCAATCTGGGATCCACGGTCAAGTATGGAAAGCACATCATTAGTGAAGGTCAGTAGTTGTTGTAAAATATTAAAAAGTTTTTTTAATATGGCGGTGACACTTGGAGACTTATTGCTGAAGGTCAGCAGGAGGCTGGCCTGTCGGCTTGTCTCCGCCTGGGGACCGCTGTCACCTAACAAGAGGTCGCGATCGAGGGCGCGCGCCTTACTAATGGCGTCATTTATGATTTTTTCTGGGTATTTCTGTTCTTTTAGAACCTCGCGTAGTTGATTGGCGTTGGAGTCAAAATCATCGTTATTGGAACATACACGTTTAAACCTGTGAGCCTGGCTGTACGGAATACTAGTTCGGCAAGGTCGAGGATGGCAACTGTCGAAGTGCAAGTATCTCTGGCTGTCCGTGGGCTTTCGATACAGTTGAGGGACCAGAGTTGTGTCCTTAATAATTACTCTAACGTCTAAGAAATTAATGTCAGTTTTCGAGTAACTGTGTGTGAAGCGAATGGAAGGGTGCGCGGAGTTAAAATCTGCGATAAACTTGAGAAGCTCATTTTCTGCGTGTGACCAGATAAAAAATACATCATCAATATACCTTCTGTAGAACATCGGTTGGAGTGGGCAGGATGCGAGAAAAGTTGATTCTAGGTCGCCCATAAATATATTTGCAAAGTTCGGGGAAATTTTCGTGCCCTTTTCGGTACCTCTAGTTTGAAGAAAACTATTTAACTCAAGAACCAGGCTCGAAAGGGCAGCCAGAACTTGGCCCTCCGGGAATTCGTCCCTCCTGTGGGCTTCATATGCCCTCAGAAGCGCCTCTATGCCGTCTTTATGAGGAATATTAGTGTACAGAGCAGTTACATCCATTGTCACTAGAAAAGCATCCTTGGGTATTTTAAGTTTAGAAATTTCATTGAGAAAGTGAGTCGTGTCCCGAATGTACGACGGGAAGGTAGGTGGGATGTGTCTGATGAGGTTATCAACGAAACTAGAAATTGGCTCGGTGAGCGTTCCTGAGCCCGATATAATGGGGCGGCCGGGACACCCTTCTTTGTGGATTTTAGGTAACATATAGAAGCTCCCAGGTACGGCGTGTTTAGCAGTTAGCGCCCGTAAAGTTTTGTCGGTAATTTCACCTTGTTTCTCTATAGCTGGATAAGTCGCTGGCGTATAAGTTTGGCATGCTGACTAGTTGGGTCGTTGTTTAGATGACGGTAGAATTTGGCATCGTTTAGTTGTCTATAGCCTTCTTTTATGTAATCCGAGATGTTGAGTATAACTATGGCACCCCCCTTGTCAGCTGGTTTGATTATAATATCTTTTCTCTGACCTAAATCCTTGAGCGCCTAGCGTTCGGGAAGCGAGAGGTTATGGTGATTCGGTTTCTGATTTCTATCAGCTGACACAATGTCCTTTTGAACTGCCTGGATATAAGGTCTAGATGCTTATCTCTGTTGGGACCGGGAGTCCAGCCGGACGATGTCGAAGGCAGAGAAGATGCGCCCTGTTGGGGCCTTTCAAATAAGAATTCCTGAAGCCGAAGGCTTCGTGCGAAATTATCAAGATCCTCGAGGAGAGTGAATTCGTCGTACTGGCCTGTGGTCGGGCAGAAGTTAAGACGCCTTGAGATGAGCGACTTTTCGTCGTCGGTTAGCACTGCACTAGATAAATTAACTATGTTGCTACGATCAAGAGAGTTATTCTGCATGTCCCGTCCATTCACCGTCGTCGGGGGGTATTTAATATTATCCCTAGTTGTCCCAAGTGGTCCCAAGTCACCAGACTCGATCTAAAATGGACCGCAAAACTGGACACCTGCACGTAGCAATCTAAAATTTTCATTAAATGTTTATTTCACAGGTCGGTTTTTTCGTGTAAAATTACAAAGAGTAGCTCCCTTTCTGTAAAAAATAGGACCAAGAAACTTCCCAGGGTCAACGGTGGGCGGCGACGCAGACGACCAAGTCGAGTTGCGGGGTGTGTTTGGCGCTCGTATTGATAGATGGCGCTACCTCCTTATGGAAACTTAATCAAAACTGCTCGCGACCACCGTTGTTCATTAAAATGAACATAATCTTTTTGTAATGTGCCTTTGGTTAAAAAATAATTTAGTTATTTAAATTTATTTTAAAGAAACTGCTGGCCAACTTTTGAGGGCCAGGCATGGAGTGGACGAAAGAAAGATCAGGAAAACTAATAAGTAGTTATAAACATAAAGTAAAATGCATAAGCAACTTAGTCCGGACAGTTCGTTCAAACAAAGAAAGGTTCATCAATGGCACTAGAGAATGAAGTTAAGGAGACAATGTCCATCACGCTGCGGGGCAACTCGTTCCACTTACAAACAGTACGCGGAAAAAAAGAATATTTTAAAACGTCTTTCCTGCAACGAAACTCACGAATAGTTTCTGCTTCTGCCTGGTATCACGGCTCAAGTTAAACTGAAGATAAGCGTCAAACTTTAAACAAGTTTTGCTATGTATAATGTGATGTAGAAATTTAAGGCAATTTACTTTCATTCGACACAACAGCTTAGGCAGTCCAGACGCAGTGTACAACAGTGAAACGTGTGATTCTTGGCCATGAATTATAAATGAATCTAAGAGACTTTCTTTGAACCCCCTCCAACTGATTTATATACGATTGCGGGTCCCATAATATGTCAGCATACTCTAGTAAAGGACGAATTAAAGTTTTATACGCTGTTAGCTTTGTTTCAGGAGTGCAGTGAATCATAGTCCTCCGCAGTGACCACAGCTTTCTAGACGGTTTGGCAACAACCTGCCCAATGTGAAGGGACTAGCTTAAATTAGAGATAATTGTGACACCTAGATACTTGTAGTCGTGGACCACTGCCAACGCATTGGAATTTATAGTATAGGGGGAAAAAAGCGGTACCTTCTTCTTCAGCGTTAGTGTCATGCATTTGCACGCATTTCTTAACGTTGAAGTCCATTTGCCATTTTTGACACCACAAAAAATAATTTTAAGGCTGTCATCTAAACATGTTTGATCAGGAACGCAATCCATTTTGGAAAACAATACACAGTCATCTGCAAAAAAAAAATAAAAAAAAAACGACACTGAGTGTTTATTTACTATCAGATCGTTGATAAAAACTAAAAACAGCAATAGACCGAGTACCGATCCCTGGGGCACTCCAGATAGCACGGTAATTCAATGGATTCTGCATTGCCCACAGACACGAACTCTTTTCAATTGGTAAGGTAAGAGTCTAACCATGCCAAGAGGTTGTTATTATCTATTACCTGATTCAGCTTATCTAGTAACTTGCGATGGGAAAATTTGTCAAATGTCCTTGCAAAATCTAAGAAAATAGCATCAACTTGACCATCATTATCGATTACTATACCATAATTATGAACCGTGGGAAGTAGTTGTGTCACAGTCGAGCACCCTCTACGAAACCCGTGTTGTTCATCTATTAGAAACGATGTGGATTCTAGAAAAGTTATGATGTGCTTGAAAATGAAATGTTCAAGAACCTTACTACATGTACTCAACAACGATACAGGTCTACAATTGACAAAGGTCTTTTTCTCACCACTGAATATATAGGTACTACTTTGGCTACTTTCCAATCTTGTAGCACCTGATCCGTTCTCAAACTGCAAGAATAATAACATAAAGAAACTTGGAACACCATTCGGCATACGTTTTAAGGAAAACGTTAGGAATTCCATCCTGTCCACATGACTTTCTAATGTCTAACAGTAGAAGGCTATCGAAGATCCCTTCTGCAGTGACTGCGAAGTCGCTGATTCCGTAGCTGTCATAAGTGAATGATGGCAAGACAGAGTTATCAAGAGTGTACACAGATGAAAAGAAATTATTAAGCTCTCTAGCGATGCACTGTTCAACGACAACCGTCAGCCCGTTATGAATAATCTCTTCAATTGTTACACCCTCTTTTGTGAAATGCGCCCAAACCTTTCTGGGATTTTCTTTGAGGAAGCTGTGCATTTTGATATTGAAGTAATTATATTTGAATATGCGCCCCAGGGCGCGTAATTGATGTCGGAGAGAAGGAAGCAAAGTATCTGAACTTGTATGGAATCGTTCTATTCGATTTATCTTTTGTTTTAGATGTAAAATTTCACGCGTCATCCACGGATTGTGGTTCTTTCTTTTAACTGACCTCTCAGGGACGAACTTGTCGACACATGTAAGAACGACTTTTTTGAAAAAACGCCAAAGCTTATCTACCGACTCCCCGTTCGTCTCGGAAAACACAAGAAATCGATCGAGGGCTACTTCCAAGAAATCAAGTATATCGATATCATTTGCTCGATTGGAATCACGATAACGTTTCTCTTCAGTTTCTTTGCACACAGATTACGCATTGGAGAGGTCGCAGACAACTAGTTCATGGTTAGATAGGCCCTCTGTGATTGAGACATCAAGTACACTTTTGGTAAAAATCTCAGATAAGGAATACAATTGATCAAGTAGCGCTACCACTTGACATGCGCGTGGGACTTTTCACTACTTGACCTAAATTGTAGTTAAAAGCAATATCGACAAGAATTCTTGAATGTTCACCGATCCCTTTGGGTGTTACGTTTTCCCGGTCTATATCTGGCAAATTAAAATCACCAGCCAATATTATACGAGAAAATTGCTTATTTTTGGTTTGAAGAAACTCGAATAGACTTTGAAGAACGTCGATATTAGCTTGGGGGCATCTGTATATTCCTCCAACAAGCATTAACTGGCGACCAAAGTTTATAGACGCCCAAACCATTTGGCATTCGTGATCATGCGCAATGAACTTGCATGAAAGGGTGTACCTCACCAGGAGAGCATCTCCCCCTCCTCTAGAAACTCGATCACGGCGAAATACATAAAAACCGTCAGGGAAAACGTCGCTATCAGGTATTTGGTCGTGCAACCAAGTTTCAATTAAAATAGCAATATCAGGATCGAACATCAAGAGGACACTTTCTCAACCGATTTGTTTACGATGTTTCGCGTGGAACTCCGCCGATTTTTTGGTAGACTTCGATTTGGCTGGAAATTTGCAGACCGCATCAATAACCCTTTCTCAACTGATAATTAAAATATTTAAAAAAAAAAAAAATTTCCGTGAAGTTATTGAATTTTCAAGTTACGCCGGCCGCGAGGGTTCCAGGAGGCGACTCTCTACTGGCAACAATGAAAAATTCCTACTTTTCCCTACCCGCGTACGTCACGGATGTGTAGGCGGACGAGCGACTCGGGCAGCCGCGAAGTGGCTTTCCGGGCGCCAGTGATCGAGATACTTTTTTCGCAGCTTCAAGGTTGAAAGTTCCTTTGCAATAAGTAGCAATCTGTGCTCCGCGATAGATTGTAGAAACAGTGCCGGGAAAAAGCTTCTTTTTTTTTACCCTTCTTTTCGTGGGAGAAAAAAAAAAAAAAAAGCTTTCCCCGGTAGCAATGGAGACCAGCCACGTCAAGGTGCTTTTGCGCGAGCTGTGTGCCGAGAGAACTAGTGTCACGTGAAACATTTTCGTTTTGCTCGAAATACTTTATAGCCGCGTGCTGCGAGTTGAGTACCCTCCAGCAGGTGGAACAGCTTCAAGAGCGGCAAGCGCAAACTCAAGCCGGCTGTCACCATTACGGCATCCGTCCAAAGAGCGCTAATAATATCGAAAAATATAGTACCCAATCTAGCACTATAGTTGACATTTTGCGCAGTCACATTTGTTATTCACAATTAATTCAGTGATTTTTTTAATTTTTTATAAACACTATATTTGTTTCGGACGTCGAATCTAGCTCGGGCTACTCTCGGAGTTCCACTCACGCGGCCGACATCTTGAAGACGAGAAGTGAAACGTCTAAACAAAGTTCAAGTCTGAATTTAGACATGATTTTCGACATATTGCTATTTCTGTCTGCTATTACAGAAGTTCATGGAGCAGGTGTTGAGCTCCATTAGTACTGTAAACGACTAAATTTTCGCGAAGACCTAATTTTCGCGAATTTCGCAAATTGCCTATAATTCGCGAAAAATACGTCTCGCGAACAATTCGGGCAATATGTGAACGCTACGGAAGCTACACTCGATTCGCGAAAATTAGAACCAGCGAATAATTTCAAATTTACAGCTTAGCCTGATTCGCGAAAATTTGAGCCCGCGAAAATTAAGTCGTTTACAGTATACGATAGAGCCTTGCCTCTATCGTATATTCCCTACAGAAGAAGTAATGAAAACGTCTTTAACTTATTCTATTGCCTAACAATTTTATATAGGGCTGAAAAGTTTTTTTTTTTTTTTTAACCATGAAAATATTAATGTCGTTAAGGGGAGGCATGCATATTTACAGCTGATGGAAACTGTGCTAAACCAACTTAATTAAAAAAAAAAGAATCTTATATAGAATTACCCCCTTCCCATGTCCTCTCGTGGATGGGTGTTTGAACGCGTTGCATTCTACTCCAAAAGTAAAAATAAAAAATACGGGTACACATTTTTAGTAACTTTTGTTAACTTATTTTGAATTAAAAGATTTATGACGTCTTTCTGTACCTCACGGGCTACGTTTACATGGGCTACGTTTACATGGATGCGACTGCAACGCATCGGATCCAGTTAACGAATCGAATCGGTCCATGTAAACAACTCGGATCGGATCGGATCGGATCGGATCCGATCCGATCCGCTGGGACGGGGTGGTTTGAGATGGTCAATCCGAATCGAGACTCTCCATGTATACGCTAGCGGATCGAATCGAGTGCTCGAGCGAGGGATTACGGGAGCAAAGCTCCCGTAATCCCTTGCTCTCGTAAGGCAAACCGGACACCTCGGAAACAATCTGAAGGTCGCGAGGTTTGCGTTGTGATCCTTCGACACGAGGTGCCGCTACTGGTCGATCCGAATCCATGTAAACGTAGTGGTTGAAGTGGATCCGATTCGCTAACTGGATCCGATGCGCTGCTGTCGCATCCATGTAAACGTAGCCCATGTATACGCTAGCGGATCGAATCAAGTGCTCGAGCGAGGGATTACGGGAGCTTTGCGTTGCATGCCGCTAGGCAAACCGGACACCTCGGAAACAATCTGAAGGTCACGAGGGTTGCGTTGTGATCCTTCGACACGAGGTGCCGCTACTGGTCGATCCGAATCCATGTAAACGCAGTGGTTGAAGTGGATCCGATTCGCTAACTGGATCCGATGCGCTGCTGTCGCATCCATGTAAACGTAGCCATGGATGCGACAGCAGCGTATCGGATCCAGTTAGCGAATGGGATCCACTTCAACCACTACGTTTACATGGATTCGGATCGACCAGTAGCGGCACCTCGTGTCGAAGGATCACAACGCAAACCTCGTGACCTTCAGATTGTTTCCGAGGTGTCCGGTTTGCCTTGCGGCATGCAAAGCAAAGCTCCCGTAATCCCTCGCTCGAGCACTCGATCTAATCCGCTAGCGTATACATGGAGAGTCTCGATTCGGATTGACCATCTCAAACCACCCCGTCCCAGCGAATCGGATCGGATCCGATCCGATCCGATCCGAGTTGTTTACATGGACCGATTCGATTCGTTAACTGGACCCGATGCGCTGCAGTCGCGTCCATGTAAACGTAGCCACGGACTGTTGTATCGTCAATCAAGTATTCTTTATTTGGAGATGAACAGTGTATTTGTGTATTTTATACGCATTCCAGTGCACCTTGATGTTTGGCTTGGTGGTTGTGAAGTTCTTTTAATCGTCATTTTAACACGATCTTCATGGCCAGTAGCCTGCCATCTGATCTACACGAATGCAGTTCATTTCATTCTATACATTTCATTGTTTACGGGAATCACAGTCTACACGTCTTAGGTCCCAGCCCAGCACGCACATGAATAATAATAATAATTGAGGTTGTGTGGATATTTATACAGCGAGTCGTTGGTCAGCCACTTTTAATGTTGCGACGAGTCACTCGCTGTAGGTGAGCAATTTAGCCAGTGCAGTACAACCGCTAGCCTGGGGTCTTTAACGTGCACCACGCAGTAGTGACCGCACGCCAGTACGATGCTCATCCAGATCGAAATGGGCAGGGGTGGGGATTGAACCCAGGATCCCTGGGTTCAATCCCCACCCCTGCCCGTTTCCACTCGGCCACCGATCCCCCCGCACGCACGTGTTCATCGCTTTGGAAAGCGAGCAATGCACGCGCCACACGCGCGAACGCTGAAAATGTCATCGACCAGAAGCGCTTTTCAGAAATCGTCTACAGATCCTTTCCCAAATTACTTAAGCACCAAGGAGCATATTCATGCCACAAGAGTAGTTACACGTGCTGACGCCTGCAACAGTAACTTTGAAAAGAAAATCTAAAACAAATGGCACGTTCCTTCAGGTCTTACGAGCGTGTGGGGCATCTGTACCCACATTCCGAGCATTTTTCGCGGTGCTTTGGCAATTCGTAAAAAAAATGTATTGCGTGACCGTTCGACCAAATTTCTTCGCCAGCCATCTTCTAATAAAAAGAGAACGCGTTTACTAGCGATATCACGAAACTAGCGAGCCGCGGCTTGAGCGTAGCGAGTTGCAAAAACGGTTTTATGAAAATTCCAATTGCTCCCGTTTTTCTTTTTTTTTTTGTTTTTGCCTTCTTAGAGTTATGCAAGTAGGCCAAGGCCATACTTTGTGCAAATATATATAATTATCAACTTCAAACAGAAAGAACGCCCAGGTTTTCTTGCTGTTAGACGCGAGAAAGGCGGGCGCGAGCGTACCCGATTGCCGGCCGCGCGGGTTCAAATATCACACCAATCAAGCTCGTTGCTCGCTACACACAAGTGACGTCACGTGTGGTTGGCGGGGAAAACGGGGGAAAAACTAGGGAAAACGATGTTTCGGTTTCGGCAGCAAACAAAATATCACTTTTTTTAATTAACTAGAGTGAATCTGGGAGAACGAGATAGCATTTCGGAATCAGAGAGCCATCCGCATTCAGATTATGCCTTTAGATTAGGTAGCTCGAAAAGTCGGCGGAGTTCCCCTTTAAAGGGGCCCTCCAACAGTATTTGAGCGTCTACTTTTTTTTGCGGTTTCTCCACGCTAGTGGTCCCGGAAACCCAGTGGACAACGAAAGAGTTTAAAAATATTAGCGCATCATATTTTAATTTGACAAGTCGGAAACACCTCCTCCGACGGTGGCGCCGCGAGGTGCCGAATGCGCGCGCACAACGGCGCTCCCTTTCACTATACGTCACTTTCACTGGGTTTCGTGATTGGCGAGAGCCGTCCCAGAAATTTTGAAGCGGAATAAAGTATATCACACGTTAACCGTCATTATTTCTCTAAAAAGTCGTTTTTATAGAGCTAATAAAGTTGCAAATTAAAGTTCAAAAAGGGCGAAAACAACGCCTCGTCGGATGGATGGATGGATGGATGAATACGGCTGAGCCCTTTGGATCGGGCGGTAGCTTACGCCACCTAGCCATTTTGTCTTACTCTTTAAGCTTAGAATATTTAAATGTGAAAACTATATTCACTCTGTACTGAAAAGAAAGTGAGGCTATAAATCCCCCTTGCCATCAGTTAATAAGAAAATGCCTAGTTTTCTCTCGCTTTCTGCCACCATTCACTTAATCTTTGCTTGGTAATCTCTACTGTCTTGAAATCCACTTTTCCTTCGCTGTCTCTAAAACCCAATGACCTTATTAAATCTATGTTGTCTTCGGTATGCATAGGGTGAAGCCCTTTACAGTAGAGTATCAAGTGCTCAGCCGTCTCGTCCTCCTCTCCACAAGCAGCGCACACTGTGTCCATTTCCTGGTACTTCGCTCTGTATGTTCTGGTTCGCAAAACACCTGTCCTTGTCCTCAAACAACAATGAGCTTCCCCTAGAATTGTCATAAATGCTTTCTTTGGCAATAACTGTTTTGTTTAATCTATAGCCTTCCAGAGCCTTCTTTGTCTGCATTCCCTCTAACCACCGATCTCTTTCTGTGGCTTTAACTTTCTTCTTAACTGAGACCTGCTCTTCCGTAACCCCACTATAGCCTAAAAACTTTCCTCTTAATTTCCTAGTGCGCTGTCTCCATTTTGTGTCTATACTCCTCATGTATAAATAGCTGAAAACCTTTCGTGCCCATTGCTCCCCACCCATTTGCCTCAAGCGATCCTCAAATTCTATCTTGCTCACAGCTTCCCTGCCCTCAAACGACGCCCATCCCATGTCTCCTTGTACTCCCTGGTTCGGTGTTTTGCAATGTGCCCCCAAAGCCAGCCTACCTACTCCACGCTGTTTTATTTCTAGTCTTGCATGCACTTCGGATTTCATGCATAGCACTGCGTTTCCAAAAGTCAAGCCAGGCACCATGACCCCTTTCCAAATCTCTCTCACCACCTCATACCTGTTGTAATTCCAAAGTGCTCTATTTTTCATTACAGCCGCATTTCTGTTGCCCTTACCTATTATATACTTTTCATGCTCACTGAGATATTCTGCACCACCACATATCCATACTCCTAGATACTTGTATTTAGTAGCTCTCTCAACTGTGATATTCTGTATCTTCAGTCTCTCAACATCATCATTGTTAAAAATCATGACTGCTGATTTTTCACTACTGAATTCTAAACCTAATTTCCTCTCCTTCCCTACCACAGATGCTCATTAATTCCTGCAAATCTATCCTGTTGTTAGCCATTAGTACGATATCATCCGCATATATCAGTCCCGGTAAAGATTGCTGAATTGTTTGGCCTAGCTTACTGTACGAGAGGTCAAATCCAAGCCCACTCTTCTCTAGTCTATCCTCCAATCCTCTCAGATACAACATAAACAGCAAAGGCGATAACGGGCACCCCTGCCTAAGGCCTCGTCCTATCTCTATTTTCCCCGTTGCCTTTCCTTCCCATGTTATAATCACCTTATTATCTTTGTAAATGTTCCTTAATATTGCTGTTAGCCCTTCATCTAGGTTTAAGCTCTCCACTATGTCCCACAGAGTTTTTTGGTTCACATTGTCATAGGCACCCTTGATATCCAGAAATGCCAGCCAGAGCTGTCTGTTTTCTTTTTGCGCAATTTCTATACACTGTGTTAGAGAAAATATATTGTCTTCCAACCTTCTTTGTTTCCGAAACCCGTTCTGTAACTCGCCCAGTATGCCCTCGCAATCTACCCATTCCTCCAGTCTGTTCTTTATAATCTGCATTACCAACCTGTAAATAACTGGTGTCACGGTTATGGGACGATAATTCCTAATGTCAGACTTATCTCCCTTTCCCTTATATATCATACTCATCCTACTAAGCCTCCATTCATCTGGAATATTTCCTTTTGTTACCATAGTGCTCACTACCTCCCTTAGTTTTGCCTTAGATTTAGGACCCAAATTCTTCACCAGCTTGATTGGGATACCATCTGTGCCTGTCGACGTGCCACTAGGGACTCTTCGTTCCGCCTTTTCCCATTCTCTTTGTCCAAAATCCGCGATGTCAAAAGCTGGACTGGTACTGCCTTCGGTTCTCCTATCTTCCACATGTACCCGTTCCCGAAATTTCTCCTCCATGACTGCTCCTATATATCGTATCGCATCATCTCCCTCTAATTGATCTCCCTGATGCGAGAGTATGAACCTCTGTCTAGCTTGCGTCGTTTCACCGAGTGAGTTCAAGTGCTCCCAAAACTTCTTGGCTGCGTTTCTATCTTTCTTGCTTACATTACTCATCCATTCTTCACCCTTTCTCTGAATTTTCGCATTGATCAAACTGGATGCCTCTCGGCGAAATGTTATAAAAGTGTCCCATCTTCTTTTTACTTCCGTTTCCGACTCCCCACTACGCTTGAATGCCTGTGTTCTCTAGAGGCTTCCTGACGTTTTTGTATCGCTTGCTTCACTTCTTTGTCCCACCAGCTTTTCGGTCTATGTCTTCGCTTCCCCTTTCGTTTACTCTGAACTTTGTCCAGTTCCAGAACAAAAAGTCCAGTTAGGCTCTCATAGGTCCAATCTGTATACCGTTGCCCTGAAACTGCTTCCTCTATTCTTTCAGCAACTATTTCCAACTCTTTGTCGCTGCAGAAAGTCTGCTTTGAATTATGTTGTCTAGTTTCAGTATTTACTTCTCTGGCAAAATTCAGCTTAATACGTTTATGATCACTACCAAGACTTTTGGAACCTTCTTCATCTATTTTCATTACTTGTAACTTACCATATATTTTGTGTGACATAAGTACGTAATCTATAGTTGAATGTAGATTGCCAGTTTCCCATGTTATGTGCCCGTCACACTTCTGACTGGTATTACATAAAACTAAGTCATGCTTTTCCACCAGTTCTAATAATATGCTTCCAGTTGAGTCCGTATACCCATCCAGACCCTCGATATGGGCATTCATGTCTCCCATAATAATTATTTCAGAGCCTTCCCCTAGCTCACTAATGTCTCTTGATATGCAATCAATCATTTTTCTGTTTTCCTCTTTAGCACCTTTCCCTGTCCATAAGTAAACAACTCCAAGGAGTGTTGATTCCCCAGCGACTTTTCCTTTCAGCCACAAGTGTTCGGCGCACTCCTTTCTGAGCCTTTGAAAGTTCATGTTCTTCTTAATAAATGCTCCAATTCCACCTCCCTTCCTCAGTCCCTCCGTTCTGTTGCATTCTTCCCACACATAGTCAGGGTTGCAAGGTGGCTGCTCCATGTCTCTGAGATGCGTTTCCACAAACCCATACACCACTAAATCCTCCTTTCTTAGTTGCTCCTCTACCTCTTCCCATTTTAACCTATTTCTACCACCCTGCATGTTAATATATCCAATGTCTGATTGTGTTGTTTGTTTATACCTGTTCTTACGTTTTCTCCTCTTTTTAACCCTGGGTGCCTCTCCTGACTTTGTTGGGTTTTCAGTTACTTCAGTACCCCCAGGGCCCTCGGTCCCCCCAAAAAAGCAGTCACCGTGCGGCCCATCCTATCCCCCACCCTGTAACCCGTGGCCTCACTGTAGTGAATGCCATCTGCAAAAGGGCGGGAGCCAGCCTCGTACACTTCCCTGTTTACTTCCATTACGTCGTACCGAAGCTGTCGACTCATACCCTTAATTACTCCGTTGGCTTCGACAACCCTCCTCTCCGTTACCCCGGACTGCCCCCGAACTTCTGGAATGGTGCACACAACCACGTGCACATTCTCAGACACGTCCCTCAGCTTACGCATTCCCACGTTTAGCTGCTTTCCGAGGTTCTGGCTCCTACCCTGGAGCACATCATTAAGCCCCGCGTGAACTATTACTAGGTTCCTTCCCTCCCGGTTATCCCACACCCCCTCACGTGCTGCGGTCATAGCATCCACCATACACTTCCCTGGCTGGACCTCTACGGTTACCCTCTGGTCTCTCTTCACCCTGTTCAGTACACCCCTCTTAACCCGTGCTACGTTAGAGCTCCCCACTACCAGTACCCTAGATCCCCCTGGTACCTGCGCGCCCTTGTCCTGCGACTTATCTGCTGTCACCTGACTGCCCGACGCCTGCTGCTCGAAGGCGCTATTGAGCTGAGGGTCACTTAGCTCTCCAGCGTCGTCGAGCCCGTCGTTCAACAGGCTGGACTCCTGACCACCAGCGACCCCAGCCTGCGGACCGGCGGTTCGTCCCGCTAGAACTGACACTTCCTCCTTTCTTCCCTCGCTACTCTCACTCGCTCGAATTACCCCTTCCAGGCGCTCTACCCTACTGTCACACTCCCTCTTACACTCCTCTAAACCCGCCTTCCATACTTCCCCCAGCTCTTCCACCTGCTTCTCGAGACCGACCCGCTGCTCCCTCTCATGATTAAGCTGCCTAGTCAGCTCCTCAACCTGGGCCTCGAGACCCACCCGCTTCTCTCCTTCTGCCTTAAGCTCGGCCTCAATCTCCCGAACTCTACCCTCCCATTCCCCAGTTACCTGCTGAAGCTTCACACAAAGCCGACACTCGAAACTCATCTCCTTCGCCTCCTCCAGACTCCCGAAACCGGTCTCCTCTAAGTAACACCACCGCCCACACCCCTCACACTGCACCAACTCGTCCCCACCCTTGTCCTGCCGACCCAAATCTAGACCCATATCTAGACCGGGAACAAACCGTCACTTCCCGCCAAAAATTCAAACAGCCTACGAAACTAACTTCGTAGTAGCCTCTACTAATCCCAACTGCTGCTGTTCAAACCTAACACTGCTACCGCATAGTCACTTCCTATCAACTCTCAAAAAGAGAGAGAAAAGAAGAAAAACTGGCACTTAGCTTCGGATGCTCGAGGGGAACCAGGAAAACACGTCCGCTCACCGCAACGGCCACACGGAAGTGTGGCCGTTGCCACACTTCCGTGTGGCAACGGAAGTGTGGCACACGGAAGCCGCTCGTCGCTCATGCGCGCCTCCCAGCGGCGGAGTACCTCCTACTCGCCGAGGTGGCTCCGGTGGCGGAGTTGCGGGAGACGAGCCTTCCGCGGCTGTCGATGCGGACTGCGGCGCTTGCGTGGTGTGTCCTCGTACGGCGCGACGCCCAGCTCCGCACTCCTTTTCAAGAATTCGGCGCTCAAAATCCGCCCGGTAAATTCATCGATGATGGCAACCCGATTCCAAAGCTATGATGGTTGCAGCGAGGCCTAATGGCCGACCGGGCCATTAGGCTATCAACCAAACTCGCGTCCAATTGGCCAACCGCTTTGCTCCAATCGCTAAACTGTTTCATTTTACGTCATGAAGCGCAATGTTTTGCTTATTTAAAGTTGTTTTCTGCAATATTTAATTTGCTAATAACTCACAAAATATTGCGAATTTCTGTAATATTTTTTTTCCTCGGTGTTCCTGCTTTCATGGAGCTCCGTTTCAGCGCGAACTTCAAACCAGTCAAAAAATTGTTGGTGGGCCCCTTTAAAGGTCAACTCCGGTCCATAGTTTCGATTTAGGGATTATGACTTTTTAGCGCAGCCAGCGTCCCTGAATTGCAAGGTGTCATTTTTTTTCTCGTTATCGTGCGTAGTTTTAAAGTTATCGACGCCTCAAAGTTCTGTTTGGGGCGCGGCCGACAAAACCGGAACTAGCCGCTCGAGGCCCCGGCAACACTGGAAATGGTGGGCGTGACGTCAACATCGTTCTCGTTCAACGAGTACGCAGGCCAAGCGGCACCTACCTCTGTTCCGCTAGCCGTGTAAAGATAGAAGGTAAGCTGATTTTGTTTTAATTCTGTATACGTGGTAGTTATCCAGCATATGTAGCAAGAGTTAGTGCGTATACCCAAAAGCTAGCGACTGGGAAACCCGTCAACTCGTTCGGTGCCGCACACGGCGGCCGCCGCTGTGCGTGCACTATGCCGTACTCGTCGCTTGTATACCCAAAAGCTAGCGACTGGAAAACGAGTGAACTCGCTCGGTGCCGTACTCAGCGGCTGTCGCCATGTGTGCTGTCTCCCGTACTCGTCTATAGGCCTAATTTGTCATCGGGGCTCCGTGGATGGAGCGGCGTTGCTCCACGCCGCGCTGCCAGCGACGTTCAGTACTGGAGGCCCTCTCGCTTTCGCGCTGCGGGTCAGTCCCAGACACGAAGCTTTGAGGCTCTCCGGCGCGGGCCGTGGCGCCCGAACAGACGTGTGCTGGGCTGTAAACGTCTGTTTTTTTCGTTATTTTTTCCTCAGGCGCGTAAAATCCGAATTCGTAAGCTACGACACTAATTTACAACATAAGTGCGTCTAGGTAGTAAGTCTAATTTGTAAAATAAAAAAAAAAAAAAACTTGCAGCACTAAAAGAAAAAGAAAGTTCATTAGGCAGACATTTTCTTCTCAAAGCTAGGAAAAGTTTTTTGTGGGTGATAGAGGAAAACAGAGAACGTTAGCAAGGTGAGAACACTTTCTTTCTCTTCCACATTCCCCCCCCCCCCCACCCACAAGAATTTTTTTTATTAGAATACTTGGGATTTTAAGTTTTCCTTCGTAACTTTTGACTAAGGGAAGTGTTTTTGTTTTTTTGTGGGCATTTTTAACTATTATTTTTACCTCCAGCCGAACTTGGGTAAATTACTGTTGTAACTTACAAATTCGAACTTTTGCGATTTTTTAAAGTCCTTTATGGTATCCACAAGCGCAATGTTAATTAATACTGCTGCGTAACGGGTTCGAACAACTGGGAGGCGAATGTTTATATCGCATGATCGAGCTTCACGCGCCGGCTGATCGCTAGTAGTCGTTACGGACCTGTGTACTACGCACGAGATTGCGTAGTAAACAAGCAGTGACGCAAAGCAGAACATTCTGTTTTCCTTTTCATTATAAACTTCAGGGATTGGAGCTAGTTAGTGGTTGTACTCTACATGCCCACCCTTCCCCATTCAACGGGCATTCAATGGAGCGTGAATGCTCCATTGAATGTCCGAAGCTTTCCAAAGTCCACTTGTTGAACTGCGTTCACCCACGCCTTCTCCAATTTCCGATCTGTTGGAAACTTATGAAAAAGCACCTCCGGGTTGCGCAGCGGGTTGTTTCAGCAGCCCACAGCGCTACAAGTTGTACTCGGCATCTTCCAAAGAACAGCTGGGCAGTCTTGGGCGCACCGAGTTGCTCGCTAAAACGAGTCTTGGAGTCCTCACAATCAAATAAACAAAAGGCTATACCGAAGCTACACGGGCTACAGATAAAAGCAACGGCTAAACACGCAATCACAAGCCGAAGTAACGGTGGTAGCGGCACAAAGAAGCGCGCGCAACGGGTGCGCCCGTCCGGACCGGAGGAAAAAAAGAGAACGGTAATGACGTCACGGCCCAATGTTGCTTTAGCGATCGGCAACCCGCTGGCCGCCCGCTAAGGAGCAGCGGCTCGCGGCGGGTCGCATTTTTATTATCGGCATTAGTTGAGAATGCGGCGTCGCCCGGACGTAATTTTTTGGCTGGGGTCGTATTTTGTGCCACTACAGCGATACCAGTAATTTATTTCATTTTGAGTTTTGGCCGGAGTTGCCCTTTAAGGTTTAGAAGACTAAAGGGGCGACAAAGCCCTCCCCTGGTTTTTGAATGGACTTCGCACTACCACTACTACGCTCATCGTTAAGCCTGAGGCGACCGAAGAATGGCCTAAAAAAATGAAAGCCGTTTACAACTCCCTGTAACGCCGAATTGGAGCGCAGCTCTTGAGGAGGAGGGAAGGGTACTCAGGGGAGGGTATAGCCCTCCTCATCCTCCTCCTTCTCCTCCTCCCCTCATCCTTCAATCTCCTCCGGGGGGGGGGGGGGTCACGTGATCCCGGGGGGGGGGGGGGGGGGTCACGTGACCTCGAAGGGGGAGGTCACGTGACCTCGGGGGGCTCGCGCGGTGCATGTCCCAACATGCACCGCGGGGGGGGGGGGGGGGGGGGGGGGCTCGCGCGGTGCATGTCCCAACATGCACCGGCGACGGTGACGCCGACGCCGCTCAAGCCGGAAACGGGCGCTTAAAGGAGCCCTGCAAGGACATTTTTACTGGCTTTTTTTTTTGCACCAAACCTGAGCGCACTGAACGTAGTAACTTAGTAAAACTTTTCTTTTCTCGAAATTCGCTTTATTTTAAAAGTTATAGGCAAATTAAAATTACAAAAACAAGCAAAAAATAACCTCCCTCATGACGTCCTTGGTTGCTTGAGTGGCCGTGAACTAGAGGTGGGGTAGTGGGCTGCTCATCGCGAGCGCTCACGGCTGCCGCACTCCATGTCGACGGCGCGAGAGGGCGCCACTAAAGCATGTTTTGGATAGGATGTATGCAGCGGGCAGCCGGGGCTGCTCTCATTGCATTTGCTGCGCGATTAAACACTAATTCGGCATGACACTTCATTGGCCACAAACGACAGCAAACACGGGGTAAAGATCAGTTCAGAATGGGAGCCACTTCGCGCTGCCATACTGCAAAACGGCCAAACCCCAAGACAAAGCTTCTCGCCGAAGGCCTTCGGAACGCTCGGAGCTGGTCGGATCATCCAGTCCATACGACCGCAGCGCCGCCGCGTACATCCGAGACCTTTCCGTGTCGGCGCGTGATCCCACTACTCCTTTCTAGTGTGCGCCGCCTTTTCCACCGCTCGGTGGCGGGTATGTCGACGGGTCATTTCTCGTTTCCATACTTTATAAACTGCATTCGTTTCTTTTCTGATCTAAAATACTAAACAAAAACTACTTTTATAAATAATTGAAACGGTTCGCGCAACTCATATTTTGTAGTTCGACTAAAAAGAAGCTTTTAGAGGCTCTGACCAGTAGTAAGCCCAGGACCAAAGACGTCACATTTTGCGCGCTCTCGGTACCGCGGGTCGCCCTCGTCGGTGAAGGAGGTTTCCGCGTCGTCCGGTTAAAATATGACGCACTGATATTTAGTTACTCTCTCCGTGCCCGCTGGCTTGCCCGAACTTCAAGAGACGTGGAAACCGCAAAAAAGGTAGATGCTTAAATATGATTGCAGGGCCCCTTTAAGAGCTACGCTCTAAAAGGCAACCCGCTGGCCAGAATCATGGGCGTCGGCAGGATTCTTTCTTGGTGGGGGCAAAACTTTCACACCCGACGCTCTTTTTTTTTTTTTTTTTAACCTTGTTTGAAGGGGGGGGGGGGGGGGGGTGCAACCAATACATTCCCGCAACAATTTTACAACATACCATACGTATTTTAAAATAAATGTTGGCTTAAACAGTGTTTAGTTTGCACTCCTAATTGCTTATGTAAAAAGGCCCCCGACATCTCTCGATTTAATTCCTGCAGCCCGGACGTAAAACATTTGTGAATAGTAACGGGGCATGAACACATCAGAACCAACGAGTTATTGCTAACGAAAGGAACACCGATCATTTATTAATTTATCAGATTCTGCAACACGGCAACCCAATAAGAACTAGAAATATATTCTTGGATGCCCATTCATATACTTTCAAAATACGAGGAAATATGCAAGCAAGGAAGCTTGTCTACAATGTTTTGAGTCTTCGAATAAAATCCAGTTCAAAGATCCCATCGACGAACTACACTTGTTTCATGACATTGTAGTTTCCCCGATGAACAGTTTGACTTTTCATAATACTCAAAATATGAAGGGAGAGAGAAAGGTAGATAACACCAAAATGAGTGTGCCAGCTTAGAAGCTACACAACACCGAAAAAACTCATCATTTCACTTTTGATAACGCAAAGTCATAAAAGTTATAGATTTATAATAGAGAATTAAACAGTACCAATACCCCAAATACAAAGTGCACAAATGCAGATCCCCGATTATAATTTGTCTCCGGGTGCCTGGTATCATTAATGTTTTTGGTGAGCTTTTTCTTTTTTTCTCAAATAAATGTAGCTATTTATTTTTATATTCTTCTTCAATAAGTCTCTCCTTCGTCACATCAACTGAAAACTACGGTTAAGAAAATTTACATAAGTAAATGGGGGGTTATAAGGCTCTTCCTGGTTTATTTGAGAATTAAAAAAATTATGTTAGAGGGCTATTTACTATCTTTGCGCGGGTCTTGTATTTATCTGGTCAACTTTTGTTTTGCCTGAAATTCTCTCTAGGCGTATCTGTAGCAGATGAGTTGAGGGTGAATCCTATATCAAGCTGAATTATGGAGGGCAAAGGTTGCTTATGAGTGACTGGGACAAGGATTGCCTCAATAGAATCCGACTCCGAGTCCCGGCAGGGGTCAGGGGTGACTGCTTTCTTCGTCCCACGAAATGGAAAGCCGTGATCGATGTAATTTTTTCGGTAAAACGTGGACACCGATGGATAAATCCAAAGCTGGCGAAATAGTGACGCTCGCTACGAACTTTTGGAAAGAACAACAAGTGTACGGTTGCGATTGTGGGCTGGGTGGTCTCTGACGCACCTTTCCCTTGTGTCAAACGGTAAGACAGTAAATTATGGCCCGACGGTCAGTTCAGTTGACGACTTGGTGCAAACATGGTTTCGTGCAAACGCGGACGCCCTACCCCCTCCCCCACTTCCCCCCCCCCCCCCCCCCCCTCTCAACTTGCCCAGAAGGTCTCGTTCACCGTCCCTCATGGCTTGCTCTTCAGTGAATCGTGTCGAAAACACGTGGTTTGTTACCCAGCCTGGAGAGCCCCGTCCTCGAGGCCAAAGCCTGTCCTTTGGTGTGTCACCTATGCGGCACTCGGCGCGGCTTTTGCAAAAGCAACCTGAACCCCCACGTCCTCAGCACCTGGGGCGCGGAGTTGGAGAAAACACAGAAGAAATTGCCGTTAAATCGTCACATTGAGCTAGGCTAGCGAAGTTAGAAAAACGGGGTGCGTTTGGTATTTGCCCCGTGAAGATAGTTATCGTTATTTTCTTTTTTCCTTGACGCGACTTCTTCCAACCACCCTATGTTGTCCGCACGGCCCCCGACACATGCCGCACACGACGATATTGAGGGAATATTTCCACGGACAAACGGATGCGGATGTAAGAGTGCGCAAAAATGAAAGGGCCCGAAGAGAAGTTGAGTACTTGTTTTTCGGCCCGTTTGACAAACTTTCGACTCGGGGCTGGAGTCTGGGCTTTATCACCACTGAGCGGTCACTGCGGGGTACTGCGGTTTTCTCAACCCCCCCCCCCCCCCCAGGAGGCTTGTGGGTGGGGGTCGCAGAGGCAAAATTCGGGTTTAGTTGCCTTTTTCTTTCCAATTGTTTCTTCCACGGAATGCGGGGCAAGACATCTCCCTTATTTATGTGTCGATAGTTGCTCTCGATCTTATTTTTAAATTGTTCTCGGTTGTTTTTTTCGCTTGTCAACAAACCAACGATCACCCCGCTTGCTCGGAGAGAGGGGGGGGGGGGGGCAGTCTGGCTTGGGGGTGGCAACTGCCCCTTTTGCACCCTCCTGCCGACGCCCATGGCCACAATTCAGGACACGCAATCTTCTCAGAGTCATCCTCATGAGCAGACACGTGGCACAATGCGTAATAGCGAGTTCGTTTCACACGCACTGGCACCGTTCGAGTTCTCCCCCAGAATCCCCAGAATGCATCGCACTCGCAGAGTGTTGCACAGAGAACTGGACTCCAACGAACTAGAGTCACTAAGTGACTCTAGTGACTCTACAACGAACTCGCCAAATGCACCGAGTGCAGAAGACTGATGCTGCCGCCATCTATGTTGTAGAAAGAGTACCGACCTCAAACCGAAACTAGCGCCTTTCTGTTCGGAGTGATGGGTTTGAATGCGAGAGTGCAGTCACTACCAACGTTTATCTACAAACGTTGAACGCTGCAACCTGTAGTTTATAGTTGCGATGACTTCAAGCAACTCGGCGGCGTAAATTTCTGCACCCAGCTGCATGGGCGTCCGCAGAACTTTTTCCAGGGGGGTGCACACTTACGCCCGCCCCCCCCCCCCCCCCCCCCCCCCCCCCCCGGGGGGGGGAATGTTGGCGATGTTGGCTATATATTTTCAGCACATTTCCACTTCACTCTCTACCTGCTTTCACGGCTGCGCCCTGGACTTGGGGCTACAAACCACTGATCTCTGTGACAATTGCTAAATCGCGCTTCCCGCTCCCGCGAGTGAAGCCACCGGACGGCCATCTTGCATGTCGAACAATCGCGTTTTTGGAGCGTTGCGGAGGCTGGTGGCGGCGTGCTGAAGACATTTTCTACTCGTTCGTCATCATTCGCCGAAGAAGTTCTTTAAAATCATCTGTAAGCCTTGATACTTGCCATCGAGAACACGTGCAAATTTTTACGGAAGCGCAGTGTCGCAAAAAAAGGCACAACGCGTCGAAAGTAAGTTTCGCCGGTCTCGCGACAAAATCTAAAGTTCCTTGCACTTTTTTTTGTTTGCCTTTTAAATTTGCCATTTTTTCAATAGCCATTTTCAATTTCCAGATACTAAATAGCATGTTGGGAACATTAGATTCATAGTATTCAGAAAATGTAGTTGATTTGGGTAGCTAAAAAACCGCCTGAATACCCTTTAACTGGTTTCGGTGCAGCTCCCCCCCCCCCCCCCCCTTGCACCCCCCTCGAAATTCCAAGGGGGGGCAACTGCCCCCCCTTGCACCCCTCTGCGGACGCCCATGCCCAGCTGTCTACAAAGCAGCTGGTTGCAATCTTTCAATTCTTATAACTGTTTACACTGAAGAAAACTGATGATGCTGTCTGAGCAGAAGCTTGATCCGTTTCAGCATGGTATTATGCGTGAACCACTGAAAGGGTATGGCTTAAAACTAGTCTGTTGGAATATCCAGCAAACCTTTTCGTGGGAAGTTCGATTTCGATTGTCATTACAGGTGGATCAGATCAGCCTTGGTGCACGGACGTCGAGAACGAGAGCTTTCTCGGACACCATATGACGGGGCAAGTTACCTGACGTAGGTAAATGTTAAACATGATGATGTTGCCCAAGCCTCGGGTAAAGTCACTATGTTTAGCTTTCTCTGATGCTTATTGGGCAGTCACAGGTTTCTGCTGGGGGAGTTTTGTCGACAAATGTTCAATTTTTCACCCGCACACGGATGGTGATAAACATCTCGGGGGCCGCTAATGCGTTTGTTCTGAGCATTTCTTGACACACTGGTATATTTCAGCGTCTGTACGGCAACAGAGCGACTTAAAACCTGCAAATAAAGCCCGGGTTGTTAATTGCTTCCTTTATGAAATAGCAGATGCCCACAATTCAAGCTCGCGTTTCATTATGTTGCCCGCGGGACGTGATTTCAATCAGAAAATCTACTTTTTTTCCTTGCGGTTCCGCGACACATCGTAGGAGACGAACTTTCGTCGTCTGCTCCCGCTCCTCGCCGGCCTCGCCGGAGCGAGGCATGACGGGATTGCATTTTGGCGCACGCCCGATTTTCTCGGTGCAGCGAGTGCATGCACGCGAGGGGTGCCGCCGCTGAAACGAACTCGGAGAGTGCAACCACTCGTGGAGTGCCTGCCAAAACGAACAGCCCTGGACTAAGGGCTCCGACCGGGACTCGTCGGTCTCCTAACCTTTTGAATAATAAAGTTATACCACCACCACCATCACCATTACATAGCGCGTCGTCTGCTCGCATCGCTCGCATCCTAGCCGCTCCTTCAAGGGAGAGTGCCCGCGAGGTGGTGCCACCAAAACATCTTGTCGCCGAACGCTCATTCGGCAGACTAGTGGCGTCACCTATGCGTAAGGTCGCCAACTATTCAGTGAGATCGAAAGTTTCCGAACCGGCTTCTCCGAAAGTACAAGGTACACTCTGAACTGGCCGAACCGTGCCGATGATTAATTAACTCACATTGTTGGCGCATCGAGACTGGAGTTTTGAGGCGACCGGTGGCCGAGTGGGCTGGCGCACACCAGCTCGGACAACCTCCTTGAGCTCGGAGCACTTGGAGTGAAAGCTCGCGCTGCAGAACGCAGGGATCCTGGGCTGAATCCCCACCCCTACCCGTTTCGACCTGAACGAGCATCATACCGGCGTGGGGTCGCGTATCGCACTGGCTAAATTTCTCATCTACAGTGGGTTACAATGTTGTTTCTGGCAGTATGACCTCCTACTTTATAATCAACTAATGACTAATTAATTACTGGGGTTTTGCGTATTTAGAAGAAAGTGCGCTATTATGTAAGAAATTAAATGTCGAACACGGCCCACCCGGCACCACTGGGAGCGGCTTTTCGAAGAAAATAAACAAACTAAGCCACTGGGGAGATAGCGGACTAGCGGCATTTTTTCCAGTTTCCCGCCCTTCCTCCGCATGAAATGAGTCGGCGCAGCACACATTCTTCACGCTTAAGACATTGAGCCAGAATGAAATTCGCTTTATCAACTCAGAAACACACCCCGCCGACCTCGCTGTGTCGTCATGCGAGCAAGCCGCTCAATCAGGAACCACCGGTTTCCCGCCTTTATTGCTAACTTGGGATCGTCTTTCATCTGGCAACATTGGAGTGAAGTCAGAAGGCGACCAAACCGAACGCTTGTGCTTTTTTAACCGGGTAAGATTTCCCTAGTTTTGAAATGTCTGATCCGATTGCTGATTATCGTCCTTGGTGCTGTGTTGTAGACGTACTGCGAACCGGGCAGGCTTAATCAGGTTTTGTGGTTGGCGTGTATTTGCCCGTGAGATGTGCTGCGCGAGTTTTCTGTAACGCCGTGGGGGAGCTTATCTCGCCGCTGGATTAGGTAACAGTCACTTGACCTCCACTATAATTCTGCAATCTTGGTGAGAGACGGGAAGTATTAGCGTCTTCCTTTGGAATTGTAGCTAGAGCGCGAAGTGAAGGCAGTTGACCATCGCTGTGTGGTGGCGATTCGGTGTATAAGTTAATGACACCTGTGCAAGGGGTCAACGGGCCTGAGGTTGTTGGATTGTCTTCTTCGATGCCATAACATGTTACTTATTTACGCGCATGCATGGAAATGCTGCACTGTTCGTCTTGATGCGCGGCGTTGCTATTTTGGTCAGGGCGCCTGTTTCGATTTGTCTGGCGCTAAAGAGAGCCAGTGTTGCCAGCGTTTAGCCCACTTGGGTAGCTCTGAACGGCAGGGAGGACTGGAGCCCTACACGGGGGTTTCGCTAGCCTGCTTGCTCGTGCAGCAATCGTGCCTATTTAAATCTGTTCATCCAATGCATTTCTTTGTGGATGGTCACAGATATGAAGTTGGAGATGGCCATACATGACCAAGGGCTGAATGAGCCATTGTATATCCGTTTTGCAGGATTTTCCTCCTTTTCTCCAGTCAAGAGTGACGGGACTCCATCGGCGCACATGCATAAGCCTTTCAGCTAAGGCTGGATCCAAAGCGTAGGAAACCAACTGTCGCGATACAAACAATCTGTGGAACGACAGACTTAGCAGGGAGGCCACTGGCGCACAGCTGAAATGCCATCCAGCAAGAAGGACGACCCCGCGAGTAGTCCCTATCAGAGCTCCATCCCCGAGCCAATCGCCAAGCTCGCGGAAGGGCTCCAATCGCGTCCCAAAACCCGCCACAGCGACAGAGATGCTCAAAGGGCGTGCCAAGATGTCCGCTCCTTCCAAAGGAGATGCAAAGCAGGCCCAGCTCAAGATGGCCATTGGCAACAAGGACCTGGAGCCGAGCCCCAAGGCCGGAGGGGGCCGTGCTGCCAAGAGCTGCGAGCCTCGGGTGACTGAACTCAAGAAGATGCTCACTACCGTGGTGGGGAGGGCTTCGACTTCGCCGGCACCGCCAGACGGTGGTGGCTGCAGCAGCGCTGCCACCTTCGTGATGGAAGGGGACACGAGCGCCGACAACCCTGTGGCATCTGGGGCAGGTCTGGTAGCAGGATCGAAAGGTGTTAACAAGGCTAGAAAATCATTTCCTGTAGCTTCGGAAGCGGCAGACAGAGTGGGTGTCCGGGTTACTAGATCTAGTCCCATCGAAGACCCCAACAAGTTGGGTGCACATCAGCACCAGAAGAAGCACAAGAAAAGGTTTTTTCGGGGAGGCACCTACGGGCTGTACTTGAGTGCACGACGTAAGAAACGAAGGCACCAGATGACTGCGAGAAAGGCCACGGGAGAGTCGGATGAGAGCGGCGCGGGAGACGATACTCTTTCGGAGGACCCGTCTTCCCTCCAAGGGGACGAAGTGTCCTCGGAACATAGCAGCCTGGCATCGTCGCGAATGGCAGAAGACACGGCCCGCGAGTACCCGGACAAAAGCCTCGAGGACCGCTTGTTTGAGGAGAGCCTAGCAGATGGCGGGGTGGCTCCCGCGTCTCCTGGGGAAGGAGCTTCTTTTCCGGACCATGCTGGCAAAGTTCCGTCTGCCAAAAAGACAATCCAGAAGGCGTCTCCTCTCGAGGACAGCAGCGTCCTCAAGAGTGCAGATCCTGGCACTCCTGTTGGGGTTCTTGACGAAGTGCTTGCCATCACGGCCATGGTGGTGAGCGGAAAAGAGAACAGCCATCCTGTACGGAATAGCCAAGGGGCACAAGGAGCCTTGGGCAACATCAGAGTGACAGCAACTTCAGGTGCAACCGGTGAGTAAACCTATTCTACAAACTTAATGGACTCCTTTTGCTTGTGGTTCCAACTGGTATCTCTTGCTACATCTAACGCAGTACTACTGGGGCTGCATGCTCCATTGCACAGTATCTTCATGTATCTCTGATGCATGCGAAACTAAATATATTAATTGCTAAGTTGAGTATATATCTGGCAGCTAGGGTCATCATGTTTACTTGAGCGTCATGTATCGAAGCAGCAAAAAAAATGTTTGTGTGTTGTATACTGCAACCCTAAATTGGGCATGAGAATTATAGCTGTAGTTACGACGAGCAAATGGTAGAAAGTTCTCCAAACACTTATGAAGCATTAATTTTTCCATGTTTTCAAACATTTTATAGTTAATGCTGCCATATTCACAGTTACTGAATTGACTATTGAGAATTTAGAATTCTTAATGCCTGAGGTCTTTATACACCTAATTCGGTGATGTGGTTCGATTAAAAGCAAGGACCGCAACTTGAAATTGTATTTTTATACTTGTTTGTGGTCACGCCTGCTACATCCCCGCTTCATATGGAAGTTGAGTGTTGGACGAGGAGAACCTTTGAAATAAATTAGGCTGTTGCAATTTTCTACCAGATTATAAAAAAATGAAAGAAAGCAGCTAATTTTTTTTCAAATGGCACTATCGTGGCACTTTTTGTTTTTGCCAGTGTGCAGCCTTGATCAATGCTTCCACTTCGGAATGGATTGGTTTGTGTCACTTAGGTTGGCATGTGACAGAGCACCGCTTACGGGCACCCTGCGTTTGCTAGGAGCCGCTACCGATCCCCCGGCGAACAGCGCCGCACGCGGCCACTTTTGAGTCAGCGTAGGGAGAGCGGTAGAGCTCTGCCGCGCTCATGCTGCTTCCGCCAATATGGTAGCAGAAGCAGGCATGTCGACCTTGCAATCGGAGTCGGATTAGAAGATTTCCGGCTCTGGGCTAGGGTTGCTTCTGAGGCCGTCATGATGATGATGATGACAACAGCGATGATGATGATATGACTGATTAACACAGTACTTTGTGGAAAGCCTAAGTTATTTTTGAAGTTATACATTCGTTCCTCCCTAAGTAATGTTATCACTCAAAAAGTGGGTAAAATTCTGCGATCGCTTCAAGTAAATTACTATGTATAGCCGTACAGAACGCCGCAATCTAATGACTGCCACGACTCGCTTTCCAGTAAGCGCTCTGGGATAGAATTGCCAAACCTTTTTTAGTGTAGCACAATCATATATCTTTTGCAATTTCGTGTTCTAAAAATGTTGTCCATTTGTTGTTTGTAAAAAAATCTCTGCTTTTTTTTTTTCGAGTTCAATGGAATGTGTTTATTATGTAACCTTTTTCTGGAAGGCCGAAGTCATTTCTTGTTGCTTGTAATGAGCAGGAACATTTTAAACCCATTGTTATAGAGGGAACGTTCTCCACGTTGCTCAAAGGTCCTCGCTTTGCTAAAAAGTTCATAGTGGAGGCGGTAAACACATTGAGAAGTAAAACCATGTGTGCGGCTTTTGGCATAAACACGAGCTTGTTTAAAGGCCCACTGTTGTTCCTAGAATGGATGTGAAAAAAGGGCCCCATAACAAAACAACAACAATGAAAAAAAAAAAACAGATAGTTTAATTAGGTCTTCCTTCTGGCTTCGATTAGAAAAAACTTCACTGAGGCCGCCACATAGATGGCCGCTCTGTCCCCTTCGCCAGGGAGCATCGAAGGTCACGCTTTAAAAATGTATGTTCGCGCGAGTAGGACAGTGGGTGAGTAGGACAGTGGGTGAAGGCGTTTACAATGTTTCTCTTTTCTTTGTCTAAAAAGGGATGGAAAATCCCAGAAGGCTGGGGGCTCCTTGGCAACTTCTTCTGCTCAAAACCGTTTTGAAAAGACGCAAAGTAGCACGAGGGGCCTGACACGCCAAATTTATCGGGCCGTTCTGTACACCAACCAAAGAAGCTCGCCGCTCAAAATGTTGTTTGGTTTCATTTGCAGTGCCGTTATCTTTTTCGAGCCTCTTTTTCTTGAACGTTCTGGAAATATTGTCCAAAATATTCTATTTAATATTATTATAGAAAATATTTTGTTATGTTAAAATTTTCTGACCAAAAAGGTTTTTTTCTTTTTTTAATTTAGAGCATGGTTTTTTTTTTGAGGGCTGGGGCCCCTGGGCTGCAGCCCCCTTAGCCCCGTACCTTATTGCGGCCCAGCTTGCAGTACCCCTTCGGTGTACCACCGCAGTCGAGCTGCAACTGCCGAGTTCGCTTCTCGATGAGTACACGCGCCACCGCCACGAGAGGCACACGTTTCGGCACTGAGTTAGATCTGCAGGGTGCCTATTAGGGCTCAGCCCATATGTGAGGCCTTTTTCCTTTATTCTCTCTGGCAATTGAACATTTCAAGGCTGAGCTAGGCCCTGTGGCGGCTTTTTTTAACTGAGCTAGCTATCTTCACACACTTATTCAGAACTTGTTGCTGCCATGCTTTTTTTTTGGGGGGAGTTCTTCCGTAATATACCGAGATATAGCCCACCTAAGATCGAGAGAAAATTAAGGGAAAATAAGGAGTGGGCTAACTTTCGGTGTGCAATAATGGAAAGTCTTAAAGAATGCTATTTGAAGATCATGTGTCCGTGGCTAACTTGTTATCGCGGCGGGGCAATAAAGCAAAGATGACTGTACTTCCCAGTCAGCAATGTTTGCTTATATCCGGGCATAGCTAATTAGACGCATTTACGCCGAGGTCATCATTGATCCCAACACTGCGATTACTAGGAGTGGGCTATCTTTTGGTGTTTGAAAGAAAATAGCAAATCAAGCCAACAAATGGGGGTGGGTTACCTTTCGGGGGGGAGAGGAGGGAGAGGGGGAGGGGGGGGGGCGGGGGCATCTATCGGGTCTTTTACTAGTCATATATTTTCATCACATATATTACTGTCCAAAGTGCATAAATTAAAAGGGAGCACTAATTTAAATGTATTGCTTGATGCGTCTGCAACAGTTGTTGGTGACAATCCATTTCACATATGAATGGTGCGTGAAAGAAGCACAGCCTTCTGCCCAGTCAACTGTGCATTTAATTTTCCTTATTTTTAGAGGATGGTCCTTTCTGGATGACATGTAAAGAGGATCTAGAATATCTGTCTCCAGAGGAATACGAACATGACGATGGTAAATATATTGAGAAAAACTTTACTACTTGCAAACGTCTACCCAGGCATTTGCAAGATTTCAAACTCGCTTCTTTTCTTGTGAACATCATGCTGACTTGTCTTGTTTTCCAGCACATAAAGGTATGTATCTAGACTTCATGATTGCCTCAATATTTGAATTGGGGATAAATCTTACATTACCCCAGACACTGCCGGCTTCTTTAGAATGTGATGGAATATAAAATTAGTGATGGGCTTCATTGAAGGGACTAGGAGCATGCTTAAAATGATACCGCAATGAAAGAAGCATTACCACAAAAAGGTTAAAGTAAACATAGTACATGCCCATGTATTAAAGTGATTCTGAGACCCCGAAAAGTTTTTTTTTTTTTTTTTTTTTTTTTTTGCTGAGGTGTTTGACAATGAGGAAGGATAACTTGACTATAGTGTGTCTGTAAAAGAAATAAGAGCAAGCTCTCCTCTTGCAGGAGCTGGAT
Organism: Ixodes persulcatus; assembly: GCA_013358835.2. Lineage (NCBI taxonomy): Eukaryota > Metazoa > Arthropoda > Arachnida > Ixodida > Ixodidae > Ixodes > Ixodes persulcatus. The sequence goes on along the minus strand of JABSTQ010009654.1, from coordinate 1,690,845 downwards.
GTCATTAGCTTTTGTGACTCCTCCTAAAATGTTACCTTGTTTTTGTTTTCTGTTTCTTGTGAGTTTTTTTTTATAGTTTTACCAAGGTCCTGAGGCCATTGAGGGAGAAAATCAGCCATATTTAAAAATCAACCTTGTGCGCAAACACAGTTCTTGCATATAAATGTTTTTTGCTACCTTAAATGTTTTATACATTTGAGACAATCTAAGAATGTGTACCCTATTAGTGTATTGCTCAGCATGTAATCAGACATGGAAAGGCCTCTTTTCATGACAGTATGCATGTACAACTTGTGCAGCTCAAATATGGGAGTGTTTCTGATCTGCATTTTATTTGTACTGGTTAGTCAGTCCTTGTATTTCACCGTCCAAGTTTGTGCTTCCCCATACGCACACTCCATCATACTTGAAGCTGCAACGGTAGTTTTCTAGCAGTGTTGGTATGAAGCGAGAAGCTTGCTGTCAATCTTTTAAGAAGACACACACCAGGAGAACATTTTTTTTTTAAATTATTTTTGAGAACTGAATGCATTTTTTACAGTTTATAGTGCTTGATATCTTTTTTATAAATCTAATGTTACTTTTGTTATAGCTTGTTTTTTCTATGTTCTGAATGCTATGCACATGAACAAAATAGAACACATTCTTGTGCACTCATGGGGCTTGGCAACACACTTAAAAAAGCACAGTAAAATATGCTAATTAGCTCCTTCTAAACCACTAAGTGCAGTGAACACAAAATAATGTGTGCAAAACCTGTTCCATTTTAAAATAATTTAGAAGACTATACATTCTAACCAAACCTTGATAGTTCCATTCTTCATATCCTAAAGCATATTCATACCGAATTTGGCAAACCATAATCTTTGTGCTCCTTGACAACTCTGTGCAAGGAGCTGTAATTTACATAAACAAGCAGTGGTAGTGGTCTTACGAGTTGCACCAAACGAGCTTCTAGATCATGGAACGAAGGCTGGATTGAAATCCATGGAATGCACCCTGTGCACCTCTCACCTGGCGGTATGATCGAAGCTATCTGCTTGGCTGAGCCAATCAACCAGAAACCTTTAACAGCTTTCTGAGGGTAAAAGTGCTAAAAGCAACGGACAAGTAAAAGAAAACAAACAACACAGAGTGCTCTGTGTTGTTTGTTTCTTTTACTTGTCCGTTGTTTTAGCGCTTTTACCCCCAGAAATATGAATCACCAACTAACCCAAGTGCATACCCTTCTTTAACCCATTCGCTACCGCTCGCGTCGCGCGCTGCCAGGCCGTCCGTACCGCAGTGTTTTTCTCCTAAAACAGGGCCACACTAGGCGTGACTGTTTCGCTTGTGTAATAAGCTTTTACAGTAAAATTCGGTGCAGAAAACAAGAAAACATGTTTATTTACATGCTTAAGTGGTTCGTTCAAGTCTTTAAATCAATAGGCCCTCACAGATTCTTCCTCGTATGAAAGATCTCAAAGCACTCTCTCCTCGGTCACTTAGGCGTCGCACAACCAGGACTCGGAACTGCTGTCGGAATCGCTCCCTTCATCGACAGAAGGCTCCGAAAATTCACTATCCACACCAGACGTCCCGTAATCATCGCTGTCGAAGAGGATATCTGCGATTTCATCGTCGGAAAGGCCACATCGTACACTGGATGCTGCCATCTTTCCAAGCAGGCAGCGATCGAGCGGGAAAGGCGACACGCAGAAGAACAAGCTCAAACAAACACAGCAAACAGAACAACCCTCGCCATCTGTTGGCAATGTATCTAACAACACAATCCCAAGTCTACATAGCGCACCATCTATGAATGGCTTTTTAAAACAGAAATTCATGCAGACCGGCGAATCGCCGGCTTTGGCAATATGGCCCCTGGCGGCACGCCCGGCGATTCAACAGCTTTGGTAGCGAATGGGTTAACAGCTGCATGGTACAACATTAGGAGTTGCTTTATCCTGCCAGAACATGACTTTGAAACAGGGAGTCGAGCCGGTCATTATTCCAGTCTGGTTTGGGTTCGGGTTCAATAGCTTTGCATTTTTTCTGGTTTGGTTCCGGTTCACTGATGAATTCGAAAGAATGGTTTGGTTACCAGTTCCACCAAGTGCGAACCAGTTCGATAAAAAAAAAAGTCTACGGCTCCAAGTTGTTAAGAAAAGGTGTGCATCTGCATAAAAAAAAAAAAGAAAAAGGCCGTCAGAAGCTGTGTTGAGGAAACTAGGAAAGCAAAACACATATATGCTTGATTTTGTTTGGTAATCTTCACTTTTTAATGCAAACACTGTTCTACGCAAATTAAGTGGTCATACAAGTGCTCAGAGACAGAACCAAAGTGCAGTGCTCACATCATGTGAAGTCAATCAGCCAGCATGCAAAGTGACACCGTGACAGTAGCACTAAGCATACTTGCAAAGTACCCAGTCCGCACTTCCAAACGCCTTGCTTAAACGACTGAGTTCAAGAAAACGACTATGAAAGGTGGTCTAAAATAATTAAAAAAAAAAAAGAAACAGATGATTGGCATTCCGGCTACTGGCACCACAGTGTCGGTCGTGCTCATCGCCGCTTCGCCTCTTGGCGTCTCCGGATTTTACCACCGCTGAACAAACAAGCAGACAGTTGTCGACTTTTTGTTTTTATTTTGATGTTTATGTTTGCTTCCTTTTTCGTTGACGAATATTGCTTAGCTGCAAGAAAAGAAAAACTCGCACGACACAGACACACAAAGAATAGCTCTTTAGCCTCTTGGCATAGTCAGAAAAACTCCGTTTTGCCTTACAATGTTCCACGATGGACACTACAAGCTACCAGCGCCAATCCATAGCTCGTAGCTTGTCACGTTACTTCGGGCACATGACATCCTTTGTGCAATGGATTTGCTAGGTGGCTTGTAGCGTCCTTTGCGGTCCATGGTAAGGTGAAACAAACCATAGAAGCGTACGCCACCGCGCCGACTTGCCGACGCCAAGTCTTGCTGCACATAGACGTGAAATATTTTTGTTTGTTCCATTATTATTGAGCTGTTTCCACGTCGGCACTGTTTGTTCAGTCAAACCTGCACCGCTGACGCCACCGCCACAAAAATTTAAAATTGACTTTGCGCCGCCACCTCCAAGAAGGTGTGGCTTACATTTCATTAGGCAAAACTGTTTTCCAATGAACCGGTAACCATCACATGAGATTATGGTTCTGTTCCGGTTCGGGTTCAATATTAAATGCTTGATTTATGTTATGGTTTTGTTCTGATTCGCTCAAAAATAATGGTTTTGCTTCGGTTTTCGATAAGGGTTCAGTTCGACACCTTGCTTTGAACACGGTACCGACTGAGGGCTAAGTGGAGTCGGTTATCATTAGGAAAAACTCTTGTTTTCATGGCATCATATTGATCAGTGCTAAATCTTCACACTTCTGAAGTTGCTTACATACCCTAAAACCCCGAGAGATAGCCCACCTAAAATCAAGAGAAAATTGGGTGAAAATGAGGAGTGTGCTAACTTTCGGTGTGCAATCAAGAAAAGTTGAAAAAAAAAAAAAGATATTTTTAGGTAATTTGTCTTTGCAAACTTGTTATCGCAGCGAGGGGCAATGAAGCAAAGATGACCGTTCTTCCCACTCAGAAATATTCGCTTATATCCTGCCATAGCTAACTGGACGCATTTACGCCAAGGACACCATTGATCCAAACAGTATGATTACTAAAAATGGGCTATCTTTTGGTGTTTAAAAAAAAATAGAACATCGAGCCGAAAATAGGGGTGGGTTACCTTTCGGGGGTGTAGCATCTTTCGGGATTTTATGGTAGGTTTTATTTGGAAGGAATAACAGAGAATATACAGGCAAGCTGGTGTACTTCCAACATCTTGGAAACCCGAGACCAGGGACAAAAAGAGGATGGTTCCTCTTTTTGTCCCTTGTTTTGAGTTTCTGAGATGTTCCTTTGGATCTATGTCCAGAACAAAGGAAAGCAAATTAGATGTTGAGCATTCAGACAGCAAGAGGTTGGTTCACCTCTAAGTATGGCAACATTGGTTCATGTTGTAGGTAAGCAATTTGCCTGCCATTGCAGTACAAGTGCTAGCCTGGGGTCTTTAACATGTGTCATGCAATAGTATAGTATGACTGTAGTTTGTTACAATGCCCATCCAGATTGCAGTCACCGGGGTTGAAATAGAATCCAGGAATAATCCCTAGGTTATCAATAGCCATAGTTCTGGTTGGTGCAGTGCCGAAGCTCGAATTAAAAAAAAGAGACCATAAAGAAAAATTTAATCGGCACTGACCATCACGTATGAAACCAGACCAGAAATGTATAATATATATGGAAAGAATTCTCTTGTTGCTCTACAAGCTTTTACGGGTAAATTCTTTTAAGAACAAATAGTGTATGGTTAAAAGAGATACACTTATGTCTTCTTGTATTTAGGTAACTGTTTGGAACCAATAGTTCATGTCTACAGTTGGTGATGAGCCCATCTGTGCTGGCTTGTTTGCAGAGAGGGTGCTGCACCATGCCTCTAGCATCGCATCGAGCGTCAAAAGCCGTCAAAGGATCAAGCGTCGCATCATGGAAGATCACGTGGATGTTGATGAAGTGAGCATGTGCTCATCCACCTCAGCCAGCCCTGAGACGTCCTCTGCCAATGCCATGAAGAAGCCCAGGAAAGGTTAGGCTATAGAATTGTCTCTTGTGCCATCTCCATGGTTGCCATCAGTTACAAACTGGATCTTTCTAGTTTGAAGCTGATGAATCATCAGGAAAGGTCTGGGAACTGCCACGGAATTAATACTAAATCCTTCTTGGGGATGCTTTCAGAGATGCGGCTATATTCCTGATGCTTTCTTTTCTAGGCACGTGAAGTTTGAACAATATTTATGTTTCAAAGGTCTAAAGCTAGATTAACCAAGGCATAAAAGTCGAAAGGCTGAAAGGAAGTACTTCAGAAAGGGACCCCTGACAGACACAGGAGTAGCTGTTGACATTTTAATAATAACACAGTCTTTGCGCAAAACGTGGGCTGCTTTCGGAGGATGTTTGGGGGCTCTTTTTAAAGTACCAATCACACCACCTGACCTTAACAACCACCCTTGTGCAGACCTCAGACATTAGACATTGGCCTTTTGCTTCTCTGACAGATCAACATATGCAGCTTCTGGGAATCGCAAGTATGGTTTGAACTCAAATTGCTCACTCCTGCTCATACGGTCTGACAATGTACAGAGCGCGACACTGTTAGCGCGAACAAGCGATCGCCGGTTTTTCCAGTTTTTCTCTTTGAAACCAAGGGATGTCATCCAAGTTATTATTGCTACGGAAAGTGCTCACTTAGTTGTATAATGTAAGCGTTAAAATTTCGTGCTCGCTAGTACTATTTAGAAGTGAAACGCGAAAATGCGCCGATGTCGTGTTCGCGCTAACAGTGTCGCGATGTGTACATGTTACACCCACAGCCCCTTACTAAACTGGATAGTCTTTTCTACTCTTGAGGCATGATACTGACTAAAATCCATTTAATGTTACGTGCTGCGTGCGAAGCAAATACCACAAGCATGAGGATGTTGCTTTGGACAGCACTTCACAAGCGTGCATACACGGCAGCTATGATCAAAGCACGGGGCTCGCACACAAACTAGCTTTGCCGTCGCTTGCACTTATGATAGAGTGAAGTTTAGACGTGTGTCAGTGGAGGTTGTTTTGATCAAACTGAATATAAATTGAATAGCCACACTATTAGAATAATTTTGAATCAAATAACAAAATGTCTTCAGGATGCCGAAGCTGGAACAGAGAAATCTGGCTTTCCAAATTAAGTCCTAGAATAAGCTTTCTTCACTTCTCGAGTCTCTTTAATGTTATTAACGTGAAACGTTTATGGACTAGGTTCTCAGGTGAAGTGAAGCCTCAAAAAGCAGAACTGCGAATTTCCCCGCTAATTGTAGCGGCAAAAATGATGTTACATGGCTTCGTGTCTCGTGACCTTTACACAAATTCAGTTTCCCTGTTAGATATAGCGGGAAAATTGACGTCATGCGACCTATACGCAAATTCAGTCAATGGGGTGGAGAGGAGTGGAAAGACTTGGAGGCACAGCTTAAGAAGAAATGCCTGGGGGTTACTATAGCTCTATACCAAGAACGTTTCACGTAGCAACACAATTTCAGGGCAATTTGCAATATCTTGTCTATGAATAGTATTGCAAGACGAAACAAGTATGTTTTTGCATTAATACTATATGCACCAATGAATGAACAGGACTAATGCTAAAATCTTAAAAAAAAAAAAAAAAAACCTGTATGAAGTCATTCTTCCTCTTTGCGCTGCCAGTTTGTAGGAAAAGCGGTATCGTTGATGTTGCCGCACCACACCATCAGAGTGTCTAGCGATTGGGAATACCGGGAATTGTCAGGGAAATTTTAATTACCGGAAAAATCAGGGAATTGTAAGGGATATTGTCAAAAAGCGAGCCCAGTCAGGGAAAATGAGCTGGAAATGCCATCCAGTGCCCTGAGCAAAGACTTGATTGAGGACTTGGGGGCAGAAAAATAGGCAATAAATTCTGCTTTGAGCGGAGCGCGGGCTCTGCTCACCCAATGTAGAGTGTGCTATCCGGTGCAAAGGGAACAGCCGACAAATCCAGTTCAAGCCTTGGATTGGATTGAGGGCGCAACACTAGGCTAGATCCAGTTAGAGCTACTAGATTTAGGAACAAATGGGAAAGGCCGCAGACCCCAATCCAAGCCTTAAGCCGAGAGTATCCGAAAGTGCGCATCTGGCGGCCATGCTGCCATTCGGTTATTGACGTGTGTGGTTGAGCGTCGTGTTTTCATCGTGTTTCCGGAAGTGGCCTCTTCACTGATGATGTCGACGGCAAGAAAGTGCCCGTTCAATCCGGACTGGACGAACCCGAATATTTCGGAATATGCAAGTTGGATTAAGCCCATGTGAAATGATCCTCACAGTGCTCAATGCCTTGTGTTCGAATGGTCTTACATATTTAACCACCTCTACAGTGGACAGGGAATTTCACCTGAAATTGTCAAGGAATTTCACTTGAAATTGTCAAGGAATTTCACCTGAAATTGTCAGGGAAGACCTGGAGAAGTCGGGGAATTGCAAAATAATGACTTGCTAGACACCCTGACCATGTCGTTGGAGAAGTACACTCAACGAAGCTGAAATGGTTCATCAAAGCAAGTCTGAAAACATTTTAAAATACCAAGGTTTTTCAAACATTGCCCTTTGTTTTGAATGTCGTAAGAGATACGCTGGTGTTTGAATCTGTTGAAAGTTTTATTTATTCACACATATCTGAAGCTGGTGCAGTCGGGCTGTTGGAAATTGTGACAACAGGTATAAAAAGTTTAAGGAGGAATTCAAAACTTCCACGAGCCTTTAGGAATTTTCTGTGTGGTCCCGTGTTTTGCCTCTGATAGCTCTATAGTCGGTGAGAGGTTAAAAGTAAAGTGGAAGCTCCTCCCACCTCTTTCCACTTTTGCTGAACGAACGCTAGAGAGGAGGTTGCCTCCTTTCTCAGCATTTGCTCTGCTAAAGCGGGAAGAGTTAAGAGGAGCTTCCACCTGTCATCGACAATAGCATAGCAGTTTTTCATATTGAGCCAGAAAGTTTACCTAAGTGACTAGGCATAACCTGGGAAAGTAAGAAAGTTTGATAAAATAGCCACAATGGCGACGGACTATTTCTGCTTCTGTCGCATATTTATTGATGGATGCATTCGATGCAGGGAGCTACAATGGCGGCGTGCCACCGACCCTTCCTTTCTCCCAGGCGGACACAAATATCAACTGCAGCTACATCAAGATGGAAGTGGTGGTAAGGCTCCTAGGCTAGCAGTCCGATCTTGTTTTGTGAATTTGTGTTGGAATCATGCACCCATCGCAGGCTTCGAGGGAGGAGGTGGGGGGGAGGGAGAGAGAAAAACTAGAGCACTGACCATCCTTAAGAGTGCCTAAAAGTCCTAACAAAACAAAAGTTGTACTACAAAAAAAAAAAAAGCTTAGGCTGCGGCTACATTTGTACGAAAGTAGAATATGTTTGCAGGTGTCACATGATGTGGTGAACTTCACGTCTGAATTGAGAGGGAGAAGGATGCGTGCTCTGTCGGGGCTGCGACATCTATACGGGATGTCGCATTCCGTCTATAATGTCGCATCTCGTGCAGGGTGTTATGCCTTGTTTTTGACGTTACATCTCTCTTCAGAATCGCCCCGAGCCAAAAACATGTTCTACGTTAAAAGAGAGGAGACGGACATGGGGAGCTTTAAACGATTGCCACACGTTCTGTGCGAATGGTTTCAGTGCTGTGCCATGCCTGTGTGCAGTATGACCTCCGCTTCCCTGCGCCCACCAAGTGCTGCTGCCTGGCCAAGCCCCTGGACTCTGTCTCTATGAAGGCCTCGGATCCCCGGACCTACTGCCAGGCCCTCGACTCCGTCCACGGGCGGGTGAGCTCCCCCGCCTTCTCCCGGGAGACTGTCTGTTTCCGAGCACGTGACTTGACGCCAACAAAGGAACTGAAGTGGAACAACTATCGTTACTTCTGACTTCAGACTATTGTCACCTTTGTCCTTCTTAGTAATTTTACTGCGATAGCTGCTATAGACCAACTCATGTTTACAAACACACTGGAGTACCCCTAGTGGACGCCACCGGCGCCACACATGCGCAATGGAGTGCGGGCAAGAGGATTGCCGTCGCCCATAAACAAACCATTGGAATGCGATGTCGGTGTCGGTGTGAGTCCTTATGTACTCTGTCACGTTGGAATTGTTGATTCTACGTCTTCCTGGCAATGTCTGACTACTTTAGTGGCCTCAGCGAAATTAACGAGGCTTTTCTTCTCACGTTTACAGTGTTGTTCCTTTTAGAGCGCAGCTCTTAGGCGCCCGTTTCCGGCTTTAGCAGCGTCGCCGTCGCCGTCGGCGTAACCGCGCGGTGCATGATGGGTAAATTTCCCCGCTAAATCTAGCGGAAAATTTTCCCCGCTAAATTTAGCGGAAAATTTTCCCCGCTAAATTTAGCGAAAAATTTTCCCCGCTAAATCTAGCGGAAAAATTTTACCCGCTAAATTTAACGAAAAATTTTCCCCGCTAGATCTAGAGGAAACTTTTCCCCGCTAAATTTAGCGGAAAATTTTACCCGCTAAATTTAGCGGAAAATTTCCCTGCTAAATCTAGCGGAAAATTTTCCCCGCTAAATTTAGCGGAAAATTTTCTCCGCTAAATTTAGCGGAAAATTTTCCCCGCTAAATCTAGCAGAAAATTTTCCCCGCTAAATTTAGCGGAAAATTTTCCCCGCTAAATCTAGCGGAAAATTTTCCCGCTAAATCTAGCGGAAAATTTTCCCCGCTAAATTTAGCGGAAAATTTTCTCCGCCCCCTCCCCCCCCCCCCCCCCCCCCCTCGAGGTCACGTGACCCCCCTCCATACCCTCCCCTCCTCCTTCCTCAAGAGCTGCGCTCTAATTCGGCGTTACAGGGAGTTGTAAACGGCTTTCATTTTTATATAAACTATCCTTAAATTAACAATATTATAATTTTTAAAAAAGCTTAGATACAGGCTTCCATTTTATATGCTCCTTATGCCTTAAATAATTGTACATAGAGAGCTAGCTCGATTAAAACTTGGCCCGTTATTGTCAAAAGTGCAAAATTCAATAATCTTTTTTTATGAAAAAAAAAAAACACACACACACACACACTTCGAGTGAATTTTTACTCTTCTATATAAAGTATTAAAGCAGTAAAAACAGTTATCACTGTTGTGAAAAAAATAATGTGTAAAAATGTGTAACTAGTCAAAACTGCAAATAGTTGCAACACCTACTACCTTCTGCCCTTTCGATGCCCAAAACTCAAGAACAAAAAAACAATAATTCTGTAGTTCTAATTTGGAGTTTATTTTCCACCAACATATATCTTTTCCAGAATGTTTTGAGGACCCATCATTTTTTTCTTGCAAGATTTGAGATGAAATCACCGAGTAATAGCTGTCACTGTCACTTTTTGTTTGGGATTCATTGCATTGACTTGTCACTGCCTAGCTCATTTGTTAATTGTCATGTATGAAGGGATTGCCTGCCATGAACTTAGAAAAAATTGCACGGAAAAGAAAGGGCGGGCCAGTCTTCGGAGCCCAAAAGAGATGTAAAATTGGTGCGTTTCTAGAAGAAAAAAAAAAATTGGCTGTGTTACCATAGAGGTTTATTTTATCTCAGGTTCGACGGCTTAGAGTATTATGGTAGCCATCTGTGTGAGCAGAAATTTGAAACATTGACAGTGCGACTGAGGTAGAATATGAGATCCATTGGATAAGATTGGGGGAATTTATTCACTTTCGATATTTGTCTCTTGATCTTTACATTGTTTAATCGATGGGCTGTTTTCTAGATATATGCAACATTTCTGACTTCGGGGCATGGAACCTAATGAGAGAGTTTTGAGCTCTATTAGAAAAGATGACCATTTCTTTGGCATAAATGACGTTCCTGCGATAGAGTGTCAAATTAGTTGTCACCTGTCCCAGACCACAGGCAGCATATTCTCAACATTTTTCCCGGCGTCTGGCAGGCACATTTTCTGATATCTAGCAGGCTAATAAGCAGACGTTTCCAGGAGTGCTGCACTAAAGCACCAAGATTAGCCCATACAGATACCATATTTGCTCGAGCAATAGCTGCACTTCTTAAGAACAAGACCCATGGGTCTGCTTTCCTGCAGAGCACTGGGGATAGCAAATAACCGCAATCGGCAGAAAAAAAGCAGCGATTTACGGGACAGAAATAACGTCTTTATGCGAAATTCTATCTGCTCAGATCGCATTTCCACGGAGAATCATGGTTTCGACCTTGTATTCGCTGCAGTTTTTTATGCAGAACGGGATGATTGGCTGTATCTGTGCTATGCAGGAAAGTAGACTCAAGGGCCTTGTTCATAAGAAGTGCGGCTATTACTCGAGCAAATACTGCACTGCACCGAGAGTTGTGCATGAAAATCGATACCTTTGACAACACCAATGTTGCCTTAGAGCACCGGAGAAGCATGCGCCTCGATGCCTGCTAGACGTCGGGGAATATGTCCGCTGAAACGCGCATAAATACGCCAAGATTATGTTTCATGTGAGCCAGACTTTTATTGTGTAATCACGCACTTTGTTTTTACAGCGGAGCTGTTAAGGGCTAGGTTCCCCAGGATTGTGTGCGTGTATGTCGACACAAACCTACCTGGACAGCTTGCCGCCGTCTATAAGCGACGGCGGCAAGCACACAACCAGTATGGTTTCCGCCGTCGCTCGTAGATGGCACCAACCTTTCCAGCTATAAGAGAAGAATGGATAGTTGGGCGCGTTGGTGAGAATTCATCGTAGGAAACAGCACGAAAAACAGACGATGACGAATAAGAAGCACACAGTGTATCGAGTACAGCCCCGCTGGTCTTCCTTCTTCACGAGAGTGGAAAGGCTGAACGATTTTTTGATCTTTGTGTTTGCCGACCCTTTGGACGAGTGGCCAATGCTGTAGCGTCCTCTCTGTTTCCGAGCAGATAGTGGGCTGCACGCGGGTGCTGTCGGAGCAGTTGCTTGTGCGACCCTCGGTGCGCATCCCGTTTGCGGCCTTGTGCGAGGCACACCTGCGTCGGCTGAGGCTCCACCACTGCTGCCCCCAGTGTGGGGTTTTCTGCACCCAGGTGAGGATCCGTGCTTTTTGTGCCCTTTCTCTCAAACATGTTTACGAGAAATGGAAGGTTGTCGAAGAGAAAACCCAACACCCCTTGTGGGGGCATCTCTTTACATAGATGAGTAAGAGTTCGCAGAAGGAACCAACAAAAGAAAAAGTCGCAGCTGTGAAAAGCAGAGCAGTTTTAGAATAGATGGTGAAGCCTACCTTTTGTTGCATGCCCGAGACAGTTGTATAGTATTTTGCTGCCGTAAATGGCCTGAGGTTTCTGCCCACCTCCCACTGGAAGCTTTCTCCTCGCATTTGATGTTGATCACTGTATTCTTGACAGGCCTCTGAGGGAAGCTCGAGGCATGTGCCTATGCAGCGTGGTAAAGCTTGATGCGCACGTGCCGGTGCGATGCTGTGAAACCAGATGTCTGGCTTGGCAGCATCGCACACACCGCGCCAGATGTGATTGGCACGGTGCGAGGGTCCCAGCGTGGATACACACGGTTGTCATGTTATAGTCATGTGATCTTATCATGATTAGGAGACTCTAGCTCTATTTTAGATCACAGCAGCCACTATCCAGTGGTTTGCAAAGTGTCTTCTCGCAAGTTTTAGCTCCCTGTGAGTGACATTGCGACGATGGCGGCATTATCGTCTGGACATTGATGTTGTGGCAAACTTCAACCTAACGTGCAAACCTCGATTTTTTATGATTTCATAATTTCTAGTGGGCACGAACTATGAACTCAATGTGAAAGGAAACAAGCGGAACAGCTACCCGATGCAGCATTGGCTGCATCGGGTAGCTGTGTTTAGACTTAACATAGAGGGAGGCAATTGAACAGACTGGAAATGAATATGCATATCTCATATGAGTTCCACGGGACTGGCATTTATGATTGTAACAGCCGGAAAAATGTAGCTATGTACAGTCGCCGACCGATTATTCGGACTTCGCGGGGACCGAAAAAACGTCCGAATAATAGAGCAGTCCGAAAAATCGGCAGATTGAAAAACTTGCCTTTATTACTTCCAAGTGGTCTTAAAAAAGCCGTAAATGGTGCCTCGTTTCAGGTTACACCTCCGTTTTCGTTCGGCAACTTTCTGTTAGCTTGAGAATCGCTGCCTTCTTTTCTAGCGTTATGGTCGAGTACCGTATTTACTCGAATCTAACGCGCCCTCGATTGTAACGCGCACCCATTTTTCGAGGTCCGAAAAAAAACGCGATGACCTCGATTGTTACGTGCACCAGAGTTTGTTGGTTGGATACAGAAATGAAAATCTTTCTCACTTGGAACAACAAAGGTTTATTCTAAATGCTTCAATCTTGCGATGAAAGGAACGGCGCTGTCTCTCGCCAGCAAGGTCGTCGTCACAACGCCGGTCCGGAGCAGCGCCCGTGGGGCGATATGCATCACTCGTTATCGCTGTCGGACGACATATTCTGCAAGGGTTCTTCTATTTCGGGGAATCGGCCCTTCTTCCGTCCACTAAATTCCTTCCGCGTTGACTTGATGGCCAAAATCCTTTCTTTCTGCTTGCTCCAGTCCCGCACGCAAGTTTCTGGAACACTAAACGCACGTGATGCGGCCCGATTTCCATCGCTCTCCGCACACAATATCACTTTTCTTTTGAATCCAGCATCATGGTGAACGCGGCATGTCTTTGCAGTGGGAACTTCCATGTTGATACGAACGCAAGAAACACACGACTACGCTAAGCGCTGGCTACGCTCTAAGCCTCTCAGTCTCAGCGCGTAATGGAGCGGCCATTTTGAAATGTCGAGGGCGATATTGTAGCGCAGTTTTGGGTCGCACTCGATTCTAGCGCGCATGTGATTTTTGGACCTATTTTCCCGGAAAAAAGTGTGCGTTAGATTTGAGTAAATACGGTACTTTCTACGCTTCTAATTGACACATCGCGGTGGCAGAACAACAGATGGGGCCATGACGTCCAAGCCAGCGTTGTCCAAACAAGATGAGAGGCGCAAATCCACGAGCGCAAAATGGCGACTGGACGCGAAGGAACGGAAAAATAAAGCAAAATGATAATGATGATGATGATGACGTGCAGCTAAATGGAAAAAAGGGCTAGCATAGCGTCACCTAGCGGTAAAACTCAAGAGTACTCAACTAGCGCTGCCAAGCCAAGCCAATCCATTTGCAGCCAACAACATAGAATTCAAAATGGCCACTTCTCGATGGTGTTTTCCGCCGATCGCTCGCGACGATTTTGTCCGAATAATCAAACTTTCGGACTTCAAGCTGTCCGAAACATTGGTCGTGAATATACACTATTTCTATGGGGTAAGTCACGGTTCCGCCTTTAGGTCCGAAATATTGAACAAGTCCGAATTATCGGAGTCCGAAAAATCGGTCGGCGACTACTGGAAACATATCAATGAGGTTCCACTATACCGTATAAACTCGTGTAAGGGCCGCACTATTTCTTCCCGATTTGAGGCCAAATTTTCGAGGTGCGGCCCATACACGGATTAAAAGAAAATATCTGTATCCACATTCCTAAATGAACGTACATAAGCGCGCTCGGCTGCACTGGTCGGAAAAGCCTTCATTCCGGAATCCGGGCTCAATTGTCAGTCGGATTTAATTAATTTACTACATACTGCGCAATACGCTTTTTTTTCTTTGCCGTACTAGATAGCATGTGCAGCAACTTTCGGCTTGAATCCCGTATGACTGTTGAAGTGGTACTTGCCCATAGCTCTCAGATTGCGCGAAAAGGCAAACAAATCACGACGCTTTGACACGAATCGAAGAACAAAAGGAAAGCTGAGTGTGCGAGCTGAGCCCGCTGAATCCCCATTCCTCGCGCTTGCCACGGAACCTGACATATCCTTTATCTTTTCTCAATGCCTTGCCGCAACATAAATGCATCCCGACAGTGCGGCCAACCACGATCGAGGTCGACAGCCATTATGCAATACGGTGATACGGATGAGTGGAGAGCAAATATCAAGGATGCGGGCACGTGCCGCTACGTGCTTGGGCGGTGGCTAGCGCCACCTAGCAATATATATTCATAGAAACATGGCGCGCCTCAAAAACAAGGGGGTGCGGCGCATGCGCGAATAATTTCTCTAATTTTTTTTTTTTGCAATACTTTGTCCTAAATACGGGGGTGCGGCCCTTACACGGGTGCGGCCCTTACACGCGATTATACGGTAGTTCTCTTTATTTGTAAGCTGCAAGTATACTTTGTGACAAAGAAGTTTTAGTCGACACTCAACCATGTGTCTCTTTCATCTCGGTTGTGCATCCTGGCCTTGCTTGCAGGGCAAGTTGCAATCATTGCCCAACTCTTGCATCTCGGTTTTGCATCTTGGCGTTGTTTGCAGAGCGAGCTGCAATCAGTGCCCGACTGAGGGCTTCTGCATCTCGGTTGTGCATCCTGGCCATGCTTGCAGGGCGAGTTGCAGTCACTGCTTGACCGAGGGCCTCTTGCACCTCGGTTGTGCATCCTGGCTTTGTTGCTTGCAGGGTGAGTTCCTGCAGTGTGGAGAGGGCCCCCCCCACCTGTTTCACCGCCAGTGCCAGCTGCAGCAGGGGGAGGAGGCCTGCTGCCCCCACTGCGGCCGCAGCAGCGCGCTCCGCACCGTGCGCCTAGAGGCCAAGGCAGCGCGCACCCCGGTCTTCTATTTGGGCCAAAAGGTGCCCTCTCCCGTGTAAGGGGGAGCTCTTCTCTCTCGTCGAGCGCTACGTGACAACGAGGCTACGCTGAGTTTTAGAGATTTCACGGACAGTTCGCTCGGTGTGCTTGAAACCTGTGCGACAGGGCTTTGAGCGGACGTAAGCAAAGGCGTTCTAAGTGCTACGCAGCATTTGGAATGCTTTTGACAAAGGGCAGGGAGACTGTCAATTTTTTAACACAGACTGCATTTTATAAGGGTGTTTTCTACTAGAAAATTGTCTCCAACGAGCATCGTAACGAGTTTCGTGAACGAGTGACACGCTGGGAGCATTACAGATGTTAAGGTGATACATAAAGTTTATACGTAGAGTTTGAGCCCTGGTGGGGCCTGAACCTGGGGCGGTGCGGTGGCAGTTGGGTACCATAGCCACTGAGCTACTAGCACAGTTGGTCTAGGAGGGAAAGTGGCTTTATTGGAATGCAAACCTGCTGGCGAGAGTGGCAGGCTGTAGATAAAAATAATAATAATAAAAAAGTAAAATAATAAATAAAAAAAAGATAATGAAAGGAATGAAAATTTTAGCACAGAAGACGCGCAAAGTGTGGTTTGTGCGGGATACACTCTGTGCTTCGTGGTCTTTGTCAGCATGATCAGGCCCGTATAATTTACCGATAAGTTGGAGCTGAGCTGGTTGGGTCATGATTAGGGCTGGAATTAGCTGAACGTTTGTGTATATGTAAAGAGAAAGGCAAGGAAACACTGTATAGGTATACTACATTGGGCAAACTTTCCAATACATTAATAAAAACGGGAGAGCATGCTGCTTCAGTGAAAAACATCTCAGCAGGAGGACACCTACCAGTTTATTGGTGAGAGCGCCAGTGCACTGCAAGGTTACATAACATCAACATCATTGGAGAAAACAAGAACAAGCTTGCGGCACAAATTACTGGAGGAGCTGGCATTGAAGGAAAAGCCGACAACTGTGTTAGTGCCCCGTCCGTTGTGCTTCATGAAAAAGAAAAAGTTTTTACGAAAACCATCGCTTCGGGAATATGAAGAAGTTCTGCGTCTAAGAAATTTCAGACTGGATTTGTGAAGATATAAAGTGGAGGAGGAGAAAGGGGTTCCTTAATAATGTACTGTTGTTAGTCCAGTGATTTATTGACTTTCTTTGTACATATATATATTACCATTCATCTGGTTCCATTCCTAACCTGCGTAATTTTACAAAAATGTGGTTAGTGCTGGGGTTTCATGAAGAAACGTCTCAAGTGAAGTGCGGTGCAAAAGTGGAACGCATGATTTTTCTGTTGCATTTAGCGGAAAAACTTTAATTGGTGTATAATTATGCGCAGATTCTCTTTCCCTGCTAACTTAGCAGGAAAATGTTTCTCGCTAAATTTTGGGCTTATGAAATAAGGCAAAAGAGAAGAAAACGCACAGCGCAGATAAAAATACTCAGTGCCTACCGACTTATCCGTGGGGGTTAAGATACATTAAATTCTTTTTGTGATTGACTGCACTACAAGGTATATTTTTGAAACTTTTTCGAACTAATTCAGCTACCTTCGAATTTACGATGAAAGTTGGTTACTATTCAGTGACACATTGCTCGGAGGTGCCCGACCGTCCTTGCCATCAAACGTGTAGTACAGGGGTCTTTGTTGTGCCTCGACACAGGCACAAATGTGTTCATTGAAACTGTTTAATTCTTTTTTACCATTTTCTGCGCACTCGTAGTCTACCGAGGTGCGTCGTGCAAGCCTTAAAAGTGTTTTTGTGTCTGCAGGCCGCGGGCTCGCATGAGTTGCACCAAGGGCCGGGAAGTTTCTGCCACGCCGGCACCTGCGAGACCAACTGTGGATCCACAGGGAGAGCAAGTTCTAGTAGAGGCCACTGGGGCTATGCTTTCTGCCGGTGAGCCCTGTGACCCTTTCTACATTGTACGGGGGGAGACATTGACCTTTTGCTCCCAGCAGTTCATCAGTAGAGATCACGGGCGAATTTAAGAGAAGGGTAAAGGGGGGGAGGGGGGAGACGCAGCAGATTCACATTTCACGGTGCAACGTACGCGCGAGAACAACTGGCGTGTTACTGGAGCCGATGTCGCGCACGCCGATCGCGGACAGAAACGCGAGAGCCCGCCACAAACTCGCTTGTCAGACGTGCCGGTACAGCAAATTGCGCGGCTGATACGATTCCCGTCAGACATCGCGTGACGTCCGACAGGAATCGGGGGGTGGGCGATGTTTCAGAATTTTTGTTCGAGATATTTAGCCAGAAAAACGAGATGGGCATTCTCTTGGGGGCGGGGGCGTTCTTGGGAACTTTACGAATTATTGTCGATACCGAACTCACGGAAAATTTAAATAAAAATGCATGTAAAAAGTACTTCTTATTACGAACAACATACAGTCGAGCCCGGTTATATCACACCCGGGTATTTCCAAGGTATTGCTTATATCAAACAGTCCAAACATCCCCTTGGAAATCACATGTAATAGTATAGGAGCGTTGTCTTTTTGTATAGAACTCCCAGGGACTCCCATGGCGGGGACACTCGATATAGCGAACGAAGCACGGCGGCCCTTTGCTTCTCCCGAGGTCAGATTGCGCCTGCAAAGCACATAGCTCGCGTTGCCGGGCTGGCAGACCGCCAAGCCAGCATACCCGCACGGTGCGCACGGAGATACTCAACAAAAAAGGCAAAGGTGGAGGATGGCAAAAGCAAAGGGAAGGGCACGCGCGCGCGTAGGGAGGGCAAGGAGTGCTCCTTAGCCCCAAAATAAAATAAGCAAAAAAAAAAGTCTTCGTCAAGTTGAGTGTGTCGACAACAACGGTTGAGCAATCACACTTTGAACGCCTTATCTTTGTTTACCTTTTTCTTTCCCCGTTCTTGCTTTGCGCGTTTTTTTTTGCCTTTCTTTTTTTTTTTTTAATTTAGTGAGGTTTCGTTTTTGTTGCTTGCTTAACTTTATTCTATAGATCGAGCGTTTTTACAGCGGAGCTGTTAAGGGCTAGGTTCCCCAGGATCGTGTCCGGTATGTCGACACAAACCTACCTGGACAGCTACCGCCATCTATAAGCGACGGCGGCAAGCACACAACCAGTCTGCTTGCCGCCGTCGCTCGTAGATGGCGGCAACCTTTCCAGCTATCGTAGAAGAATGGATAGTTAGGCGCGTTGGTGGGAATTCATCGTAGGAAACAGCACGAAAAACAGACGACGACAAAGAAGCACACGTAACGAGCGCAGTACTCGTCACGTGTGTTTCTTCATCCTCGTCTGTTTTGCGCGCTGTTTCCTACGCTCTTATCAGTTTCGGTTTGGACTTAGGATGGGTTGGCCGCGCGCCCTTTCGGGGAAAGAAGACTGGGGAGCGGCGACGTACGCAGCAGCGCGAATGGGGCCGCAACCGCCGCAAAGCCGCTGTCGCCTCAACTTCCATTGTGTTGAGCGCTTCAGATTCCCTTGCCAAAGAAGAGCACATCGCTCGCCTGGAAAGCCTCCGCCGAGAACACAACCAGCGATGTAAACGGCGCCGGCGGGCCAACGCCATGGACGACGATCGTGCCACGGAGGCCAAGCGCAAGCTCGAGGCCCGGCGACGACTGCACTCCACGCCGGCTGAACAGTTCCCGGGCGCGACGGCGAGGATCCGGAGGGAGTTCGTGGATTACCCGTTTGGCGTCACGTGCGCTGCGTGCGCTTCATGGGACTCTGGTTCGCCGGAGACGTATCCACGATCGGCGGCGTGTCGGACAAGAAGAAACGGGAAACGGGCGCGTGCGCGTTGCGGCAGTGTATCGAGTACAGCTCCGCTGATCCTCCTTCTTCACGAGAGTGGAAAGCCTGAAAGTTTTTAGGGGCCAAGCTCCTTAGGGGCTAGCCATGTCCGTCCGTCCGGTGCTCGTGCTCCTGCTCATGAGCTCACGAGCACGTGAGCACTGTGCTTGTGTAAAGCAAAAAAAAACAAACAAAAGTAATAAAAAAATGATGAAAAAAAATATGTTTGCGCAGTCGACAGGATTCGAACCTGTGTGGGGAGACCCCGGGATTTCTAGCCCATCGCCTTAACCACTCGGCCACGGCTGCGGGACGAGTAGGGGGCTCCGAGATGTGGTAGTAACTCAAGAGCTGGGGATGTCATGGATGAAATGTTGCATGTAGCCGCTCAACGTCTATACAGGAGAGGGCACTGCGGTCAAATGTGCATATAATCGCGTTAAACTTTGCATGCATTGGCTCAACGTTTATAGACGAGAGTGCGCTGCGGTCAAATGCTCAAATGCGTATATAACCACGTTCCATACCACACATTCTCTTTCTGACATGGATGAAAACGAACGAAAGGCTCGGCATGCTGCGGCTCAGCGTCTACGCAGACAAGCACCAGCAGAGCTTTGCCCCAATCAGCATCATTTACTACGTGGAGATGCGGTCAATTTTTCTTTGTTTTTTTGCGGCCCGCTTTTTTTGTTCTTTCTTTTTTTTTTTACAGCGGAGCTGTTAAGGCTAGGTTCCCCAGGATCGTGTCCGTGTATGTCGACACAAACCTACCTGGACAGCTACCGCCATCTATAAGCGACGGCGGCAACCACACAACCAGTATGGTTTCCGCCGTCGCTCGTAGATGGCGGCAACCTTTCCAGCTATAATAGAAGAATGGATAGTTGGGCACGTTGGTGGGAATTCATCGTAAGAAACAGCGCAAAAAACAGACGACGATAAAGAAGAAGCACACAGTGTATCGAGTACAGCTCCGCTGGTCTTCCTTTTTAATTTGTGTTTTGTCGCCGGTGCTGTGCAGAGGTCGCGCGCGCGTAAACGATCGCAAACATTGTTGCGTAAACGCTTCGGTGTTTGTGATCTTCACCAACTAAGCTCTACTGTATTTAGCGGCTCTATTTGGTAAGGTCCCGTTTGTCGCGGCCTTCGATATTAGCAGAGACGCGCGGAAATTTCAACTGGAGCTTAAGTTAAAATATTTTTGTATATAAAGTTATTGATATATCGAACTATTTTACAATCCCCTTTGAATTCAATATATCCGGGTACAACTGTATTGGCTATATCGAACCCCCCCCCGTTAAGGCTTCCGAAAACGCGCAAACAATTGTCTTCTAGCCTGTCCCTTCCCCCTTAAAAAAAAGTAGGTAAGGAAGAAAATTCCAAAAGCTCAAGCCACAAGCAAAATTGAGTGAAGAGAAGCAATTCAGAATGGGAGAAAGCTAAAAAAAAACAACACTGCACGCATTCACAGAAAAAAAAATTCATCCCAAAGCGGTAGCCCCCGAAGAGAAGCGATTCAGAAAAAGAGATAAGCTAAAAAAAAAAAAAACTCTGCACGTGCAAAAAAAAAAAAAATTAGCACGTGGTTACAAGGCGGAAGCGAAGAGATGAGAAAGAAAGAGAAGCTCTCACCTTACAATGAACGAATCGTGGAAGTTGGTTGTTAATGGTCTTTGCTAAATCAAACTATTTGCTATATCGAACTGATCGTGGCGTTTCCTGCTGTTCGTTATAAACGGAACTAAAGTGGCGAAGCGGGCGAGTTGGTTCATGATTTATAAAAATTTAAAAGCGCTAACAAAGACGAGGACAAAAAAGGGAGGCGAACAGGACGAGCGCTTACTCTCAACTTAACATTTATTTAAAAACAGCTAAAGCAAACAACCTCCGACAAAAATATACTGAATCACTCAGTGGCGTCACTTATCACCACGTGTCAATAAAATCACTCTCTTTTTGTCGGAGGTTGTTTGCTTTAGCTGTTTTTAAATAAATGTTCAGTTGGGAGTAAGCGCTCGTCCTGTTCGCCTGCCTTTTTTGTCCTCGTCTTTGTTAGTGCTTTTAAACGTTATAAACGGGTTTGACTGTACCTATATTCAGATTGTTTGTTTCTTTGGCTTTAGCGATGCTGCTCTTTTCCACAGGTGGTTGTTTTAATCTTATAAACTCAAAAGTAGAGGTGTGTGAATATATTTAGAACTTTTAATATTTGCACTCCTTACATTTAATCTGAGTCCACGCTAAATTCACACTTAATAAAAAAATATTTGTATTAAAAAAATATTGCATTCGATCCACTGTCAAATTTGAATATTCATGCTTAATCCTCAGTCAAGAGTTTGATATTTTCACGCCTCTACTGAAAGGTAACAGTTGCTCCCAAGGCACCTTAGGTACTGAGGCATCCTCTAGCAACCTTGCCAGAAGTTGTGCGCATGCGTGTAACATGGCATCCATGGCTGACGGGGTGCTCTGTGGGGCCAGACTCTCTTCCCCTGTGTGCGGGAAAGAAGGAGCTGGAGCTGTTGCTCCGAGGTGTCCGTGCGGAGAAGCCAACCAACATTCGGCCCACCAGCAAGACCCTGTTCACTGCCTCCAAGACTGGAGAACTGGAACGAGCTCTGCAGGATATCGGTGAGTGCTGCTTTTTAATGCGAAAGCATTAACTGTCGCATGGAGCGAGCCGATGTCATCAGCTTTGAAGCCGTGCCAAACGGCACCTTAAATCCTCTCTCTAAGTGAAGCCAGCTCCCAGCTATGAAACCACGCGAAAAGCCTAGCCAAACGGCACCTAGTTTCTTCGATGCCAAAGGAGTGGAGTAAAGCTGATGGATTTCGGCTTCACTCCCATTGGCTGGCGCTCGTCGTAGTTTCAAGAAACGAGGCTCCCATTGGCCGCTGCGGGTCAGTTTCAACGACCACCACCTCGTGGTGCTGCGTGTCCGCGAGGCAGCGGCTCCACCGCTCCACGCCCAAGGTCAGCGCGCCGAGGACAGCGCACGCGCTCGACCAAAGGTATTGGCTCGACCGTCGACGCAGGTACGCTGCAGACGAAAGAAGGGAGCGGAAGAGCGGCATGCATGCTTTCACATTCCCAACTCATAAGAAGTGCTTCGGTGTACCTCGAGCCTTTTTTTCTTTCTGCTGTCGCGCACTTGCACGAAGCATCCGCAAAGGGAGGTGCGCAGCTATTTGAATAGTTTGAATAGTATTGAATTGTACAAAATGTCAGCCACAGCTTTGGACAAACTTCAGTTGTGCAAGCTATGTTACAGTATCAATGCTTTGCTGCAGGACATATTTCTAGTATCAATTTTTTGTCCATTAGACATTACTGACCTGTAATGCACATTTGCAGCCGATGTGCTCACCTACTCTTTTGGTCTGTTCCCTCGGCATTTATGCGAGCCTACCAAAAAGATCTTTTTTTGAAGGAGGGCTGTATGTACGTGGAAAACTTAAAGAAAAGTACCTCGAGTCTAAAATTCTAAGTCGTCTTTTGTATTCTTTGCTCAAAGCTTTTTCAAAAGACTGAGAGCAACCATGTTTCCCCTGTTATTTAACCTGTTTCCACCATTCTTTGGAGGGTAATACAGTACACTCCCGTTAAGGCGAACTCGCTTCAGCGGAATTCTCGGATATGCCGAACAAAGTAAGAATATTTGGCTGGTTTCCCATAGGCGCAATGCAAAAAAAAAAAATTGTTTAACATGAACCACTTTGCGCGCGCATTTTGGTTTACTCGAACTTCCATAGGTCCTTTTCGCGATGGCACTGCACCGACGGCGACGCCGCATATTGCGCCGGCCGAGGTGTATGTCAGATGTACCGTAAAAGCCTGCATAAAGTATGAGCTTTTTTTTTTTTTTTTTTAATTTTTAGTTTTGATGAGGCGCTATCTAACGCTGTTTGACGTAGTTTCGGTTTCGAAGCAATATGGCGCTCAAAACAGCTATCATCATCATTAAAATCACAATGTCCGAGGCAACGTTACTGGAGCAATCTCAGTTTCGCAGCTTCCTATTCTCGCCTGCAGATGCGAGTGGCCCAGGTGGCGGTCATGAGAACTAGCGGCGCTGCAGTTGGATCTTGCTTCCCTGTCTCGCGCGTCGTCTACTACCACCGCGTTGAGAGCTTCCTTTTCTTTTTCTTTTCTTCCTTTCTTTTACTTTCATATGTATAATAGCAAAAAAAAAAAAAAAAGATTATGAAAATGAAGTGTAATACACCACAGAGATCAGAGTCAGCGCATTGTGAGTGTTCTTTCTTTGAGTGTTGGAAATTTATTTTTGTGCGCGTCTGTTTCCTTGCGCTGTGAAGTGTTTGTATGAATCAACAACTTGCCCAAGCTCAAGTATTGCTATTCAAACTTGGCGGGTTAGACCATCCAGAAGCAAGGCTCGACTGCAGCGCTGCTAGTTCTCGTGACCGCCACTGAGCCCACGTCGCAGGCGGAGCTGGCGGAGCTGTGAAACTGAGCTAACTGAGCTTGCTCCAGTAACGTTGGTCCGAGGAGCCATCATTCGTACACAGTCAGTCAGGCTCTGCAATGGCGTCGGCACGAAAACAATCATCCGGTCGCCTACAAAAGAAAAGTTCTTTTGGTTGCGGAAGATATCGGTAACAGTGCTGCCGGACGACAATTCGCCGTAAATGAGGGCAGCATCCGCGGATGGAGACGACAAAAGCAAGCTCTGTTCGCGTGCAACGCAACGAGAAGAAGCTTTAGGAGCCCAAAGAATGGCGTGTTCACAGATGTCGAGGCAAGTCTCAGCGACTTTGTAAAAGAGGAACGTGAACTTCGGCAAACCGACATTGGGTTACTCGCTTTATGCGCCGCGCCGGGTGTTCACTGCGTCGGCGCACGCTCGTCGCTCGCTCTTTCAAGAAGTGCGGGATTTCAAATGCGCTCGACGGCACTGAAGACTACTGCCTTTGGGAGGGGGCGTCGGACAAGGAGTCTGATGGACGTGATGACAGTCATTAAGGTTCAATTATGACATGTGGCCCATGTTTTCTCAGGAACGTGGGCCACATGTCGTCTTTCATCGCTCGACACCGATTTGCACAGAGAAGGAGGCAGTCGAAAATCACCGAATGGATCGGTTCCCCCTCCAGTGGTGTGTGAAACATTATTTTTTTTCTTCTTTTGTCATGGTAAGCCAAATAAATGTCCCTTTTTAAGTATCTCTTCATTGTAGGCCTTTTCATTCTGTGTTTATTGGTCAACAGCAATTTAGACATGCCCAGCATGATAATTAGGGCACTTCTGTTAAGGCGAACATCTGATAAGTCTAACAAATTTTCAGGGTCCCTTCGTGTTGTCTTAAAGGGAGTCTACTGTGTAAGTAAAATATAATGAATGTTGTTTTTGTTTAGTTCAAGTTCTTGTTTGTCTAAACTTGTCTTGATTTCTTTCAGATGAAATCCATTCTGGCATTCACTTTTTCGTTTAGATTCTCCTCGCAGTTTTTTTAATATCTACATTGTTGCCAGCTTACATTGTGAAGAGATGAAATGGCTCGTTGATTGCAGTGCTGTAACAATATCACCTAGGGAAGAGTGAGCGGGCACCCACAAGTTGCCGACATTGTCTTCTTCACAGTGAGCGGCGTCGACGTCAATGTCATGCACGAAGACCAGAATGGCGCCAGTGCTCTTCACGCTGCTGCCGCTGCTGGGCACCTGGCCATCGTCCATCTCCTAATCCAGGTTCTTGGACTTGAAACTCTTATTTTGCAAGCTATGTCACATCTGTTCAACCTGCCTGGAAGGGCAAAACATTCCCACTACCTCCTTTTTTTTCTCGGGCTCTTTTACAGATACTGTAAAATATTGAGCAAGTTCCCATCCAAAATTGTGGATAATTTTGAAAAACGGGAAGTTGAGTGTTTGTTAGGAACAAAAACAAAATGCAGAAGGGACACATGATAAGGTAGGCTTCACAACTTTGCGTCAGTGCGTGTGCGTCGAGCTTTACTGCTTCGTACCGGTGGGTGTGAGTTAAGCTTCGCCGCTTTGCACCAATGTGCGCACGTCAAGCTTCATTGCCTTGTGCCAGCATGCTCTGAGGAGTGTGCTGATGTGACTCAGAAGTCTGGGGTGAACACTTGTCATGTCCTTTGCTTATTTTTTTAATGTTTTAAAAGGAGCCAGTGGGTGCTTGTTACGCTGTGGGCACATGCTTGGTATTTTATGGTTGTTGGCATTTTTAGAAATACAGTCGCCGACCGATTATTCCTACTTTGCAGGACTGCAAAAACGTCCGAATAATAGAGCAGTCCAAAAAATCAGCAGATTGAAAAACTTGCCTTTATTATTTCCAAGTGGGCTTAAAAAAGCCGTAAATAGAGTCTTGCTTCAGGTTACGCCTGCGTGCCTTGTTTTAGGTTACGCCTCCGTTTGCGTTCGGCAACTTTCTGTTAGCTTGAGAACCGCTGCCTTCTTTTCTAGCACTACGGTCGAGTACTTTCTCCGCTTCTTAACGACACATTGCAGTGGCAGAAGAACAGATGGGGCCGTGAGGTCCAAGCCAGCGTTGTCCGAACGACATGAGAGGCGCGAATCCACGAGCGGAAAATGGCGACTGGCAACGCGAAAGTGGGCGGAGGCGCTAAGGGATGGAAAAACAAAGCAAAATGATAATAATGATGATGATGATGATGATGTGCAGCTAAATGGAAAAAAAAGGGCTAGCGTAGCGTCACCTAGCGGTAGGACTCGGGAGTTCTCAAGTAGCGCTGCCAAACCAAGCCAATCCATTTGCAGCCAACACATAATTCAAAATGGCCGCTTCTCGATGGTGTTTTCTGCTGATCGCTCGCGACGATTTTGTCCGAATAATCAAACTTTCGGACTTCAAGCTGTCCGAAACATTGGTCGTGAATATGCACTATTTCTATGGGGTAAGTCACGGTTCCGCCTTTAGGTCCAAAATATCGAACAAGTCCGATTCATCGGAGTCCGAAAAAACGGTCGGCGACTGTATGTAAGGGATTTTGACCCTACATTTTCGCTTGCATTTGCAAACACGACCAATCTCTTGTGGTAGCTCTGTGTAATATACCATATTTACACGATTGTAAGTCAACCCCCCTCAATTGCACATCAAAAGAAAAAAAAAAAATTTTTTTTAGATGCGTTTTTACTGCAAACACGTGAGAACGGCAAAGTATTGTTTCGAAAGCCGGGCCTGGAACATGCGATCAATGCTTTCTAGGTGTGCTTTGGCTGGACATGCACGCTCGAGGTGCATGAGATGCCCAGGCGTTATCGAAACTAGGTAGTTGACGCTGGAGGCGGGACAACTGAAGGTGCTCACTGTCATTCTCACTCCGTCCGCGACTAGACTACGACTCGTACGCACTGTTGATGTCAGTCTCGTCATCATCACTGCCACAGTTCTCGAAGCACGTCGTCAGCGTCGTCCAACGAAATCTCACACTTCGCAAATGAATCAACCGCATCTTCCGCGCTTGCTCGGTGATCGCGTTGGACGTCACGGGTAGGGACCGATTGCACACTTTTGCGCCGTACGTTGCGAGCCTGACCTCCAACTACGGAAGGCATCCCCACCTATCCAGACTTTGGCCTACGGAAGCCTCTTCGTTTGCCGTCACAGTTTAAGATCCCGCGCCACTGCAGACTCTACTGGAGCATCACCCGCTCCGACGGGTCGAACTTGCGTCCAACAGTGCAGTTGTTGGTTGCTTCCGAGTGAAGAATGGCCATAAACGAGCACCGAAAACCTAAACTTCCCGGATCACGGGTGTCAATACAAAATAAACATAGTTAGCGCTCTACCATGATCTCGACACTCAATCAAACCATGTGCGACCGTGAACCGTGCGAAAAACTGCGAAGAGAAGACGCGGGGTGAATGAGCCGTGAGGCTGTTCCAGCGGCCTCCAGAGTGGCTCTTACAAGAAGTGCCGCCACCCCCCGGGAGTTGGGCGCGCCGTGCGCTGTTCACCGCCGTATATTCAGGTTAATTTGCGAATCGCTATCAATAATACTCGTTCGCGCAAATAAAAAAATGATTAATTTGTAAAATGAGCGCAAAGAATAGTGCAATGCTACAGGTACAGCCGGCTGAACTCGTAACAAGCCGAGGTGTTCATGATATCGCAATTGTTTTGTTTTTTCCGGCGGTGGAATGCTTTGGTTCGATTATAAGTCGACCCCCCCACTTCAGATTTTTAAAAATTTTAAAAAGGGTCGACCTACATTCGTGTAAATACGGTAGCCTTCATTGGTAAATGTGATAGGGTGAAATCTCTTTATAACGAAGTCCGTGGGGCCGGTGAAATTTTTCGCAGTGTGGGTAACTTTGTTGTTCGTTCGCTGCGCGACATTCGAGGTGTTTTAAGAAAGGGAATAGCTCCAAATATAATATGAGCGATATCAGAAACAAGGTTTTGTTTGTTAACAATAGAGTTATCAAAAGGGGGATTGGTGGCCGAGTCTGTTAGTGCATTGCAGCTAGGAGCACGTAGGCAAAAGCCCGTACTGCGAAATCCAGCCATTTTGGGCTCAATTAAGACTTCTCTTTCTTCTTTCTACCGTAAAATCCCGTAAGGACGCCCACCCAAAATGAGGAGATAAATGGGGAAAAACATGGGGTGGGCTATCTTTGGGGATGCCACAGCAAAACTTTATCAAGAATTAATGATAAGTGCCGGGGCACCCGCTACAAACCGCGTGATGCGGTAACTGATACCGCAGATCGCGGACACGGCAAATTCGCGTTTCACGATGCGATAAACACGCGGGGATTCACTACAAACTCCAGTGTCACGGGAAAGGATACCGCAAGTGGCTGACGCAGCAGATTCAAGTTTCATGGTGCAATAAAGACGCGGGAACCCGCTACAATCTTGCCTGTCACGGAAACCGATATCGCGAGCGCAGATCACGGACAGAAACGCGGGAATACGCTACAAACTCGCATGTCCCAGAAACAAATACCGCAGATCGCGGACGCAACAAAATCGCATTTCACGATGCAATATGCACGCGGGAACAACTCGTGCGTTTTACTTACAGCTAAAAATCAATATCGCGCGCGCAGATCGCGAACAAAAACACGGGAATCCGATATGAATACGGGAACGAATACCGCAAATCACGAACACAGCAGATTCGCATTTCACGATGCAATATACATGCGGGAACAACTCGTGTGTTACGCGAACCAATATCGCGCGCAGATCGCAGACAAAAACACGGGAATCCGATACGAATACGGGAACGGATACCGCAAATCACGAACGCAGCAGATTCGCATTTCACGATGCAATATACACGCGGGAACAACTCGTGTGTTACGCGAACCAATATCGCGTGCAGATCGCAGACAAAAACACGGGAATCCGATACGAATACGGGAACGGATACCGCAAATCACGAACGCAACAGATTCGCATTTCACGATGCAATATACACGCGGGAACAACTCGTGTGTTACGCGAACCAATATCGCGCGCAGATCGCGAACAAAAACACGGGAATCCGATACGAATACGGGAACGGATACCGCAAATCACGAACGCAACAGATTCGCATTTCACGATGCAATATACACGTGGGAACAACTCGTGTGTTACGCGAACCAATATCGCGCGCAGATCGCGAACAAAAACACGGGAATCCGATACGAATACGGGAACGGATACCGCAAATCACGAACGCAGCAGATTCGCATTTCACGATGCAATATACACGCGGGAACAACTCGTGCGTTTTACTTACAGCTAAAAATCAATATCGCGCGCGCAGATCGCAGACAAAAACACGGGAATCCGATACGAATACGGGAACGGATACCGCAAATCACGAACGCAGCAGATTCGCATTTCACGATGCAATATACACGCGGGAACAACTCGTGTGTTACGCGAACCAATATCGCGCGCAGATCGCAGACAAAAACACGGGAATCCGATACGAATACGGGAACGGATACCGCAAATCACGAACGCAGCAGATTCGCATTTCACGATGCAATATACATGCGGGAACAACTCGTGTGTTACGCGAACCAATATCGCGCGCAGATCGCAGACAAAAACACGGGAATCCGATACGAATACGGGAACGGATACCGCAAATCACGAACGCAGCAGATTCGCATTTCACGATGCAATATACATGCGGGAACAACTCGTGTGTTACGCGAACCAATATCGCGCGCAGATCGCAGACAAAAACACGGGAATCCGATACGAATACGGGAACGGATACCGCAAATCACGAACGCAGCAGATTCGCATTTCACGATGCAATATACACTGCGGGAACAACTCGTGTGTTACGCGAACCAATATCGCGCGCAGATCGCAGACAAAAACACGGGAATCCGATACGAATACGGGAACGGATACCGCAAATCACGAACGCAGCAGATTCGCATTTCACGATGCAATATACACGCGGGAACAACTCGTGTGTTACGCGAACCAATATCGCGCGCAGATCGCAAACAAAAACACGGGAATCCGATACGAATACGGGAACGGATACCGCAAATCACGAACGCAGCAGATTCGCATTTCACGATGCAATATACACGCGGGAACAACTCGTGTGTTACGCGAACCAATATCGCGCGCAGATCGCAGACAAAAACACGGGAATCCGATACGAATACGGGAACGGATACCGCAAATCACGAACGCACCAGATTCGCATTTCACGATGTAATATACACGCGGGAACAACTCGTGTGTTACGCGAACCAATATCGCGCGCAGATCGCAGACAAAAACACGGGAATCCGATACGAATACGGGAACGGATACCGCAAATCACGAACGCAGCAGATTCGCATTTCACGATGCAAAATACAAACGGGAACAACTCGTGTTTTACGCGAACCAATATCGCGCGCAGATCGCAGACAAAAACACGGGAATCCGATACGAATACGGGAACGGATACCGCAAATCACGAACGCAGCAGATTCGCATTTCACGATGCAATATACCCGTGGGAACAACTCGTGTGTTACGCGAACCAATATCGCGCGCAGATCGCGAACAAAAACACGGGAATCCGATACGAATATGGGAACGGATACCGCAAATCACGAACGCAGCAGATTCGCATTTCACGATGCAATATACACGCGGGAACAACTCGCGTGTTACGCGAACCAATATCGCGCGCAGATCGCAGACAAAAACGCAAGAACCCGCTATGAACTCGCTTCTCGGCCACACCGGTACCGCCGATCGCGCCGTGGATGCGCGATTCCCGTCGGACATCGCTTGACATCCAACGGAAATCGGGGGTGGGCGATGTTTCGGAATTTTCATGTTACAGATATTTAGCCAGAAAAACGGGATGGGCGATCTCTCGGGGGAGGGCGCCCTTACGGGATTTTACGGTAAATGATTATTGTATTGGCAAGCATTTGTGTGCTCACCACTGCGTGATGCGCATCAAAGACTCCAGGCTAGCGGTCGTAGCGTCAGTACTGCCACTGGAAAAGTTTGTTATCTACAGCAGAGACTGCAGGCGCTCCTTGCTGCAGACATAATTTTCCATTATGCACACCTCCACAAATATGAATTGCAACAATTCCTGAACCACTGACATCGACGCCCTGATCACGCAGCGAGGGTGTTTGCCAACTGTGCAAGTTTATTCTTTCTTAAATCGGGCGGCGGCTTGCGCCGCCATATGTCATTTGGAGAGGGCTCTCCAAGCAGCTGCGCTGTTCTCGGTTGCATGTATAGTCGCTAGATGGCATATCAACAGGTGCGGCAGCATACGGCAGCACTGCAGAATCGGCCACACACGTCGGGATCCAAGATTGGGAATCTGGGATCCCGACGAAGATTGGCACTTCGGTCAAACGGCATAAAAATGTGCAACTGCCGACAAAAAAACTTTTTTTATATATATACAGTTAAACCCGTTTATATCGAACTCGCAAAAAAACGTCTACCACTTCGATATAGAAGTTTTAATGAATTTTACTCTCAAAAATTCACTTTCTGCTGATATATTACACAATGAAATAGTCTTGCATCTTCTGCTGCTTTTTCTTCATTGCATCCGTAATAACAATATTTTTCTACGCTATCGACGGACTCCAAAATGCTGAGGCCGCTGCCTTCTATATTCGCGCATTAGCGCCGAACTGTGCCGAGAGCACGGAGCACGTCCGAGCAGGAGCACCTTCTCCTGCAGAGTGCCATTTTGCTCTGCAAGTTGGCTTTCCCCTAAGGCAGGTGGCTGCATTGGGGAAAAGCCAACTAGCAGAGCAAGCTGGCTTTTTTTAGGGGCGAAGCTCCTTAGGGGCTAGCCATGTCCGTATGTCCGTCCGCCGTAGGCCCGGCGTCGGGTGCTCGTGCTTCTGCTCATGAGATCACGTGCTCACGAGCACGTGAGCACATGCTCACGTGCTCGTGTAGGACAAAAAGAAAATTGGAAAAAAAAAGATGAAAACAATTATGAAAAAAGAAAAAGAAGAAAAAAAAGAGTAGGGGGTTCTGAGATGCCATCCCATCTGTCTGCTTAAAAAAAGAAAAAGAAGAAAACCACACATTCTCCTACTGACATGAATGAAAAGGCTCAAAGAAAAAGAAGGAAAAAAAGAGTAGGGGGTTCTGAGATGCCATCCCATCTGTCTGCTTAAAAAAAGAAAAAGAAGAAAACCACACATTCTCCTACTGACATGAATGAAAAGGCTCAAAGAAAAAGAAGGAAAAAAAGAGTAGGGGGTTCTGAGATGCCATCCCATCTGTCTGCTTAAAAAAAGAAAAAGAAGAAAACCACACATTCTCCTACTGACATGAATGAAAAGGCTCGGCATTCTGCGGCTCGGCGTCTACGCAGACAAGCACCACCAGAGCTTCGCCCCAATCAACATCATTCACCACGTGGAGATGCGGTCAATTTTTATTTCCGGGCGGCCGCGTCAACCGCCCGGAAGAATCTTTTTTGCGGACGGAGCGGGGAGAGGGAGCACGGAGCACCCTCTCCCCGCTCCCTCCGCAAAAGAGATTTTACTTTTCTTCTGGACAATCAACGCAGCCGCCCGGAAAAAAAAAAAAAAAAAAAAAAAAAGCCAGCGTGTTTTGCAAGCTAATGCGACCGCTCGCGTTGGAGGAAAGCCAGCTTGCAGAGCAAAACGGCGCTCTTGGCAGTTCGATATATCGGTAGCGGCTGCTATTTTTGATCGGTGTCGCCATACTTTTTTCTATATATTATCACTGTAGCATTACTGTGCACAAAAGTTGTTCAATATAAGGGATAATTCTATGTAAACGGGTTCGATATAGTCGGGTTTGACTGTATGCTATCGTTAATGCGTGTCCTTTCAAATGTGCTGACATACGTGCAAAATAAAAAAAATTGCGCGCATTGCCCAAACCGAGCGTTTAAAAAAGTAATTCAACTTGGAACAGAGCGGCGCATCCTCAATGGCGTGAGCAAAACAAAAATATACGCAAGCGTGCGTGGTGGCACTCTCCGTCTCTCTGCTTCCGCCGCCGCTGCCGCGTGGCACGTTCTCGCTTTAGGCATGTTAACCCCAAAGCGAGGGAAAAGACAGAGAACAGAAAGCTCCAAAAGCTCCATTTTGAAGCCTTTGGAGCTTTGGATGGACAACAAAGCTTCGTCTTGGAGCTTTGTGTTGTCCGTCCTGTTTTTTCTCTCGCTCGTGGGTTACCATGTCAGTATGGAACCAGCTCGCGTGCACACTTGCTTTAGTTTTGGTTTTGGGTCCAAATAATTTGTTAGTGTGTAACCTTGTGTCTAGGTGGCGCTGCGTGACCACATTGCTGCGTATAGGCTTTCTACGCAGCAACATAGTCACATGGCACCATCTAGACACAAGTTTTCACACAAACAAATTATTTGGACCCAAAACCGAGAATGTGTGGCGCGGTGGCAACGAAGGCGGCACAGCAGTGGTTTGAATTGTCGCCGCTGCCGCGGTACAGTGCAATCCATTTACAACGATACCAGATACAGTAATCCCTCGTTATAATGAAGTCAACGGGACCGCAAAAAAATTCTATATAAGTCGTAATTCGATAAAAGCGATAGAGCCAAAAAAAAACGTGCCAGCAGCCTTGAAGGTGGACAGGAACGCTACGGGTACTACTCTGACCGTATATTTAATTAGACAAACCTTGGTTATGAACATCTCGTGGCAGCTTTACCGAGTAAAAAATAATTAAGTGGAGTTTGCCGATAATTTCATCCGGGCATCAGTGCTCCTCGAACTGCTCCAGGCATCACAAGAACACAGTCACCGCCGCTGCACTCCACTTCATTTTGAAGGAGCCGTGGGGTGTTTCACGTATCCGCAGTCGTCGGCATTTCCCGAGGTGCCTCTCCGATATCGCTTTGTGTTTACCCTGTTCGCACGCAAGGTCTACGATCGCAGCATCCGTGGCAGGAGCAACAACTGGAATGTCCGCGTCGACAAGCGCAAACAAATCAAAGTTATCCTCGGTGGCTTTGCCAACATGTTTTCACACACTCCTGTACAGATTGCTGCAGCTCTGGGAATCGTGCGACGGCTTGGAAAGCATGCTCATAAAAGAAAATTCTACGGTTGCAAAGCAGTTGGCGATCTTTCATCTTCGGGTCGCTGGGCGCGCCGAAGATGCCCGCGTCCCCACGTCGGCGCATCAACATCGGAAGCGGCGCTCTGCGCGCTCCGCCCTCCGTCACCCGTTTACTCCGTTTTCTTGTTTGACGTCTTCCCAGTGCCGTTTGCCTCGGTGGAGAAGGGGGAAGGTACGCAAGAGTCTGTGTGCGCCCCCGTGTAGGCTTGCATGCTTTCGGCACCACATCCTTCATAATAAGTGTGGTTGCCCGCTGATAAGCATAGAATGATCCAGCTAAAAATGCGTGCGTTTCGGTCAGGACCACATTGAACTTCGACAAAAGCGATAATTCGAAAGAAGTGACTTGTTATAACGAGGGATTACTGTATAACGATGTACTGCTTATAACGATCAGTTTCTAGAGTTTCCAGACCAGAAACGCTCAATTTCTAGTCAAGATACACCAATAATTGGCTATAACTATTTAATTTTCGTGTTTTCTCATTGGATTGCACTGTATATCCCTTCTCTACGCGCATCACTTGAGAGTGACAATTTACGTGAAGTCGATTACTTTTCACCTAGAAAACTCGTAATGCTGGCCAATTTTGCTCTGTAGGGCCACGAAATTGCTTCGTTAAACGAAAATATTTGCTAAGTAGGAATGCGTTGTAGTAGTCAAAGGAACACATTGAACACATAGGAGATTGGCTGGGACTTAGTTTTACTTCATTAAACGGGTGTTTTCATAGTAGTTCTTTATAAAGGCGTTTGACTATAGCATCTTTTTTCTCATTATGTGACCTTTGTAACCCTAAGCCCTATTTAAGCATGTCAGTAATTCAAACAAATGAGCAGTGTTTGATTGACCGCTCAGTTTTCCTTTAATTAAGTAAAACATGAAAGTCATACTTGAAAGCCATCAGACGCAAAAGCCTAGCTTGAGGAAATGCTTCATCACTCATTTTATCAAAGTGGCCTTTATCTCGGTTGTTACGGTAGTAACCACATAGCATGCGATAGTGCTGCAGTGTAGCTTTGACATTGCGCACAATGTAGCAAATATGGCAATTTGGTTCTCTTAGACTATCTAGAAGAACACAAGTAAAATAGTAGCATGCTCTGCATATTTTGTGGTCTCTGTTTTAGGGGTACCGATGTCTGCAAGATGAGCTGAGCATTTTGGGAGTTCTAGCTGGGTTTTTTATCCAAAATTGTAAGTCAGCCAGTAGAGGGGGCTTCACTCAAGGAAGGCGTCTCCTCCCGGGGTGTGCAGGCGGGAGCCCAAGTGGAAAGCCAGGACGCACAGCTGTACACCCCGCTGATGCGGGCGGTGGATGAGCGGCGGATCTCTGTGGTGCACTACCTGCTCAAGGTGGGAGCAGACCCCAAGGCCAAGGTAAGTGCCTGTGATGTGGTGGCATAGGTCGGCATTTGGAAGCCCACCCGCTCACTTACCACTACATTAGCCCGTCATATTACCGTATTTGCACGAATATAACACGACTACGAATATAGCGCGAGGGCAAGTTTTGATGTCCTCAGAAAGAAAAAAAAAAAAAACATTATATTATAAAGCTAGTCAAAGCTGCATAAAGTTATCGCAGTCAAGGGCGTGGCAGAAGTGAAAAGAAGATGGATACGAAAAATGTCAGTTTACGTTTTGACTGCACTCATTCTCACTGCTCAGGTTCTGTCGCATTTGCAATCCACTTGGTGACTTCGCAGATATGCAGCAGCACGGCAATGCTTGTCTAGTAGTACCTTTTTTTCCCCTGTGAGTTCCTCGGCCGCTTGCAAACAAAGCAACGCACAAAGTAGAAACACCACACGCGAACACCAGACCACACAGGAGCAGAATCTACAAAATGCACAGGCAGAACGAAGATTGCTGGACCCACGATCACTCTCATTCTTGTTCTGGCCCTCTGCATAAACAAACGCCTTGTGTCGCACGATTGCTTAAACATGGTCGGTGGACTTGGCTTGGCTCGTATTGACTTGGCTTGAATTGGCCAGTGCCCGCATTCTCGCGTGGCGCGCTGCATTTGTCCGGCGTGCTTTTTGGCGTGTGGTGTACAGACACAAAAGCAATAAAAATGCTTTTTATTTTTTTTATTCCCCCCTTAATTAATAAATTCCCTCCCACACTCCCATTTCTTTTCCCACGCCGATCTCCTGCATTCAGCCGGAGGAATGGGCTTTTCCCGACTCGCACGCCTCGTGGCTGAACTCAATTCCGAATGCAACGCGAGGCGTGTTTTGGAGCACATAATTTCGAAAAAAAAACTCTCGTTACATTCTCGTTACAATTGTCACAAAGTGATCTACATCCTGAAGTCACGGCCCTCCGCACCACGCAGTTCACCCGCGTCAAAAACGTTTCCCCCATCGCATCACCGCTGACACGAAGTCACCATCATTTCGACATACGGCAGGAGACGGTGCAGCATAACGGGAAAGGCAGCAAGGTGTGCGAGTCTTTGCGCGCAGCACCAATTAGCTCGCTTTTGTGTGCTCTGACCACTGACCCTGGATTGCCCAGTCGGCAGAGCACTTGACTCACAATCTCAAGGTGGCCAATTCAAATCCTGCCGTGGGACTGAAGTCTTTTATATGGTTCCCCATGGGCTTTTCCGTGTCGGTTTTTCATTACAGCCAGGCGTTGCAGAACTCCGCGAAAGTCGCCCGATAAAATTAATTCTGCGTTAACATGAAAGAGCGCCGTGCGAGTTCTACTTTCTTCCATGTTGCCTTTTGTGTGCTCTATACTTGCTGGTTTAGGAATTTACCAGAATTCACAAAGTGATTCACCATTTCATCGGGAGCTTGTGAAAGCTCAGGGCAATCAGCACGAATCCAACATGCTTATTGCCTCTGACATGTGTGCTCAGGCATAATACACTGCCTTCACCCTTCTACGCTCGTGTCTCGGTAATATGGATGCCTCCGTTCCCCAGAAAAATTGTCCATAGTGCGAGTCGTCCATAATAACAAATCGGGGTCAAAGCACACTCATCAACGAGCGTAGCAACAACAGCAAAAGCGGCATTCTTCTCTCTGCCGCTTGTGTCTTTAACAGCACTGCGTGCACTTAGTCAGTCATGTGTCCTTTTCCGATGTGCTGATTGGCTCACTTGGACGGTAGCGTTTGCCGTTTCCCAAGTTACGTTTAAAAGGAGTATATAGGAGAAATCGCTTTTTGGGTCAAGAGCTTTTCTCTTACAGTGAGGTGACCTAGCTGCTTTAGGGTTCATTCTTCTTTGCTCCTGGTTGTAGATCATGCACAATCTCGAGCAGCAATAGACTGCAATCGGTAATGACCCATTTGACGTAGAAGACAAAACAGAAACATCTCTTGGTGCGCAGCTCTTATCGCAAGACCCGCGTCAAATGTTCGGGTGCACGCTGTGATCTCTTAGGTTCGCTGATATCTCAGGACAGTTTCTGGACGTTTGTTTGTTTTTTTAAACTTCAGTAGTGACGTCCATAATAACGAGACAAACATGCCTGCATTTACCCAATTCGTTCCCAAAATAGCTGTTAATAGACTGGACTGTGGATTTTCTTATTAATGGGGCAAAAATTGCACGGTGAACAATTAGTCACCGAAAAATTTGTCCATAATGCGGGACGTCCATATAAACGAGATATGACTGTATAATACTTCCTAACTGAAAAATGGAAGAAGATACTATACAAACAA
Organism: Ixodes persulcatus; assembly: GCA_013358835.2. Taxonomy (NCBI): domain Eukaryota; kingdom Metazoa; phylum Arthropoda; class Arachnida; order Ixodida; family Ixodidae; genus Ixodes; species Ixodes persulcatus. The sequence goes on along the minus strand of JABSTQ010009654.1, from coordinate 1,653,455 downwards.
GGAAAATGAATTTGAGTTGAAGTAATTCACATTGAGATATGATAGCACAACGGTTTGAGTTACCAACTTGTGGTAAAAGGGGAAAGTTGGTGTGGGGGAAGATCTTTATGTATAGTCACCCAATGGTGGTCAAATTTGTTGTTTCGATGTTTAGACGGCGGGACATTGGCCTGCCTCGAAAGAATGTTTCATGTCTCCTGTAGGAGGGCAATTTAGTCAGTGCTGTACAGCTGCTAACATGGGGTCTTTAACTTGCATCAGGCAGTATACTAGTAATGTCACGAGCGCATGCCAGTATGAAGCTCATCGAGATCAAAATGGGCAGGTGCGGGGTATGCATGAAATAACCCTTCTCTTTCGTTTACTTCCCTGGTGCTCAGGGTGAAGATGGCATGACATGCCTTCACCTGGCAGCTCGCTGTGGGAGCCTGGATGTGTGCAACATTTTCCTTGGCCTGGACATTTTTCCTATCAATGTGCAGGTGAGGGTCTTTGATTCCATGTGCCCAACCACAGAAAGAAGGCAAAGGAGTGCGCTGAAAGTTCAGGTTCAGCACTCTTACAATTTGATTCCGTTTTTTTTAGTTTGTTGTTTTGGGAACATTTTTAATGCTGTGTTTAGTCTTCGAAGAAGCTTAAAGTTTTTTGGGGCATATGGTTCCACTTTGGTATTTTGTAATACAGTGGACGGCAATTTGAAGTCGATGCGGATGATGAAACGCATAAAATTAAGCCAGCTTTGAATAAAGAACACAACTGAACAACATAATTTTTTTTGGTAAAACATATTTGATTTTTATTTGATTTGTTGATGCTGATGCACCACAGTTAGCAAGCTCTGAAAATCACAAACACATCTAAGCGTGCCATTAGTGATCTCTTTCCTCTGGTACTATACCACTGCCAGCGCAGTTCCTATCTCAGTGGCATTTGGAGCTGGGAGCGGCAGTTTGTTGCCAGGGATATCACATTTGCTTGCACCATACTAGGCCTAACTTCTCGTAGGATTTCACTCTCAGAAAATGAACCGCGAACCATGAGACGTTTGTCAGTGTGCTCGTTGAACGAAACATCCCCAAGAGCTTTTTGCAGTTTGCTCCCAATAAGCAAATCCCCAGGGCCAACTTTGTCAGAGATCTCCAGCCTCGCTGACTTTACCGGCAGTCTCACACCTGCAGGGGCAGAAGCAGTTTGCGGCAACTTGATGACACACTTGTACGGGCATGTCGAGAGCACTGAGCACATTCACCTTGTATTGTGCAACATCGTCCATGCACAAGATGATTTTCTAAAATAGAAGTGCTGAATTTATCTACATAAGGTACAATTCAGGGTATGTTGTTTACGCCACCTCTTTTGAATTCCTATTCAGGATGACGGTGGTTGGACGCCACTGGTCTGGGCCTCGGAGCACCGTCGTGTTGAAATAGTGCGGCTGCTGCTCTCCAAGGGAGCCGATCCAAACATCAGGGATGGCGTAAGTACAGCGCAGTTGTCTCTCATCTTTTTACAGCGAAGCTGTTATGCGCTAGGATCTGGGAACAAATGCGTCCCCGGATGTTGACAGAAAACTCCTCATTGGTCGTGGCAAATATGAATAAATGAAAATAAAAAGAGGGGCAACCAGCGTGAGTCAGCCTTCCTTGGCATTATTAGATAGTGAAGTACTGATCGCTTGTTATCATCTCTAGACATTGTCCTCGAGGTCGTCCCAGAAGTCGTCCGATAGATAGTGCTCTAGGCGGCGTCCTCGAGGTTGTCCTACAAGTCGTCCTTGAGGTCTTCCTAGACGTCGTCCTCGAGGTCGTCCTAGAAGTCGTTCTCGAGGTTGTCCTTGAGGTCGTCCAAGAGCTCTAGGCATCGTCCTCCAGGTCGTCCTAGAAGTCGTTCTTGAGGCTGTCCTAGACTTCGTCCTCGAGGTCGTCCTGGAAGTCATCCTCGAAGTCGTCCGAGAGGTCGTCCTAGACGTCGTCTTCGAAGTCGTCCTAGACGTCGTCCTAGAAGTCGTCCTTGAGGTCGTCTTAGGTGTCGTCCTTGAGGTAGTCCTAGAAGTCGTCTTTGAAGTCGTCCTAGATGTCGTCCTTGAGGTTGTCCTAGACGTCATCCTTTAGGCATCGACCTAGACAACAAAAAAATAACAGCTTCGCTGGTCCTCCATCTTCACGTAAAGTGGAAGGGCGCTACAATTTTAATTTTATTTCATTTGTTTTTTTTTACCATGCAAGGGTTGAAGGGGTAGGGTAGTAGGCCCGGTCGCTTCGTTTTTTTTTTTTTTTTTGTTGATTTGTGGGTTGTGAAATGTTTTGAACACAGGTTGTACAACATTGTTATTTTGTTAAAAGTGAACTCGGATCCTATATCGGCATTCTGCTGTACTGTGAGCCTGTCTTCAACATGCAAGGCTGTACCTCTCTTATGCAACATGCAAGACTGTACCTTTTTTACAGCAGAGCTGTTAAGGGCTAGTTTCTCCAGTATCGTGTCCACGGGCAAACAAATGTCGACACAAAACTCGGGACAGCTACCACCATCTATGAGCGATGACGGCAACCAGACAACCCGCTTGCCGGTTGTCTGGTTGCTGCCTCCACCTTGCCTCCCCACCAACACCCTCTGAGCTGGACAGAGTGAGCCAACGCTCTCAGGATGCTTGAGACTGCGCTCTTGCCCCTCCCCGTCTGACACGTAAATAGCGCCGTCCCCTCGCAAATAGCAAGCGCTCGCAGATTTGAAACTTGGAGCAGCCGGTCTCGGTGGTAGAGCGGCCGATCGATGGCTCTCGGGTACACAGTGCAGCAGGCATAGCTGCTCTGCTGGCTAGCATTTTTACCGCGCGGCCGCTGTTCTGGCGCTGCTCCGGCTGTTCTTTTCACCGCCTCTGCTTTCCGACGCCTCGCCAACCCCGCGTGCATCGCGAAACTCGTCGCGCTGGACGAGCGCAGCTCATATGTACTGCCTTAGCCGATAAGGATAAGGCAACCGACCGATGTACCCTTCCCACAATATAATAGGCACGTCCCCAAGTAAGAGTCATTTTTCACACATCTTGATCGCAACTTGGAGCGTTTGGCGGGGACGTCGACACCTCGGCACCGTGTTGCATCGCTTCGCCGACCTTCAAACAGCTCGTAACGAGGCTCGTAACAGCACCACACCCCCTCCGACATTCTCGGAACTTTTTATCATCGAGTGCTGCTGGCAGAATCGCTTTCGTGGCTGCCACAACATCGCTAGTGCAAACAAATATTGAAACTGAAATGTTCGAAATGACCACGGATCAGATGTCTCCAAAACAAGCGGCGCAGAGAAATTCTCCAGATCGCTCGACGCTCTTTGTCACTTTCCTACGTGTCTGTTGGAGCCACTCAACGAGCGCTCCACCGGCTCCAGATCTACAGGCGGCACAGGGGGAGATAGCCCACATCTCGTGAACTGTACAGGAATCCGCTTGTGGAGCACGCGCCGAGCGCTTTCTATTTTCCGGGGGAGGGGTCTATAATATGAACCTATCGGCGAAGAAGGGTAGACCACCACGATGGGGCTCCGGACACGGGAGTAGCGAATGAATGTTTTCTTTCTGGACGCAGGAGGAGAACACGGCCCTTCACTGGTCCGCCTTTTCTGGCAACGTGGAGATCTCGTGGATGTACCTTCAGCGGGGTAGCGACGTCAATGCCGTCAACGAACACGGAGACACTCCTCTGTGAGTTTGATTAGATGGAGTGCAGCCACGAGGGAACGCCGTATTTACTGGGTTGTGTCGGTGGGCCACTTACCAACAAACCCTTTCCTTTTGTTTTAGGCACATAGCTGCCCGACAGGACAACTACGACGCAGTTGTGTAAGTGGTCGTCTGATTTTCGCTCGTTGTTGCTGGGGGCCTTTGAGCTTCTACTCACGATAGAAGGTGGATTCTGAAGCTGTCCGTCTGAGAACCCAAGCTGTGTCCTTGGCCTCCAGAGCAGCGACCCGGTACACGTGCGGGGAGAGTGCTTCTGGACCCGCGTGGTCCGAGCTCTGCATTTGAACGTCTGCATCGAAACGGCCCCACCTGCCGACCGAGCTGCCGGCTGCCTCGGCGGCTCAGTGGCTAATTGAGGATACGTAGCCAACTGAGGATCCGTAGCCATTCCAATGAGGATCATTTCAATGAGGATCATTTCAATGAGGACCATTTCAATGAGGACCATTTCAAACGAGGATCCTCAGTTGGCCAGTTCGAATCCCACCCAAGCTGTCCTCAATTTGATGGAGTCTCATTACGGAGAAGGTGCCGAGCAACTAAGGTTTTGGTCGAACGTCGAGATATCCGCGGGTGATCTAAATTAGTTGTCAGTCTTTTGCTGCCGCGGCATGCGAAATGCCCTTCGTTTGTCGGACGGATAAGTCAGTGCCGTAGCCAGGCTCGCATGCTCACGGTGATTCCGCTCCTGCACGAAATGCGCCATTTTGCACCAGAAGCACTTTCCTGCGCCAGCCTGATGGAAATCCACCGCATTGCGCCAAGTCGCACCGAATTGAGTAGAGAGTTGTGCCACCTATCCTAGCCATGTGCAACCTGAGCCGTGGCAAAATGAAGGTAGCTGTGCTGTCACCCGGATCAGGCGCTTCTTTCCTAGACAAATGCGAGCCTTTCCGAAGACATGACTAAGCTGGTAGGCATAAAAAAAAAAAACGGAAAAAAAAGCTTAAAAAAACACTAACACCCCCCCCCCCCCCAATTTTTTTTTTTTTTTTTGTCATGCGATTTATTATAGTGTCAGAAGACTACCCAATCAATATTTTGCTATAATTTGACATATATTTTTAATAAAGTAAAAAAAAAAATGCCACTGCTTGAAACTGGAACTGGAACTGAACCAGGGAAGAAGACGAAATACAGAGGAGAAAAATACCAAAAATTACATGCTGTGCAACTTATTTTTTTCTTAGAAAACATGTTTTTGCAGTTTTTTTAGAAGCCACAAAAAATGGGTATCATATTCTTTGTCCATTTCTAGTATTGAGTGTATGCCTTTGATGACCCACGACTTCGATTATCTTTGGTGGTTGTGTCTAAACCATAGAAAACAGCACGTGACCACGGAGAAGAGAGTGAGCCTGAATCAAACCGGCCAGTTCTCAATCAAATGTATTTAAATGAAAAAAAAAAAAAAAATCTTTCGAGTTGCAAATTGTGTACTGGGTAGCAGGCACGTAGCCAGAATTTTGTTTCGGGGGGGCCCGCCCATGACAAAATGTTGTATGAGGGGGAGGGGGGAAAGGAGGTCCCAGCAAAATCGAAGATTTCAGGGGGGGGGGCCCGGGCCCCATGGGCCACCCCCCTGGCTACGTGCCTGCTGGGTAGTTAGGCTCTCATATGTCATGTACAAGTAAAAGCCTTGGCGAGCATAGATACCCTGTCAGTGTCCCTTTAAGTGTTGGGCCTTTGATAGGTTCTTTTCATTGAAAATGAAACAATGTACGGTAAGTTGCGTCAACAGTTGTGTCAGTATTTTTTTATCTGAGAAAGATCTGTTTTTAGTAATTCCTTACATTGGTAAATTTTTTGTAGTTAAGCTTGTGGAGACCAACATTACCAAATAAGTTAAACTCTACAGTAAAAAAAAAAAAAGCTTTGCAGGAGGTTTGCAAAATTTAAAATTCTCTTAACTAAATTTAGGTGATTATAAGAATTCATAACTGCATGCTCAAAAGTACTTTGGAAAGTGATATTTAGGTGCTCAAAAGGGCTCCAAATTTCACGTTTATGTGCTCCAAAGTGCTCCAAAAGCTATTTTTACATGCTGCTCGAAAGCACTCCGAAATTCGTTTTCAGGTTCTCCAAAAATTGCTCCAAATCACAGTTTTGCAGTAGCCTCACCATGCTCAACCAATGAAGGCTTATGAGGCTGAACCCCACCTCCAGCTGTCCAAGTCTTAGAGATCGCAGCCAGCTCGGAGATGTTGAACTGTCAACATCAGCGATGCGTATATTTGACTGCATTCATTGTTTTGTGCTTAGGTTACTGATGAACCACGGGGCCCAACTGGATCTGGTGAACAAGAGCAAGGACACCCCCATTGCTGTGAGTGCCAAGAGCAGCAAGTCACGTAGATGAGCCAGGAAACTGATAATGCCTGTTGTGACAAATTGTCACAATTGGGCTTGTGAAACGAGACCTCATCTGGGAGAGATGCCCTTACAACCTTTTCTGGCCTCGTTGCCTCTTTATTGTTACTAGAGACCTCAAGAATTGAGGAAGCAAGTACAGCCGACAGAAAAAGAAATTGGCCCCAGTAATTGCCGGTCAAATAGGCAAAGTCATTCATTGCAGCACTGTAGTTGGGCAAACACATTGGCAGCGATGCTGATCGGACTAATATATAAACTAAAATAATTAACTCATTCGCATAATTAATGCACAAAAATATTGTGCATTAGTTATGCAAGTAAATCAGGTATTTCCATTTTACAGCGGAGCTGTTAAGTGCTAGGTTCTCGAGAATCGTGTCCACCAGCGAAAAAATGATGACACCGAACTTTAGACAGCTACCGCCATCTATGATCGACGGCGGCAACCAGACAATTGGTTGCCGCTAGGAAGAAAATCGGGAGCGGAACGAGCGGCGATGTGCGCAGTAGCGCGAATGGTTCCGCAACCGCTGCGAGGCCGCTATCGGCTTAAGTTCCACTGCATCTAGCGCTTCAGATTCCCTTGCGAAAGAAGAGCCGATCGCTTGCCTGGAAAGCCATTGTCGAGAACAGAGCTAGAGCTCCGCTGCTCTTCCTTCTTCACCAGAGTGAAAAGGCTGAATGTTTTTGTTCTTAAGGCCAGTGTGGAGTAGTGGGCTGCGAAAGACAGTAATTGTTTTCAAAGCTGCCTTTGCACTCAATGCCCTTTTGTCATGACATACTGTAAACAACATATTTTTCGTGGGCTCAATATTTCGCGATTTAGGTCAAAGCTGAAGTTTTGGAATAATTCGTGGGTTCCAATTTTCGCGACGCAGTGGCATCTCAATATAGGTTCCAATGTGTTTACATTTTACTGGAATTGTTCGTGGGACCTATTTTTTGCAAATTGTAGACGATCCGCGAAATTCGCCAAACTTAGGTCCTTGCGAAAATTAAGTTGTAGTCTTGTGCGAATAGTGGATTTTGAGTTCGAAGCGAATTCGAAGCGAATAGTGGTTTTGGCCGAATATTTTCGAATCGAATATCGAATAGTTTTTCCACACCTTTCACTATCATTGCATAATGCTTAGATGAAAACCCAGCTAAACTTGTGAAGGTTGTTCCACTTGTTCATTTACAAGCCAAGTTTAATCTATCTATATTTATGAACTGTGAACTAAGAAGGTCTGATGTCTTGGGATGGCAAGTAAACGACAGATTTGAAATAAAATGAGTCCTGTAGAGGGGGGGGATGGCCAACTATACCCAATTGAGTGAATTTACAAATCTTGCTATATAAAATATTCTTTCTTTAATCTCGAGTTAAGAGAGAATGAATGGCGCATGATGAATGCAGGCTGTAAGGACATCTCTGCCCAACATAGTATACTCTTGCATAACAGTAAGTTTAATTTTGAAACTTTTACTATAATGTAGATATACATGCTCACAAAGTTTCCATTTATTTTTTAATGTATGCTTTAAATGTATGCTTTTCTTCCAAGCACGCAATGGCGATATTCATACTTTTCCAAGTGTTTATCGCGGCAGATTACCCCGTTGAGTGGGCTTCTTACCGAGCACCGATGTGATGCAGAGAAGCAACACCCGCGGAGCTCGCTTTTGCGGATATTGCTTCTCCGCAGTGCTCCGGTGCTCGCTAAGAAGCGCACTCAACGGGGCTAACCCGACGCAATCAACACTTCGAAAAACGCGAATAGTGCAGTTCTTCTCGAAGCGAATATCGAATAATGTATTATTCGAAACTACTATTCGAAATTCCGAATATTCACACAACCCTATTAAATTGTTTACAGTACATGGCTGCATCTGAGAGGCACATATTTTACCCCTTATTTTTTTACTTTGTGAGCACATAAGCTAATTGAAATTCTTCAAGGTTCTATAAGAACTTATACCCTCTTATGTTTCATTGGTGAATTACTGTAAATGATGGGTCTTTCAGAAGGCCTACTTTAAGGAAGATGACTGTTGACTAGAGAATCCCCCAAGACACGACAAAGGTTCAGCCTCGCTTCTGGTGCCTCTCCATCAGTGTAGTTCCCCTTGCCACAGTTTTGTCGTTACGATAGCTGGTTCCTTGTACTCCTCTTTTGTGGTTAGTTGTGCATGCAGGTTCCTTGCTGTACTGGTGGTCCACAGTAGTATGTCATTACAGAATAAGTGTCTTCTTTGAGGGAAATGACTGAGTAAGCAGGATTGTTTTACAGTGGAACTGTTAAGGGCTGGTTTCTTCAGTTTTGTGTCCGTCACCAAATAAATGTCGACACAAAACTCTGGACAGCTACCTCCATCCATGAGCGACGGTGGCAACCTTTCCAGCCTTTCTACTCTGGTTTTCATCAGAGTGGAAAGGCTGAATTTCTCTAGGCGTCGTCCTAGAGGTCGTCCTAGATGTCGTCCTTGAAATCGTCCGAGAGGTTGTCCTCGGAGTCGTCCTAGAAGTCATCCTTGAGTTCGTCCTAGACGTCGTCCGAGAGGTCGTCCTTGAGGTCGTCCTAGACGTTGTCCTCGAGGCCGTCCAAGGAGTCGTCTTTGAGGTCGTCCTAGACGTCGTCCTTGAGGTCGTCCTAGACGTCGTCCCTGAGGTCGTCCGAGGCGTCGTCTTTGAGGTCGTCCTAGACGTCGTCCCTGAGGTCGTCCGAGGCGTCTTCCTTGAGGTCGTCTTAGACGTCGTCCCTGAGGTCGTCCTAGACGTCGTCCTTGAGCTCGTCCTGGACGTCGTCCTCTATATTTCGTTTCACCTTACGTTGTACCGCAGCGAAGGCTAGAGGCGCGAGCTCATAGCGTTGGCAGCTGCTCTTAAGTCACGAGAGCTTGTGCCGCCGGGATGTGCCCCAGAGCAAGGAGCTCGCGCTTGTAGCCTTTCCTGCGGTACATCATAAGGTGAAACAGAGTATAGGCATCGCCTTTGAGGTCGTCCCACCATATACAGCTTCACTGGTCTTCCTTCTTCACCAACAGCTTGACCTTAGTGTCTAGCTACGAGAGGCCCCCAATTCCTTTTGTCGCTAAACAAAGGGTGTTCGCCCGCAAAATTACTGTACCGTATTCTCTTGGTTCGTAGCCCTCTTTTCCGGATTGCGAATTCTTGTTTACAATGTGCTTCATCGTTTCCTTTGTGATGACAGTGTTGCAAGGATGAGAAGTCGCAGAGCTTTGCCCTCCTCACCATCAACCAGGAACTGGCTCGCATCCTCAAGGACAAAAACCAGAAGACTGAGCGTGTCCTGCACAAGTGGGTCCTTTTCTGTGTTCTCCCTAACATGTGCTTGCTCAGAACCTGCCTAGCCCAATTATGCAGGGTAATTAATTTTTATTCCAACAGAACTTTTGAAAATATGGGGTGACGGTTAGAGAAGTTATGTCTTCACCTTATGTTTATCAGGCTCGGCAGACATTGGATGAGGGGATAATCATCATGCTATGTTGACTAATTAATTAAAATTTCTTAATTAACATTTTTTATTGGTTTTAGGGTTTATGTTGGAATTTCAGTATTGACAACAATTACTATGGAAGCAAAGTACAAAAAAAGATTATGATTTAAAAAAAATTTCTAGTAAATCAAATATATTTGATTTAAATCCGATGAATTTGATTTAAATCACTAGCTATAAAATAGTGCTTCTTAATCACTAGATGTATTTTTAAACACAACGGACTGGATGATTAATCTGTCCGATCACTGAAAACAATACGCAAGAAAGAATTACTCCAAATTTGAAGTACAGTTTAATCAACAACTTTTTATTGAGTAAACCCTGCCATAGTAGAAGACAAACAGCATAATGATTTTAGTTAATGAAAAAGCTTTATTTGATTCTTTTTCCGTTCTGATTTTGCTGCAGTAGGACATGTACGTAGCTGACAAGAAAGTGAACGAAAGCGCACCGTTCCAATTTGCTCAGCCTGATAGAAATCGTTCTTGCTTGATGATTCCTTCATTCAAATACAAAACAAATGCACATTTATGTATTTATTTATTTATTATACATACCCTCAAGCGCCGAAGCATTAACATAGAAAAGGTAAAATCATAAATAAACAATACATTTTAAAAAATATGTATTTTCTAATGATTTATTTTAGTAAATGTTTGATTTAAATCATCATAGTAAAACCAGTCTAATTTAAATCAAGATTTAAATAATGATTTAAATCATCCTGATTATTATTCTTCACCCTGAGTGGAGGCCAGACCAATTTAAAGAATTTGTAAAAAGTTAATGATTTTTTAAATATTATAATCAATCATTTTTCGTGTTTTCTCGCCCGATTTAAAAATTTCGCTCAAACCACTGTGACGCTTGGAAGGGCAAGTCATTTTAGTCATGTCGTCACTTGTGTCGTCGGCTCACCCACCAAGGACGCGCTGCCGAGATAGGGACGACTGGAATGAAACGACTATGTCACTCTTCCTAGCGTTATTCTGGACAGAGCTTGTGACACTCTCTTTTTTGTCCTTGTCCCAGTCGCACTGTTTTTTAAGCATAAACTCTTACCAACTTGCGCAGTTATCTGTCCTGCACAAAAGTTGATTGGTTAGTATTTTCGCTTCGCTATATTCGCTTCTTCGTTGTATATGAACTCGTACAAATGACAAAAAAAAATAAAAGATGACGGGTTGTTACGAACACATGTTTATCGAGCCTGCAGAAAGCGGTCAAGGCTTCCCTGCACGCGTCCTCTGCGGTGCTTGAGCGAAGTAGACTTTCGTGCAAGAGCGACCTCACCGACCAGATGCCGACGCGGATCACGAAGCAAACAAAGAAGCTCGCACGGCACCGATTTCGCACTCAAGCTCAAGTATAGAGATCCTAGATGTGGGGCAACTGCTTAGTCGGGGTCACAGGTTTGTGGGCCACATTGGCAAAACGAGCTGCAACATGCAAGGAGTCGAAACTCAAAAGCGTTCACCTTCTGCAAACGTGTCCGCCTCTCCGCCCAGTTTCCTTGCCACACTGGCCATGCGACAATCAAATGCAGGCATACTTACTGCTCCCTCTCTTAGATCTAGGCTCTTTCAGTTACCTCCGTCGGAACGTTGTCGCTAGCACTCGGAACGCCCCGATCGGCATGCCGCAACGGCTTCTCCGCGTGCGATGCGGTAAAGCCGCTTCCCGGATAAGGAGCGGTGAGCAGACGATGTTGCAGAGACTGCCGCCGGTGGCCTTTCCAGCATCTTCTGCAACCTGTTCTAGGTGGTTTCTTGGCCACGGCAGCAAAGTGCGGCAGTCCGAGATTTAGTAAACTTTCTGAATTTTATTATTTTTTCAAATTATCGCAAAATTTCTCTTCGCTATATCCGCTGGAGACGCTCAATTTCCTTCGCCAAAAACAAATACAAATCCATTGAAAAAGTGTAAATGGGAATGGGAAATAGTGATCGCTTCGCTGTAGCCGCTATTTCGTTATAACCAACTTTGTTATAACCGGCCTCGACAGTAGTTGGTCTGGCCTTTAACAGTAACTGCCATCAATGCTGCAATTGCAACATGACCCCTAGAACAGATAGTTAAAAAATTAATTAACGTATTAGAGTTAATTAGTCAACATAGTGTGACGATTATCCCCTCATCCAATGTCTGCCAAACCCACTGATCTCTATGTCTATTTGCTGGATCGCGTTTGACCAGCTCCACCTATGGACGGGAATGCGGCCACGGTCGGCCATCTTTTTGGTAGAGTTATATCATCTCTAGCTATCATAGTAATCTGGCGGACAGCGCAATGGCGGCAGGCCGCCATAAAATAGCCGTAGATCTAGTACACTGTACCGTGGGTGATATTTAGTGCTTGATTGAAGTTGTTCGACGAAGCAGATTATTGAAACCCGGCGTAAACGGTAGCCTCATCTTTGAGGACCCGCCGAAAGTTCTACGAAAGCGCAGCACCGGGGGAAAGTAGCGCAGCTCGCATCGAAAGCAGACTCCGTACCGGCGTCTGCTTTCGATGCTTCTTTCGATGCAACTTTCGATGCGTGCTGTGCTGCTTTTTCCCCGGTGCTGCGATTTCGTGAAACTTTCACCGGGTCCTCAAAGATCGGGCTACCGTTCACGCCGGGTTTCAAAAATATGTTTCGTCAAACAATTTCAATCAAGCACGAAATATCACCCACGCTATTTTGATGGCAGCTTGCCACCACAACTGCCAAAACGCCGTCTGCCATGGATGGATGATAGTGGCTGCAGCAGCTGTACCTTGGCTAGAGGTGATATAACTCTACCAAAAAGGTGGCCGCCTTCGCGGAGCGGGCAAACGCGATCCAGCAATTGAGATAGAGATCAGTGGCCAAACCCGATGTATACATGGCAAAGACAGAACTTGTCTAACCCTCACCCTTTTTTTAAAATAAAATATCAGTTCAAATTAAACACCAAACGTGTTCATGTCATTAAAGGGATTATCCGGTCAAATTTCGTATTCATGAAAACATTTAGACCTCATTGTCAATATCTGTAGGAGCATCTTCCACGACAAATCTGAATTTTGTGTGCTTCCCTGGAGGAGTAATTGTATTTTAACCCAAGCGTGCATAAACGGCGTTTTCCTCTTCCACCTTCAGGGAAGCGGAGTTTCTGAGGTAACATCAGGCAAAGAACGCGCCGAACTGAAGTGCACTTCGAATTTTGTCCTCCGCGTGAGCGGTACGACGTGGTTCACCCTCGCTGCTGCGCTAGATTTTTTTTTTTTTTTGTCACGCTTCACACTTTTCCGCGAAATTTACAGTGGCGAGTAATATGGAATGCTGCGGTGTGTCGGGAGCACTGTGTTCCCACGGAGGAATGAGGCATAGGATATGACAATTGCAAGACTGGTGTGACGTCACGTCAGGCATGGGAGTGCAGCCGTTGATACTTGCGAAATTCGGCATGGAGTTTCGTTCAAATATCCGTCGTTGATTACACTAAATTGGGGTGTCGTTTAATGGAATAAAAATGGCCTATGTTAATCATTAGGCTCCCACCAGGTAACCATCACGAAATCTTAAGAACTTCCGGTTTTCACCGGACAATCCCTTTAAGAGCACTTTTTACACCCCTTTCAAACATTATTATTTTTTTAAATGTCTCTGGCATGTGGCTACTCGGTGGGCAGCTTGCAACAGTGGTTCATGGGGCCCGCAGGGATGGCCAACTGTGGTGATAATCTTAAAAAAAAAAAAAAAAAAATGCATGATTTATTTAGATTTTACGGATGAAGTCGGTATACACAGAATGTGTTGCTGTGGCATTCTTTGGGGTTTTTATTTATTTATTTATTGATACTTTTAGCCTTATCGCAGGGCCATTACAGGAGTGGAAGGTACAAACGATAAAAAGCAAAAAGATACAAGATGTAAATACACACAGTTCTCGCGTTTCGCTTGGTTTTATAAAAAATGCTGACACTTCATTGATAACTTCCTGTGCCGGCATGTAAACAAGACGATACACACAATATTCCTCAGTTACTTGCACATATCAAAACGTTTTCAATGCAGTGAAGGAAGGCCGCAATGGATGCTGATGTCACCGTTTCACTTGGTAGCTTATTCCATTCCCTGACGGCTCTGGGAAAAACTAAATTTAAAGTAATCGTTTTTCACAGAATATTTTCTTACATATAAACCATGCCGGTGCCTTAACTTTTCGTCTTTAAGGACTTGGAAATAATTATCTTTGTTTATCTTCACATAATTATTAATAATTAAGAAAATAAATTTTAATCTTTCAAAATGTGTCCTAGACTCGAGGGTTGGAAGATTAGCCATTTGACAGAGCTCAGTAGGAGAATGATCGCGCCAATATTTGTTATAAATGAACCTAGCAGCTAAGCGCCAAACTTTTTCTAATTTAAATGCATTTGTGATGGTATGTGGATCCCATACTATTTTGGCATACTCTATGACTGGCCTAACAAGGGTCTTATAGGCGAGGCTTTATATGTCAGGTGAGGCATACGACAAGTTTCTTCTTAGGTACCATAGTGATCTACAGGCTTTTGCACACACTATGTCTATATGAGCATTCCAACGTAAATCTGAATTTGTGGTGGACATTGCAGTTTCTAACTTTTATATAACTGGCGCCTGACCATATCCGGTTAAGTGCCAGCAAAGAAAGTCAAAAGGCCGACTGCCAGCCAAACGCAGACGCAGCACTTGTCTTCTCGCTGCTTGGACACCAGCGCCAGCCGAACCTCTTCCTCGAGTGCCTCCGTGTTATTTCTGGTGGGGGCAAAACATCACATGTTCAGGCATACAGTGGTGCTCTGCTCCACGAAACGAGCGCGCTCTCCCCAGAAAAGAGTGCAAAAGATAGTGTCAAAAAGGAAGAGGAAAAAATTGTAGTAACTTTATAGGGTGGGTGGTGCTCTTAGTTCGGGTGGTGCCTAGGGACAGTGTCTTTACTAAAAGCAAATTGCATCACACCATTGTCACACTGCACACACTTCCCTCACCACCTGGATACAAGGCCTTTGCGCTGAATTTTCTCGGTCACCAAGAGAAGGGAAGCCTGCTTTTCTGCCCTTTCCACTCCTCATTCTGCACGCTCTTTCTACAGCACCTGTTTCTGCTCCGTTCTTTCGTGCCCTTTCCAGCCCTCTCAGCTCTGCTCACTTTCTCACACCACCTGCTTCTGCTCCTCCCATTCCTGTGTGCTGGGTCCGTAGCTTAGTCAGCAATGCGCTCGACTTCCAATCCGGTGACCAGGGTTGTATTCCTGGCACCGGTTGCCGTTTCTTTTTTTTTATTTCAGGATAGTTTAGCGGTTACGGACTGACTGACCTACACATTTCGTGTTTATGTGGCTCCTGAGGTTGGTTGGCCCCATAAAGCTCTGCCCAGCAATGTCGCGTTCCAATTGTTCTGTTTTCCGCACGCTCCGTCTATTGCGTCTCGCACTCCAACAGGCTCCGAGAAAGTCGCATTTACACTGCAACCGCAGAATATGGCACCCACAAGTGAGACATCCACGTATCCCAACCCTTGAACACGTTACAATTACCTTAGCACTTCCTCAAATTGTCATGCCCTGGAATTGATTTAGGCATCCCCTTGTCCTTGCCTGCACTTCCTGTTTCGCAAAGCCATCTGAAATAACGATCGAAGCTGTTCCAACATGCCCGTGAAGATTCACTTTCAAACGTGTCTTCCCCAGTTACTCTCACACTGCATATTCACTGCTTGTTCAGGCTGAAGTGCCAGCTTGGTAAAACTCGCGGTTCGAGAGTTGAGTATCACATTCTGGTTTGAAGCAGACTACCCAGTAGGCTATTGCGGGTAGTGCTCTAGTTTTGTTACCTTCCTAGTTTGTTTGTTGTAGAAGGTGAGGTTCGTAATGACGCGTCAATGAGTGGGCCATCCCTAACCTTCGTAGCGTTCCCTAGCCTGCGTGGTATCTGCAGTACTCCGTTTTACCTTATGGTGGACTGCAGTGGATGCTAAGAGCTGTTGGATCCAATCCAATGCCATGTGGGAGTCACATGACCTCCGGGAGGGGTGCAGGAGCGCACGAGGGGCACAACCATGCGATACTTTCACAGCACTAGGTTGGCTCGGACGGCTCGTTGCGTCCGCTGCTGTGCACCGTAAGGTGAAATGGAGTGTAGCCCTTCTGATGTTTTGTGGCCGGTGAGGCTGCGATGACTCGTGAAGCTGCTCGCGAGAGTGTGCCGATGCATCTTGAAAAGTCGAAAACCCAACCTTAATTAGCCGATTTGGAAGTAGACCATATTTCGTTCAGGAACTGGGTGCCTTCCGTTTCTGGTTTTTGTTTTTAGGCCTCTGAAATGACGTCCAAATAATTAAAGTTCCTTATTTCGGCTGCAACATGATAATGCAGGTTATGGGCTTCCTCACATTCACATGTCTGGACGCGCTTTCTTTCCTCCCAGGGATATCAGCCGAGGCAAAGAGCTTAACCTGATCCAGTGCGTCAATGGGGTGGACGACGAACCCACCCCGTCGGACTACCTCTACCTGGTGGAGAACTGCGAGACTACACCCATCCTAATTGACCGCACCATTACGTCCCTCCAGGCAAGCAGATTCGGACGGGGAAAGGGAACGTCCTGCCAGGCGCAAACGAAACGGGGCCCGAGATCTGTGTGACCTCTGGCCGTGTTCGTGCCTTGTGTAGATAAGAGAAATTATTTTGTGCTTTGCATTGACAGTTATATGAAGGGTTGTCATTGACACCCTTATGTGTGGACTCTGCTCCTTTAGTTTCGGTTCTAATATTTTCTGATCATGTTTTCTGCACTCTCCTGCCTAACCTTTGCTGCAAGAATTAATCAGAGCCATGCTGTTGTTTTGTTATTTTTTCCTAATGTTACAATTTATGCAGTGCTAGGAGCATGGTAGCTCTCTACTGATTGCTTGTCTGAATTCATTGCAATCATCTACAGTTATTTGGATAGGCTGCAATGTTTGCAGTTTAGCAGTCTTTTTTTTTTTTTCAATGGTCAAACCGTCCACTTCAAAAATGAAGAAACCTGCTGCAGTAATGGTGGCTTGCCTGCCTTTAAATAAACAAAGCTGATGGTCTATGAGAGAATACCAGTGGCTGGCCAGTTGAAGGACTCGGAAGGTGGCTGGTTCTCTGAATTTGAGAGTGTGGGGCTTGACACTGCCAATTTTTTTTTCCCAGAGCTGCAAGTGTGAAGATGGCTGTGCCTCGCAGAGCTGTATCTGTTCAAACATCAGCTACCGCTGCTGGTATGGCAAGGTATGTGTGTGCATTGGGTTCCACATTCCTTGGGCTCAGGCCTGTGGGTAGCGCTAAGCATACAGTCGAGCCCGGTTATATCACACTCGGGTATTTCGAGTTATTGTTTATATCAAACAGTCGAAACATCCCCTTGAAAATCACATGTAATACTATAGGAGCGTTGTCTTTTTGTATCAAACTCCCATGGCGGGGACACTCGATATAGCGAACGAAGCCCGGCCGCGATCCGATTGCGCCGGTGGCGAGCACATCTCTTGCGTTGCGGGGCTGGCAGACCGCCAAGCCAGCATACATGCGGTAAGATACGCAGCGAAAGAGCAGTTGTAAAAAAACATTAAACCGTAAAAAAAAAAAAGAAGGGAAAAAAGTCACGCGCTACATGGAGCCTTTCTATACCTTAGCTTACAAGATAAGTCTGCGGTCCTTTGATGAAAGGGTGCAGGAAATTCTGAGAGCCCAGCGATAAAGGAGCGCAGAAGATTGTACTATCCCAATCAATATGACCTGAAACTCCTGATCCGGCCTTTTTCTGCATCTGCAGTCAAAAACAGGCAGGTATGCCAAAGAAGCACGAAGGACTGTCTCAGCTCATATTGAACATGATAGTACGTTGTCAGACAAATGGACTTGGCTCTCTGAATACAGTCTAAGCTCATTCCAACAGACCCGGTTACAGCAGACATTTGGATGTACGTAACATACCGGTTTGTCAAGTTTGGTTGGTTTTCCTCTACATACCCTTGACTCAACTTCATATCCGCATACAACATACCCCTTTAATAACAGACCGAAATCCTGGTTAAAATCAAGGTCTGTTATAACGAGCTTAGGCTGTAGTACGCATATATTCTACATGCAGTAGAGTCGGAGGAAGATGATTAACAAGTGCAATCGTCTTCAAGTTCCAAAGTCCTCACTGTATTTTTACATGTCTCGTAATTGAGCCCAGTTTGAAGCGCATAAATTGTTGGCTCGTATTGTTTGAGTAGAGTGAGACAGCTCAGGCCTACCCTTCTGTCCAGGAGGGCCGCTTGGTGCCAGAGTTCAACATGCTGGATCCACCGATGCTGTTTGAGTGCAGTCGTGCCTGCCTTTGCTGGAGCAACTGCTACAACCGGGTGGTGCAGAACGGCATCACGTGCGTGTCTCACTTTGGCATCCCCGGCTGCGCGCTGTCCCTTGCATCGGCCCGCACCTTTCTTGTGCGCTTTTCCAGCTCCCCTACTGCCGTAATGTTTGTATGGAGAGGGAGAACTATCGAACGTCAAAGCACGCTCGAAGAAGGAGGAAATTTATGAAAGAACCGACATAGGATAGGTGGAAAGGAAAGGCATTTGCTTTGGAACATTGTCGTAAATTTTTGGGTTCCTGACTGACTGGGGACTTGCTACGTAATGTTGCCAAAACCACCCTGACTTTGTCGAACCTGTCCTTGCTGTCTTCTCATTTCGGAGGGACTTTTAATTGTTTGGTGCCAAGACAGTCTCTGGCCATTTAAATACCATACACGCAGGCAGTGAGACTCGGGTGTCTTCATTTCATGGTCGTTGTGGGGGGTGGGGATCGGATCAGTGACCGAGGGTGTTAGTGCGCTGCACTTCAGGGCATGTGGAACGAAAGCTCGCACCGCAGAACCTAAGGATCCCGGGCTCAATCCCCACCCCTGACCGTTTTGATCTGGATGGGCATCGTACTTGCGTGCGATCGTGTCTGACTATACTGTGTGATGTGCGTTAAAGACCCCAGGCTGGTGGTGGTACTGTACTGGCTAAATTCCTCATCTACATTGGAGATACCAGACGCTCGTTGGAGCCGACTAACTTGCTGTCTAAACAAACGCACAACACAACATAGCCGTCACAGTGAAACAATTAAAGCGGAAGAGCATTATTCCAGTCTTATGCTGTTGCCCTTTGCTTTCGACTTTGAGCCCCGTCGAACCTGCCGTCCGTTCCAGGTGCCACCTACAGCTGTTCCGCACCCGGGGCAAGGGCTGGGGCGTCCGGACCCTTCAGGACATCCCACGGGGGACCTTTGTGTGCGAGTGAGTTGCCCTTTCCATTGTCCCGGTTTCGATGAAAACCTGCGAAGCGGGAGTCTCGCTAACCTGGATTTCTATTTTCTTTCAGGTACATCGGGGAGATCCTCTCCGACTCTGAGGCAGATAAACGGGAGGATGACTCGTACCTCTTCGACCTCGAGAATAGGGTGAGGCGAGGCTTCTGCTGGATAGCTTGCAAAATTTGCGTGGATTTAAAGGGACACTGACACCCCCCAAAAAGTTTTTTAATTTTTTGCCAGGCGATTCATTATGGTGTCGGAAGACTACTTAATTAATATTTTGCTACAGAGTCACATATATTTTTAATTAAGCCAAAAGACGCAACTGCTTGAAACCGAAACCTCTGCACGGAGGTCAAAGAAGTGGAGAGGAGAGAGTGAGTTGGGCGGGGGTCACGTAACTACACCCAACCGTCCACATTTGTTTTTTTTTTTTCCGTGCAGCAGACGAAATGCGTTTTGGGAATTGTTTGCCGTGCGATTCCTTTGCAGTTATGTTTGTTCCGCTCGCTGTTCTGTACTTCAAGATGAGTTTTTTTTCGTACATTGAAGAGTTGGAGATGAGTAGTGAGTGCCCGTGGTGAATTCCCGTAATCGGCTCCGAAAAGAATACTCCCAAGACGTTGCGTGAAGAGCTGCCTCACATGTCCTGCATCTGAAAGCGGCATTGTGTGGCAGAGTCTGCACAACTTTCTGAAAGATCAACGGGATCGGGACCAATGGCTGCCTGCAATTCCTGTAGAACAGTTAAGAGCACCTCGGAAAGCGGATGCTACCCGATTTATATATGCTCCTTGCATTTTGTGGAAAGTGGCTACATTGAGTTCGCAGGTGTCAAAAAGGGAATCCCATACCATTTAGTTCAGTGACGTATTGTCCACAATATTTTTTTTTTTTCAGTGATAATTGTAAAAAAAGATATGTAAATATTGCAAAATGTCTGAAAAAGAAAAAAAAAATTGACCGCATCCCCACGTGGTGAATGATGTTGATTGGGGCGAAGCTCTGGTGGTGCTTGTCTGCGTAGACGCTGAGCCGCAGCATGCCGAGCCTTTCGTTCGTTTTCATCCATGTCGGAAAGAGAATGTGTGGTATGGAACGTGGTTATATACGCATTTGAGCATTTGACCGCAGCGCCCTCTCGTCTATAATTGTTGAGCCAATGCATGCAAAGTTTAACGCGATTATATACGCATTTGACCCCAGCGCCCTCTCCTGTATAGACGTTGAGCGGCTACATGGAACGTTTCATCCATGACATCCCCAGCTCTTGAGTTACTATCACATCTCAGAGCCCCCTACTCGTCCCACAGTCGTGGCCGAGTGGTTAAGGCGATGGACTATACTCGGCGACAACTTTTCTTGGCAATGCTGCCAAAGCTACAGAGCCGAAGCACGCTGTCTTCTACGCAGCTGAACACAGTCCCCGGATCTAAATTGTGTTTTGGCTGTAATGTAAATTATAATCTTAGTATTCGTCATTTGAATAATAATTATCACATCACTATGAATCTTGAACAATAAAAATATAAAAATGGAATTAGTTTTCTAGTTACTAAAGATCTGGTAGGAGGTAACAAGAGGAAAAGGAGGTAGAGGAGCACAGAACCACGAGATCATGAACGGCACGAGAGGGAACGATAAACCGACACCATCGAAACGGACGTGCCCAGGATCTCTTCCTTAACAGATGGCATCTGCTCTGAACCCGGGTATGTCCACTGGAAACGGTTTCATAGACACTAACGAGCTGTATAGAGTGCTTGCCTTGAATGCCGACAACGAAACCAAAACTGAAAATGAAACCAAAACTGACGTAATGAAAGCCTGGATGCTTGGCGGAGTGATACATGTGCAGGAGCTCCGCCCCCCAGCATTCCCTTCATTGCCAAGAAAAGTTGTCGCCGAGTATAGAAATCCACTGGGGTCTCCCCGCACAGGTTCGAATCCTGTCAACTGCGCAAGCATATTTTTTTTCGTCATTATTTATTTATTTATTTATTTTCATCTTTTTTTGTCTTTTTTTTTTTTTTTTTTGTCCTACACGAGCACGTGAGCTCACTAGCACCGGACGCCGGACGCTGGACGGACATACGGACATGTCTAGCCCCTAAGGAGCTTCGCCCCTAATATAGTTCGTCCTCATTGGGGATTGAACTCGGTACCACTGCGTGTGAAGCGGACGTCTTTCCACTGAGGTACTGGGGGACTCTTCATAGTAATGCAGCCGGTCTACTGTAGGTCGGGAAGTTTGCTGCCGATTTTCCTCCAGCAGAGGCGCTCCTGGCTCGAAGTCGGGTGGCACCACGCATTGGCCACATTCTCACCTAGTAAAGAAATCGTACGCGTGCATATTCAACTCGAAGTACGCACTTCATGCTTGACGTTTGCACGAGCGATGTCTTTATCCACGAGAAGGGGCGACGGCTCGGCGACGGCGATCTTGTGTTTATTGCACCCTGACACGCGAATCTACTGCAGTTACAATCTGCAATATCAGTTCCCGGTTCACGTGGGTGTCCTGATGTTTATTGCAAATTTTTTATAAACCTTTGCTGTTGCATCTTTGAAGATTGCCTGCCTGATATTTTTCGCTATTTGCCTCTTCATTTTGGGTGGGTGTTGTTACAGGACTTTACGGTATTTCACGTGCACTGAGAAACCGAAAGCCTGTCAGAGGTACCTTCTCGTGCATGCTGCACATGCTTAAAGTTGGTCAATGTCGGTTGTTTCCGTTTGTTACTCTAGAGGACCTCGGGGATCATAGTACTTAGTACCTATATACGTTTTGTAGAGGTGATGCAATTTGAACAAACATGTGAGAAAGTGTTTACTGTGACCTGGACTTGAATTATAGTCGGTGACAGGTTGAGTTTAGGAGGAGCTCCTCCCAGCTCTTTCCACTTTAGCAATGCGAACGCTGAAGAGGAGATCGCCTCCTTTCCAGCGTTCGCCCTGCTAAAGTGAAAAGAGGTGAGCTTCCTCTGAATGCTTCACCTGTCACCGACTCTAGTGCTGTTTGAGATCGTAATTATAGCGAAAGAACAACTGTACATGGGGTTTGCACAGGTCGATGAAAACCTTGACAGCCTTGAATTGGAAAACGGCATTTTCCACGCCTTGAAAGCCCTGGAATTTCTAGCGGTGCTTGAAAACCCTTCAATTTCCCAATAGTTGCCAGTTTTTTTTTCAATAATAATTTTTTTAAATAACGAAGTATACGTATTTATATATATCTTTTTTTTACATGTATGTTAACATAAATTTTAAAATTTCAACGAGAAAGTTTTCTTATATGGCACATTTAGACACATATAACTGATACCCGTTAAGTGCCTGGCCACAATGGTAGCATTCCGGTGCCGGTGACGGATTTGCCCAGAGCGCTGGGGTTTGGAGACGAGAATAGAAGAATGGATTATAAGTGCAATTTAAAAACAAAGAGAAGATTAAAAGACTGGTGGAAATTATCTAGGGAGAATTGAAGGACATACAACTAACTGACACAGCTGGGGACAAGCGGGACAGAGAAAAATTGGGACTCCCTCCCGCATGGCTCCGGCCAAAAGTCTCTACCCTGTCTCCCAGTGGGCCCGGTGCCAGGGTAACGCTGACTAGGTTTAACCAGAGAAAAATTGGCAACTCCCTCCTCACCGGGGCGAAGAGGCAGGGGTGATGTTTTTAGGGTGGCGATGTGGGGTAGTTGGTTCATACTGACAAAAGGGAAAACAGCGCGCAAAATACAGGGACAAAGTAGAAGTGAACACAGGACAAGGGCTGACTCTCAGCTGAACTTCAATGAAAAAAGTGGCACCGATCAGTACTCGAGAACCAAACTAAACGCGATCGCATCGCCGCCATGTATCCCGGGCAGCGACCACTCAACGAACTC
This sequence comes from Ixodes persulcatus, assembly GCA_013358835.2. NCBI lineage: Eukaryota > Metazoa > Arthropoda > Arachnida > Ixodida > Ixodidae > Ixodes > Ixodes persulcatus. Next base: position 1,630,606 of record JABSTQ010009654.1, on the reverse strand, counting down.
CAAGGCTGCACGTATTCGTTCAAAGGGCTGGTGGCGCCTTCTCGCAGTCGCGAGAGTATTGCATATACGATAGCGTTTCCTGCGTTCAATTTTGGCTTTGATCAGGCATTCCGGCGCCGAAATGTATATTGTTGAAGGGGTTTCAGGGCTGCCAACCCCTCTCTCCCAAGCAGGCGAGCCGCGACTATTCGCCGAAGTCAGGACGCACCCAGGTCGGGACGCGCTACCTGAAAGTCACAGTGTAGACATGGTTGTATAAAAACAATATTAAATGTGCCGCAGAACCTTCTAAACTAGAATTCTATGGTTTCTAAAAGCGAGAGGTATCAGCGTTCCACCGCCGACGAAATCCAAAGGGGAACGATGGAAATGACGAGGAGGTAACATTACCTTCTAAATTGGCCGCATCTCCACGTGGTGAATGATGTTGATTGGGGCGAAGCTCTGGTGGTGCTTGTCTGCGTATACGCTGAGCCGCAGCATGCCGAGCCTTTCATTCGTTTTCATCCATGTCAGAAAGAGAATGTGTGGTATGGAACGTGGTTATATACGCATTTGAGCATTTGACCGCAGCGCCCTCTCGTCTATAAACGTTGAGCCAATGCATGCTAAGTTTAACGCGATTATATACGCATTTGACCGCAGCGCCCTCTCCTGTATAGACGTTGAGCGGCTACATGCAACATTTCATCCATGACATCCCCAGCTCTCGTGTTACTACCACATCTCGGAGCCCCCTACTCGTCCCGCAGCCGTGGCTGCGTGGTTAAGGCGATGGACTAGAAATCCATTGGGGTCTCCCCGCACAGGTTCGAATCCTGTCGACTGCGCAAACATATATTTTTTTTCATAACTTTTTTTCATCTTCACTCATCATCATCATCATCACCATGAGATTCAATCATCATCATCATCATGAGATTCACTCATCATCATCATCATGAGAGCACCGGACGGACGGACATGGCTAGCCCCTAAGGAGCTTCGCCCCTAAAACTGCGAAAAGGAAAATGCAAGAACTTGTAAACACCAACCAGGAAAGCAAGGAAAAGCTGCAGTAACTCTACTGAACCGTTTACCAGCACCTCTTTGGCGAATGCGCCTTTTCCTAGGTATCGTGCTATAAAGAATTTTTGCAGTGCATTTCATACAGTAATATTATAAATTTACTAGATAGAGTATTGCAAGGGGTCCTTGAAAATATTTTACAGGCCCTCAAAAGTCTTTGAAAACCCTCAAATTTTTTTCTTTGAAGCCTGTACGAACCCTGGTACGGTGTGGTAGATTTGAGCTCATAACCTGTACCGGGAAGGTATCCAGCTGTTCGTAAAGTTGGTCCAATATAGTCTTAATATATTGCATTACTTTTAAAGGACATCTAACAGTAAGAATGGATAGATTAAGTGAACCATTTTTCTGACAAGCAAACCTTGTAAGAGCCAAGTCGTATGAAACTTGAAGGATGTGCGAAGCGATTTGGGGCAACAAGTGTGCAGGAACGTGGCTTAGCGGGTAGAAGTGGTCATGTACAATTAAAGACATGGAGGCCCATTTGCTTTGAGAGGCACATTGGGGAAAACGTTGCCTTGTCTGCGCAAGAAATGTTTATGCCCAAGTGCGTTCTGGTTCTTTTGCAGGATGGGGAGACGTATTGCCTGGATGCCCGTTACTATGGCAACATCAGCCGCTTTGTCAACCATCTATGTGAGCCCAACCTGGTGCCTGTACGCGTGTTTGTCGACCACCAGGACTTGAGCTTTCCCCGCATGGCCTTCTTTAGCTCCAAGGACATCAAAGCCAACGAGGAGCTGGGGTGAGTCGATCCTCTTCTCCAACTGGGAGGCGACTTTAACTCAACTTTTTACAGCATGTTTGTAAAAAATATTTACAGGGTTCTTTTCACCGCAAAAATAATGGACGCATTTCCAACGCTTATTCTCCGCCCGAATGCATCCGAGAGCTTCATCAGCCGCCATTTGACCATGTAAAATTAAAAAAAAAATTAGTTATAACTTTTTAATAAGATAACAATTAGTTCTGAAACTTTGGCATCCGGTTCGGAGTGCTAGCTCTACATTTAGGCGGAACATGAGCATTTGGCAATGCATAGTTATATTGCAAAAAAAAAAATGGGGGGGAAAGGGTAAAGAGGATGGGAAGGGAGGAGGGAGGGGACGACGTTTTGTGTTTGTTTGACATTATTTTCGTTTTCAGCCAGCTATCCTTTTGCCTGCTCAGAAGTCGTTCTATACTACAGTAGACATACAGGTTGCTCGAATGTGTAATGTTGTTTTTAGACATTGTTTAGGTTGCCCTTGATTGTTGGCTATATGTATGTGGACTTTAGACGTGGCCCATTGCTAGCGCAGTTATCTTCTGAGTCCTGACATTTTGTCTTCTAATTATTTTATGATATCTAAAACATGATCTGGGTTCTTTGGAAGTCATTGAACAGGGAGCTTGGCTTTGCTGCCTCGCAGCTTTCTTGCTACAATTTCTTAAAATTTATAAGGGATTTGAAAGCATGTGCTTGGCAACATTCTTCCCCGCTTTCTTTCTAGCTTTGACTATGGAGAGAAGTTCTGGATCATCAAGTACAAAATGTTCACCTGTGAGTGTGACTCTGAGAAGTGCAAGTATTCCAAGGATAAAATTCAGGAGACCCTGCTCAACTACAACCGAAGAATCAGGGAGGAGTCGGGCTCCTGCGACGCCGCTCGGCCGCTCCACTAGCACCCTCTCCGACGCCGGGTTGCGTCCCTCGACCGTGCCATTCCTGCGTGAGAGCGTCTTGTGTCCCCGGGTCCTCCGACAAATTCTTTTTTTCATTCAGGACTCGAGTTTGCTTCAGCAGTCGGTTTTCCCAAAGACAAGTGGCTGTTTACTGATCAAGTGACTGTTTGTAGGCGGGCTGCGATGGCTCGCACTGCACAACTTTTTTTGCGATTTTTGTGCCAGTTGTTCAAGCAGAGTAGCTTTTTCATGCTTTCCATGTTTCCACACCTTTCCACCTGAAAGGTGGTTGTTTGAAAGATGTCATTTTTTGTTTTGTGATTGTTTTTTTTTTTTTTCCATCATCATTCATGGTAATTTCTCTCTGGGGCAGTAGTGTATTCGTGCATGCCGGCTCTCTACTACCTATGTTTTCATCGGCAATTACTTCAGCACAGGAAGCAAGGTGTTTTATCTAAAAGTTGTATAAAAGGCTATTTCTCAATAGGCTATTTCTCAATTTTCCTTGCCGGAGAGGCAATCTATTCATGGGCCGGCTCTCATTTCATTCGCATTAATTATGGCACATAAAACAATTTCACATTTTAAACCAGTAAAGAATGCCTAAATCGGGGGTCTCCAAACATTTTGTCTAAGGGGCCGGATTGGGGATCTCTCGCAGTCTCAACGGCCGGAAAATGAATTGGACAATATAAATGAGGAAATACTAAATAAATAGATAAATAAAGCATTTATAGTTGAACCTCGATTTAACGAAGTCACCGGGACCCACTAATTATTTCGTTAAATCGGAAACTTTGTAAAATCGAGGAAGGGAGACCTCGCGCATAGGCTGCGCGGGGAATCCGAATTTGTTCATTAAACCGGAAAATTCGTAATATCGGGTTTCGTAAAATCGAGGTTCAACTGTATATGCAAAAACTGAAACTAGAGTAAAACTAAAAAAAAAAAAAAATAGAATTGAGGATTGATGAATACACATATTTATTTCTAAATTCAGTGTGTTTCTGATAAGGATATTGCAAAAACAATTGGGCCCCAGGAAACTCGCCAGGCATAAGTGAAAACGCATTGGAACCTTGCTTGTTCACATAGGGTAAAAGACGGGAAATGGTATATCTGATTATTACAGTATGCTATAGTTATGATACAGGACTCTAAGCCGGATACACACACGCAGAAGGCACAAGAATTTTAACATAGGTTGAATCTCGTTAGTTCAAACTCTCTTAATTCAGACTTGCAGATAATTCAGACTAACATGCAGGTCCCGGGAGGAAACTCCCGGTAATTCAAACTTTGCTTTATTCAAACAAATTTCCGGTCCCCCTCAAGCTCGAATTAACGAGATTCGACTGGTTACACAGACATAGAACGGGGGACCATGAATAGTAAGTAATACTGGTGAGCTTTCTAAGGCCCAATTTTTTTTGTAATGTCACAATTATCAACGCACATCACTGGCGAGAGAACCCGCGTTTCGATGGAGTTTTCTCTTATTCTTTCTGGAATATTCGTTCGCATTTTTGACTGCGCTCGTCGCTGCGCTGTTTTCTTGTGCGCACTTATTTTTGCGTTGGTAGCAACGGGCTGTGGGCCGGGATTTGGAGACCTCTGGCCTAAATGAAGGAATGCATTGTACTGTAGTAATAGACCAAAAATGTAGTCTTGTGTGTGTTTCCACATCAAAACGTGCAATGATGGTCTGGTTCATATTTTTATAGCCCAGTACAAACGTTATACTGCTCAGTATAAAGGATTAGGGTACTCGCTCCTAAGCATCCGTTTCACGTGAGGTGCCATAGTTGCTGGGGGATCAATGAGTGTTGTGACAATGAATACACGAGGGTGTTTCATCGTTAGATTGTGCAATGACGATCCGGGTCATATTTTTCATCTTTACGTAAAAGTTATATATGAAAGCCATGTTCTTCAAGCGAGCCTTCAGCAGTATTTGAATGTTGTAGCTAATTTTCTCCCAGAGATAAAAAATTTCGAAGATCGAGGCACTAGATTGCTAAGGTTTCACTTTGGTACTTTGCACAGCCGTCAGTTTCACACCGAAGCATGCACGTACAGTTGAACCTCGATTTAACGAAGTCACCGGGACCCGCTAATTATTCCGTAAATCGGAAACTTCGTAAAATCGAGAAAGTGAGACCTCGCGCATAGGCTGCTGCGGGGAATCCGAATTTGTTCGTTAAATTGGAAAATTCGTAAAATCGAGGCTCAACTGTAGTAATACTTTTTCCTACTTTTTACAGCGGAGCTGTTAAGGGCTAGTTTTCCCAGTATCGTGTCCGTGGGCAAACAAATCTCGACAAAAAAACTCTGGACAGCTACCGCCATCTATTAATCACGGCGGCAACCAGGCAACCGGCTTGCCGGCTGTCTGGTTGCTGCTGTCGCTTACAGGTGGCTGCAACCTTTTCAGCCTTTCCACTTTGGTTTGCCAACTTGTGGCCGGCCTTTACTTCGTTCCCACCATAGTACAGCTTCGCTGGTCTTCCTTCTTCATCACAGTGGAGAGGCTGAAAGGTTTTCTTTATGAATGGTTTACAACATGTGTACAGAATATTACAGATTACAATAAAAAAATTCTATGCAAAAAAGCTACAAGACAGGTCAAGTGAACATGTTTTAGAGACAAATTCACAAATTGTTTACCGACAAACTACTTTGTATAAAATGGTGCAAAATTTATTTTTTATTTTTTATTCTCTTTTTTTAAAAATAAATCTATTATCTTTAAATGCATTTTACGAATATATAAAAAAATATATGCTTAGCCATTATTGTAGTTGTGTTATTAAAGCAGAAACAAAGCTGATTTCTCTAAATGTAGCGAAATTGTGTGTGAATATTAAAAAAAAAAAAGCAATTTTTTGTTGTAAATTTTCTTATAAAACAGGTAGAAATAATGATTACTACGTGCTTGCTTCGGTGTGAAATTGACAGCTGTGCAAGGTACCATAGTGAAACCTTGGCAATCTCTATGTTTCTAGCTTCGAAATTTCATATCTCCGGAAGATAATTTACTTTGGCGTTCCCACAAACACGGCTTTCACACATATTTTTTACATAAATATGAAAAATATGACCCGGGCCATCATTGTACGACCTGACGTGGAAACACTGTATCATTGACAAAACACTCTTTGATCCCTCGGCAATTATGGCACCTCATGTGAAACTGCTGCTTTGAAGCAAGTTCTTTATACTTTACATAGTAATCCCTTATACCGGGCTTTGAAAGTCCCGGACACAAATTATTTTTTTTCACTGTGGCTTTTCATATCTCATGCTATCTTCTTCCATTACTTCAATAGGTTAGTACATATTCTTGTATGAGTATCAAAATTGGATCCAACACTACCTCGGTCAAATGGGTTGTACAGAGTGCAGTTATTGTTTGAAATCACAAGCCTTGTATAGTGGCATCTGCCTTTCTATGGCACTTTTTTCATTAAAAATGTAGCAATGTATGTCCTTGACCTAATTGTATAAGCGCCATAAATAAACTTCCATACAAAAGAGTGTCATAAGTCCGGAAGGTTTTTGTGGAAGTTAGGTGTATTGTTCAGCACTAGGCTGCCTGTGTTATTTCGACATATCTATGTTTTAAGTTGGTTCTTTTTTGGTGTTGGGTCAAACCAAGTAAAATGTTACTTTTTGTAATTCGGTCAGCACTCAACTCTTAGAGTGAAGAACTGGATGGTGATCTTATTCAGCCACAGGCTGTCAAATTTCCTCCATTGTTTTCATTTATGACTACCTAACCTCATAGTGACGACGACATGAATTGAAGGCATATTTCATTCAGCACAAAGTGCAAAAGAGCCATTGCAAGTTATTGTTTCAGATTTGTTAAGTTTATGTGGATCCTTAGCAATATTGGAAATGCCCTGCCTTCAAGCTTTGCTCTGCGGCTGATGCTGGGTTGCATGGTGTGGCACTTTGCATGCCTCACTTAAGGGATAGTGCAAGTTGGAATGCATTCATGGAGCTGTCCTTGGTCATAGTTTTCGTTGACACTTAGATCACATAGGAATGGTACGAAGACGACTGCATTGCACATTCTTCTTGGGTAGCATGCTAACCATACTTGACTCCAACGATGGTCTTCTTTAAGAGTGCTCAGTATGCTGTTGGTATGTTGCCAAAGTCAGTTGGTACATTCACTTTCATTCTCTTCGTGGTTAGCTCTTTCTTGTGAGGAGGAACAAGTTAAAAAGACGGTGATTATGAAGCCTTTGTTCGGAGTTCGATTGACTGAAAGTTCAGTTACCAGTTTTTTGGGGGGCTGTACCAGTCTTAAAGTTATGAGTGCTGTGCCACTATTGGTGTGGTGACAGACAGACTAATAAATGTTTGCCAATTTCTGCACAATGGGAGTTTGTCATTATTCTTTATTATATTTTTACGACCTGCCCTTATGCCAGAACTACTACTATAATAGCCAATAGACTTTTAACGAGAATGCACACCACCTAGCAGCTGCCCCTGAAGCCATCCCTGGAGTAATATATATGGCGGAGCCAGGGTATCGCCGCCAACTCGCAGTCAAGCACTGGCGCAGCCAGCTGGTATCCAATCTGTGCCTTCGCTTGATCTCACTGTGATGGCGTCAAAATTCTAGTGCACAGGCTTTGATTATTCTGGGTGGTGTTGGTTTGGGGCAGGACATATGTTTCGCTCTGCGTTCTCAAAATGTAGATCTTGCACTGAAGTATGACAAGCAGGAAGCTTCTTTAATCTTTGGACATTTGGTGTGCCACTAAGATATGCGTTATTGTGTTATTTTCATAACGCGAGCGCGGTTTCAGAGGTAAACCAGCAAACGACACGACGCAGCGTGTGCATGAGCGCGGTGACCCGTCGCTTCATGTGGTGCCTGTTGCTGCTGCTGGGTGATTCCACGAGAGATCGAACCTGCAGGTCCACTCAACATTTTAATTTTTTCTGGTTCCTTTATATGTGATGTTCACACAAACGAATCGCATGAAACTGAACTCTTTTTCTCGAAAACACGTTTTCACTACGAGAAAAAAAATGTTTCAAGATTTCGCGACGGCCCTGCTCTCACCGCGGACTCCATTAGTTGCCACCTTTGCGGTCCTGTGGAAGGCAGGCAAGGAGTGGTAGGCCAAAAATGGTTCCTGTTTCATGTAAGACACCAAAGTTTAAGTCAACTGCATGCAATTATTATGTGATTTATGAATTAAAAAATTTTATAAAAAATTCATAACTTTAGACCAGGAGCAACAAATACACTAACTTTCAGGCCTTCTACCTCAATATGTATGGCATTAGCGACTTTGAAAACTATACATAATATAGGCCAGGGCATCTAAATTATACCTGCAAAATATGAACGTGCAATAAAAACAGAAACATAAAAAACAATTTTTGTTTTAAAACACATTGTCAAAAAAATACCCATGTTGAAAAACAAAATAAAAAAAAAACCGGTCGATTTTATTCAAACTGGAGTACAACTCTCCTTAGGCCAGGCAAAAAGAATGTACAAAAACTAGGGGTGTCGCGAACTTTTGTCGAACCGGATTTTTAGGTCGAACTTTCGGGGTTCGACTGTGTCGAACCGGTTCGACGAACCTTCGAACTTTTCACCAGATTCGACCGGTTCGACTTCGTGGACAGTGTGGCCACACCTTGATACAAGCATGTCTAGGTTTGGAGAATTTTTTTTTTGTGCAAAAGGGTTATTTTATTTTCTGAACAGTTGCAATTAAAAGAAACCAATTTTAATCAATAAACAAGTTACTAAATTAATTTTTTGTACTGTATTAACTGAAATAACCAATCAGCGGTGCCCTTAATGCATCAATTAGCCATCGCCATCCAATCCGAAGCCAACTGGCCAGCCTGTCGCGCATGCGCACACCAGTCGAACCTCAATACAAGGTTCGCCGAACTTTTCACTAAAGGTTCGAAAAAGTTGAACCTGGTCGAACTCGAACCTCGGCCGGTTCGCGACACCCCTAACAAAAACATGTTGCATCATTTGCTTAGTACAAAAGTTCCGAGAGGTCAAAGCGGCGGTTGAGAGGCGTCTTGACTCCGGCGTTTTTCGCTTCACCCCGCTGCTGGTATCTTTTTTTTTTTCTTTTTTTAGGAAAAGTAAGTTGTTTTTTTTTGCCACAAATAAGAAATTTAGGTGTTGTAGCTTGCTGTAATAAAAACCATCTTTCCAGATTTTTTTTTCTTTTTCTTTTGTGGTTGTTTACGCTATGAATGTCATTTCCGCTAAAGGCCTTTAGGATTTTCAAATGACATTGTCGTGTCAGACGGGCAACTCAAATGTCATTTAGGTGATGTCTATCACGATAGCGGTCTGTTGTTAACCCGGCAAACTAGTGTTTATTTTATTGTTTACTAAGTAAATAAAATGTAATGAATTCTCAGAACATAAAATTCAAACATGGTGATGAAAACTAAGTACACGTTCTGACGGAGATAAGGTGTTTTGTGGCAACTATGACACGACGTCAGCAATCCCAAGTAATCCGTAGCCGTAGCCGTTCCGCCGCTTGGCTCGTCTGCTTTCGGAACTCCGTGCATCTTGCTCGCCGTTGTTCCTCGCGCTCTTTCGTTCTTCGCCGGATTCGTATACCTCGTTGACGTTTACGTCTGCGATCGATTCAAGCGAAGACCGTGACCCTGTAGCGATGGAGCCTGCTGACGACAATGATCGTAGTGCGATGGATCCGGAACTGCCGGAACGTCGTATCGCGTTCCTGACGCGCAACTGAGACCGCGAGTATATTAAACAAATATATCGCAAAAGGTGCGCGAGATATACACGTTATAAGCATTTTTTTTTCTAAAAATAATTGCTACAAGCATTGTTTTCAATTGTATTTATATTATTTATAATGTTTTATTTCAATTCGCGGAACTTGTGCTGACCGCTGTTGACGAGACTACACATTTACGAGCCGTAAATGAGTTTGGGAGAACTCGGTTGAGCTCGAATGTCATTTAAGTGAAATGTCATTTGAGTTGCCGTGTGACACTGCCTAAATGACATTTACACTGAATGTCATTTGGGGTAAATGTCATTTGAGGTGCCCGTCTGACAGCATGTCTCGTTTATTAAAATTGTAGGGAATAAAAGAACGACGCCTCGGGTACAAGGCTACGGGGCGCTTATGTTACGGCGAAGCCCAGGAGGAGGTTCATTTACGTTTGCCATGCGGTTCGCGGTCGCTGTCAGGAGCTAGTGAGATAATCAAGCTCACGTTTGCAGCGGGGCAAACGTACGCATCCCCCAACGTTACTAAACCACTCAGTTGGGAAACTGCCATAGAGACTGCTCTGAAAAAGTGCCCGATTTGTCCTCGAGCACCGAGCTAATGACGAACACAACGCCACCATTTCTCCCGCAGCGGCCGTTCGAGGAACCGCACGTTCCTTCTATTTTGGCTTTAATCGGCCATTTCGGCGCCGAAACAGACACAGTGGAAGAGGTTATAGGGGCGCCACCCCCATCTCCCCAGCGGACACGCCGCGCCTTACTGCCGAAGTTAAAATGCACCTAGGTCGGGACGCGCTACCTGAAAGCACCGCTGAGGCATGGTTGTATAAAAACAATATTAATTGTGCAGCAAAACCTTGCAAACTAAAGATTTTAAAAACATCACGCGCCCTTCATGTTGTACTAAACTCCAATAAATTTCATAGAAAAAGAGTCTTTTCCGTTTGTTTTCACGCAAAAGCAGGCTTTCTAAAAGCTCAAGGTAACCACAGTACAGACAAATGATAAAGAGTGGCGCTGTTGTCGCATTTAGCTCGGTCTCGGTGGACGCCAGTGGCCCCGGTTTCAACGGCGAGTTTCCCAACTGAGTGTTTTAGTAACGTTGGCATCCCCCTTGGCTCCGCCCCCGTAACATAAGCGCCCCGTACCTTTGTACCCGAGGCGTCGTGCCTCGATTCTCTACAGTTCTAATAAACGAAACCCGAGTAGACTTCAGCCTAACTCCGGCACGAACGGTTGTCCATGCGCTTACTACCTTACATCTAAAAACGTAACAACGACCTAAATATGACGACTTGTCAACACCTCCCCTTAAAGAATATTTGAAGAATCCCCAACTCTGGGCGCGTCAAAGTGGATTACTACGACAGTTCAGCTGGACTGAACCTACGCCAGTGGCCACGAACCAGGCAGAGTCAAAGTTCACGTGCAGTGAAGCTCTGCATCTGTGCCTTTCCCGGGCATACACCAGTGTTGTACACGTTCCTCAAAAAAAGGAACGAAAGCTCGTTCCTCGTTCCTTCTGAATTTTGGAACGCATTCCCGTTACAAGTTCCATCCGTGAAAAAAGAACTCGTTCCCGTTACAGTTAAAAAATGGAACGTATCGTTACATATACGTTACATTTGTATCTTGGGGATTACTATATTCAATTAGATAAAAAAAAAGCTTGTTTTGTTGTTTTTATCGATTCCATCAAATGGCAACATACGAATTCGAATGCTGAATGACACCAGGAAAAAAAAAAAAAACAAGAATGAAACAAGGTTTTATTTGTTGACATATTCACTTTTAAAAATCTCAGCTTTCGGGCAAATTCATCTTTGTCGTGAGTGATTCAGACGAGCCAAATGTACTGTTACCCCACTTTGCACGAGCGTTTTACAACAACCTCACACGTTTCAATCTAACAAAGTCCCTTGTCCGAACTTAACAACACTAGCTTCTCGATAAACAACACTTGCTTCTCGAAATTTCTGTCCGCAAGACGAGGAAATGAAGAAGAGGGTAGGGATTTTGGAAGGCCAGTTTTGAAAACTGCCAGTCCTTTGTGAAGGTTGTATTTTTGTATTTGTTGCTCAGCTTCAAAGGGGGGGGGGGGGGGGGGGGGCGAGGCGAGAAAGATTGAAGGTTAATTTGTGTGTATCTTTTACGTGACCAATGTTCGGGATACAAGGTTGCGTTCGATGTCCAGTAACCTGTTCTTGTGGTGTAACTGTAGGTCTCTGTGAAAGTTCGGTGATGGCTGTAGTCGGCCTTAGGTTTCTGGGTGTATGAGGATTCGTGGAAGCAAAGAAAGTAGCTGAGCTTCAAACGTCCCTCTTTTTGCGTCTTTTCCATTGCCTAAAAGATTTTCTTTTTTACCGCAGTTTTGGACATTGAAAAAAATGTATCAATGTCCGTTAGAACTCCTGCACCCGACGGTTACCACGCGAGAACCCCACGAAATAGACCCAACGATAAGAAAAGAAGTTAACGAGACCCTGCGCTTCGTAGTGATATTGTTTTTATACATTTTAGAATTTCCCTCTTAGAAATAAAATAAAAATTACTCCACCGCACGAAAAAAAGGAACGCCGTTCCTTTTTCCGTTCAACTTAAAATGTAACTAGTTCCCGTTCCAGTTCCACCGTAGCCAAGTGTAACGGCGGCGTTCCTTCGTTCCTCCTAAAAGGAACGCGTTCCAGGAACGCCGGTCCTTGAAACGCCGTTTCGTACAACACTGGCATACACACACAAACGTGCAGATGACCAGGGGCGGATTTAGGGGGGGGGGGGGGGGGGCGACCGCCCCCCCTGAGCTCCCCAAGGTCAACTTTTTTTAAAATAAAATCATTGATATACACCAGCCAGAAGTTTAGTTTTTGGCGACATAGCAAATATTTGGTCAACAAAATAGACCTGGGCAACGTTTGGACCGTGTCATATCTCAGCAGACTCCCGACTCCCCCCCCCCCCCCCCGCCGAAGGCCTACCGCCCCCCCCAGGCCTGACCCATAAATCCGCCCCTGAGATGACATTACTGACGCGCCGACACCAACTCTGTCACCCCGCATTCGAAAAGAGTCGAGCTGGACTCTCGCAGTAATCCACCTTGATGCGCCCAGAGTTGTGGATTCTCCAAATATTCTTTAAGGGGAGGCGTTGACAAGTCGTCATATTTAGGTCGTTCAGGGGCGGATTTATGGGTCAGGCCTGGGGGGGGGGGGGGGGGGGGGGGGCGGTAGGCCTTCGGCGGGGGGGGGGGGAGTCGGGAGTCTGCTGAGATATGACACGGTCCAAACGTTGCCCAGGTCTATTTTGTTGACCAAATATTTGCTATGTCGCCAAAAACTAAACTTGTGGCTGGTGTATATCAATGATTTTATTTTTAAAAAAATTGACCTTGGGGAGCTCAGGGGGGGCGGTCGCCCCCCCCCCCCCCCCCCCCCCCCCCCCCCTAAATCCGCCCCTGAGGTCGTTGTTACGTTTTTAGATGTAAGGTAGTAAGCTCATGGACAACCGTTCGTGCCGGAGTTAGGCTGAAGTCTACTAGGGTTTCGTTTATTAGAACTGTAGAGAATCGAGGCACGACGCCTCGGGTACAAAGGTACGGGGCGCTAATGTTACGGGGGCGGAGCCAAGGGGGATGCGTACGTTTGCCCCGCTGCAAACGTGAGCTCGATTATCTCACTAGCTCCTGACAGCGACCGCGAACCGCATGGCAAACGTAAATGAACCTCCTCCTTGGCTTCGCCGTAACATAAGCGCCCCGTAGCCTTGTACCCGAGGCGTCGTTCTTTTATTCCCTACAATTTTAATAAACGAGACATGCGAAGTACAAGCGCGATTAAGAAGTGTGAACTTTCATGAGTGCCCGTAAACAACCACAAGAAAAGAAAATAAAAAAAATCTGGAAAGATGCTTTTTATTACAGCAAGCTACAACACCTAAATTTCTTATTTGTGGCAAAAAAACAACAAAAAAAAACTTACTTTTCCTAAAAAAAAGAAAGAAAAAAAAGATACCAGCAGCGGGGTGAAGTGAAAAACGCCGGAGTCAAGACGCTTCTCAACCGCCGCTTTGACCTCTCGGAACTTTTGTACTAAGCAAATGATGCAACATGTTTTTGTACATTCTTTTTGCCTGGCCTAAGGAGAGTTGTACCCCAGAGTTTTAATAAAATCGAGACCGTTTTTTTTTTATTTTGTTTTTCAATATGAGTATTTTTTTGAAAATGTTTTTAAAGAAACTGTTTTTTATGTTTGTTTTTATTGCAAGTTCATATTTTGCAGGTATAATTTAGATGCCCTGGCCTATATTATGTATAGTGTTCAAAGTCGCTAATGCCATACATATTGAGGTAGAAGGCCTGAAAGTTAGTGTATTTGTTGCTCCTGGTCTAAAGTTATGAATTTTTTATAATTTTTTTTAATTCATAAATCACATAATAATTGCATGCAGTTGACTTAAACTTTGGTGTCCTACATGAAACAGGAACCATTTTTGGCCTACCACTCTTTGCCTGCCTTCCACAGGACCGCAAAGGTGGCAACTAATGGAGTCCGCGGTGAGAGCAGGGCCGTCGCGAAATCTTGAAACATTTTTTTTTCTCGTAGTGAAAACGCGTTTTCGAGAAAAAGAGTTCAGTTTCGTGCGATTCATTTGTGTGTACATCACATATAAAGGAACCAGAAAAAATTGAAATGTTGAGGGGACCTGCAGGTTCGATGTCTCGTGGAATCACCCTGCTGCAAGAGCGACGGTCTTTGCGATACTCTGCTCGCTCTGCTCCGCAGGCAGAGGGTTGTTACCTGCAACACAAGGTTGTTACCTGCTTCGCAGGTAACAACCCTGTGTTGTGCCAAAACACTGTGCCAAAACGTTGCGGACATTTTTTTTGGTTTCGGGTTCAGTTTGTATTTTGGCATTACAGACACGCATCTGCTACAGTTCATTTCTTTGTTTGAGGATCACGGTTGGAGATGCTGAACCGCGATCGCCGAGCATGCAGGCATATATGCGTATCTTTCCTTACGTTTCACCCGTTTCTAATCACAAGCCAATGCTTTGACTGAAAGGAATCATGAAATGATTTTTTAACTTCCTCAGCTTTAATCCTGAACTCAAAAGCGAGATGAAAACTTTTAGCCTTTCCACTCTGGTGAAGAAAAATGTCCAGCGCTGCAAGAACTTCTTTACTGGTTTTTAATTTGCACCGAACCTGAGCGCACTGAATGTAGTAACTTGATGAAACTTTTCTCGAATATCGCTTTATTTTAAAAGTTATAGGCAAACTAAAGTTACAAAAACAAGCAAAAAATAACCTCGTTCATATCGTCTTCAATGGCCTTGAACCAGAGGAGGGGTAGTGAGCTCGGCGAGCGCTCACGGCTGCTGCACTCCGTGTCGACGGCTCGAGAGGGCGCCACTAAAGCATGTTTTGGATAATAATAATAATATAATAATAATAATTTTATTTGCACTTCCAAGGGCGCAGGTGGTGGTGTGCGGGGCTAGACAGATAGGTGAGAACCCTTACGCGGAGCGCCTGTCAGCCCACCACCACCTGCGGGAACGAAACAATAACTTAAACATTCAATTCAAGATATGACTGAATAATAAATAAATAAATATGACCCCTGCGGAAAGGAAGGGAGGGGGAGGGGAAAGAGAGGTAGTGTTGATCACGAGGATGCCAAAGAGGCCCCATACACCCTCGACAGCTCCTTGGATTCAGTTCGGTTGGTCGGCAGAGGGCTCCGCACATTCAGGGGGGAGTCTCAAAAACTCCCTGATGGCTGCTGGGAGCGTCGAAGAACTGTGGCGCATCGTTCTCCCGCGCAGCTCTTCGGGTTGTCCAGTCCTCCTCCCAACTCGCACAACTGTGGTGAGGTACGAGCCGGTCAGAGAACCGTCCAGGACCCGGCATGCCAGGCTCATGCGGGACACTTGCCGCCTGTGTCGAAGGGGACGCCACCCAAGTGGGCAGCCAGGGCGGCTCGCATTGCGTTTTCTGCGCGATTAAAGGAGTCATGAAACGCTTTTCCAACGTTTTCCTGTTTAGCTTTCCTCCTCAACTCATAAATCGCGCATTCTACCAAACAGTTCAAGAAGACGGAAAGGGGGGAGTCCCCTCTTGCTCGGACTCTCGTTTGTGTATCCGGACACAGCCATTCTCTCCCTAGAGAATTAGCCCGTCGCTCAAAATTCAGACAAAAGTTGCTTTCCCCACCCCGTTCACCCCGAAGCTGACAGTGCTGTGGAAGCAATGTGCTCGTTGGGCCAGCCACACTTTTGCCACGTGATCACGTTCTCTGTGCATACCCACGCGCAGAGAATGATTTCAGGTGATGAAAGGGAGGCTGCTGATTGGTCCGGCAAGCGCGTAGCTTCCACCACAATGTCAGCTTAGGGGTGAGGGGATTAAGTGAGGTCCGGTGCCGTGTGACGTGTGTTTGGGCCCGGTGACGCGCTGCGGGGACCGCGGATGTGTTACAGTGAAAAGGCAGAGAGCTTACGAAAAAGGGAAGGAGGTACGGAGTAGTCCGCTGTGTTTTCAAGTTTTCGTACCGAAAGTCAGGCTTTTGACTTTCTACCTTTTTTTTGTTTCGCCCACTGAACGATGTTCTATTAGTAAAATCCCAATATAAACTGATTTATTCCAGCCCAAAATTCGTTTCATGGGCCCTTTAAACACTAATTCGGCATGACACTTCATTGGCCACAAACGACACCGAATACGGGGTAAAGATGTTCAGAACGGGTGCCACTTCGCGCTGCCATACCGCCAAACGGCCAAACCGCAAGCCAAACCTTCGCGCCGAAGGCCTTCGGACCGCTTAGAACCAGTTGGATCCTCGACCCCGTATACGACCGCAATGCCGCCGCGTACATCCGGGGCCTTTCTACGCTCGCCGCTTGTCGGTGCCTGATCCCACGACACCTTTCTAGTATGCGCCGCCTTTTCCACCGCTTGGTGGCGGGTATGTCGATGGGTGATTTTTTGTTTCGGTACTTTATAAACTGCATTTGTTTATTTTCCGATCTAAAATACTGAACAAAAACTACTTTTATAAATAATTTAAACGGTTCGCGCCACTGATATGTTGTATTTCGACTAAAAAGAAGCTTTTAGCGGTTCTGACTAGTAGTAAGCCCAGGACCAAAGACTTCACACTTCGCGCGCTTTCGGCACCGCGGGTCGCCCCCGTAGGTGAAGGAGGTTTCCGCGTCATCCGGTTAAAATATGACGCACTGCTATTTAGTTACTCTCTCCGTGCCCGCTGGCTTGCCCGAACCCCAAGAGACGTGGAAACCGCAAAAAAGGTAAAAGCTTAAATAAAATTTAACAGCTCGGCTGGGAAAAAAAAAATTAGTTTTTTTAAGCGTCAATGAGTTGTGAATGCTAAAGCATGAAAGTTCTTCCGCTCCCTTAGTTCGTCATGCGGCGTACTGGCGTGGACGCGTCCACGTTTCGCTACTGCCGGGGTAGCGGCAGACGGCCGAGCACGTGCTCTCGTGAAATGGCCGTACCGCACAGAGCTTGGCCGTGCAACCTCTCGGGAGTTTGCTTTGCCCGTGCAGGCTCTTCCAACGTTGGGCTCTGCACCCTCTTACCGGTGGCCGGGCCGCTGCGTGCGCTGCGCCGCGCCGCCATGGAGGGGGCTTCTCTGGTGACGTTCCTTGGAACTACGCCGCGCGAGAGCCAATAGGGGCCTCGTTCCTTGAACCTATAACGAGCACCAGCCAATGGGAGCCTATCCATCAGATTTCTGCTACAGACGACAGGCTTCGCTCCATTGGGACAGGGGAAGGTGCCGTTTGGCGCGGCTTCAAAAGCTGGTGACGTCGGCTCGCTCCAGGAAACAGTAGGGTGCCTACATGTTTCCGCTGCGCTTTAGGGTGGCGCCAACTTCTTGTTGCCCTTTCCCAGATCCTCTCCCACCACCATTTTTTCCCACTTCTTATTTCGCTAAACGTAAGCAACGTTGAGTTTCCGTAGTCTCGAGACCCCGGCAACACTGTGAGGCCACTTCCGTTTCCGTTCATAAGAGGAGTCGAAGGCTCATGGGGATGGCGGTCGTGGTGGATGTCGCTCTCTTTATTCGGGTGTTTCATATTTTGAAGTTGCGAGCAGGAAGTGTGCGTTGCTTTTAACGAAACGCGAGTTCCCGCGACAAAATGGAACGCAACAGACCGGCATCGCACGCCGAAACCTCGCCGTCGGAACGAGAGCGGTGGGCGCTCCTTAGCCCTAACGAGGATTAGCGGCGTGGTGCGAGCGCACGACCGGCGAGTGTGACAAAATGGTCGACGAAAACAGCCGAGGTTGCCATGGTAACGAGGTAGGCAACACTGGTTTGTCGGCAACAGGTATCACAAACGTTGTCGCCACCCTAAACAGCGGAGCGGCGGAAACATGTAGGCACCCTAGGAAACAGTTACTGCTTTCGCATTAAAAAAAAAAAAAATTGTGGTCGTGACGTGCTTGGGTACCGGATGCGATGACTCCGAGCTTCCACCGTGCACACCATGGAACTTATCACTCTCAAGTGATGACGACTGCCATCACGGCACTCATTGACTACGAACTTGTTGACGAGCTCATACATCCGAGTGACGCAATGCTCGTTTCTACTCATGTCCCATGCTTGAGGTGGGTTCGGCTGACGTGCTTGGGCACCGGATGCGATGACTCCGAGCTTCCACCGTGCACACCATGGAACTTATCACTCTCAAGTGATGACGACTGCCATCACGGCACTCATCGACCACGAACTTGTTGACGAGCGCATACATCCGAGTGACGCAATGCTCGTTTCTACTCATGTCCCATGCTTGAGGTGGGTTCGGCTGACGTGCTTGGGCACCGGATGCGATGACTCCGAGCTTCCACCGTGCACACCATGGAACTTATCACTCGCAAGTGATGACGACTGCCATCACGGCACTCATTGACCACGAACTTGTTGACGAGCGCATACATCCGAGTGACGCAATGCTCGTTTCTACTCATGTCCCATGCTTGAGGTGGGTTCGGCTGACGTGCTTGGGCACCGGATGCGATGACTCCGAGCTTCCACCGTGCACACCATGGAACTTATCACTCTCAAGTGATGACGACTGCCATCACGGCACTCATTGACCACGAACTTGTTGACGAGCGCATACATCCGAGTGACGCAATGCTCGTTTCTACTCATGTCCCATGCTTGAGGTGGGTTCGGCTGACGTGCTTGGGCACCGGATGCGATGACTCCGAGCTTCCACCGTGCACACCATGGAACTTATCACTCGCAAGTGATGACGACTGCCATCACGGCACTCATTGACCACGAACTTGTTGACGAGCGCATACATCCGAGTGACGCAATGCTCCTTTCTACTCATGTCCATGCTTGAGGTGGGTTCGGCTGACGTGCTTAGGTACCGGATGCGATGACTCCGAGCTTCCTCCGTGCACACCATGGAACTTATCACTCGCAAGTGATGACGACTGCCAACATGGCA
Source organism: Ixodes persulcatus (assembly GCA_013358835.2). Taxonomy (NCBI): domain Eukaryota; kingdom Metazoa; phylum Arthropoda; class Arachnida; order Ixodida; family Ixodidae; genus Ixodes; species Ixodes persulcatus. The sequence continues at coordinate 1,611,603 of JABSTQ010009654.1, read as the reverse complement.
CTCATTAACCACGAACTTGTTGGCGAGCGCATACATCCGAGTGACGCAATGCTCGTTTCTACTCATGTCCCATGCTTGAGGTGGGTTCGGCTGACGTGCTTGGGTACCGGATGCGATGACTCAGAGCTTCCACCGTGCACACCATGGAACTTATCACTCGCAAGTGATGACGACTGCCATCACGGCACTCATTGACCACGAACTTGTTGACGAGCGCATACATCCGAGTGACGCAATGGACCTTTTTCACATACCGACGGCACCAGGCGGTGGCTGCACGAACTAAAAATCGAGGAAGTGACCTACCTGTGCAACCAATCGATAATGGGAGCTACGCTACCAGTTCCTTCGCTCTCCGAGCAGCGGCGCGTGCCCAACGCGATTCTAAAGAGGGGGATCTGTGGCGTCCACCCAAACGTCATGTTTTTCTTTCCGTCCACTTTCTTTTTTTGTGTAACACAATTATATATATGTTGCAATTACGTGTTCTACTCGCTGATCGACAGCCTTCTTCCGAATTTCCTCGATTTCTAGTGCCGACTTCCGCCGCTTGGCATCGAGTGCTCGCGCGTGCGCAGAACGCTTCTCGGAAAAGGTCCATGCTCTTTTCTACTCATGTCCCATGCTAAGGTGGGTTCGGCTGACGTGCTTGGGCACCGGATGCGATGACTCAGAGCTTCCACCGTGCACACCATGGAACTTATCACCCGCAAGTGATGACGACTGCCATCACGGCACTCATTGACCACGAACTTGTTGACGAGCGCATACATCCGAGTCACGCAATGCTCGTTTGTACTCATGTCCCATGCTTGAGCTGGGTTCGGCTGACGTGCTTGGGTACCGAATGCGATGACTCCGAGCTTCCACCGTGCACACCATTGAACTTATTACTCTCAAGTGATGACGACTGCCATCACGGCACTCATTGACCGCGAAATTGTTGACGAGCGCATACATCCGAGTGACTCAATGCTCGTTTCTACTCATGTCCCATGCTTGAGGTAGGTTCGGCTGACGTGCTTGGGCACCGCATGCGATGACTCCGAGCTTCCACCGTGCACACCATGGAACTTATTACTCTCAAGTGATGACGACTGCCATCACGGCACTCATTGACCACGAACTTGTTGACGAGCGCATACATCCGAGTGACGCAATGCTCGTTTGTACTCATGTCCCATGCTTGAGCTGGGTTCGGCTGACGTGCTTGGGTACCGGATGCGATGACTCCGAGCTTCCACCGTGCACACCATGGAACTTATCACTCGCAAGTGATGACGACTGCCATCACGGCACTCATTGACCACGAACTTGTTGACGAGCGCATACATCCGAGTGACGCAATGCTCGTTTCTACTCATGTCCCATGCTTGAGGTGGGTTCGGCTGACGTGCTTGGGCACCGGATGCGATGACTCAGAGCTTCCACCGTGCACACCATGGAACTTATCCCTCGCAAGTGATAACGACTGCCATCACGGCACTCATTGACCACGAACTTGTTGACGAGCGCATTCATCCGAGTGACGCAATGCTCGTTTCTACTCATGTCCCATGCTTGAGGTGGGTTCGGCTGACGTGCTTGGGTCACCGGATGCGATGACTCCGAGCTTCCACCGTGCACACCATGGAACTTATCACTCTCAAGTGATGACGACTGCCATCACGGCACTCATTGACCACGAACTTGTTGACGAGCGCATACATCCGAGTGACGCAATGCTCGTTTCTACTCATGTCCCATGCTTGAGGTGGGTTCGGCTGACGTGCTTGGGTACCGGATGCGATGACTCCGAGCTTCCACCGTGCACACCATGGAACTTATCACTCGCAAGTGATGACGACTGCCATCACGGCACTCATTGACCACGAACTTGTTGACGAGCGCATACATCCGAGTGACGCAATGCTCGTTTCTACTCATGTCCCATGCTTGAGGTGGGTTCGGCTGACGTGCTTGGGTACCGGATGCGATGACTCCGAGCTTCCACCGTGCACACCATGGAACTTATCACTCGCAAGTGATGACGACTGCCATCACGGCACTCATTGACCACGAACTTGTTGACGAGCGCATACATCCGAGTGACGCAATGCTCGTTTCTACTCATGTCCCATGCTTGAGGTGGGTTGTCCCATGCTTGAGGTGGTTTGTTTTGTTCCGAGCCCTCCCATCATTACCGCCACGCTGAACACACTTTACTTTCCACAACTCATTAAAAAAAATGTTGCATCATTTCGATTTCGTTAAGGGTACAGAAAACTTTACCTTCCACATCGATTCTTGTACCCAAGGTAACGCGCGCACTTTGTCATTTAAAATAAAAACATTTTTAAAGGGGCCCACCAACAATTTTTTGACTGGTTTGAAGTTCGCGCTGAAACGGAGCTCCATGAAAGCAGGAACACCGAGGGAAAAAAATATTACAGAAATTCGCAATATTTTGTGAGTTATTAGCAAATTAAATATTGCAGAACACAACTTTAAATAAGCAAAACATTGCGCTTCATGACGTAAAATGAAACAGTCTAGCGATTGGAGCAAAGCGGTTGGCCAATTGGACGCGAGTTTGGTTGATAGCCCGTTGGCCCGGTCGGCCATTAGGCCTCGCTGCAACCATCGTAGCTTTGGAATCGGGTTGCCATCATCGATGAATTTACCGGACTTATCGGATTTTGAGCGCCGAATTCTTTACGAAAGTTATAGATGGAGAGGGTGGTAAGGGAGTCCGTACGCTATCTTCAGGCGATACACGTGCCCATAGATGGCGCAAGTTGTCCTGCACGGCGCGCGCGGCTCCGCCGGCGGGCGTGCTCGCCGCTTACCCCCCCCCCCCCCCCCCCCCCCCCCCCCCCGCCCCCCTTTTTATCCTCTTCCTTCTTTTCTCGTTTCTCTTCCCGCGCCAACATGCACTGGAGCATTGGTTGCTTATCACAGCAAGGCAACTTCAACTAGCTGCTTCTGCCATGAGGCGGAAACAAGGACGAACGCATGTACATTTCATTCATGATTTATTATTTTCACACATTTGTACAAGAAATCTAGAACAGTAATTCACATCATATGTAGACACAACAAAATACAGGAAGATATAGTGGACAACACAAAACACGAGAGGTCAAAATATATTTGCAAAACCCTTTCAGCACGAAATACGATTCTCTAAATACCTGCAAAAAACAAGAGCTTTTCTATTTATTATGTGCATCATGCATTCACCTCACAACGTTTGTGCTTTCCTGGCAGCTGCTGTTCTCTTCAGCACAGGTTTCTGAAGCTCTCTGTTCAGCAGGGGTAAATGCCAAAGGAGTCGTTGGTGGCAGAACATTCGGAGAAACCTCTCTTTACAGCCTACTGAACAGAGAGGGTCTACAGAGTTCTCTGCCATGGAAGCAAAAGATTCTTCAACATACCATCTTTGTAGATAAGAGCTGGAATACGTATCATAAAGTACTTTTCCACATATTCCAGACAAGTGCCTGTTGGAACAGCGACTGCACCAAACATGCCTTCATCGTCTTGTGCACTAAGCAGTTGCAAAAACTGCTGTTTTTGGCACCGCCAGACACGGACAGCGTTCCCCTGTCCGTGTCTGGCGATGTGGAGTGCGCACGTGCTCTACGGCGCGCGCTGGTTCGCCGATTTTATAAAGTAGCTTAGTGAAAAGGATCTTTATAACGCCGTCTGACCGGGGTAATACTCACTTCTTGCGCCGCTGAAAGAGCAAAGCGCGCAAGTTCCCTCCCCGGATAGAGTTGGAGCAAATAGAACCGAAACCAAACCTACCTCTCGCTTTGGAAATCCTTCGGGAATAGAAAGAACGCCATTTCGCAGCAGTAACGCCAAGGCATCGCCTTTGAAGAACACGCGAGTGTTCAAGCTCAAGTTTATGCTCTATGTACGCCGATCCAAGCAAGCCACCTTCCGCAGAACGGGAGAAATCGGGCTCGGAGCACTTGACAACAAACGCGCAGGCGTTCACGCGCCCCCGGCGCCCGGCGCGCCGACGACCGTTGACAACCAACGCTGCCAACGCAGCCGAGCCGGCCGAGCGCCAAGCCGCCGAGCGATATTAGCGGTAGATTTGCAGCGGTAAAAACACGAACCCAGCGCTTGAGCGTGGTAAGAGCGCCAGTTGTAAACACGGCGGTGGAAGCGCGAAAAGCCGGAGTGGGTGATTAGCATATTGACGTCACCGTGGCGTCAATCAGGCGTCATCGTGACGTAACTTTTGAAGAGCGCCCTCGACGAGCTTTCAATGAACGCCGCTTGCTTCGGGAGCCTGACTCCGCCACCGGAGCCACCTCGGCGAGTAGGAGGTACTCCGCCGCAGGGAGGCGCGCATGAGCGACGAGGCGTTGTTGTCGCCCTTTTTGAACTTTACTTTGCAACTTTATTAGCTCTATAAAAACGACTTTTTAGAGAAATAATGACGGTTAACGTGTGATATACTTTATTCCGCTTCAAAATTTCTGGGACGGCTCTCGCCAATCACGAAACCCAGTGAATGTGACGTATAGTGAAAGGGAGCGCCGTTATGCGCACGCATTCGGCACCTCGCGGCGCCACCGTCGGAGGAGGTGTTTCTGAGTTGTCAAATTAAAATATGATGCGCTAATATTTTTCAACTCTTTCGTTGTCCACTGGGTTTCCGGGACCACTAGCGTGGAGAAACCGCAAAAAAAAGTAGACACTCAAATACTGTTGGAGGGCCCCTTTAAAGGTGTAGTTCGAATTGATTTCATTTCAAATTGTGCAAGGAAAGGTAACCATGATATCGAATACATTTGAAAACGAAAATATATATGTTGAGCAAACACTTGACGAGAACATAACCGTAAACTGTTTTGGCGCAAATTTTTAGTTTTTGAGTTTCTGACTCTGAGGAGGCCGAAGGTGGATTTTGAGAATTCGGCGATTGTCACAGGTCGCTTATTGGGCGTTTCGCCAGTCTCAATTCTATTTCGCATACAAGGAAGCTTGTTATATTTTTTTTTTTTACGAAAGCACGGTGTCCATAAAAAAATGTTTTCGATTTTATTGTTTTTGTATAAAAAATGAAAGACGTTTACAATTCTCTGTAATGCCGAATTAGAGCGCAGCTCTTGAGGAGGAGAAGAGAAGGGTACGGAGGGGAAGGAAGGGTACGGAGGGGAATATACCGGGAAATTGTTGCACAATTTCCCGGTAAATTCAAATTTAGCGGGGAAATCTCCCCGTTAAATTTAGCGGGGACATCTCCCCGCTATAGTTAGCGAAAAAACGTGCCCGCTAAATTTTGCGGAAAAATTTTCTACCAAATTTAGCGAAAAGTTTCTGCTCAATGGGAGGGGAGCAGGAGAGGGGGAGGTGAGGGTACGGAGGAGGAGTAGGGGTATACCCTCCCCATCGTACCTTCCCCTCCTTCTCCTCAAGAGCTGCGCTCCAATGCGGCATTACAGAGAATTGTAAACGTTCATTTTCTTTCCACATAATTATTAATTATTTGTTGACAGTATGGTATATGAAGGTTTTCATATACACGCCCAGTTTACTTACTTAGTAGAGGAAAAAAAAAAAAAACAATTCCCTAGGTGTCACAAATTATTATCGATGCGGCGAGAGGCAGCGCGGGATGACAGCCTTTATAAACTGCCGCTTCTCCACACAGACTAACCCTAATGAGAAGCTGGGTTTGTTTAAACTTTCTTATATTTTTTTATGTTTTCTCTTTTTTATTTTAAAGAAATCTTGCATACACCTTGGGGATGTTCAATGACCGCCCCCCCCCCCCCCCCCCCCCTCCTCCCAAACGTAATGCCGCCACAAATTATCTTTTTTGGCAGGGTTATTGTGCTATTCCTGGGTCTACCGGTCGAGCTATAATTTGTGCAGTTTTTACGCCACCCCGATCACAACCCAGTCTGAGGAAGACATTCCAGCGGTGGCAATGTCAAATTTATCTTTTAGCACCTCGTAATATATCAGTATTTGGTAACCGAGCTCTGGCGTTAAGTTTGAGGACCACTGTGCATACAATTACGGCAAATGTATCTAAACGCCAGTTCCTTTTTTGTGTGTGTAGCTGTACAGGGCCAGACGTGTCCGTTTTCAGAATGATTCCAGGTATTTTCGGGGCGACTCTCTGAACGGAAGTCATCAGCACACCTCATTGTTTCAAGTCCTGTAGACTTGTGGTTGTGCAGCTTGATACTTCAAAAATCTCACCACGCCGCGCGGCACGCATCTGGTACTCCTCCATGCCGTCACGGCACGTGTGGGTCACAACTACGACGCCAAGGAAAAGGAACGGAATGCTGTAAGTCCTTTCAAGATAATTCAGGAATGTCACTTATGGACGAAAATTCAAAATAAGGCCGGGTTTCTAAATTTTATGTTTAAAACACAACTAAGCCGCGAGAGTAATGTGTAAAGCTTTTTGGTAACAATACACTTTCTCAGAAACTTGTGTTACCAGATGTGTTACGTAATTTTATGTACTTTCCCATGGTGGATGGGAAAGATGGAGTGGCGCCACCTGGCGGCTTCTTGTCGTAACGTAGTACCAAGGATTACGTGACCGCTTCTGCGCTTCGTTGGTAGCATTTATAGTTGAGGTGTGTCGTTCACAAATCATGCTTGATTCGTTAATTTGAACGAGAGTTTGGGGTTGCGTGGGACCTAATTCTTTCGTTGTACTTCTCGTCAAAATTAAGCTCAAGCAGCGCGACAACAGTGGTGTCGAGGCCTACGGAGCAGGACCCAGTGACCCACTTTCGTGTTATCGTACTCACCACGATCGAATCGGTCGTCGTCGTGGCACTACCTGCTTGGTCTTCGTGACCAAACAGGTAGATTCTGGGACAGCATAGTTCCCGAAGCGAGTTTTCTTTCTTCTTTCTTTTGTCTGTCGAAAACAGGCAGAGCGAAGAAAATATAAACCAATCGCGAGGATGGCCTAGCAGGCGTTGAACTTGGCATTCCGAGCGCCGGTTTTTCCGCAGTTTGCTCGCGCGGTCTTAGCGAGACACGAACAATGAAGTGTAGGTACCACATAATAGGGAGTTTTCGTAGATGGTTTTCGCCGTCCAGCAATGCTCTCCGCAACCCGCTACGATGCCCGGAACTGTAGAGTCAAGGCCATGGGCGCGCAGGAGCAGTAGCGGCTTCATCGTTGTGCAGGGCTTAGCGGAGGGGGATACGCGGTCTACGAAAACTCCCTAATGCGAGGGTAGTCCATAGCGTGTTTATTTGAGCTTGATACCAAAGAAAGCTGCAAATAGGATTGACGAGTGTGTCACTGTGACGAGAGCATGCGCCACCACCACACAACACTCCGAAAATGACAAGGAGATGACGAAGAGATAAGAATAGGTCAAGGTTCAAACTATTCATATAATTTAAGACTGCTTAAAAAAAAAATTCGCGCGAACATATTTATTTAACGAAACCGCTGGTCGTAGGCAGCCAGTGACGAGCACCTTGCTAGGCCTTCCCACCGACTTGAGCTCTGCCGCTGAAGTCGTTGGGACTGTTGTCGTTGCTCTCGAGACCCATGAATCGAGCGGCCTTCACCGAGAATTTATTTCGAGTACGTATTTCCTTTCGTTTGCTGCCTGAAGACGGGAAGAGCGCGAAGAGCACATAGAAGATATGTGCTCAATGGTCTCCACGGCGAAGTACCCGAGCGGTGTTGGCGGCCACGAAGCTATCGTAGGATTCCATCGTAACTTACACACAACTTCCGATCGTTTCGCTCGGCGTATTCATATTTGTTTTTAGGTTTCGTCCTATTCGCACGTTTTGTGTGATAGCAAAAACACGATACACTTAGCGAACAGTTTCTGCTGCTACGCGCTAACGCACAGAACAAAAGCAAAGCAAAGCAGAGCGGAGAAAATACCTGTCCTCGTCACGTGATACTCGTCACTACGTCACCATCGAGCGATCGCAGCGCTCCAATCGGTCGTGCTCGAGGCTTATGGGTTTAGTGGTCGTAGAGAAGCAGAAGGGTAAAAAAAGGGCGAAATTTCGCGCTAAAGCATTCGGCACATTGAAAATCTGTTTTGTCCTAAAGGGTATCGGGCATAAGCCATTGAAACAAATATATGCTTCTCATTCTCATAAGGCAATTTAAAAGGATACTGCAACGAAATTTCGGCGCTTATTTTTTGGTCTGTACGTGTTCAAAGGAGCAGTGTGATATCGGACACACCAATATCTTGTTAAAAAAGGCACGGAAAGGAATTTTTAAACAAATAAAACGATTATCAAAGAGCACCTGATCGATGTCGCTAAAGCCTCATTTCTAATGCCCGTCCAGGAACCTTGACAGGTAATGACGATATGTGTCTCGCCTAGAACTATACATGCTTTGAACCTGACGTCATCCCGACAGCTCTACGGCCAGCAGAAGAGAAGAGGGGAGGGAGGAACTCCCCACTCAACAGGACTCTCTTTTGTGTGACCCAGACGACGCTATTCGCCCTCTACAAGGTTATAGAAGATTAACCCGTCCCTCAAAATTCACAGAAAAGCAGCTTTGGGGTTAGTTGCGGTGGCCGGATCGCGGCGTGTTTCAACCGCTTCGGTAGCTGGAACGGCTAGGGCATCCTCAGGAGGTCAGCGTCGCCGCAGCTTCGCTTATCTCGAGACAAACTACGTCACGATTGCGCCGGATGTGACGTGATCTCCGCTGGCTGCTCTCCGAGCGCTTGCCAGAGTAGGCCGTTTATAACAAAATATATAGCCATGAGGCTCAAAATACAAACGTGCGATTGCCATTTACGTATATTGTGGATCATATTCAGCCTATTTCTGAACACGACGGGTATACTTATTTCAAATTTCGTTGAAGTTTCTTTAAGGATTTTTAGAGCGCAGCTCTTAGGCGCCCGTTTCCGGCTTGAGCGGCGTCGCCGTCGCCGTCGGCGTCGCCGTCGGCGTAACCGCGCGGTGCATGATGGGTAAATTTCCCCGCTAAATTTAGCGGAAAATTTTCCCCGCTAAATTTAGCGAAAAATTTTCCCCGCTAAATCTAGCGGAAAATTTTTCCCGCTAAATCTAGCGGAAAATTTTCCCCGCTAAATTTAGCGGAAAATTTTCCCCGCTAGATTTAGCGGGAAAAATCTCCCGCTAGATTTAGCGGGGAAAATTTTCTGCTAGATTTAGCGGGGAAAAGTTTCCGCTAAACTTAGCGGGGAAAATTTTCCGCTAGATTTAGCGGGGAAAATTTTCCGTTAAATTTAGGGGGGAAAATTTTCCGCTAGATTTAGCGGAAAAAATTTTCCACTAAAGTTAGCGGGGAAAATTTTCCGCTAGATTTAGCGGGGAAAATTTTCCGCTAGATTTAGCGGGAAGCATTTTCCGCTAGATTTAGCGGAAAATTTTCTCCGCCCCCCACTCCTTGAGGTCACGTGACCCCCAGGCCACGTGACCACCCCCCCCCGTGCCTTCCCCTCCTCCTCAAGAGCTGCGCTCTAATTCGGCGTTACAGCCGAATTAGAGCGCAAAAAAATGAAACGGCTTTCATTTTTTTGTTCAAATTTAGATTTCCCGATTTCTACGTTAACAAATAGGACGCTCGTAAGAACAAGCTCATCTATAAAATAATATGCCACGTACGCATCAGCTTACTTTATTTGTGTGTTGAATCTAAGCGAACGAATACTCTGACAAGGTGCCAAAAATAATGAATTATTAGACAGAGAAGGATGGCGACGATCGAACTTTGCATTTTGGAATAGAGTATAAAATAAATCGTCTCTTCAAGCGTACGGCCTTGTGCGTCACATTTATGTAAAACAAGTGATATTTATTGCAAATTTTAGTCCAAAAACTTTATACGAAAGAACCGAGAAAAAAAAAATTTAGATGTTCTTTTTCATCAAAATGATGTTGATATTTGTACTTTTAGAGTTTCCTCTCGCATTCAAAGTTGTATTTTGCTACATTAACTATAACGTACAATACCTTTATTATATTTCTTGAGTAGGTATATGTGTAAGCTTTTTTTAATATACAATTTATGCCATAAAGTTGAATTTAATCCAAAGTTATAATTGTAATCCAGGCAAATTATCGTCCGAATGGCTAGGTTCCAAATATTTTACAAAAATAAATAAAATCATGAAACCGCATTTTAAACCCCTTGGCTTTTTTTTTTCTATTTTAGTTGTATAAATTATGGATAAAATTTTCTTGTGCGAAATGTATCTGAGCCTGGCGAAACAATCAAATGTGCGACCTGTGACGATTGCCGAAATCTCAACATCCTGCCATCGGTCATTTCGCAGTCGAAAACTAGAAATTCGACGCAAAATCGGTTTTTAGCTTCGTTCAAGTCAAGAGTTTGCCCAGCATATATACTGTTTCCATAAGCTTTTTTTGTTTAATACTTATTTACCTTTTTTGTTTTTGCAGGATTTTGAATAAAATCACTTATGCGCCAACTCATGTTTCTGACGTCATCACTATGCTATGACTAAGATGTGTATTTTCCGGTGTTTATTAATGAGAGAAATCGGCGGATTTTTTAATGCGTTCATTTATTTTTTAGACACCGGTGTATTCGGTTAGTCGACTCGTCACGAGGCTGCAAGCGGTGATTATCGGTAAAAAACAAGAGTTGCTGTTTAGGGTTTGATAAAAGTAGCCAAAACGCAAGTTAAAAGCAGCCCAAAATACTAATTTTATTAATTTTGGTGCTAAATTTGTTGTTACCGTATTTCTAAGAAAACAAATGTCATAAAAATCTGAACGTGAGATGAGGCTCTTATGGAGCGGAGCCGGCGGCGTCTGTAACCGCGAAAGAATGCTACAGAAATGCCCATTCTTCCATTGGCTGAGCGAAACGACTCCTGTCTATTGGCGGCCGCTACAGCGCGCGCTCGGCCGCCGCTGTCATGTCATGCGTTGCCAGAAAGAGGGGGGGGGGGGGGAGCGAAACTTGGCTGTCCACGCCAGTACACCGCAGACGAACTGAGGGAGCGGAAGACCGATATTCATGCTTTCGCGTTCACAACTCATAACAAGTGCTTAGGTGTCCTCGGAAGTTTTTTTTTAACGCGAAAGTCTTATATGTCTTATCGTTCAGTCGACTTTTAAAGTCCTTGAGCGAAAGCACGTCGACGACACGAGAAGTACGAGAACAGGGCGGCTACATGAAAGGTACGAAAACACGTCGGCGATACGAAAGGTACCAAAACCCACGGTTGGCCACTGGACCACGCCAAAAGTGGTCCAGTGGTGCACTGGACCACTTTCTCTCTGACGACGCACTTTTGGCGCCAACGGCGCCAAAAGTGCGTCGTCAGAGAGAGCGCAGTCTTCGGAGGTTCGCTATCACCGGGATCGGTGCCATGTGCTTTCGCCTTCAAGTCGTCTTCGGGATAACATAAGAGACCCTGTGAATTTTAGTTTATCTGTTTTACGCCTCCTGGAAAGAAGGAGACGATGCTTTTTCCTTTCCTCAAACTCTTTCTGTCTCCCTTAGTAAGCTCATTTCTTTTCTCCCTAAAGCTCTCTCTTTCGTTTTCGTTTGATCAGTTTCCCGTTTAAGCTGAGTGCGTCAATTTCCTGCCGTCCGACTGGACAAGAATCAAATATCCGTCTGCACATCTGGCTTCCGGCTTGGACTATTGACACGGAGTCAACGGCTGCGTGCACGCTGACCACACCGTGTTGTGACGGGCCTTTGTGGAGGGTGCAGGCCACCTTCACCCTCCGGGCGCGTATGGTCAAGAGGTCCAACGCGTCAAGAGATCCAATAGTCACGTGACAGCCGAGTCAAGAGGTCCAACGTGTCAAGAGATCCGAAATGGGTCGAGAGGTCCAACGAATGAGGAGATCCAACATCGGATCTCTCGACTCGTTGAGCCTTTTGACACGCTATGCGATCGATTCCAAAAAAAAGTGGGGGGTGGGGGGGAAGGAGAAGATGATGAGCGCGCAAAAATAAAATGAAAGCAAAACTCTACCAACCGCGCCATATTGGGGAGTTTTAGTGGACCGTCCGATAGCCCCCATAACGGTACACGATAACCAAACGATGCACGCGTAAAGGCGCTGGAGGAGTATCGGGTATCGTTAATGGTGTTATCGGGACGGTCTACTAAAACTCCCTACTGGTAGCCTGAATCAAAAATACAAACAAACAAGAAAATGAATTTTTTTTTTTTATATTTCATGCTCCCGTTAAAAGGCACTTTTAAAAGTCACGCGTTGGAGGCCGTGCCTTTGCTTCTGCTGCACGCAATTTGTAAGATGGAGTATAGTTTGCGCTCGCGTTTGATTGTGTTGTCAAACCGACATCGACGCCCGGCGACACCAGTTATTATTCCCTTCTGTTTATTTCTTGAGTTATTTGCCGCTTCCTCTCCTGTCATTCGTGACAATTTGTTAGTGGTAAGTGGTTGTCGCATTTAGAATTACTGGAACCTATCAAAATAGTCTGTCAGTTCCTTTTGTCGATCATACGGGATCCGATTGCTGTCAATGGCTGCTAGTGACTATCACTGTTTGCTTCAATTATTTGGGTGCTTTTGGAAAACACGGGTCCTATATCGCTGTTGGTGACAACTGGAATAGATACTATTAGCCAGCATTTTCAGGTTTTTGAGCGTTAAATATGAAGTTAGGGTAGTGTTTGGCAACATATTCTGGGCTTGTGTTAGGTCCCTGTCTACATTACACCGCGTTATTAAATATACTTGTGAACCACAAACGACTTCGGGAAGAAAAGCGTCTGCATTCTAAAACACATTTGGCTTTTTTATATTTTATTTTCAGGATTGCGATATTGCCACGAATGACAAAAGATTAGGCGGTGGCTTAAAACCGCTCGTCACTCAATGGGCAAATTTCGCTACACAAACCTGAGTTTCAGGAATGCACGATAGTATTCATTCTTTTGGGGGTTACTTATGATAACGTAATGAAGGTTGTGCGGCCCTTGAATTTGTCTTTTAGAGCTCTGGAGATTTTTAATAAAATCCAGACATATGACCGTTTTGACTGTTTTTAGCGCGTTTGGAGGCATTTTTGAAAATACAATTATTTCGAAGAGAAACGTGACAAAATGCTTGGCCGTACGTACTAGGGGTGCCTATAATCTTAATTTTAAGGCCATGACGAGAAAGCAAAATCTTGTTGTATTTGCGTATTTGTGTAAATAAAATCCCCCTGTTAATTTTATTTCGAACTTGATAAACGAGATGGCGACACTAGTACTAAATGCCTCAAACCGGAGATTTTCTTGCTTTTGTTGTTGTTGCTTTTCTCTCGAGCTCAAATTCGACTGCGATGTCTCGTTGCTCGTGAATCGGTAGCACGTGTAGCGAAAGCTCACGCTGTAAAGCTCACTGATCGTGGATTCAATCCACCGCCTCTGACCGTTTCAATCTGGATGAGCATCGTACTGGCGTGCTGTCATGTATCCAGTCTTGTACACGTTACTAAAAAAACGTAATCGACTACAATTACTATTACTCTTGGCTAAAAAGTATTCTATTAGATTACTTGATTACTCGACAGCAAAAGTAATTGGACATTACTTGAAGAAGTAACCGTTACTTTTCTGATTACTTTATTGTGTGAAGACTTACATGTTTAGCGCTCATAACAATGAACTACTTCGAACCTATATTTCACATTTTCCCAAGTACTGAAGAAGAAAAAACGGGTTCCCTCTTCGTGGTCGTTGCACCTTCAAATTGCGGACACGAGCATAGAATTTGTTTGAAGAAGTTTAAAGGGGCTATGCAACAATTTTTTTACTTTGCGCAAATACCGCTTAGAACGGATCCCTGACGTTAATGACCTATGAAACACGCCTTCGTTTTTCACCCGACGCATTAGAAGTCCCAGAAAAAAATTAAAAAACAACGAGCAGCGTTCACGCCCTCAACTCGCAGCCAGAACAAGCGGCCACGTGATCTGGAGCCGATTATATGCCGCCAATGTTGATCATAGCCACGCGCTGGGGTTGGCAAAGCACAGGACACGCGCTGAGTTCCAGACATTGTTATGGCTCGGCTATTGTCGTCGTTGCAGCGATTGGACACGGGCCACTACTCGAATGCTTCTCGAGCTATCAATTATCACGAGCCTAAATCGAGTGTCCACGCAATGCTCGGGTCCAATCTATGAACCGCATTCAAATATCGTCATACGGGTGTACTGCGATCCCCGCGTTACGTCATCGAAGTTTGCAAGGGAGAGATTGAATGAAAATGATCGCTTTTGTCCTTGAAATTACACCGCAACAAAGGAGTTTCATGGCCAGTGGCATTGCATGCGAGTATCCTTGAGTCCCACTAGTGCTAGTAAGCTCGTGTAAAGTGAAAAACATTCCAATTGAATATCGTTGCACAGCTCCTTTAATGATTTGGGCGTTCGCCAGTTTGGGGGGGGGGGGGAGCGGAGGGGGTTCTAGATCTTGATTGTTGCTCATTTTACTATTCACATGTGGATGAACTCGCATGTTATACAAAAGAGCAGCAGCTCCAGGATTTGAAACGGATCATGTGTAGTATCCATTAGCGGAAGAGATCGCCCCGACCAGTTCTCAACTCGAAACCTTGCTTGTCACAAAGACTACGTAGGGGAAATAGGGAAATATTTGAACTTGCTTTGTTATATTTTGCATCCGCTTTAGACATTCTTCGGTTCTGGTTCCCCTACGGGCTGCGTGTAGATACCGTAGGCAGGATTTTTTTTATAATTTCTGTGTGTGTGTGCGTGAGGGCGCTAGTTTGAACGAAGGACTTACAAGGCTACATTCTGCTCCCTCAAACTTCGCCCTGAATGGCCTTTGTCACGCACTGGGGCTTCCCTGGGGCTTCCCAGTCCCAGTCCCAGCGCGAAAAAGAAAACGAACATTCCACAGAAATTGTACATACAAAGGGGTTGACCTCGTTTCCTACAGCTCCGCAAAAATCAGTCTTTTTTCTGTTCAAAAAAAGAAGCAATTTTTTTTTTTTCATTTCAGAAAAAGAAGGTGTGTGCAGGGGGTTAGAAGGAATTTTTATTACTTCAAAAAGTAATCAGATTACTCTTGTGATTACTGCCTAATCAAAGTAATCAACTGATTACAAAATTACTTCAAAAAGTATTTGATTACAAGTAATTTGATTACTTGTAATGCGTACGGTACAAGTCTGCATGTATCACTATTGCGTGATGCACGTTTAAGATGCCAGACAAGCAGTGGTATACTGCACTGTCTTTCATCTCCAACGAAGACACCAGGGCCGGCTTGCTAGAAGCAGTGTCTCAGCTGAGACTGGCTGAAAGAAAGCACTGCCAAACCCAGCGCACGAGCTGAGCGGGACTCAAGCTGCGTCTCAAGACGCTCGCGCGCCCCAGCCTTTGCAGTGCTTTCTTTCACCCAGTCTCAGCTGAGACGCTGTTCTAGCAAGCCGGCCCAGATGCCCTCAGAGCTGACTAACTTCCCGCTCTGCTGGTCGGCACTTTTTGAACGTTGCGTTTCACATTATGTTGTACCGCAGCGAAGGCTAAAAGCGCGAGCTCATAGCGTTGGCAGCTGCCCTTGGTGCACGAGAGCTTGTGCCGCCGAGATGTGCCCTAGAGCAAGGAGCTCGCGCTTGTAGCCTTTCCTGCGGTACAACACAAGGTGAAACAGAGTATAGGGGGCATTCACTGGCCGCCATATTTGAGGTCACTGTTTAGAGCGCATGCTCAGAACGAGCTCGCATTAATAGGCTGGCAAGACCGGCAATCTAGGTGGTGCGGGGTGCACGTTGCAAAATAACTGTGGAAGCTCGCCATCAGCACGTGCTCAGCATTAGCGCACACAGATATGGCCGCCAGTGAATACACCCTATAGAAGTTTGCAAACATGGCGTCCCGACTGGTGCCCCACACGTGCAAGCACGTGTAGCGTGCGCGTGAACGTAGCTTTGGCAGGTTTGCAAATGCACGCGGTACCTCGCCCGAGCGGCAACATGGCGGCGGCCAGATGCCTTGTTTGCAATCATCGATAGTCATCAGCAGACTCCTAGCGAAAGCCCTGATAAGGCTGTGAAGGCGATACTTTTGTTGATTCTATTTTTTTGTGTGTGCTATGTTAGCGCGCGTGGTCAAACGCTTGCATACGCTTGCATACGCTATTAGCCCCGTGCGCGACCGAAAGCGTCGCTGGGGTCGGCCTTCACGATTGGCCGAACGCTGACTATGACGTCGGAAAGGGGATTTATCATCGACGGAAATAAGAGGAATGAAAGAACTTTAATTTTGACGGTGTTGGCAGTGTTCCTTTGAGAGCGCAATGATTTCAAGCTTCCCCCATGCTAATAACAAACACCATCGAACTTGTTGTTTGCAAGGTAATGACGTCACAAGGGGGAACCACAGGAGGGCGCCACCCAAACTTCTCGCCGCTAATACTCCGTTTCACCTTATGTTGTACCGCAGACAAGGCTAGAAGCGCGAGCTCATAGCGTTGCGAGCTACTCTTAACGCACGAGAGCTTGTGCCGCCGAGATGTGCCCTAGAGCAAGGAGCTCGCGCTTGTAGCCTTTCCTGCGGTACATCATAAGGTGAAACAGAGTATACAAGCGTGGCTCGTAAGCACCCTAAGATCGTGCAGGGTTGAGCAGAGATATCCTAAGATATCCTAATATGTAGGGTGCCTCAATGTCCTTCTGCTTAGGGTGATGCCACCCTTTGTAGTACCCGATGCCGACAGCACGCGCTCACGGGTAAAATACAAATAAATCGACGAAAACAAAATGTCGCCATAGCACAGTCAGCGCCACAAACCCGTGCCGGGACACGCTCTTTCACGCGCTTCTGAACAAAAACAGAAAAATAAAAGTGTGGGACAAATTGGCCAGATGTCTCCACCCTAAGCAAAGCGCACATGAAGGCACCCTACTAATATGTATTTGGAAATAAAAGAAAATAGTTGAATGAGTTGCAAAGAAGGCTAAAATACTTATTCCGAACAACATTTATTTTATGAAACATTATTTCAGATATTCTCATTCTCTGCAGACCTTGTTTGGTGGCTAGTGGATATGAAAAACAAAAAAGAAGCATGAATTTTACTATTTTGAACAATTACAATATATTTTCTTAACCAACAAACAGGTGCTTACTCTGAGATGCAAATTGAATTTTGACGTTAGCGTTTTGGCGCCCAAAACAATTTTTTTTTTTTGTAATTTTAGCACTTCCCGTTTTGCGGATTACTAAGAAAAGCAAACGGGCCATCAATAGGTAGAAAATACGTTTCTACCTAAGGTAAGGCGTACGTTTCTTTTTTTTTTTCTCTTCACCTTTCTAATTTTTAGGCAAAATCAAATGAACCTCACAATAACTTTAGTGTCTTCATACGTAACCTTGGGAGTTCACTATGCTATTGTTTGTTACGAACACCTCTTTCAACAGTGATCTTACTATGTCACGGTGGAACGAAGCGATGCTACCTTACCTGTCTAGAAACAAATTGGGGTGTGTGCAGTGGCGTAGCTAGACCATCTGGCACCCGGGGCCCTTAGATCTTTTGTCACCCCCCCCCCCCCCCCCTCCCCCGGTAAAAATAAAGCAGCTGGCCACAATGAACTGTCGTGACGTTGAGTGCCTCACAATCCAGCGCAACACCACGGAAGTACAGCGCATTCGTATGCATACCTACGCTTGATCAAACTTGAACCGTAAGTATGAGCGGAGCCGAAGCTACAAGCGCGGATGTGTAGCCTTGGACTGTGCATAGATTGCGCGAGTGCACGTGCAAGGCAGGGGCGCATTCTAGATTAAAAGGTTAAAACCACGCAAAGACACGGACAAGAACAAGCTAGCCCAAACTTCAACGTTAGTCAGCGCATTCTAGCTTTAACTTCGCTCGGACATTATACTCCGTTTCATACTTAGTGGGCTACGCTGTCAAGGCTGCAGGCGCGAGACCATGGCTTCGTTAAGCGTTTCATTTGCACGCGCTCTCGTGCAAATGAAACGCTTTACGGGTATTTTAGATCACATTCAACTAATTTATGGACACGATAGTCAAATTTCAATTTTCATTCCAGTATCCCTTTAAAGACATGCGGGTAGCACTTGGCTGTAAAATATTTGAAGCAGTATCAAAGCGTCATCGGCACCTCGTCGGCTCCCTGATACCCCGCGACACCCAGACATCGTCCTGCGACCCCCCCCCCCCCCCCCCCTTTGCACACCTCTGGTTTAGAGAACGTGAAGGCTCAGTTTAGAGAAATGCGGTCTGTACGCGGCTGCAAGCTAGGCTTCCAAACAGACCTTGTGGTCACCCTCGGTATCGCTCCGGGAAAATATGATATAATATCAAGCTCGAGCGTGCACCGCCAAGGGTTCACCGCTAACGATTCGGCAAGCAACAGCATGCCGGCGGCCGCCATTTTCTCTAAACAGAGTTTCGAGGCAATTCGGTAAGATGTTGTCGCTAAAACGAGCCTCTAAACCGCACGCCTTAAAATGGAAAGTAATGCAATCAAGCAATCGTTGGCATACGGTACACTGCGGCGCTGAAGCCAGTCCGTCCACGCAGATTTCCGGAAGCTCGACGGTCTCCAGTCATGGCACGCTGTGGCAACAGGGAAAGGCCGTCGCCGTCACAACATTACGAATTCACTTGCCAGAACACTAAATTGTGACCGCCTTCCGACGGCGAGCGACGCGCTTCTAGAACTTACGGCGGGGTCAGAGAGCGAGGGAGCTTGCTGAACAGAAGCATTTCGCCAGCACCTCCTCTCGGCACTTCCCCCTCGGCGCGTGGTGTGGTGCCGTGCACGGGTGGACAGCCATGGGTGCAAGTCCGGGGTGAGGGAGACGACACGTTGAGAGTTTACCCAACACGTTTACCCCCTCCCCGCGACTCCCTTCGTGTAAGACCTTCGTGTGATTTCTTTCTTCTTCGTCTGGCGCCTTCTCTTGCTGTCTCGGCGCAGTCCGGCCGTGGTCGGCGCAAGCCAGCGTCGTGTTGCGCTGGGTTTGGCGTAGACTAGGTGGCGTTGGCTCGGCGTGCCCGGGCACAGCTCTTTCTCGAGTGCTCCCGCACTTTCCGCGCTTGTTTTTTTCCGCCGGTGCGCGATGACTTTGCGCGAGCCAAGCCAGTTTTGCGACTCTGCACTAGACACGTTCGTGATGGAAGAGTGGTGACCTCATGCGTCTACACATTCTTTGCCACTTACGAACCAGTCAAGCCGGGGGGGATTGCCGCCATAAGTGGCACCCCCCCTCGTGACTGAGACTCCTGGGCCGGCTTGCTCGAAGCAGAGTCTCAGTTGAGACTGCTCAAAGAAAGCGCTGTCAAGGCTAGCGCTCGAGCTTAAACCGAGTTTCAGACGCTCGCGCGCCCGAGCCTTGGCAGCGCTTTCTTTGAGCAGTCTCAACTGAGACGCTACTTATAGCAAGCCGGCCCTGGTACCCGGGGCCCACGGCCCCCTGGTACAGTTTACGGGTGGGAAACGGTTGCTTCTTGTTGCTTTTGACTCGACGCGCAGAAGTGTGGACCTCTTCGACGAGGTCCACACCTCTGGACGTGCAGAAGTGTGGACCTCGCCACTAAATGAGCGATGCTTAGGGTCGGCACCCTGTTCCCTAATATTGCTGTGGGCGCCGCGATCTTGGTGCTTGTACAGAGCAGACGCAACTGCCGATCGTCATGATTCAAAAGTGAAACTTCCTCGGCATTTGATTTGGTGTTAGGAAGCTCATGTAATATTGCTTTGCTCTGTCACGAAGCGTTTAAACATTTGTGGAGGACGTAAAAGCGTTTCCTGTGATCTCAGATAAATTTTCAGATAACTGGCAGCCATGATTTTAAGCCACAATATGGACAAGTGTTGTTACCCTGAAGCGTAGCTTATTTAGTGGCACTAGGGAAGATCATGGCGGAACAGCGCAGCACTGAGCTAGATTTCAGACGCCATGTTCTTCTATATATAGTGCCACTAAATAAGCTACGCTTCAGAGTAACTACACTTGTTCATATTGTGGCTTAAAATCATGGTTGCCAGTTATATGAAGAATTAACTGAAATCGCAGGAAACGCTTTTCCGTCCTCCACAAATGTTTAAGAGTTCGCGACAGAGCAAAGTAATTTTATATGAGCTTCCTAACACCGAATCGAATGCTGAGGAAGTCGCACTTTTGAATCATGACGATCGGCAGTTGCGTCTACTCTGCACAAGCACCAAAATGCCGGCGCCCACAACAATGTCGGGGAACAGAGTGCCGATACTCTAAGCGCAGCTCATTTAGTGGCTCTAGTTCTTCCCAGAAGTGGCGCACGGCACGTGTCTCTAGCATTTCCACAAAAGTGATTGCCGCCACTTTTCCCAGGATAGATGGGCTTTACTCCACACAACCTGAGAGCGGGTTTGCAAACCAGTATTCAGACGAAGAGCAGGCCGATATACGACATAGGAAGTGCAAAACTGCCACTTTATTTCTTTTTCGTTTTCTAGCTTTAAATTGAGCTCAATCTTTTTTTTTTCCTTTTTTTTTTTTTGCAAAACAACGTTTGCGTGTTAAATGTTGTGGTCGAAACGGCCGCAACGCCGCACCTTGTGCTTTCGATAATTTTGAACGTGGATGGAACTTTGAATTCATTCGGAATTCAGAGCTTATTCTACGTTTTGTAAGCCACTGCAATCTACGCATGTACTGGCTCGTATCTCGCGCCGCCTGTTGGCAGCTTCCTCCAGTGGCGGACGCAGAGCGAAGAAGATCTAGCTCGAGGTCGGCGGCGAACAGCCCGTGGCCCGAGCCCACCCCGAGCGCCCGACCTGCATGCGCAGCTGCGAACATGCAACTCGTTTGTTCCGGAAAAATTCTGCGCCATCTATGAGGAAAAGGGTACAAATATATAGCGGTTGAATCCCCCTTAACTGGAGAAACTAAGCGTTTAATGGGGGCGAGCTTGTACCCAAAAGAAAATAGAAAAAAGGCTATACTTCGTCTCAGACCCGGAACCAAGGCTTTCGAACATCAGCTGAAGTGACCAACATCAACAGGGATTCGTCTTCCTCTTTCTCCAACATCAAGAGAAGCTGCTGCTACGGCGACATAAACCTCCGGGCCAATGAGAGTGGTGGTTGTACCTCATCTTCATCGAAGCCAGCAGCCACCACCAATCACACCAGGATCCCGCCGGTGACGCAACATCGTCACGTCACCGGGGCTAAAAAGGGGGGACACGCGCGGCGGAAACAGAATGGGACCTACCGTCGAACGCAACCATCATCTCATCTCCCATTAAAACATCGTCACCATATTAGCGGCGATATCTTTTGGTGGCGCCCTCCTGTGGTTCCCCCTTGTGACGTCATTACGTTGCAAACAACAAGTTCGATGGTGTTTGTTATTAGCATGGGGGAAGCTTGAAATCATTGCGCTCTCAAAGGAACACATGCCAACACCGTCAAAATTAAAGTTCTTTCATTCCTTTTATTTCCGTCGATGATAAATCCCCTTTCCGACGTCATAGTCAGCGTTTGGCCAATCGTGGAAGGCCGACTACTGCGACGCTTTCGGTCGCGCACGGGGCTAATAGCCCAAACCCGCGGTCTCCAGCCTGTCCGTCCCCCAGCCCTTAACACCCTGCACTTTCTAGACGCACATTATTCTGGAGGAGGGGATAGAACAAATGTTATTTTATCATACTAAAAACACTATCCTGGTCAAAGAGAATTCAGTAGATCCACCTTAAACTGCATTATCGAAGGGTCTTTCATAATATAGGAGGAACATCGCATATGCATATAATCAGACATGTACAAGTTACTCAAAAAAAGTAATTAAGTTAAGTTACTGAGTATTGGCCTGAAAAGTAATTTGAGTAGAGTAGAAATTACTTCATGAAAAGTAATTGAGAAACTTACTAATTACCGTAAAAAAGTAGCGAATTACTTTGAAGAAGGAGGAGGAGGAGGCTCGGGAAAATTATGGGGGGTTTCGGACTCTTCAGCCTGTTTTCTCCCCCTCCCTTTCCTGTACGCCACATGCTTCCCCCTCATTGCAAATATCAGCTGATCTTAACACATCTTATCTCTTTTTTTGCAGGAATATTTGTTGATAGGCAAAACAACCACTAACATTCGAAAGTAATTTGTAATTCGAGTAGAAGTTACTCAGAAAAATTAATTAAAGTAAACTACTAATTATCGAATTGAAAATGTAATTGAAAGTTACTAAACTGCTCAGAAAAGTAGTTAAACTACAGTAACTTGACTAGAGTAGTTGAACTACGTACAAGTCTGCGTATAATACGGCTCGACAATCAACTATACCGGCTACTCGCCGTACTACATTCTTCAGGCCCGAGAACCTTTCACGCTACTCGACACAGTTTTCCCCTACGTAGATAATGGCCCCGTTTCTCCCTATCGCGTCGGTATTAGATAGTTTTAGCAGATCGTTTTTTCTCCCCGATAACGATACCTCCTCTCCCCTCCTCTGGCCTTGGGCTTGCATAGTTTCGTAATTGGGTGTCGTTATCGGGGCAAAAAACGATCTGCTAAAACTCTCTATTGTGTCGCATGCCGAAGACGCCCGCCAACTGGCTCGCATCCACACGTCCCAGTCGCAGCAATAGCAGACACTGCGTCACAATGAATCTCGCCGACCAGCGGCTTACACAGTTGGTGACGATATATCCCTGTGGTCGCCTTCCCGTACCGTAGGAAAATGTGAAAAACTCCAACGAAAGTTCATGAGCCCCATTCCGCGTCATTCCGTCAACTGTCCGCCACCAACTACGAGTTTCACAACCGCTAGATCGTCATTCCCGCTCCTCGGACGTTGTGCACGTCGCCGGAATGCGTAATGCACCATCTGTGGGCAACGCTGCACAAAATCGTAGCGCGATAGGTTAAGAAACCGATTTTTGCGGTCGCTTTAAAGAGCCTGGCCGCTATTTGAGACACCGGGTGTACGAGGACGGTTATTTGAGCCGCGGCCCAAGCGCACGAGGTTTAGAACTTTTCGGCTCAGTAGTGTTGTGTGCGAGTTTACTTAACGTCTCACTTATGTCCGTACCCTTGTGTAAAGTGCGTAACATTCAGCCCCAATATCGTTTCCTAGCTTCCTTGTGGACCCCACTAGCTGCAGTCGTAAGTAACTGTCCAAATGACATCACCATACACCACGAATCACCGGCGCTCAATGCGCGCGACCGCTTGGGCGTCCGCGTAGCCTTTGGCTATGACTAGGGTTCCGCGTTTACGGTATCTATTTTCTTCAGATTCGGGGATTATTTATCGGTGTTTATTTTTCTCTTAGAATCGGTGTTTTTTCGGTGTTTAATTTTAATGCTGAAAGAAATCGGTGATTATCGGGGCTTGTATTGCAAAGCGACTGCATAATTACTAGAAAAACCACGGCACACCTCACATTACACACGCTTATTGTACACACACCAAACACGTCACACAATGCACATACATATGAAAATAACAGAAAGCGTGACGCTTTCAGAAGGATGATATCAAAACTGAAACTTATTGAAAAAAATTGACATGTACATTGTCAGAGACTTGTCAGTCATCGGAGCACGTTCCTTGCGGCTGAGGAAACGCAGTCGAGAAAACGCACGCTCCACGTTCTCGCTTGAAACGGGATGGAAAGAAAATCAAAAGAAGTTTTAGGGCGAAGCTCCTTAAGGGGTATTCACACGAGGGAGAAATCCCGGGGATTTCTCCCCGGCACGCGCATCCCACGACGAAAGTGTCAGGCTTTGCGATGTGCAAAAGCCTCGCGTTTTCATCTCGTGAGACGCGCGTGCCGGGGAGAAATCCCCGGGATTTCTCCCTCGTGTGAATACCCCTTAGGGGCTGGCCATGTCCGTCCGCCGTCCGTTGTCCGCCGTAGGCCGGCGTCGGGTGCTCGTGCTTCTGCTCGTGAGATCACGTGCTCACGAGCACGTGAGCACATGCTCACTTGCTCGTGTAGGGCAAAAAAAAAATTTGAAAAAAAAGATGAAAGAAATTATGAAAAAAGAAAAAGAAGAAAAAAAAGAAACAGAAGAAAACCACACATTCTCCTACTGACATGAATGAAAAGGCTCAAAGAAAAAGAAGAAAAAAAAGAGTAGGGGGTTCTGAGATGCCATCCCATCTGTCTGCCTAAAAAAAGAGAAAGAAGAAAACCACACATTCTCCTACTGACATGAATGAAAAGGCTCGGCATGCTGCGGCTCGGCGTCTAAGCAGACAAGCACCACCAGAGCTTCGCCCCAAGCAACATCATTCACCACGTGGAGATGCGGTCAATTTTTTGTCAGGACGCGACTTTACCTACACTTCAAAAGACGCCGCGCTATAAGCGCGGCGTCTTTTGAATTTTTAGCCTGTCGCAGAGTGTAGTGCTAGTAATGTAGTGTAAAGTTAGAAACATTCCACCCCAATGTCGTTGGCTGCATGGTCTCTTTAAAATTGGGTTCGATCCGTTGGGCCCACGCTTTAGGGACAAGGCGTCTGCTGACGATGGATGACGCCAACATCTCCTTGACTCATTCTCCAAACTTTTTACTTGGGTAGCATCGTGTCATGGCCCATTCGTAATGGTAGCTGAAACCTTATAAATTACTTTGGAGCTTGTAGTCACCCCGGTGGCATAGAACTTGCGACCACGCGGGAGACGGCTCGAGGAAGAAGTATATTGATGCTTGTAACGCACATGGTGTGTCACGGTGTAATGCTTCCACGTGTTTAGAAAACACGCCAACGCAACAACTTGAAAAAAAAAAGAAAAGATGTAACGAAGTTTTCAAACACACACACTGAGGGGCTGAAATGGCCCGAGTGCAAAAATATGTCGAACTATGCGATGGCCTGCTTTAACAGGCAGATGTTTATGCCATGATGCCTTTTTTATCGATCGAAGCATAATCCATGGCCTGCATATGAAAATACGATTTCTCCTACGCACTGACGCAAAACCTGGCGTATAGGGGAGGTGGTTTCGAAATTCATGCGATATTATACATTTCGAATATAAACACGACGGACATTTTTAACCGCGCTATTTATCTTTAGTTTTTTTAAATTTATGATTTTTGTTTTTGTTTTAAGGAGGGGGGAGGCAGAAAAAAAAGGGACGGTGTATTCTTCGTCCTTTTGGCGCATGTAACTTTTAGTCGAAAGAGGAGACACGCTTCTCCTGTTGCTCCAAGTTCAAAGACGGACCGCTTGCTGTTTTCTTTCTTGTTCTATCAAGCTTAGGTTTCCAGCGGCAGCCTATTGAATGAAAGTCCGTTTCTCCGGCGATCCAAAAATAGCAGCGGAGAGCAAACTCGCTGAATTAGTCCGTCGGAACCTGAGTCCCCTGATAGAATCTGGAGCAAACTCGATTTTCCGAGCTTCGCCGACTCGGACTCACATTAGCGTACGTCGCGCGGCGGCATCGCGCACGGCCACCGGCGCTGCTCCGTTCCCGCTACTTGTCGACCATCGAAAGGCACGGCAAGAAAATCACCCAAAATCGGTCGATTTTGTTTGCCTCTTGCGTGTCGCAACTCGAGCTTGGCGGCACCGCCGACAGATGGCGCAGGTGTCGCGAGCACTGGCCCCCGGGCCCGGCACTTGGAGTCGCCGCTCTCTGTCGCCGCCGATTTTCCCGCCTGCCGAGTATTGCTGTGTCACTCGCCATCTGGCCCGTGGGCGAGACGAGCTGCCGCGGCTCTGCGCTCGCCTGCTGGCAGCAGCCCGCGAGCCGATCCGCTTTTTTTCTCGACCGACGACCCTAACACAGGGCTCAACGAGAATCCACGCGCGCGCAGACACGGGAATGAATAGCTTGTTTGCGCTCCTGGATGCCGAGTCACTGTCCGACCGTTCTCTTGTCCCCTCGAGAGTTCCGGGAACTGAGCTTGTAGCTCCGATGATGATGATGATGATGCTGGATTACGTACCCAAGGCTCTTGTGCTTCGACTAGCTTCCGAGCGAGCAGCGCCGTTGGGCAGCGTCTAGTGTCTTCAAGGACAACCTCGCGTGATAGTCTGCGCCTGGAAGCAGCCCATGCTGTTGTCAGCCCTTCCAGCGACGCTTCCACGAGCTGGCTGTCCCGAGCGCATGGCGATGCCGCACCCGTGAGTATAGCCTCTGAGAATCTTCAGCTGCTGGTGACAAGTGCGACGTCTTAGGCCTAGATGCCATATGGCAGGCGGGGACCGGTTTGGGTCCGTTCACCGACCGGACATGCACAAGGCAACTGCTAGATCTTTTTATTTTTTTTAAATTGAATTGACGGGTTTGTTTTAGTGTTTGTGATCGACATACGCTTGGTATTTTATCTAGACAGGAAGATTGCGCGGTCATGTCGTATTCATGTGGGATGTTCGCATAAGAAACACTTTTGGCACGGATTTTCTCTTCCAGACTGGATCGCCCGGGGTATCTTGGGGCTCTAAGCTCGTCAAACACAAAGTTGGGGCGCAAGTTCACGGAGCGCGGCGATTGGACTATCAGGAGGATGACTTCGCGCTTTTGTCGCTGGCGTCCGATCGGCCCTCTCCGAGAATTTTCGACTTCAACCTTGTATTTGACGAGTTTAGGGCCCTCGGTATCTCATCAATGGCGTCTTGGAAAGCGAGTGTCTCTTTTTGCTGATTAGTGGTTTGGGTCAACCGATTTTATGCGTTTGGCCGCCACCTTACTTTAATTCATATTTCCTTTTTGTGTGTAAAACCAATTGGCATCAAGTTTTATTAAACAATGTAACAAACGAAAACAACGGCCCTGCGGAATTTTGACGTCCAACTATAAAGGTAAACCTCTTCGAGGTTTTTGAATGTGAGTAGAAAATGGGCGAACACAAAACGCGAGAGGCATGGACGGCGTGTTTGTCCCTTCTTGGTGCACGAAGCCCGCAAAAATCCTTAAACCAACATGCTCTCCTGCCTCATAGAATGTAAAAGTAGAATTTTTGTTTGTTTTCGAATAAATCTGCCTCTTTCAGCCCATTCCTTCATATCAATAAAGTTGCGAGCAGAATACTCAAGAGGGCTCCCACCTTCATTTGGAGGCTACTGCTAGGAAGCACGCCAGTTTGTCTATATTCTTCTTAGTTAATTTCTTCTTGACATGTAGCAAATGACAACGGTTAACTCAAGTTTATCTAACTTGGTTATATCGTCTCTCTTCCGAGGATAGATTGGCAACGGTTGGGTTGTTTATGGTCCCTCTTTTGACCGCCATTTTTAACGATAGAATAACGAGGCTGATACGCGAGAAGAACTTTTGCTCGTTAAACAGTTGGAAATAAAATAGCGCGTAAGGATAATAAATAAAGAACCACAACATTTTGTTTTGCTCTCAGTGTTCGGGAGGCACTAGTCTGCGATTTAATATTAGTCTCAGCGAAACGCGCGCGCAACAAACATTATGAGGTAGAAACAGAAAAATGTATGTTACTTTATTAATAACGCGTCTGTTATTTCGTATCGTCACGCTTGAGTGGATGTTAATCACGTTTCAATGATTGCTGAACCGAAGTGCAACGTTGCAGTAAAAAATAAAGCTGGAAGGCCTCAATTTCGTAAATAGTTTGTTTTTGTGGCAGGTTTTTGGGCCTTTTTATTTACATAAATATGTGTTGTTGGTGCAAAAACGTCTTCAATAAATGAGGGTGCCCGGCCTTGCTATCCCCATCCATTAACGTCTGAGGTAACTTCTCAGGAAAAAGTTTTAATTAAAAACAAAGTATTTTAATTATTCCTATATTTTGCAAACCGTATTTTTTAGCCTTGTGAGAGTGTCAAAACATAACGTATGTTTAAATGATTTTAATTTGAAATTGTTTTGCCAAAAGTCATAATTTTCAATTGAAGTGCAACAATAGCAAATGCTTCTGTAGTTATGAAGGTGTATCTGGCAGTGCAATGAATTAAAAAAAAGTAATTAGTATGAAGCATGCAATCGGCAAAAACTGAGACAAAGATGAAAATAAGTAATTATTTTGGACATCATACTAAATGTTCATGATTGGTTTTCTTTGTCCCAGTTCATTGCACATAACAATATGCAAGGATCGAGCACTCAAAGCAACGTTATACAAATATTCATTCAGAAAAAAAAAAAAACTATTAGCGTTTTTGTAACAAGGAATTTAATTAAATGAAGTTGTAAAAATCGGGATTTGGCACAGCAGTAGGAGAACTGTTTCAAACGCGTTTGAGATGTTCTCCTACTGTTGTCTTTTTTTCTAAACTTAAACGTTTTTTTAATTTTTCTGCACCACAGTCTCAGGTGTTACATTCAGATTAATTATCACCAGCTCGCCTGCACACTCACTGTTATTTTGTAAACAAACTATTTTGAGATCCCTCTTACACCTTCCGAGCGTAGCGCACCTTGCGAGATGCTTTATCAAGTTTCAGAAAATAAAACTTCACTGAGACTATTATAAACGTGTCTTAAGAACCAGAACCCCAAATAACAAAACAAAGGGTATAATCAATGTTACTATAGTTTCCTGTAAAGTTACCGGTTTGAGAAACCACAAGCTATATGTTTCGGTTTCACAAAAGGGCGCGCTTTTCGAACGAGCTGCAACTTTGAAATGAATAAGACGGCGACAATATTTTTTTCTGCAACACATTTAGACACGAAAGGGTATTAAAAAAAAAAAACAAGCCTATATTAAAAAAAAAAAAATCGGCTTTATATTTTAATAGAACAACGGTGCATGCATTAATCTAGTTTGTGTCGGCTTATATTCTAGAGGATAAGGTTTTGTTTCCGCCCGTCAAACCAGTCGTACCATGCAACTAATTTCGCATGCTGCAGCAATGCCTTGGGCCGACTTGCTCGAAACGAATAGCATTTGGTATCCTCAGAAAGACGAACACAAGACGTCATCCCACTAAAAGTGTGTTTAGTGCCATAACGAACGTTTTGAGTTCGGTCGCACAGCTGCATAGCTTTGGAAAGCGCTTGATTGACAACCTTTTGAAAGAGCACGCATTGCTTTTCTACACAATTTTTTTTTTGGTTTCCTAGATATTTTGCGCGTTAAATGGATGTACAAAGCTAATTTTGTAATATATATTTCTTAAAGTAGCTCTCGGTTTTATTTTGAAGAGCAGAAGATTCGTGAAGTTCCTCTGCAGTGTGTTTTCTGACGAAATGGGTTAGCCATACTTTCTCTTCCAATGAGCGGTGTGTTTAACGGTTTCAAAGAAATATCAAGGAAACGGCAGCTATACAGAACATCCAAAGAAGGCTCGGTCCTGACTCCTGAGACATTTTCATATGGAGTGCACATACCCCCTCTTTTCAATCATGTATACCTTCTGATTCAAGCGATATATCTGGTTCAAAGAGTTACGTTGCTGCCTTCACACCAACTGGAACAACAGCAACGGCAGTGTTTCTGGGACAGCTGTTTTTCCGCGCAGAATGCGAGAAGCAATGCAAAAAGTAACTTTGTGAAGCAGTCACTGGCATCGACGGTCCCGGTGTCTCTGCTGTTTCGGTTGCTGTGGGCGCAGCCGCCGCAAATCTCTGAACGGGCCTTTGGAGCAAAGACTACATATACGATATATGTGTGCGGATGAGTACCTTTGGTGGGTACCTCCTGCTACGTGTTTGCATAGCCGGGGCGTGTTCTAAGGCAAGACGCTTGGTGAGCGAATCTTGAAATGGTGACAACTTAAAAATTGCAGGACGTGGCGAGTACCCAGCCTATATTATTACGGCTCCGCAGCCAACGAGGCTGCCGCAATCATCCGATGCGGAGCGCAAGTTCGTCTGCTTCTTTTGCAGGCGCTGTGGTGACGTCAGAACGCCGAGCTCTGATTGGCTTTGATTAAAAGACAGTGGGTAGAGCTCAAGGCAGCTTGCTTTGAGGTCTACCCACTATCCTTTCAGTCAGAGCCACTCAGAGCTCGGCGTTCTGACGTCAACACAACCACAACCCCTGCAAAAGAAGCACACGAACTTGCGCTCCGCATAAAAACGCCGAAGGAGAATCTCTTTCGCTCCCCCCCCCCCCCCCCCCTCCCTGTAGGCCTCCGCTGTTACGAAAAAACCACGTGATCACGGGAAGAGCTCTCTTCGCCTGCCTATCGTTTCTGCTACGTCGGCGTGTCCTGCCGCATCGCCCTCCCCTTCTCCCACCCCTCCGGCCGCCGCCGTTGCGAAGTACTCACGTGATCGAGCTGTGCGGACACGCTCCCTCGCCTCCCCACTACTGCCGCCCAGGATCTGTTTGCGGTCCCGGGAGCTCTCGTTCTAAAAAAGCGTTTCAGCAAGAAATGAAAAATTAACGTCTTTATGTTTTTTTTTTTTTTTTAACACATGCACCATCAGGCACAATCGTCCCACCAAAGCACACGACTCCTGCATCGGTTCCACTAAAAGCCAAGAACCCATTGCAAACATTGTAGAGCACACTGACTGAAGGCAATTCTTTTTCAACGCACCTTTCCACAATTTGCCGGGACCTCCAGCCCCAACCGCCAGGATCGTGACGTCCGACAGCATGACACTCTGGCTTCTGTGACGTCATTTGTTGTCACTTCGGCACCACTTTTGAAGTATAGGCGGGATAGGACGCCAAACACACCGGTTACAGACGGGGTCCAGGCAGCGTCGTTTGACCTCACACGCCGTTCCAATCTTTATGCAAGTAGAAACTGGAAGAGAGAAGATGGAGACGCAGGACGCCGAGCTTTGACTGGAACGATTAGTGCGTCGAGGCAAAGCTTTTGTTTCTACTCCGAACGCCGGCACACGCCGAACGCTAGTTTGACGGTCGGCATTGGAAGTAGAACGTCGGAGCAGAACGTTCGGTGTTCGCGTTCGAACAATGGATGGAGACAGTCAGCTAGCTTTGCGTCTACCCACAAATCATTTCAACCAGAGCTAGGCATGTTGGAGTCCCCGTGCGCTCTTATCTTGCCCCTTTCTCTCAGATTCTCCCTATATAAATTAACAGTCAAGGTTACGAAATTCACAGCCCAGCACATGTTCGTCGCTTCCGAAAGCGAGCAAAGCACTCGCCGTACACACAAACGTTGAAAATGGAACAACCGGGCAGGAGCCCGTTTCTGCAACTTTCGGTGTCAATTGTAAAACGAAGAGTTCGCGTCCACGAGTTTTGTGCGGGTGTCCGAGAAAACGTCAAAAGTGATTTCCTCTTTTTCCACCGAGTTGCCTTGCCACTGAAACCGGTGAAGGTGAGCCCGCGCGAACACTGCGGTGTCTAAAAATGCAATCACACGTCGCGTGACCATAGTGATGAGGTAGTCGAACGGAATACGAAGAAGTTAAAAGTGAACCCCCATGCGCACCTTCATAAACGGCGCGTATATTTTTTGAGTCCTCGTCGGGCCTTCCGAGATATTCACTCACCAAAAAGCTTCACGCTTTATCCGCTTCGCGACCGTGAACACAAACACGAAAACTCTAATTTGATATCCCGCGGCGATTCCCGACACGGGAGTTTTTATCTCAGGGTCTCGTCGCAACCACGCCGCGCGTGGATCGACATTTGAGGGGCGAATACCGGCCCCATCGAGCGGCCTCGCCGAGAGCGTGTTGCTACTGTCGCCCAAGCCGGTTCGGCTCCGAACCGGGCACCTGTTGCCCCCACCCGGAGTAAGCGGCACCGAGTCGTCGTCGTCGTCGTGCCCGATCGCGGCGGACCTTCGATTAGCGGCCTCGCGCTTCAGTCACCGCTCCGCGGTAGAGCGCCTAGATTCGAGAGAGGGAGCGACTCAAGCCACAGAGAGCGTTTGCAATTTAATAACGGAAGCATCCTTTGCGGATGGGTCAGAAGTGCGCATGCGTTGTGTTCTCACATGGCGAGGAGGAAATCGAGCTGGAAGGCGGAGACACTCCACGAGAAGTCGGAAACACTCTGTGATTTTGGCATCCTACTCCGCGGGCCGCATGTGTCTCGGCTCTGGAGCAGCAGCGTGCTGCAATCCTGAACCTTGCGTGGCAAAAAGTGGAAAGGGCCCGTCCGGACAGCGTCCAATTACTAGACCCGCGTGTCGTCCCGCGCCGGTTCGTGCGGAGAAGCCTCGGGTCCGTTAATTAACTTTCTAATTAAACCGTAATCGCGCCGTTCTAACGTTTTCCCGTCGTCCTTGTCGTCGTCGTCGTCCTATAGCCTGAGCTGATAGTGCGGTGGAAGCTATGTCCTCGTTGGAGCAGTCATGCGTTCATATTTTGTCACGTGATCAGGCTCCTGTACATGCCTACACGCAGTGAAAGGGGTGATGTGATCAAAGGGAGGTGGTTGTTTGGCCGGCCGTGCGCGTAGCTTCTACCAAGCTGTCGGCTTAGGGGTGGGCGGGGTTTAGTTTGGAGTGGACACCACACTCCGAGTTGGTGGACTTCCCCAAGTTTGTTGAGAGATGCCGATGCGCTGCAGAACGTGAATCACGGCAAAAGGGGTGGGGGGGGGGGGGGGCAGTAAATATGTCGCGGTTTTTTTTAAAAAGGCGGCGCGTTTTTTTATGTCTTAAGTATTCAGTAAAAGCAAAAAAGAAAGATTTTGGTGCGTGTGAGTGGCGCAGTTTTGAAGAACAGCTTAAGAAATGGTGTGTGTATGTTTATACACCCCGAAGTGACGTGTAGTGTAGGGACGCACCCCTGAAACGCGACCTTTATCGAAGGTAGAGAAGGCACTCGCGGGAGCTGTAGCTTCCGAGGCAGATTTGACGATACAACATAAACTAATTATAGTCGCCGACATTTCAAGAAACGCACGCTGAGGCTTATGATGTTCACTCTTCCAGCTATTTCGTGGTTCATTTTTCAGCGTGCTTATCGGCGAATGAAACAATCGTATTGGCTATGGAGAATATGATCGCCACTCGCCTTGCGTTAATTGAGGTGTCAGTTA
This sequence comes from Ixodes persulcatus, assembly GCA_013358835.2. Classification (NCBI taxonomy): domain Eukaryota; kingdom Metazoa; phylum Arthropoda; class Arachnida; order Ixodida; family Ixodidae; genus Ixodes; species Ixodes persulcatus. Next base: position 1,578,767 of record JABSTQ010009654.1, on the reverse strand, counting down.
CTGTAAGACAGCACGCCAAGAAGAAACGTGCGATGCTACTTCTCTCCCATTGAACTACTTCTTGTCATCGTGAGAGATTAAACAAATGTACACGTTGGTTGTTACGAAGGAATAACTTCTCGCGGAAAAATAAACAGACGGTTCCCTACTTTATATTGGCAACGCGCAGCAGGGGATGATGCAAGTACGTTCCGGGCTTCAGAATATTCTTGCTTCCTTCGTTGAAGCGCGCGTTTTGCGAAAACTGCAGTGGAAGGCGCGCGGATTTGCCTGTCGGGCGCATACGTTCGAGCGCTCGCCCGTTTAATGCACTCACTCCCGTAAGCTGTAAGCTCGTTAGCCCGTATTTTCTACGGCATTGCGTTCACACTGAGGGACCAATTGCAGGTACGGGAAACTGAGGAACCGCCAGATTCGGGAAACTGCCACGAGCATGAACGCGGGCAGCAATCGATTTCGCGGAATTCGCTGAGTCGAACGCGCCACGTAAATTGATATTTTGCTCGTAAAAAAGAAAAAAAAAAGGAATGAATTATATCGGCACGAACATTGCTGTACGCGAATAGAAACCAAATTTTGCTTTCTATAAATCTCGTACGGTTCGTACGGGTTTAGATTTGCGTTTTAGAGGACCCTAATGACTTGTCACAAGCAACTACCGTTGTGCTAGCCACGTTTCACCTGCTTTGCCGTGACGAGGGTTCATTAAGGTACAGGGGAGATTCACTGCGCACGCTCAAAACGAGCTCACATTTATAGACTGCTAAGGCCAGAAATCTTGAATGGTGTGCAATGCACGTTACTAATGAAGTGTGGAAGCGCTTCGTCAGCACGCGCTCTGCAGCACGCGCTCTGTGACGTCATCGTACCGTGCTGGTAGTCACTCCGGGTCACTCCTGCTAGTTCTTTACAAGCGAAAACAAATTCGGTGGTGCGAGAGATGCCTGCTGTTGGTGAAGGCACGCGCGGCCAGCACGAGTACGACGGGGTGCGTTCGAACGCCGCACGCGCTTCATCCATTCCGTCGTGCTTTGACTGCGCGCACGCTTGATGCTCACGAAGCTCCGAAGCGTCGTCGAAGGTAGGCAGAGCGCGAGGCCATAAAACGAGGCCACTACAATAGGGCGTTGTAGAAAATCGTTTTTCATACGGTATCCGTAAAGTAATCATCGCAGCTGTGCATGCGCGCCGCCAGCCTTGTCTGCATAGTTCAAGGTCTTGTGACGGATTACGAAGCGCTATCCGTGTGCTTAGCGGGCTGCGGAAACGGTCTACTACAACTCCCTGAGGACTGGCTGCTGATGTTGCATGTCAGTGCGGGCCATGCATATACAAAGTGTTCTCGAGCGCTGTTCGGGAGTAAAATAATTTGTACAAATAGACCGATTAAATGAGTGAATTGAATTTTTTTTTTTCACACAGCCGTCTTTTGGTGGCACATTTATTGTACTTAAATTTTTTAAGTGTAAATTAAAGAAAGTTTTGTTTTTAGGTTTATTTTTTCTTTCCCTTGAAATCGACACTCATAAAATTTTAGTACGATAAATCCACCACCCCAGACACCTTTGCGAAACGTTTCGATGCACGCCCTTCATTGGTTTATTTTATACCATAATTTTAGGCCCGAATTTCGCTCGAAATAAAGAGCCTGTCGAGATGTTACTTGCCCACGCGCTCTGAAGAAGTCCAGTCGATTCTGGCGCCCCGTATACGTGATCGGGGGCATGTTGCGTGCTGACCACGAACTGAGCACAGATCAGTATCGACGTTGGATTTTCGACTCGAAATGTGTTAATATGGCTGCTTCTATAACCACCTCCTGGAACGAAGCAGCGCTACGCGAGTGCCAAGTCAGCGTTTGGCCGAAACTCGTGTCCTCACTGATTGAACACGAGTCTTGGCCGAACGCTGACTCGGCGCTCGTTTTCTATCTGCGCCCTGCGCTGGCCTTCGGTGGGTGACGTAGAAAACTCGGCACTTTGACCTTGTCATCATAGGCGGCCTCGAGCGAGCCTGCGTGCACTTTAAGGTGGGACGGTGTGCAGGAGGAAAGGGGAACGAGAACAAGCACGCGCTTTCGAGGAAAAGGGGGAGACGCGAAGATAGGCAGTGCCAAAGCTGCAGTCTGCGGCCGCGCAAGAGACCTGACCTTTGCGAGATGCCGCGCACGACCATGTTCGTGCAGTCGTGGCACAAAATGCGTACCAGGTTGATTTGTGAAATGTCACCGCGGATCGCCGCGATACATACTTATTTTTTTTTTTCCTGTCTTTCGCCAGGATAGTGGCGACAAGGGATGACTTTTGTTTAGCTTTTCTATGAGTCGACAAAATTTTATTTCTCAGTATCTCTCATGTATACAGGCTGTTTACAATTTCCAGAATGGACCTTTTCCCAGTAAGCTTCTGCGCATGGGCACACTCTCTCCCCTGGCCTTGCGTTCCGCTGTCTCGCGGGCATACATGTACGTAACGCGTTACAAGTAACGAGTTACTTGTACCTAGTTACTATTTTCGGTAACGAGTAACGTATTTAGTTACTTTTTTAGAAAAGGAACGAGTAACGGTATTTAGTTACTTTGAAGGCCAAGTAACGAGTAACGGTATCTCGTTACTTTTGAGGAGTAACGTGTACAACACCGCTTAAACGGCCTTGTTTTTATTCTAACCTGAGTATGCGTCTATTGTGACAAAGGCAGATGGGCAACCCGAAAAAACGACTAACCAGTATGACAGTACAGCAACGTATATCGCTGAACACGTCAGTCGAACGGTTCGACTGACGTGTCCAGCGATAAACGTTGCTGTACTGAACTCTAGAGCTGGGAATGTCCTTCACCCAGCGAGCACAATCAGGTTCGTTGGTTGAACCTTCTAGAAACGGGTACGGACCGAATGTAAACCCGGAGGTTGCAAACACGGGGAGGCACATAACCCATTACCCGCTGTCCTCAATGAAGGCGCAGTTCTCGAAGATTCACCAGCTCTTCCTGAAGCACAACACTGCCGTTCTTTCGAGCGCGTCGGTAGAACGACTCTTCAGCGTCGCCGGAGATGTATTTTCAAGGAAGCGGGGAAACATAACTGATGAGAACTTCTACAGGCAGCTGCTGCTGAAGGGCAATGACTACTAAAAAGAAAACAATAAACCATGAAACAAAAACAGTTGTGTATTTGGTCGTCAAAGTAACGTGGAAAGTAACTCGTTACTTTTGAGGTAACTCACGCGTTCCCTTTGAGAATCGGTAACGAGTAACGTATTTAGTTACTTTTTGAGCGAGTAACGAGTAACGGTATTTAGTTACTTTTTTTGGGTAACGTGTACATGTCTGCTCGCGGGACATTATCCCGCACGACTAACATTGTCAGCGCCTATCTTTCCGCGTATTTCGTCTTTTTTTGACGATTCTTTTTCTAGGTGTCGGTAGCAAGGGGCATAAAAAGCAATGAAAACGCATACAACGTCACGATGCCAATGTGTTTTAACGAGCGGAGTCCTGTTAAGCTGCTATATATGTCTGCATATATATATATATATATGTATGTATGAGAACAAAACGACGTATGATAATTAGATTGACACAAAAAAATAAAGTGAGAGTGAAGTAATTTGTGAGTTAAATTACCCGCCAGTTTCACTTTTCTGGTGGTAGTGGCGCGCCGCCCCGATAGTGGAGTCGAGACATTTAATTCTGCTGCCTTTTTTAGACTGCGTCTCTGCACGTCGCTAATCTAAAGAAAAGTGTCATACCTGTTTTTGATAGTGTTGTCCTCATGGGGACAGATTTCCACATGCCCATTAGACCAGCTGCTGCTCCGTAATTAATAACCAATTTATGACTGCCCATTCATGCGACAACTTGTGCTTTTTGCTGTTCGGTTACCATTTTTGCTTCCGCGTTGTACAGCGCCACCACCATAACCGCTGTGGCGTAGCCAGGAATTTTTTTCGGGGGGGGGAGGGGGGAGGGGGGAGGGGGGGCATTGGTGGCTGGAGTGTCCATGACGTCGGGTGCGGAGAGGGGGAAGAGAGGGGGGGGCGTCAAAATGCATGTGTATATTTAGGGTCGGCTGGATTTCGGGGGGGGGGGAGGGGGGTTAGGCTACAGCCCCATAAGCCTCCCCCCTGGCTACGCCACTGCAGGACGGTGAAGCTGGCGAGCAATTTAATTTACTCATTATCTGTATTGTTTTAAAGCATCACATGCTTTTTAACGCTACCCACCTAATCCCCAAATTTTTGTCGGTCCGTCCGTCCGTGCACTTTTCGCTAAGTTTAGCGGGGAAAGTGGCCTCGCGTGACCTATACACCTTGGGGAAATTGACGGCGCCTGACCTATATACGTCCACCCAGTTTACCCGCTACATTTAGCGGGAATATTCACACCTCGTGGCCAAAACATCAATTCAGTTTACCCGCTAAAATTTAGCTGGAAATTGAAGTCACGTGACCTAACACCAAACCAGTTACCCGCTACAGTTAGCGTGAAAATTCACGTCTTGTGACCTATAGACACCCAATCAGCTTCCCCGCTGAATTTAGAGAGGGAAATCGACGTCACGTCCCATAACCATTCAGTTTCCCCACTCAATTTAGTGGTAAAATATTCAATTGACACACCAATTACCTATAATGCATTTCATGCATTATAGAACTTTAAAGGTAAAGGTGGATGACGGTGGCGATAGTGCCTGCCGGCACAATCGCGGTGTGGTATCTTTCGTGTTTTTTTCTTCTTAGGTGTCAGTTGTAAAACTTGGCGTCTGCTGTCGGCACCGACTTTACTGTGACTTCTACGACAGAAGCTGTGAATGATGCAGCGTTAATCAATACATAACGCTATTTGCACAATATTGCAGAACAGCTTTTATCGTATCGATAAAACGCAAGACCTTTTATACCTGCGGGATGAGGACAAAACGACACGCCGACAGCAGACGCCAAATTCCCAACTTACACCTAAAGTAAAAAAAAAAAAAAGTTAACCAAACCGTTGTAGTGCCGGCGTCGTTAGTGTGACGCTACGCGAAGGCGGAGATAGTGACGGCATTCTACGATAATTTGGCTGATAGCGCCCAAATGTTTATTTTAGCCTGGATGTAGGGAATTCATTTCGGAAATGAAATCAAATGCAATCAAAGTTTATTAAGATATTTCTGTTAATTAGCCGCCTAATTGCATAAACAACCTTGTTTCTAGTGGTCGCCTAGTCGGGTAAGCTAATAAAACAATAAGTGTCCTAATGCAACTCTTATTTTTTCAGAAATTCGGTGCAGCTAAAAAAAAAACAAAAAAAAACCACAATATATATATCGTGTGTGTGTGTTTTTCCGGAACCCCGGGAAAATTGTTCCTGCGAAAACTACGCATCGCACAAAAAAAATGGTTAAGGAAAACTATTCTTTTAATAAAATTATGTAATTCATTAATTTTAAGTAATTAAATTGTTATTTATTGCTTTTAAAGAGATGTTTTAAATTACAATATTGCTGGGAATCATCGCAAACTATTAAATGCACCCCCGTTACAATGATGTTAAGGGACGCGCAGGAGCATTTTACGGCGTTCCGATAGAAATGCTCAATTTAGACGCGTTTCTGGGTTTCGTTTTCTTATCGGAGCGAATCACTGCGCGGGCAATCCCGCCCCCTCGTACGTAAGTGGGTGAGTGGGTGGGTGGGTACACTAGCCTCTTTACCCACACGCACAAATAGAACCGAATTAATTTGGGATTCTTCCGAGACATTTTCTCTACAAATGTATTGATCCCGAAAATAGTCATTCGCCGTTATACTTGGAGTAGTTCGCATTTGCTACCCCTTACATAACTTTCAGTCAACCGTGCACAGGAAGCATGAATTCGTCCAGACATGCACGCGTATATTTACATGCATAGGTGCGCCCAGATGGCAGATGGCTCTTCGGAGCGCTCTGCTTAGACCGAACCCACATAAAACATTTTTGTACTTTTTTTGTGTTGTGAAAATCGCCGCAGAATGCACCGAACGACGAAACAAACTCATTGCGTTCTTATCACTGACGACGTCGGTCTGCCGTTGCATAAAAACGAATATATTTGGAGCTCCTACGGCTTTGAAGATGCCGTCTGAATACAAAGGAAAGCACAAATTCTTTACTGTTACAAGAGTAACAAGACGATGCGGTTACACGGCGCTTCTATTTTTTTTTTTAAATATTTTAGGCGACTACAGCTGAGGCTGTAGCTGCCCGAATTTTCGTGTCGCTCGGTGTTTACGATTTCAAGGAATTTTGTTACAACGGGGGCATAATTCTTCAAACTGTGTCGTTTCGTACCTGTTCCTTCCTTCGACTTTTAAGCAAGAAAAAACGCAAAAAACAAGAACAAAAGAAGTATTGCTCACGATGCACAAAAACGCCGCGTCGCCTCTGCGTCCCATAGAAAACGAGATAGGAAGACGTAGGAAGTATATGATCTTAACCGAGTCTCGTCATTTCTTATGGGTGTTGCTTTTTCCCGCACTTGCCTTGTAGTGTATACGTGCTCAAACTCTTTGGAGTAGAAAAAGGTTTTCGCGGATAAAGTTTGTTGCTGCAAGGCAGTTTCAGCATCAAAATTTGTCTACCGTTTTATTCTCTCTCGATATTTTGCAGCTGCCATTGATGGGGTAAATGCGCGCGTTCAAGAGAGGCAGAATTTAATTTTGAGTTTTCGGTTGGCTATCAATATGTGTTGACGGGGACCTTCTACGAGAGCTGCTGATGTAATTATGTGCTTCAGACAGACTTCACGTCGTCAGAAACCTATGAAACATATGCGCTACAAAACGTTTGTTAGTTCACTTTTTGCAGAACGCACAGATACAGCCGATCACGGCGATCCATAGAAGGATCTTGGTGGATGAAAAAATTCGCAATGCATTTTGATCTAAAAAAATGCACTCTTCACAGAGCCAGTAAGCACGTAAAACGTCACGCTTACTATTCCTGCGGAAATCACATTTTTTGGGGGGTCTAATCGTGTTCTACAGAGCGTTCTCGGGCTCAATTCAGGCTTTAAAAAATTCGTATAAACAAACCAATGAACTGAGTGAATTGAAACTTCACCAAGGTGTCTTTATGTGGTGCATTTACCATAATACAATATTACGAGTGTAGTTTTTAGAGGAAAAAGCAAGTATAAAAAACCCTGTTTTTCTCTATGCACAGGAAGGAAAACGGTAAAAAGAAGTCTGGTTGATGTTCTGCTACTTACAGATCGTACACCAGACACGCTCGGATCTACTAAATGGGCTTTTAATTATTAATTTAAAGAAAAAAAAAACAACCTTTGTAGTCTTTTTGCTTTAATTTGTGCACTCTCTGAGTAACAGCATCACTGTTTTTTTTTTTTTTAACCCACTTCTCTCTAAAGCATTCGGCCCTGAAGGTTAAATAAATAAATAAATAAATAAATACTGTTTTTAATGTGTTCCTCCCTATGTGTAAAAAAAAATCTAAATTTTATTTTTTGTTTTGAAAGATGCACAACCTACAGCAAGATTCGCGAATAGTTTCAATACGTTCCGCTCGTTAGTTTATTTATCCAATTTTTGTTTCACACAAAGGGCGCATATATCCTTTTGACGCATATATGAGAGCTTTGTCATTCGCTGCAGGATCCTTCTATTGTTCGCCGTGATAGGCTGTTTTGGCGCCCTACAGGAAAGTCCCACGGGCTTTTTTCTAGAGTGGCAGTCCCAACGTGTATGTCTAATGCTGGGGAAGACGACGCTTAACAATGAAAAGCGGATCGAAGATGAATACCATAATGACGACTTGTACCATCGCATCCTCTATACTCACAAAGTCTGGCAGTTCGACGACGGAGCCATAGAGTGCCCGGTCGCAGATTTGGAGCGCGAGGATCAGGTAGCACAGAGCATTTCTCGGGGGACGTGGACATCAGCGCACAGCTTTTGCAGCGGCGAGGACCTGAAACATGATCTTCAAACCGGACGAGAAAAGAAGCGGTAGCGCGAGGAACGCGAGGAGAACGAGCTGACATTCCATCGCACAGGAGAAGTGTGTTTCGGCGCCTCGCCGCAGCGGGGCGCCCGTCCCGTGGCTCTCCTCTCATTCGTTGTCTGCCGCTCTCCCTTTTCAATTTCGGCGGCCGCCTCTCGTGGCGATCTGCCAGGCTTCGTAAGTATAGAGGAGGCTATGCTTGTACTTGTCACATGAAGACACGCAAAAGTTCTGCTCTAGTAGTTCTTACAAGATTTGGTCGTTGAAGGAAAAAACGATGCTTTTAGGCGTTTGAAACGTGCACGTTTCGATAAAATATTGTGGTGATAATCTAAGATGTATTTACATATATACTGATTCAACGCATGAAGGGGCAAATAAGTGACGCTCCGCGAGGGGCCTGGCTACCGTTTTTACGTTTCTTGAGCTGAAAACGACAATAGTTGAAACGTGAAAACTGACTATACAGGGTGTTTTTTTTTTTCAAGCTTAACAAATTTGTAAAAAAAAGTAAGAAAAAAAAACGACCGTGAAAGCTAGAATTATGCGTTTTGTGCGGTGAGTTATACGGTCAGGGGGACATGGGATAGGGGGCTAATCGTAACGATCAGTCGGCTAAGTAAGTGAATTTATTAATTAACTTTTTAATTAGTGAAAATGAACATATGGTTCGAATCCGAAACATTCTGAGCGTCATCGGAAACTACTAACTCAACAATGTTCATAAATACTTTGAGCGCGTGGGAATAATAATATTATAATAATTCGTTTATTTCTATCTACATTGATGGTGGAGATCGAGAGAAAAAGCTGTGAAATACAGCTTGACAAGGCCCTCGACCCTTTACATAGGCACAACAGCAGAGGTACAGAAAAAAATGCTACTCCATGCGAAAGTACAAAACGGGTAGATAATATACGCACACGCAACACACAAATAAAAAAAGATTGAATGATTGTGAATATGTTAAACCGCCAGATCACCGGTATGTTACCGATCTAGGTCTACAAAATATTTTCTAAGTTGCTTAAATGACATCCTAATCAGATCCAACTCACTAGCATCAAACTGATTGAGCAATTTAGGCAGCGTATATCTAATCACCCGAGAGCCGTAATTTGTCTTGCATAGGTCGCTAAAGGTACCACTCGTTCAACAGGCACAAGGCTGGGGCTATGATAAGATACGGAAAAGTCACGCGGGCGCGTGATTATCGCTCCGGTAGCCTGTAAAACTGTAAAACGAGTTCAAATATAAAAGAAAACAGCAATGGCATGTATTTTTTAAGGCAGATTAATGTTTTGAAATATTAGCATTAAAACAACAAATTAGCTATTTATTTTGCATAGAGAGCATTGACGTCACATTCAGTTTTCATTGTTGTGGCCTTACTGCTGTGTGCGTACTTTCTACAGGGTACATTTTGCTTGGTAATGCATTTAATGCAAAGGTGTAAGCGAGCTGGACAAGAATGACAGTAATAGACCCTGGAGAAGGGGACAAAAGAAACGAGGAAACAACGAATTCGTTTTGTTTTTAAGAACCACTAGAAATGACCACTAGTATGGTACAAGGACGTCACCTGCAACCCATGTATAAGTTTTGTCGTGGAGTATTTCCCACAAACAAACAAGCAAGAGCAGTTTTCGTCCTTGCAGGTTCTCGCTCACTCTCGTCAGAAGCAAAAGCGTTCGTTACCTGCGACGAAACGGGTATTATATTCAGACGTTCTTCAGCCACGGCCTTAATACAAAAAAAAAAAAAAAAACGGTTGTTGGTGATTACCATAATCGTAAACATGCAAGTAGGTTAACTGAATATTGCCACTGCCTATGTGCTTCCTATAGGGAGCACATAGGCTTATCTAACGGTGCTCCCTATAGGGAGCACCGTTAGATAAGCGAAGAGTGACTGCGTCTGGCATTCTAAGCGCGGTGTTTGCCCATTCCGAGAACAAATTGCTTCCGGTTAAGGCAAAAGTGAAAAACCGGTGAAAAAAAAGAATCGTGAAGGTTTACAAATATATATATATATATATATATATATATATATTCTTCTTTTTAAACCTTTGTGTGTTGATTTTGTGTGGGTGTAGAGGTCGACCTCTATTGGTGGAAATGGACAGCAAAATATCTGTAATTTCTTTGAAACGATAAGATTGATAGGGTACAATACAACGAGCCCAAGCACGCTGTCAGCACACGCTTGCACACAAAATGCATACCGCATAGGCAAACAGTGCGAGTATACTTCTACGTATACGGGCGCAGCTTTCTCTGATATCTGTGCTGCCGAGTTTGGCGCACGCACCTGGTCGTTTGTCGAGTGTACAGGTTGGAACGATTGGACCTTGGGTTGCGTACCGTAAACGCCGTAATCATCTCATAATTTAGAGCGGCAATAAAAAACGCGTCACTCCAGGCGCGACTCGTCGCATTCAGATTGGAGGTAAGTTGAACGTACCATGGACGACTGTTTCCGCGTTTTTGTCACTTTGAATTACGGTCTGCCGAAAGGACTATTGTGCACGTTTTCGGCTAGATAAATTTTGCTTTCAGGCATGGAAGCAACAGTAATGACAAACTTCTAACTCGGACCGTGTTGGTTTTAAAAACACGTCGACTCCAAGAATCGAACGTGCGTTTTACACCCACGATCGAACTTGTCGTTCGCAGCCGATGATAAGTATCCAGGGTCAAAACTAGTGACGTCACGACGGGGGAAATCCTGGGCGTGATTTCACGGACGGGAACCATAAAGGGTGCGGCACCGAAACGTATCGGTGCTTACTCCGTTTCACTAATTTATACCAAGAGGTGAACGAAATACGTGTCTAAGCATGGTGACGTTTCACAATGCTCAGTGCCACTGCGCATACTATTTTTGTAAGGTCTAATCATATTAACGTGAAACGTTCTTTGGCTTGGTGTTTGGCATTTCGCGAAGCCCGAACGTGAAGCCTGGATAAAAGCACGGCCGCGAGTCTTGACACTGATTGGTTGACGGGTGGTAAAGGAGCAGTGAGGTCCTTGACGCTGATTGGTTCACGGGGGTTGAGGGAGGAGAGTTAGGCGAGAAGACGAGGTGGGAGAGGAGTGGGTTAGAAGGTTCTGGAAGATCAACAAGTTTGTCATTTCAAGTGTACACACGCCACGCGTCGATTTATCTGGTGATGAGCGCCGTGAATGTAAGCGTCTGGCTGAACAGGCTAGACGTGCTGCCAAACGATAATATAAGCGTTTGTAATGCTAGAACATTTTACGTGTGCAACGCAATTGTCTAGCAGTTTGCCATACACTTTTTCCATCGTTTAATTATTCCCGGCTGGCCGCGATTGGCTCTCCCAGCTGCTTTGCGGGAAAGTAGATGCTCCAGATATTTTTTTAGAAAGTAGCTTGGCCCCCCGACGAGGGTCCGGCACAGTGTCCGCAGTCCATTCGTTGAGGAAGCATCAGGACGGGGCACGTTCGCGGCCTCCTCCTGGGTTGTGAGAGGGCCCATCGAGGCGGCGGCTAACGGCGTTCCTTCCTCACTACGGGTTCTTTTATTCGGACGACGCCTCCTTCGGGCGAATCTGGCAGTGGCCGTCGAGAGTCCACTGGGAGACCCCATCCGGGAAATAATTGCGGCGCCGCTAATGAAGCTCCGACCAGTGGAGCGCGCAAATTGGGTACGCTCCCATTGTAGCCTCGGCCGGAAAGCACACTTGTCGCTCTCTTCGCGCCAGGGGCCACTCCAGGTTCTGCGGGGAGTGAGGGCTCTCCGACGGGGCAGTCTGGAAGTTCCGGAATGCCAAAGAGAGTCTTCGAGGGCTGGGTCTCACGTCCTGCAGTTCTTGCAACTCCCGGACGAATCTTTTTTTTTTATGTTTTATTTAATTGGGAAAGGAACACGAGTTGCTCTTGGAGCAGGGATCTGGGGAAGCCACAGGTGAAGGCGCGAGAGAGTGCTTGTTTGTAAGCACTCCTTGATTGCCACGGAGAGCTTTCTTTTTGACTCTGAGATGACTATACCGTCATCTACTGCTTAAGATACGCGGTGCACGTTCACGCCTCGTGATTCGTGCTTTGACGTCCTTGTCGGAAAACTCCGCCATCTCGTGGGTTGCGGAGCCATATAATACATGTCACTCCCTGCCTTTAATAAGGTGTCAGTGACTATGCAAGTTTCATTGGCCTTATAGTGGGTACTGGGCTAAACGATGAAAGGCTGACTACGGCGATGTCTTTGGTCCCATATTTACTTGATACGAGCTGAGCCTGTCATAAAAGAAGGCGATAGACTCGTCCAGAAGAGCTGATCCCTCGGTTTCAGTAATTCAGACTGATACTGATCATTTATAGTAACCTCGCATAACAAAACAACAACAAAAGAACTATTTTGTAGGATGGTGCACCGGTTTTTCGGGCCACGCAACTTAGTTGATTCGCAGCATTTCATCGAATGTCTTGACTAGTGTTAAGCAAACAAGCACACGCTTACTTGGGCTATGACTTTCCGTCTTAAGGCCCGTTCACACTCTTGCGACCTCTTAAACCTGGGTTGCTTAAAACTTCTTAAACCAGAGGACACACTAGCGCCATCTATTGGGTAGTAGTGTAAACTCGGCAACCGGCATATTGTTTTATTTCTCTCGCGCATTATCCTTTCTTTCTTGGCTCGAAAAACTTTTGTCAATGTTATAAACGAGCCTTTCTATGGGTATTACGCACATTTGACCTCGGAAATCCCGCAAAACCTTCGCTCTTGTGAAATGCAGTTCCAGGGTCACCGCATAGATGGCGCCACAATGTCAGTGTGTCCTCTGGTTTAAGAAGTTTTAAGGAACCCAGGTTTAAGAGGTCGCAAGAGTGTGAACGGGCCTTTCGAGCACATGAACCAGTAATTCTGTCAATGAGTTCTTTTTCTTTTTTTGTTGCTTCCTTTATGTCAGCGTGTCGGTCCGGTAGAGAACGCAGATGTTCCGCTGATATCGCCGTTGTAGAAAATTAAAATGCAGGCCAGGTGCCCTTCGCACCCGTTTGCTTGAAATGCGCGACATAGCCACTACGTTTTTAAACTGACCTTGGAAAACGTGAAAACCAATTGCAGTGTTTTCGCCGGGCCATGCAGCGCACTATGTGGCGCACAAACTACACGCATTAATTGACCACCACGTTTCAACATTTGACGAAGGTGCAAAGATTACATTGTCACATGATGTCACAGTTCCCTCGTAACTTTAGTGGAAAATTCTGACGTCAGGTGACACCATCGTTATGTGACGTTACATGGCGTCACAATTTCTGTTTTAAATTTAGCGTAGAAATATTCCCCGCTAAATTTAGAAGATATAGGAAACACTTCAGGTGACATCAGTGTCCGGCGATGACATGTCCGATGACGTCATAATTTACCCGCTAAATTTAGCAAAGAAACGCTTCACGTAACGTCACAGTATCAGGTTGCGCTTAGCGCGGAAGGGCATTATATAACCTTAGTATCACGTGACATCGTGTGGCGTTACAAATACCCCGATAAATTTACGGGAAAAGTTCACCTCTAAATTGGAGGGGGAATCGCTTCGCCTCAAGTCGCACTGACATGTGACCCTGTGATTTCTCTAACACTGTCGGGCCACTCTGCACGCTGCACACACACATCGAACCACTGCAAAACCTCGCCGGTAGTTGTGGTCGCTGTAAAAGAAACACTCGATTCCCGGTAAGATTTCCTTTCACACGTGTACTACGAGCCTTTCCGTAACGCAACATGTTGTTTGTGAGGTAATTGTGTTTCGTGTTTCCTGCGGAACGCGTGAAATTGACCTGACAAAATCGGCACGAGTAAAAAAAAAATCAAAAACAACAAAAAAAGGTATGGAAAAAAAAAATGGAACAGAAAAGTTGTTTATGGGCTCTTCGAACCACCTTCGACGAGCAAAGCCTCTTCTTAGCGTGCATGGAGCTCAGGAGTAGCGAGTGGAGTGCGCATTCCAAACCTCGAGCAACGGAATGGGTAATCCAGGCAAAAAATCTGCTTCGGTCGCCAGTGAGCGAGCGTTATGATCTACGAATGTCAAAAAAGTTTTGCCCCACGGCACCACGGTACCAAATATGTTAGACGGATTGTTACGCCGGGGTCACACACTGCTTATACATCATACAAAATGCAGTCTGCATACATACTGGAACGCGAGTCAACGCGATGTCCCTGCTTTGAATGCCGCATGGCAACGAGTTCAAGGAGGGAACTTGGTACGCGGCATTCGAACCACGGATATATTGCGGTGACTCGTATCTCCAGACTGTCTCTTGTATATGGCTTATGAAGCGGTGTGAACCCCGGCTTTAAGCCGCAGTTCAATCGTGACACAAAAGACGAGGTGTTCGCTAGAGATATGATGAGAGAATTGTGTGGGGACACGCGTAAAGCAAGTTCGACGCATGTTCGCTTCACACATGAGTGCTTGGAACATGTCTGTCTGCAGGTAGGTTTTGTATGACAAACCATATAGACAATATAGGTCTGCCTATATGGCTGCCCTGCCATATAGGCAGACCAGCCATTTAGAAGAGAAACCAGCTTTAGACAGTGTCTACAGACTGCCCTTTGTATCATGTATTAACTGTGCGACCGTGAGGGTAACCTCGTGGATAAATGCGCAGTTATAGAACACGAGGCGCGAGCGAGGACACTGAAAGCATACAAGAGCTTGGCTGATTGGAGAGCAGAGAGCAAGGGCAGAAAGCTCGCGCTGAAGGCGGAGCTTCTAGCTTTGGCTTAAGGATGAGCTCACCAATAAAAAAATATATATATGAATAAAGAAAGCGGCACAGCTTGTTTCAACTACGTTTGAAGACCGTTAGCTCGTCTGAATGCATGACTAGATGAATGATGACGCTGAAGTTCGGGCTTAGCGTGCGTGGCCACCTAGCCCGCAGAAGGCTCCACTAGGCTAGACTTGGATTGGCTAAAGGGCGCGACAGCCTCACAGTTCCCATAATGTTCGGGAGCGCTCACTGGTGACGCTGGCGTTTCCAGAAATGTCCAAGCTCAGTGACTTTGATCTAAATTGCTGTGGTCACCGAGGGGATAAGACTGGCAGGGAGCGTCTTTCAGTTGTTGCGCACCTCCAGTATGAGCTGGGATTTGAGAATGCACGCGAAGCCGAGGCACTACGGTAGGTAACGAGCATCTGCTAGAGAAGGGTTCGATGATTCCCGGGTCCATCATCACGCCGTAGAAAAATCACACGAACCGACTCTTCCAGTTGATGGTTTCATGACAACTGGCTGGTTTGTGATTAGAATAAAAACAGCGCGCTTGCTCGTTCTCGTTGTTTTTATTCTTGCTGTTGAAGACTGGATGTTGGGCTCGTCCGGAAAGGAGCACCCTGACCTACTTTTAGTAAGAAGAAAATTTGTGCTCGTGTAAAACCTGTCCGAGTAAAACGCAAACAAAAATACCAACGCTCTTGTTCGTCCCAACAGTGTCGCGCAGTGTACGCTGTTCGGCATAGGTCGTGCCATCGGGACATTAGAGAGGTTTCTCCTTTTTCCGGAACACGTCCATCTTGAACGCCACACTCTACCGCCTGGTGCTCTATATGAACACGTTCCAACGCTCTTAGTACATTTGACGACAACTCTTTAAAGCTGAGAGGAAAAATGACAAACACCGGCGATAACTTGTTCATGCTAACCGTGCGGCGCTTTGCATGAACGTCTCTTTTCTGTCGGACTGGTCGCGGTTTGCAACGCGGGGGACGTGGGTGCGAGCGTGTGATTTCAGGGGGCACTTACGCCGCTCGAGTGCGCAGGTAACCTAAGCGCTGTAGGGCTAATGACGCTCAGCCGGAGGGGTCTAGTGGTCGTACAGAATTTCGGCACCTTGCGGAGCGTTCCTAATTCTATACTTTTGTTAATTAAGATAATTGCCGTTAAGATCAGCGTATGATTTTATTTTTTTGACTCCCTCGGTTTTGTTTTTTTTATGCATTTTCACTTTTCATCCACCACGAAAGTCTCGATCGGCAGCATTTCTATGTCAACTGATGTCAACCCCCCCCCTCCCCCCCCTCCCCCCCCCCCCCCGCTGTTCTTCTTAAATTTATATATTGTGGCGTCAGTCCCTGGCTGCGGGTCTTCTCCTCCGTTTGCTAGCTTTATCTGATGCCTCTGGCGTGAATTACAAGTTACTATGGTCCGCAGGACGCCACATCTTAAAACTGGTATTATGAGAAGAAGAAAAAACAACCTTCAGTCGGTTGAAAATCAGGTCTATCATTCCGTTGTACGCTGGGATTTGATGCGTTCTGAGAGCGTAAAAATGAACGAGCCGAATAAGAACGCCGCGTAAGCTGATCGCCAGCGCGTTGTCGTCCAGAAGATCCAGCTCGCCGACTTTGATCCAGTTCGTCGACGTAATTTCATTCGATAGTGCGGTGACTCGAATATGAAACTGCGCGAATAGCACGCATTTAGAGTAGTAACAAGTTTACGAGTTGCTCGGTTTGACGGTCTGATCTAATTCCCTATTTCTCCGAAAGCAGACGGCAACTATGAAGTGTAGGGCAGAACAAGGTTTTTTCAAAGTATTTTTTTTTTTAAATTTAGTTTTGTAGATTTTGCATGTCCGTCCGTGGGGTCTATACTTGTGCTTGAAACGGAGAGGGGAATCTAGAGGGTCCGCTGGGTTCTTCAAGATGTTTGTTAAGCAACGTGGCCGGGTCTCGTGCATCTAAGGACCACCGTCGCTTTCATCTCAACTCTGAAAAAGAGGAGCGCTCTGCTTTATATAACGTCGCGAGCGAGCGCAAACAGAATTCCGTCTCTGCTGGAGCTCGTTTGTATCCATTCAAAGGATCCTCGCATGATTGAGATGCCGAGAATCGAGTTTTGTTTTCCTTTTCTTTTTCAATTACTGCTTTCCATCTATCTTTTTTTTTTTTTTTTTTTTCCGCTCTCAAAAACCGGCGAAGAGTCGCATCTTCCGTCCTCGCTCATTTATAATCGGCAATATATCGTCCGGTCCCACAGCATTGAAACGAGCAAACTCGCGACAAGAAGAAGAAGAAGAAGAAGAAGAAAAAAAAGTTCAGTACTGCGCACGGAGTTGCCCGCACACATATCGAAGCCACGCACAGTTCAATAAACTTTGTGGACGCAGTTAGGCCGTGCTCGCTGCAGATATAAAAGTAAATTAAGATTTAGAAGGAGACGTGGCCCGTTGCCGAAGGAACGTGGTGCACGACAGAATTAATTCATTCGATAAATTATTTCGGCATAATTAACTGGAGAACCCAGAAGGGTACGGGGAGAACGGTGCAGCGTACAAGTACGCGGAACGACAGGCACGACCATGCTCGCGAGCCAAAATA
The DNA here is from genome assembly GCA_013358835.2 of Ixodes persulcatus. Lineage (NCBI taxonomy): Eukaryota > Metazoa > Arthropoda > Arachnida > Ixodida > Ixodidae > Ixodes > Ixodes persulcatus. Next base: position 1,561,419 of record JABSTQ010009654.1, on the reverse strand, counting down.
AATCTGTGCAAGTTTGTCTCCTATTTTTTTTACGTTGCTCGTTTTTTAGTTGCGGGAATTATGGGGTGTGTCCGTAGTGCTCACGTGAAACGAAATATACAGGGCGTGTACGTGATTTTAATTCGGAAACATTTATTTTTAAAAAGCCGCGAAAGGTTCGCTAATGCTGTCTGGGCAGATGAGTTATACGGCCAGGGGGGCGTACTATAAGGGCCGAACTCCAAAATATATAGGGTGTTTAATTTTGATTCTAACCGATTTATTTAAAAAAAATGCCATAAAAGATAAAATACTGCGGTCTTTTCAGGTGACTCATATAGGGCCAGGGAAACCTAATATAGGGGAATAATTATCACGATAAGATAAATAATTAACTAAAACGTGTCAATTAACTTTTTAAGAAGTATAAATGAATATAAAGTTCCCATCAGAAACTTGCTAAGCATCATCTAAAACCACTTTATCAATCAAAATTTAGAAATATTTGATGTACGTGGTAAGCGCGAAGGTGTGCTAGAGTTCCCACTCAGGCAGCAGGCGCGAGGGCACCGCGGCAATTTTTACAAAAAAGATCATTCCGGTGACTGCCCCATGACATACTTTTAGAAAATATCCCACAAAGTGTTTGAAAATGATTTTCAACCTCTTTAGAAATTAGGTCAAATAATATAGGTTTGAGGATAGTGCTGCTTATTTTTTGGACGATAGATGGCCTTTGTTTTCCCAGTGTTTATGCTCAAACCATTACCTCGTACCCAAGTAAAAGTGCCCCCCTCCCCCTTGACAAAGTAACATTAGCGGCGTTGACATGTTCATCACTGTTGGTAGAAAAAATACACAATACACGTAACAAATTTGGCAATAGGGCTTATATTCACAACGTCATTGATGTAGAGGTTAAAAAGACGAGGTCTTAGAATACTTCCTACACCTGAAATTATGGACTTAATATCTGATGAATATCTATAAATATTTAAGTCACCGGTTAATGACTTAAGAAGCAACAGTGATAGTCCTCAAATGCCATAGTAATCGAATTTAGGTAGGATAATATTAGGGTCAAGAAAATAAATGCTTTCGTACAACCAATAACAACAACCATCCTTTTTTTTCTCCTTCGAACGGCTATTTGCACGTCCATAGAAAATATCCTAATAATTGGGGTTGTATGGATATTTATACAGCGAGTCGTTGGTCAGCAACATTTTGAATGTTGCGACGAGTCACTCGCTGTAGATGAGAAATTTAGCCAGTGCAGTACAACCGCTAGCCTGGGGTCTTTAAAGGGGCACTGACACGTCAAAATCATATTTTTTTTTATTATCCGAAACGATTGAAAACGATGCCGGGACATTACCCTCAAAATTCGAAACTTGAAAATTCAGTATTTGTGAATTAAAAAAACAATTTCCAAATGCCGAATTTGAAGTTCCCGCGCGATCCGCGCCAGTACAGCGAGTCAAATTTTGCGGTCTCCTGAGACTCGACTTTTTTTTAGACCTCCGCCGTTGCCACGGCAACCCCAAGCGAGATGGAGGTGATATCACGCCGGCGCGGGAAAGAACCGGTTTCTTTCCCCACTCGCCGTGTTGCTCGCCGACGACGCCGCCAAGTTTTCCGAGGGAGGGTAAAAAATCTAGGAAGCAACATCACACCGAACTCTGATTTCTGGTATTTCAGAAAGAGGGGCCGTAGGGCGCTCGCAATTGAGTTAAAAAGCATGTTTTACGATTGCCGTTATTAAATGTTATAGAAATGTCACCTACAAAGCTTCTAAAATTCCTGATTTTTGACGTCACCGATCAAAAGAAGCGAGGAGGTGAGCGCGGGAAATTTAAACGCCAAAAAATAAAAAGGCGCACGCGCGCGCGGGGAAATTTTTTTTCGCGATGCGTTTTTTTTTTTGCGTGTCTGTGACTACAACTTGCATCGTTTTAGACAATAAAAAAAAAATACGACCTTTGGGTTGTCAGTGCCCCTTTAACGTGCACCACGCAGTAGTGATACACCACCGCACGCCGGTACGATGCTCATCCAGATCGGAACGGGCAGGGGTGGGTTCTGCAGCGCGAGCTTTCGCTCCACGTGCTCCGAGCTGGGGCCCTAATCTGTACACTCGGCGAAAAAGTCGGCGAGAAATCTGGCGGCTGTGATTGGCCAACGCCGCACTTGACCTTGGCGCCGGCCAATCATAGCCGTCAGATTTCTCGCCGTCTTTCTCGCCAAGTGTCCTGATTAGGGCCCCTGGTGTGCGCTAGCCTAGAGTAGCGCCACGCTTTTCCCTGTGTCGCCTCTCACCGTGATTGGTCCCATGCGGTACCATAGCAACGAGCTGAGCTGGCTCGGTTTCCTTAGCAACCGAATGACTGCTCGTCACGTGACCTCGCAAGAGCCGTGATGTCACCGGTAAGATGGCAGCGCCCAGAGCTGGTGGATACGAGTTTCGGTGCGCGGTAGTCGTCATGTGCCGCTGCTTGCCGACGATTTCGGACTTCGTGCTCTCTGACACAGGTATGGCGTGAAGATCGGAAAGAATGAGACTTTATACCTTTTCTGTGCTAGATCGCTCTGGATATTAGCACCTGTGCGACAGCATCAGTCATATGGCCGTAGCGGTGCTTGGATTCCTGGATGTGTTCAAGATCGATAAGACTTTTTGCATGCAATTTTCGCATACTCCTCGCCTTGTTTGAACGTTGGAATGTCTAAGAATCGATGCGAATTGTATGCGTCGCATGTTGGACCTTGGGGAAGTTGTTTCTGCCCCAGGTAACCACGTAATCACAGACACTTTTAGCGAAGAAGCTCCTGCGATCTTTACGTTTTGTACTAATCAACGATTTTATGATATAGCTTTTAGGATAACATTTTCGCATTTTCTAGCTTCCTTTGAATTTTGAAATTTCTGAGAATCGAAACGAAAGGTATACGTCGTGTGTAGGGCCTAGGGGAAGTTGTTTCAGCCCTGGGTCACCGAATAATCACAGCAACTTTAAGCGAGGAAGCACCTGCGATCTTTAACCATTTGTACTAATCGACGATTTTACGAATTGACAGTTCTGAAGACTTTGATAAACGTGCTTTTGTTGCAATAGCTTGCACTCGATCGCAGTGTTTTTTTTGTTTTTTTTTCAAGTGACAAGCTGGCGTTTGCCCAAATGACGTATATGAAATGACCTGCTCTATAACAATGCATCAACACATACTATTAAACTTATATGCTCAGAGGTGTGTTCGTCTTTGTAAGTAACAAGTTACAGACAATTATTTTTCACGAGTGTAATATTTATTTTTTGTAGCTGGGCCCGTTTTGTGCTCGTTAATGTCCGTGTGCTATGATGTTATCATCATGTGTGTATGGCTCTAAATATCCTCTTTGCAATGCCTACAAAAGCCAAAATGACGTCAGCCGACCCCAGCTCACGCATTTGACACGAAAACTGCGTCACTCGGACGTATGCGCTCGTCAACAATCAATTCGTCGACGAATATTTGAATTCGCGTTCGTGGCCAATGAGTGCGCATGAGTGCACTTGCGAATGCCAAGTTCTATGGTGTGCTTAAAAAGCACGGTGGAAGCTTGCGGTCATCGCACCGGTGCCCTAGCATGTCACGACCGCGTGATTCCACTGTTCTCTTTTGAGTTGAGGATTAAAGCTAAGGAAGAAGTTAAAAAATCATTTCATGGCCCCTTTAACACGTTTATGCGTGCTACACCAGATAAAAATATTGACTTTTTGCATGCCGGTAAAGTTCCGGACGACCACTTGGCCTGTCGGCAAGAACACCTCATGTCCGGCGTCCGTCTCTTTTAATGGCGTTAACAATCCTCTGTAGACCCCCGTGCTGTCCTTCTTGGTTTAACCCCGTCGACTGTTCATCGCCCAAAACGAGGGTGATACCGCCGTCGATGTCGCTCCTCGCCAGTCGGTGAGATAATCTCATCTTGAGTGAATGATTGGGTCTTGAAGAAGTATGGTGCTAAGCGTACATTCTCTTACTATGGGGCAGTCGAGCAGCAGTCAGTGTCCCAAGGCAATCGTCCTGTCGTGGCCGGCGTAATCGGATTTTGTTCCATAGGAGCGAAGTCCGAAAGTACAAGGACGGTACGTTCGTCCCACGAAGCGGCCGCCATCCCGGCGGCGTGGAAACCCACTCGCCTTGTCCGTGCACCTACGATACTTAGCAGCTCTCGTCACCCAACAGTCCCCGGGCTGCAGATCGTCTCACTTCACAGAAGAAACAGGCACCGCTCCTCCAGAGGCCCGTGCCGTACCGCCATGCAAAGCGTCTTTTGGTCTTTTACCACTTTTCAATTAACGCATGGAGATATCAACTAGATAAAGGTTGCCGCCCGGCGTCGCTAGCTGTACGGTTGCCATGGCAACCTCCCAGGCCCAAAATGGAAATCACTATAGGCGCTTCTGACGTCGTGCATCTAGATAATTTTGCGTCGTGTCGCTACTCTGGCAGCTACGCTGCCATATAGAGGGGCTCTACGCTAGCCCACTCGGCCACCGATCCCCCTAAAGAAAAAATCCTACCTACCTCTTTATCTGCTCCATAATTCCTAGTGATATGAATAGGGACTTTTAGCAAGCCGTTACTGTGCTCGGCGTGCCGCACTACCGAAGCCTTTGAAGCATGCTTTTTAAACGCGCGGCTCGAGGTCATGGTATCACCCGGGCGCGCGCTTAAAATCATGCTTCAAAGGCTTCGGTTGTGCGTAGAGCCACTAAATAAGCTGCGCTTAGAATATGGGAACTCCGTTCCCCGACATTGTTGTGGGCGCCACCATTTTGGCTCGTATGCAGAGCAGACGCCACGGCCGATCGTCATGATTCAGAAGTGCGACTTCCTCGGCATTAGATTTGGTGTTCGGAAGGTCATGTAATATCGCTTTGCTCTTTCGCGAACTGTTGTAACATTTGTGGAGGGCGGAAAAGTGTTTCCTGTGATTTCCGATAAAGCTTCAGATAACTGGCAACCATGATTTTAAGCCACAATATGGGCGAGTGTCGTTACTCTGAAGTGTAGCTTATTTGGTGGCACTAGTTGTGCGGTAGGCGGAACACGGTAAAGGCTTGCTAAAAGTCCCTAATATGGCGGCCCGGAACGAGTCTCGGACTGGTGTGTTTACCGCGTCCGAAACAGTGGTCCCTCGATTTCCGCCTGATGACGTCACAAAAAAAACAAACAAAAAACACGCTGTCGCCGGCCGCGATCCTGGTGGCGTCACAGCAGCGATGGTGGAGGTGGCCGACGCCTGTACTGCCACAGCTCTACAGTCCGCGGAAGCTCCCGCAGTCAGGAGTTGGGACGCCGCGACGACAGCGACACTCGCGTTTGCTTCTTGCTTTTTTGCCGGAACTTCTAGGCCCAACCGCCAAGATCGCGACATCCTACAGCATGACATACGCCGGCTTTTGTGGCGTGATTTTGTTGCCACTTCGGAGACCACTTTCGAGGGCGGAATAAGACGCTACAGACACACCAGTCGGAGTCCCGTTCCAGGCGCCATACTACAGGGAACAACTAAAGTTGTGGAAAACACGGCGGCGGTGCGCCATCGGCCGTGTGAACCCAAATATGACGAAAGCCGCACGTGGCGCTGCATGGTGTCGAACATCCCGATGAGTTCGTGCTGCTCGTGCTGTGCCCTGCTGCCGTGCTGTGCTTCCTAATATTAAAAAGAAAAAAAATAAATAAATAGAGGAACGGGGGGGGGGGGGGAGGCACAGGTCTGCGGCTCGTGGTTGCTGTATCCAAGCAAGGCTAAGCAGTGCTCGGGAAAACAAAAACAAAAACAAAAAAAACACTAGCCCCAACTAGCCAAAGCCTCTTCATGGTTTAAAAGTAGCACGAGGCACGTGCAACGCACAGCCCTTGTGAGGATCATGGCAGCACAGCGCAGCACTGAGCTAGATTTCAGACGCCATGTTCTTCCCAGAAGTGGCGCGGGGCACGTGTCTCGAGCATTTCCGCAATAATGAAGGGCGCCACTTTTCCCGGGATAGAGGAGCTTTCACCTAGCTGGTGGGATTAGGTCGAGCTAAAGCCCCTCGATGTGTTTGCGTTTGTCTTGCAAGTAGCGTCAAACGCGCGAGTGCACGAGGCCCATGTCTCGAGCGGCCCTTGGAAGCAAATGGCGGCGCAGCACTGAAATGAGCGGCCCTTGGAAGCGAATGGCGGCGGAGCACCCGCTCGTGGCACGTGTCTCGCGCGTTTCCACAACAATGGTTGGCGGTACTTGTAAACAACGCTTTTATCAAGGGGCTTTAGGTCGAGCTAGGCAATTCGCAACTTTCAGCGATGGTGGTACCGCGTTGTGAGAATCGCGCACCCTAGCTCCTGGATGATCGGCCTCATAATAAATGGGCTTGCCTACACCCTCCTGGCGTGAAAAAATAACGTCTCGTATATAGCAACACTAGAATTACTTACGCGTCGCAGACCCAGCCTCGTACCGCTGTTCTACGACGATCATCCAGATGACAGCCATTTTGATAGGCACCACTGCGCCCCTATAGGTCGTGAAAGTTGCGAATACCCAGGTGGGGCTTAGGTGGGCTTAGGTGGGGCTAGGCAATACCCCACCTGACAGGGTCCTCATGATGTTCCTCTCGTGGAGGCCGCCGCTTTTTCCACTGCTCAATGTTCTAGTTTACTGTAACCATACTATGGGTGCATCAAATATCCGCCAAAACGGGCGGCTTCTGTGCCGTGATTTCCCTGGGGAAACCATGCAGCTTTGGAATGCCGCGCGTCCTCGGGAGTGGTGTGACAACCGCGATATGGCGCGGATATCGCGAATTCGCGCACTTCCCCCTATTTTATTCACTTACTGGTTTGTTTATCGACCGGTGGCGTGCTTGAACGCTTCCGTTTTCCGGCGATCGAAATTATACATTACAAAACGCGAAACCGGAAAACGCGCGATAGAGGCCTTTCATGCGTTGTTTCGTTGTTTCTTTTTTTTTTTTCTATCGACATTCTTTTGAAGATCGAAATCTGTCGGCCTGCTGCGACGATGGACGGCCATTTCCGTTCCCCTAGAAGCTCTCGAGCGCGCGAGTTTATCTGGACGAGAAAAGGCCATTTGCGTTCGATTACGGTGTTTTTTTTTGTTTTCTTTGTTTTTTTTTTGGTGCCGTGGCGAATAATTTTGGAATGTTGCGTGACATCGCCGATGTACTGAAGTCTGGAGGCGTTTGAGTATGCTAGATATTAGTTGTCTCGCATCGATTCGATTGTCAATAGTTTATATTAACACGCGATGAGGAAAAACACGTGAAACACGTCTAAGCGTGAGAATATATCTGGTGGAACAGTTGACACCCATTGCGCGTGGACATGCCTGAACGTGTCGCCTCGATGATGGGGACTGGCTGATAAAGGTTATAGACCTTTCTAATGTTTACAAAATCACAGTCCAGCGTGCGATCTTCACAGCCCAGCACGTGCGTGTTCGTCGCTTCGGAAAGCGAGCAAAGCACGCGCCATACGCACGAACGCTCAAAATGGCACCGGCCACAAGCTCGTTTTTAGAAAGGTCTATATGACAAACACGGGTAACGGTCAGGGGGATTTTAGACTAAACATTTTTCTCAGATTAGGAAATAAATAAAGATGTAGTTTTGAGCAGGCTCTGGGTAAAATAAAGCCGATATTGTGAAGTGCATATGTGGGTGCCCGTCTTCATGCTCTGCAAGCAGAGCAGGGGAGATACGTAAAAACAGTAATCGGGGATACACATATTGAGATACAGGTGTTGCAAAACCATAATACAAATACCGAGATACGCTTTTTATTTTTTTTACATACCGGGATTTTTTTAGATACTTCTGCGAAAATGGCAAAAAATACCCCCGAATATAGATACATGCATAAATACATATTTTGTATTTGTCTACGTGTCTGTAGGAGCTAATTCTAGCACTCTGCACGGGCCCGAGCCAACCAAAAAAGCCGGGTCCTGGCCCCAGACGTGTTTTATCTCCCACTGCTGAGGCACCTCCAGCCGGGCCGGGCTGGGTCAGGGCCGCATTAGGTAGAGGCATCCCATCGGGCCGTGCCCGGGTTGGGTAAGACTGAGATGCAACGGGCCTGGCCCGGGGTCGGGCCTCACGACGGGTGCAGTGCTCTAGCTTATTCTGCTAATCTTGCAAGTAAACTTTTTTTTTTTCGAACCACCTCTTTTGTTGTTGTTCCTTCTTTTTTAAATCGCTCTCTCTCTCTCTCTTTCTTTCTATATATATACATATATGTATATATATATATATATTACTTTTTTGTTTTTGTGGAGCGGGCTCAGTGGTGGGTTCATTTAAAAACCCCTTCATAAAATTCTCAATTTGCGTTTTTTAAGCCGGGATAGTCGGAATCACACTGCTTATGCATCATACAAAAGACAGTCTGCATACAGATTCGAACACGAGTCACCGCGAGATCCCTGCTTTGAATGCCGCATGGCAATGAGTTCAAGGAGAAACTTGGCACGCGGTATACGAACCACGAATATTGCGGTGACTCGTGTTTGCAGACTGTATTTTTTTTTAATGATGTATGAGTAGTGTGACCCCGGCTTTACAAGTACCGACAACCATTGCTGTGCGAGCGAGCAAAATACGTGCTACCAGCGTGTGCTCCACCACTATTCGCTTCCAAGGGTCACCCCCATGTAGCCATGTAGCATTAAATGTGCATCGGCACATTTAATGCTACATGTCAGACAAGAGGGGGGATCGGTGGCCGAGTGGTCTAGCGTGGAGTGAAAGCTCGCGCTGCAGAACCCAGGGATCCTGGATTCAATCCCCACCCTTGCCCGTTTCGATCTGGATGAGCATCGTACCGGCGTGCGGTCGTGTATCACTACTGCGTGGTGCACGTTAAAGACCCCAGGCTAGCGGTTGTACTGCACTGGCTAAATTGCTCATCTACAGCGAGTGACTTGTCGCAACATTAAAAATGGCTGACCAACGACTCGCTGTATAAATATCCCCACAACCCCAATTATTATTGTCAGACAAGAAAAAACACATTAAGGGACTTTAGGTTCACTAAAAGAAAAGTGGTTTCCAGTTTGTCATGAAAACCCTACAGTTAAATTTTCGACAACAACTCGAACGAGACACCTAAGCCCGGCAGAATATTGCGATAACATTGATACATCGTAAATGTATTTCACTACTTAGATACAATCACATCTTTCAAATCAATATTGATACAAAGATAGATATACTAGAGAGTACCAGTAAGATATTTTCGCAATAGCCCTGTGTGCAAGCTCCTTGTAGACTGTTTTCGTTTGCCTTCGTCCCCAGCCAGGTGGTTCTGGTAAAGGGTTTTGGGCGACCAGAAAAGGGTAAACTAGTCGAACCTGAAGAAGCTACAACAATATAGGCGAGGCAAAACAATAGCAAATGGCGGTTAGGTTTTAAACGTGAACATTTTCCAGTGCAGCGGCGAGAAGGAGAACAAACACTTTTGCGCGTACAGAATGCTCCTTCATTCAAGGTGGTAACAGTCGCGTTAGAAAGATACACGAGTACGGCGCCACACTTTAATAAGCTGAGCACAATCTCAAATAGAATAACTCCGACGTCGCTCTAGGTTTATACTCCGGAGATGGTCGAAGACCGCCGTAAACACCCGCGCGAAGGACTAATGGTCTGTTCAGACCACCCGTATCGCTACAATAGGAACTTTGAGCAAACCGTTACCGTTTTCCGCGTACCGCACTACCGGAGTCTTTAGCAAACCGTTAACGTGTTCCGCGTACCGCACTACTTAAGCGCGCGTCCGGATGATACCGTGACCGTGGGGCGCACCCTTAAAAGCATGCTTCAAAGGCTCCGGCAGTGCAGTATAAGCAACACGGTAACGGTTTGCTGAAAGTTCCCATTATGTCGCAGTCGTCAGGCACTGTTCGTTCTCAACAACTTCGTCTTTTAATCGTTGTTGATGAAAAAGGCATCCACGTCCTTGTCAAAGAATCGGTCGGAGCCGCCGTTCTTTTTCACCCGGAGGCTGTCCTTGAAGGATCGCTGCCGCACGTAGGCCGTTTCGGGAAGCGGCGCCGCGGCACGCACTGCCACGCGCCCGACGCCCAAGGAGGGTTCGTCGCTCAGCCTCCGTTGAGCCAACGGCTCTGCCGGGTCCGGCACCAGGGCTGACGCCACGCCGAAAATCAGGACGCAGGGCACCAGCAGCCCCAGGATGTCCCGACGGAGGCTCCTCATGGCTTCGAAGACCTCTGGTCCGGCGTCTTCGGTACCCGAGATGCTCTGTGGGAGTCCGAGGCGAGGCGTGTTGCACGTGTAGAAGGGACGGGCAGGTCGTCGGGCTCTTCCTCTTCCTTTTATTCTTTCGTATATTTGGCTTTCAGATTCGATGTGCGTTTTGACCTTTGACTTTTTGTGCGTTTTGGCGTGTAGGGCATGCAGGTCTGGGATATATTCATGTGCGAGGTTTAGAGGTTTGCGTGCTTGTTTGTATATTAAATTCAATAGTTGAGCAAGCATGGTAAGGTCTTATGATCATGACGAAGCGCTTACACTGCGCGCCTCTAAGTAGTGCGCGACTATCTATAATGGTGACAAATAAAAGAACCACCGGTACGCCAAAAAAAGCAAAATGTTTTAATGCGGAGCGATTGATTGGTGTGTCAGTGTAATACCCAATTAATTGTTTACTTCAATATCGCGTAGTTGATTTATTTAAAGCCAGAAAGATTAAACCGAAACTGAAGGGCCCATGCGGTCCCACGCAGTGCACTGGGGCGTCACGCGTTTCCGAAATGTATGATCTCCAGTAGTGCGATGGCTGGCACTCTACAGATGTCTATGCTAAAAGCAAAAAAGGTAGAAGTCGGGGCGGTCGGAAGGATGGAATTGCCGGATGTCGCGTGGATTGTTTCATTCCTCGGGCTCCCTGCAACTGCGGTTTGTTTCACTTTATGTGCGAGCGAAGCCGAAGCTACATAAGCAAGCATGTTGATGTTAAGAACGCTTGCACTAGAACTAGAACTGATAGAAGAAGCAGCGGTGGTGAGAGCCGCATATAGAGTTTGGTCAATGGGAGGAGCGGGCAGAGCCATGGCGTGCACAAGGTGCAGAAAGAGCGCTCGACATGCTCTCTTTGCCGTTTAGAAGCGGTGGTAGCGAGGAACAGTTTTAATAAGCGCGTAAAAGTTAAATGTAGTAACCTTTCATGGTTAGAAATAAGGTGCCCATGATGTTTTGATTATAATAAAAAAAAATGTAAGAATTGAATGTGCCGCTGAGCTCTATTTTGCTCAGAGGGAGTCTGACCGCTCGGACGGCAGATTCCCGGCCCTCGGCACCTGGCGTACGGATTACGTAGATCGTTCTGATCGATTTTAGAGCGCAGCTCTTAGGCGCCCGTTTCCGGCTTGAGCGGCGTCGGCGTCGCCATCCCCGTTGGCGTAACCGCGCGGTGCATTATGGGACGTTTCCCATGCTGACGTCACATGTGACGTCATGGATGACTTCACCGCGCGTTGCATTATGGGTGATTTCCCCGCTAAATGTAGCGGAAAAAATTGCCTGCTAAAGTTAGCGGAAACTTTTTCGCTAAGTTTAACGGGAAAAACTTTCCGCTAAATTTAGCGGGGAATTTTTCCGCTAAATTTAGCGGGGACCTTTTTTCGCTAAATCTAGTGGGGAACTTTTTCCGCTAAATATAGCGTGGAAATTTACCCATAATGCAACGCGCGTTGACGTCATCTATGACGTCACTGGTGACCCTCGTGACGTCACACGTAACGTCACGTGGGACGTCATCAAGGGAAACGTCCCATAATGCACCGCGTGGTTACGGCGACGCCGCTTAAAGGCGCATTCACACTGAGAAAAAAACGCGCGTTGCGGTCGACGTCGACGCCGTCGTCGTAAAATTCGAATCAGTCACACAGGGCCACCCGACGGCGGCGTCTTCTCGGGTAATCTCGCGTTTGTCGAGAGAACACGGAATTTTTTTATTCGTCTGCTTCGCACGATTGTTGCCTTGCCTTCGCGATTGCATATGCGGTGGAAGACAACCGTCTTCACTGTATGGACAACGGCGATGATTATATATATCAGGGGTGGCCAAACCGCGGCTCGCGAGCCGCATGCGGCTCTCTGCTGGTCCAAGTGCGGCTCGCGGATCCCTCGTAAGGGACCCCCCCCCCCCCCCCCCCCCCGCCCCTTTCCGGATTTCCCCAGGAAAAAAAAAGAAAGGATTTCAGAATAAAGCACACTGCAGCTTGCGGTTTGGCAGCCTTGTACTTGCCCTCATACGTGCAGTCAGACTCTGGACAAAAGTTAAGTTTGCCTTACCCCCCCCCCCCCCCCCCCCCGCGCCTCTTAGAAGTTTTGTGGTTTTGTTAACGGCTCTTAGGCCGGTCAGCCTGGCCACCCGTGATATATATATTTAAGGAGCGGTCTACCAACTGAGCTAACCAGGGGTTAGACGTCAGTAGGGCAAACGGGTTTTATTAGCCGCCACCACTACCGACGTCTAACCCCTGGCTAGCTCAGTTGGTAGACCGCTCCACCTGTAATGGAGAGGTCCCGGGTTCGATACTCGGACCAGGCGGATTTTTTCGGTCGTACACCAGTCACCTAGTTGTGTTTGGAGATTTGTATTTGTCCTTTGTCCCTCTTGTTCCCCTTCTCCAGGGATTATTTTTGTCGTGATAAGATTCGTAGCTTCAGCGAAACCTTTTGAAATTGACAAACGAAAATGACACGGGGTACTATCGCGAACTTGAAACGATCTCTGGTAGATTTCGTGGGGGGAGGTTGTTGAAATTTGCCTCCCTTTGTTGAGGAAAAGGACGAAGTTGGGTAAGAGAGAGACGTTGAAGAAGTGTCTTCCCGCGGGATAACCTCTTCATCTTTCCAATAAACATGTTTTTCTCTCTCTATGAAGAAGTGAGAATGGAGGATCCGGCAGCGTGGAACGCAAGGACAATGTATAGTTTATCTAAAACCTTATTTCTTTATAGAAGCGCACGACCGGTCGTCCTCTAACTTTAACGTGACTGGGAAAAGAGCGCTAGCGCCACCTGGTAGGCTGAACACGATGTGGCTCACGCGGAGGCCGCCGCGTTTTTAACTACTCAATGTTTCTAGTTCATTGTAGCGTCAGAATGTAAACCGTCTGTGGATGCCCGTAGCTCTTGGCTCATTGTCACCAGGTCCCTGAATGCTGCATATAACTTGAGCTGTGAGTTGGCCCACCCTCTGAGGGGCAACAAAAGTAATTTCGTAATTTTATGTTCGTTGTGAGTTTGTTTTAACGGCGAGAAGTTGGTCAACCCCATTGGGCGTCCGGTGGTTCCGCTGTAGACTCGAAATAGACTTATTGCTAAATTACCCAGGCATCAAGGAGAATGCAGGGAATGGTGTTCTACGCGCCGCGCGCGCACGCCTTCCCCGTATAAAAGATTCCAAGTAAATAATCAAAATAAAGCGTTGACGAACGAGCGTACAAGATGTCATTTGTTTTAGGCCTTTGCTTTAGAACAGTTACTGCTGCAGACGCCAGCACGCGCGGCGCGTGGAACACTATTCCCTGCATTCTCCTTGATGCTTGGGTAATTTAGCAATATGTCTATTGAGGTACTGCATACCACTGATAGCCTGAAGTCTCTAACGTGCATCACGCAGTAGAGATACAGACCGCACGCCGGTTCTATGCTCATCGAGATGGAAACGAGGAAAAGTAGGCATTAAAAAAGCGACTGCATAAAATTTCCCGCGGCGTTATTATAACTTTTTAATCTTCACGCGAGACGCATAAAGGTTTTTTTTTTTGTATATGCACATATACATTTATAGCTTCGCTGGCGCTGCTATTGTAAGTTGACGCTGGCTGATTGCGAAGGCCGCGTGTATGTCGATATGGGCGTCGCTCGCCACGTTAATTGCTCTGCCCGCATGTCCCCAATTACTGCCCTTTGTCGTCGCTACGCTAATTAGGAAGAGGAAAATGAAAAGCACACAAGCGGGGAGAAGTGAGACTCGGCGTGAAGGGGAAGGGACGGGACAGGGTCGCGCATGCGTTCTTTCGAAGCTGCGGGCATCACTGCCATGTTTGGGGCTTTGGCACAAATTGGATTGCTCCGACGCTTCAATGTCTGCTGGGCAGTTTTCTTTTATTGAATTTTTTGAAAGCAGAACGGAGGTTCTTGTACTATGTAAGAATGACGGGTGATAGGAAAACAAGGAGGACCATGGATTTTGGGAAATCTACGAAAAAGGCAAAGTAAACAGCTTGATTTCTTTTTTCTTTTTTAAGTTTACGCTGGATGTAGATCGTTTACGAGTTGTGAGTAGAGAGAATCGAGTGATCCTCGTATAAACTTACGCTCTACTGCCCGGCTGTCTCGTGGACGTCGCCATTTTGCTGCCCAGTGCAGAGCGGGCGCCACTGACGGTAGTTGCGATTCGGAAATGCGACCTCCCTGGGCTTTGGATGCGGCATCGAAAACGCGGGCGACAACGCTCTGCTTCAATCGCGAACTCTTCTAACATTTTTGCAGAACGAAAAGATATTTCTCGCGATTTAAAATAAAGCTTAAGATGACCAACAACAATTTAAAAAAAAAATCCAGATAAGCTATATGCGTGCATCAAATTAAAAAATAATCTCGATATTCCTGATCCTGGAGGTAGAATGAAGGCCATTGAAGTGTTTTTTTCTCAAATACAGAACCGCTTCAGTTTCCCTTTAAGTGATGAAAAGCAAATAAAAGAAACCTTGTCTGCTTGGATCGCTCGTGGGGGTGCAGGAGAATAACAATGATATTAAAAAAAAATATTACACGCGCTCGCGGTAAACACAAGGAGGGATACTTCCGGCGATGCCTCCCTTCTGACCGCCCCGACACCTTGCGGTACACTGTTACGTCACAGTGCACGGCGGGAACTTTGAATTGGGCCTCGCATTTCTATTTTTTATAACAAAACTAAGCAACTCTATAGTGAAACAAGTTTTTTGTAATGTCCTGATATGCCATTTCAACGCCTAGCATGAAAAAAATTTTTTTTTTTTTTTGGCGTGTCAGAGGCTTTTTAAGCTCCTCATGTGACAGACCCTGAGGAACTTTATTCGGTTAGTCTGGCGTACGTATGGTTATTCCCGCATCAAAATTACGACTTGTGCATCGGCGAGTGCTCAATCTTTGTCCGTTTGACTTAGCAGTTGAAATATAATGCCTCAAGTTTCACAGCTTGGAGCTATTGAATTCAAAGGTTGTAAGGATTTACGAAAATTTTCGATGGGAATTTGGGTTTTTTACGGATGGCAAACGCTATTTTATCGTCATTATTCCTGGGATCTGTAGGCCGCCTTTCTCCTCGAGAAAAAGTGAAAAAAAAAAAAAATCGCGTCTATATTTTTTAATTAGATACAGGTCGGTCGTGAATTTTGCCATATTTTCCCCATCGCTGTCACAACATTTGGGAAGTGACTAAGTGTTTGGAGACGATACACTGTAAAATAATCTGGAGCCTCTACTTTCTTGCAAAAAACTTGTAAAAAATCGTTGCAATCGCTGCTGGAGCATGGCAAGTGATGAGGCCAAAAATAATAAGTAAACTATGAAACATAAAATTGATTTAATTATACTCGTAGAAATTTTATGTTCTAAAGAAAGGCTAAAGCAGCGGTCATTACTGCCCACACGTCATACAAAAGCTGCCGACACGTCATCGCTGCAAGCATGACATAATAATCTGTGGACACGTACCATCTTTGGTGCATGTTCGCTTCATACGTGGGTATGCTTGGAACATGTTAGCAGACTGTATTTTGTATGTTGTATTAACGGTGTGACCCAAAGGGGTACCCCGGCGAGCTTTTGAGCTACCCGAAGTATAATTTCGGAATCACGTGACTTTTACCCTTTCCGGTATTCATTTAGTATTGCGAAATTCGGAATAGTTAACGAGTAATCGGCAAGTGAAAATGATGCCCCCCCCCAAAAAAAAAAAAACAAAAAAAAAAACGATATTCAAGTATACCCGTGTTTTTCAGTGCCGCCACGTCAAAGGAAAAGGCAGGCTTGCGGGTCGAGCGGGCAGTTTATAAATGGACAATGCCGAGCATTTGTTTCGTGCTGCTGCGCAGATGCAGGAGCGAGCTTCCAAAGCGTTCGTTTTGACACCGCGAAACTGCTTGTAAAGGTGTATAGGAACCGAGCACATCTAATTCAGGCCCCGACCAGGGCGCCCCTAGCGGCAAACCGGTCCGTTCCATCGGGGAACTTCTGCCAGTCGCTGCGTTGGTTGTGCGTTGTAGCGGGTTAGCGCTGTAATTTTCAAGGTAGCTATTCCGCACTAAGAAAGCCACAACAATTGATGCGGCAAACAATAGGCGACCGCCGCGACGCGGCCGGCATAGAAAAGGTGCGGATCTAATTCAAGCCCCGACCAGGGCGCCCCTAGCGGCAAACGGGTCCGTTGCATCGGGGAACTTCTGCCAGTCGCTGCGTTGGTTGTGCGTTGTAGCGGGTTAGCGCTGTAATTTCCAAGGTAGCTATTCCGCTCCAAGAAAGCCACAACAATTGATGCGGCAAACAATAGGCGACCGCCGCGACGCGGCCGGCATGCTCGCTTCCCATCCACACGACGGACCAAACTGCTGTTTTGGTCCACGGGCCGTGCATCACGTGATATTACGTCACCGGTGTTTGAGGTCCGCCGGCGGTCCGCGGCCCGCGCTTCTGAGAAATGCCAAGCGACTTTTCTTGCCCGGACCTTGGCGGCGGACCGCGGCGTTTTTAGTATAATTGAAGCGCTAAGTCTGGCAACAAGCTGACTTTTGTTGTTTAGATTGGAATCCAAATCCAAAGTCGTTTTCTTTTGGCGCCAACTGTTGAAGACAAAGAAAACGAACCTTTTGCTGTGCGACGATGGCGGCATGATGCGACGATGCAACTTTCTACTTCATCGCGCTCGTGGAGCAATTCCCCGCTCTGTGGGATTGCCCTTTTTGGTTCACTTAAGTCCTCCTCGTCCTCAATAGTCAACGCCAGGGCCACCGCGGCCAAACGTCTCTTTCGTTCAACCTCCATCTTGGCTCCTTACAAATAGCCTCAAAGCAGCCCGCTGCATGCGTTTGGCGGAGCTGTGAGGTCGAGGGTTAGACCGGCCCGTTCGCTCTGTCGTCAGCTCTTTTGGTCCGCCATGTGGATGCTCATTGCAGCCGGGCGGCCCGCGGGCCGCGCATCACGTGATCAATCGGTCCGCGGCCCGGTCCGTCGTGTGAATACACCTTAATCAGTTGGGAAGAAAGTCTAAGGTCCAAAGAGTGGAACCCCTGCCTCGCGCTGACGTCACTTTTTTGTTGTTGCCCGTAGAGACTTTCATTTTGAAAGAAATCAAGGTGAGGACCATAATTGCCGAAGCAATAACTTCGCGAATATTTTATTTTGGCTAGAATATTTTGCTTACTATTTCAGTAATGGATATTGGAGTGTTTAGGAAATTTTCAGGCAAATCGGGAACCATGAAGAACACCCCGGAGTATCCCTTTAAAGCTCGCGGTAGGAGGCGCCGCGATGGCACTAGGTAATTGCAGTATAGTGATTATTGCATCTAGCTTCTCAGTACCATGGCTTCTTCGGGTCTCGCGCTATTCGGGATTCTTTATTGCGAAACGGAGCGTCGCCCCTCCCCCCCCCCCCCCCCCCCCCTTTTCTCACTCAACTTCTATTTCTCTCCCTCTATCTCGCACGGCATTGCAAGTGTGTGTCATCACCCGGGGCGAGCCCCGATAGCTCTATCTACGAGGTGGTCCGCGGCCTCAGTTCCTCAAGACCTCGTTCACTCCTTTCAGAGCGAAGGACACGAAGCTTCTTGGCCCCCACGCTCGGTTGCGCCAGCTGGCGATGCCGCCGCGTTAGGGAGAACGGGAGCGCGCACGTTTATGCCTCGGTCGGGGCGGCACGTTTTGCATAAATCGGATTAAAGTCAGTTCTCATTAACGCCCCGAGGTTGGGACACGACAGGTCTCGTTCCTGGCCTCGTAGCTTGCCAGATTCGTGTTTTGTGAAATTTGTTTTTTCTTTTTCACGCTTCGATCGGGCTTGTTTGAGCCGCGGTTCGGTATGATAGCGGCAATCTGAATTCCCGCGTTCCAGGACATCTTTGTTTTGTTTTGTGGGTGTGCGCTTTTATATTTCTTTTTCGCTTTACCTCTTTTTTTTTTTTTGTGCAATACTGGAATTGTTTTTTGGGGTGTTTCTTTTTATTGCGAAATTATATCTGAGGTTGATATGAAGCCAACAAGAGCGTCACGGTAAGAAGAGTGAAGTGTTCGGCTGGCTGATTGTTCGATTACGTCGATACGAGAGAAAATGAATGTGAATAAAAACGAGCAGAGCAGAATGGTTAAGGTAAACGTACACGCAACTACATGACTAAATAAATATCGGATAGGCGTCCGTTTTAGATTCAGAAGTTCAAGAAATGTTTGACATCGAGAGATTGCATGCAATCATGACACTGCAATAATACAACACTGTATTGCCTCTTTTTCGTTGTTGCCATAACGTCCAGATATACACTTGTATTTCTTATATTTCTGATATACTTTTTTGAAATATACATTTAAATATTACGATAATAATCTAAATAATAATTTTTTACACTCAGTCAGCAACAAAATGAATAGTGCATTATTTCAGACGCTGTCCTTTTGATAAGAACACAATAGATTGATTGATTGATTTTATGAAAGAAAAAGCCAAAGAGATTAGTCTGGACGCTTGTCCTAACTTAGGTCACTGAATCCTGGGAAAGTAGCGCCAAGCTCTTCGTTCGGTCGCCATGTTGGTCCGTGAAATGAGCAATTAATCCTTGACCCCTCCTCTCTTGGTGAGTCAATCTAAATTCGCTGGTGACGGGTAGCTTTATTGAGACGTTTCTTGTATACCAAGATTTTGCTATCCACACCGGTGAAACAGGCGTACATCTTCGTACCACCACCACATGCTGTGTCGGTGCTTTTAGGCACTGAAAAATAAGTTTACTGTTTTAAAATACGCAAGAACAATATACTTGTAAGAGAACCGTGGAGATAGGCATGATTGATAAGTTCATTGCACACACAGTGCCAAAGACGCTTGTATTGGCGAGGAACGCTTCCAGTACGATGATGCTCAATGGTGAACTTGGCGCGACTGGTTTAGAACGACTCTCTGGAAGCTTCGAAGATTTTAATAGACCGAGATGGCGATTTCCATGGCAACGTAGACATATTAGCCAATCGCCTTGAGAGGTTTTCGTCGTCTGTACGTTAGTATCTGTTAGTGTCCGGTGTTCGAGGCGGGGTTTAAGCCGCACGTCCGGAGGCTTCCTGGCCTTTGACGACGACCATTCCCCGAAGTGAAGAACCCAGGGGTCCAGTGGAGGTGGGAGAATTGATAACGTAACGAACGGTTTAATTACATGGTAGCGATACAGTCGTCAAATCCGAGAGAACAACTGGAGCCGCCACACGCCCCGCCTTATATAGGGTCCGTTTTCTCCCTCACTCTCCGCCAGGGCAGCAGGTGCGACCGCCAAGTGCGTTGCAGCAAAGTCCGCCGCGTCGTAGCCAGAAGTGCGTCGTAGCCATGGTTCTCCGCAGTTAGGCCAGGCCTCTCTCCCCTTCCGGAGCGCACGAACCCACACGCACACACACACACGTCCCGTTGACGTCACGGACGCGTTGAGACTCGTTTCGGACAGGCTTCGACAGGTGGGCGACAGTCCTGAACAGATCGTGACTCGTTTCCGGACTCGTTTCCGCAGCGTTGAAACTCGGAAGAAGGTCGCCGAAGGTTCCATTCTTAACACCGGCTAGCATGTAGGGAAGGCAATGGCGCTACTTTCCCAGGGTCCAGTGACTTTAGTCCTAACCGGCTACCTTGTACCGGGATTAAAAGAAGAGAGAGAGAAAAAAAGTAATTATTTTGTGTGTATGTTTAGCCAGTGAGAAGTTCGCTCCAATAGGCATCTGGCGTCTCAGCTGTATGTGACAAATTTAGCCAGTACAGTACAACCGCTAACCTTGGGTCTTTGACGTGCACCAGACAGTAGTGATACACGACCGCACGCCGGTACGGCGCTCATCGAGATCGACACGTCAAGCGGTGGGGATTGTGCCCAGGATCCCCGGGCTCTGCGTCGCGAGCTTTCGTTCCACGTGCTCCGAGCTCCAGTGCTCTAACATACTGGCCCATCGATCTCCCAAGAGGAAAAGGGATGAATGCGAGCATTTTATGGACGACGTGGCGTAAAAAGTAACCTAGAGCTGTGAAACGAGGAGATGTAGACAGGGGCGACGTTAATCAAGGACAGTGAACTAGGTTTATAGGCCCTTTTACTGTTTACAAACACAAGCCGTTCGTTCCTTGGTTCACAGAAGTCTTCCGGTCGCCCCGTTTCGGCAGGACTTTCGAACCTGTCGATGTTAAACATTCCTGAAACGATGAAGTTCTACGGAAATTACGAAGTCGGGGATTGGGGGAAGGGGGAAGGGGGGGGGGGGGGGGGGGCGAGGTCCTTTTTGTTATGCTGTCCAACATATAAGAGAAGATCGGTCGTCTTAAAACAGAAAGAAAAACAAACTATGCAACAAATCTCTCACTAACGAGTCCTTTAGCTAACCGTCTAGAAAACTGGTCATGAAATAGTTTATGAACGTTACGAGGAGGGGATTGTTTGTTATCTCATTTCACCTGAAGTTCGCGGGAAATAAATTGCCAACAGCGCCTCCTTCCGGCGCTTAAAAAAACAACGTCACGCACGCATAAAGGTGAAGAGCAGAGTAAATTTTTCCCTGCACCTGTAACACTCCATAATTGCGCGCCGCGTTCCCGTCTCCGCTTCGCTCAAACTTCGAACTCCTCCCCCGTGTTCTTTAGAATTCTCCATTGTTCCGCCACACGGTTCCCGCCCCTCCCGCGCGCTTTTTTTTCCCTTCCTGTCCGCGAGTTTTTAAGGTTGTTCGACCGTCGGAGCGTAGAGGTAAGAGAGGGAGCGACTTAAGCTATGGCAAGCGCGTCTGCAATTTAAAGGCCTTGTCGCTTTTCTGCGCCGATTGATCGCGAGTGCGCATGCGCTGCGTTGTCCGATGGCGAGAGAAAGCGCGCACAAAGCCGAGACGCTTGTAGACGATCGACGCTTTCGTCACCTTCTCGCCACTCGTATTGCAAAAAAAAAAAAAAAAAAAAGCGTGTAAATCATGAGATTTTGCGATCGAGCATTTGGGAATTCTCCAGAATACAGGCTCCCTATATAATTGGCCACTCACGGTCCGGGGAGGGGGGGGGGGGGGGGGTGGTAGAGCGGAGGAGCCCCCATTCGCGGCCGATGTTGTCAGCACCTTCGAGCAAGCCTCCTTTGGGCGGCTCAGTATCGACGCGCTCTTTCGTCGATCAATTAGGCGCACTATCTCTCGGCGGTCTTTTCACAAAGGCCCCACGGCGGCTCCCAATCGTCGGCCTGGCTTCTGAATATTTCTTTTTTTGCCGACTCGGCAAATATGCGTTGCTTTGTTCCGGCTCGCGTTCTGACAACTGCAGATTGAGACTTAAAGGGCCTCTGAAAAGAAAATAGTTTTTTTTTTTTAAACAGTCTGGTTGGAACACGCTGTGCTGAAAAGTTATATTTTTACGCGAAAAAAAAAGAGGAAATATTAGACCAATATTGATGGCGTGAGACGCGATTTTCTCGGTAGTCACCGGGCGCGGGGCCGAGAGGTAGATCGGCTTCGCCTTCACGTTGAGGTGGAAAGAGCGAATGACCATTCCGTGACGTCATGGGCTTTGCGCCCAGAATTTTAAATAAATCTCTAGCCGTCAATATTCCTCTAAAAATTTTTTTCGCGTAAAATTTATTTTTGACACGCGTGTCCCACCCAGAGTGTTAAATTTTTTTTTTCTTTTCAGGGGCTCTTTAAGCGGCAGTCCTACTACTCATACATGTTACAAAAGACAGTCTGCAAACAGATTCGAAGGGTTGTCACAGCGAGGTCTCTGCTTGAAATGTCGCGCATGGCAATGAGTTTAAGAAGAAAACCTGGCACGCGGCATTCAAACCACGGATATCGAGGTGACTCGTGTTTGAAGACTCTTTTGTACTAGGATGTGTGAGAAGTGTGACCCCGGCTTTAATAGTGTGACCGCGCCTTCATGTAAGATATATTTTGTTTGTTTTTTATTACTAAAGAGTAAAACAAAATCGCTCTAAATTTTGTAGATAAAAAAAAAAATTAAGATGAAAGAAGAACAAGCTGAAACTAAAATCGAAAGTTTTGGAAGGGATTCGCGGCGTGCTGCTTGACAGATTGACCAGGATTTTCGCGGGGTCGGTTTGCGCCACCGATAACAACGTTGGGAAACTATAGAGTTCGAATTTTTTTCTTTTCTTGCCAGTGATATAAGGATAACCGAGAGCTCGGAAAACGTTTTAGAAATTGCCGCTTCCTTAGAATCGGCTAGCCGCTACTCGCGCAATTTTTGTTTTTATCGCAGTATAGACTAGTATTAATGGTTAAAGGTTACTAGAAGCGTAGCGTTGCGATTTGAAGATCGGGGCACTTTTTCCGCCAACTGGAGAGACAAAATCGGCTATACGATACAGAGTAACGATACACTTCGGTCATATTGGTTTTTAACATAAAGAGGCGGACAAACTGCTCGTACAACCTGCAAAGGACAGTCTGTAGACACTGTCTGAGGGATGTTTATTTTCTTGTCGGACACACTGGTCGTAAAAAAGAACTGCCTGCTGACATGTTCGAAGCCTACATGTATATGAGTCGAACGTGCTTCAAACATGCGTAAGGCGTTTCCGAAGACGATTTTGTCGTTAGAGAGTTTAGAGAACCGTTTTTGCACAGCCGATGCGGTACAATGGGCCCTACGGTACAAACTGCGCATGTGCGAGTCTTCGGTGATAACGGATGCGCAATGCGTACCAAAGGGTCCATCGTACGGCATCGGGTGTGCAAAATCGGCTCCCTACAACTCTCTACTAATTCTGCAGCGAAACCACCATGTTGTTTTTTTAATCTAGGAGTAATTGTGGGATTGCGGCTTCATATAGTTTTCAGTGTTTTGAAGCTTCATCTGAAATCACAGGGAATGCTCGTCCGTCCTCTTGAACTGTTTAAACATTTTGAGCCGGAAAAAAAAAAAAAGCGGTATTGCCTGTGCTTCTTGACACTGTGTTTAAAGCTTAGAAAGTGACATTTTCTTTTGTGAATTGTAACTATCACCAAGTGTGCCCGTTCTGCACTAAGTACCACAATGGCGGTGACCGCAAGGTTGCCGGAGGATGAAGTACCGATATTTAAATGGTACGTTATTACTTAGTCGCTCTGCTGTGACCCATAACAGTTACGCCTTCATTCTGACGCCGGGAAGTGGAATTAAAAGTTAACTATAGCATTTACTAAAATAAGTCAGACATATTCAGATTTTCAGCCTGCTTCATACCGATTTTAACGAAGTATAATTTAATGTTTTATTTACGTACGCCTGAGAAATTTGAAGGTCTGAAGAAGGACGCAGCGATTTTCCAAGTACTGTAATATTCGGGAATCATTACCAGTGCGTGGCGCAAGTTAAAAGAAGTTGAAGATGCCTGTACATATATTGCAATCATGACCAATTAAACTATCATTATTGTTTAGCTAAACCTTTTATTACGACGATAGTAGGCATCATTCGCGTTATTTGTCGTGTCTTTTGTTTTTTTTTAACGGTTTTGTATTTAGAGATGGCAGGTTCAAATTCTATGTACTCTAGTTTAAACCGTGTAATTTTATTATCAAATAATTTCGATTCGACTTAATATAGTTGTATAATTTTAAATTAAATCAAAAGTAAACAAAATTGGGGGTTTTACGTGCCAAACCAACGACGGGCATCTGGCACGCCCCAGCGGAGGACTGAGGATTAATTTGGACCACCTGGGGATCTTTTGACGTGCAACCGAAAGCTCGGTTACACGGCACCTTCTCCGCAATAAGCCTCCGTCAGATTGCGGGCATCTCGGCCGGGATTCGAACCCGCCACATGGGGATCCGTAGGCCAGCGCTCTCGCCTCGGAACCACCGAGGCGGTTAAATTAAATCATACCAAGGTTGTATTGCAACACATTTTAGAAATCAGAACAGAAAGAAGGGTACTTAAACGAATAATTAAAATATCTTGAAGGTTGAAACTAGAAGAATTTTGCAAAGTACTCAGCAAAAAATGAACACCTATTTTTAAATTGCTTCCGGCACGCCTCTCAATGAAAGAAAAAAAATCAAGTTAAAACCTTTGCAAAAATATTAAACCAAAACGCGTGGATGAAAGCAGACTTCAGCTGCCCCGGTAAAATATATATATATATATATATATATATATATATATATATATATATATATATATATATATATATATATATATAAATAAATCCAGTAATATGCAAGAACATATATATATGGTATATTAACTTATGTCCGATTTAACGTATTTGTATATGTTATTGCTTGTTTATTAAGAAAATCGCAAGATAAGAAAATATCTCACCAGGAGTTCTTCAGCCTAAACAAATTATGAAGTTTCTATATAGAAGTCCAAGGAAGTCATTTGCGTGAACACTTTTGAACTGAGTACAGCACTTAAATTATTTATTTGGACATTTTTACGTCCTTCGAATATGTGCATAAATATATAAATATGAGCATGGAGAGAGAAAGAACGCTCGCGGCTTGTCTCGCTTGAATCCCTCGAAGTGATCGCAGCGCGCTGCTGTGGTTTGTTGTTTTGGTTCGGCTTCCCCTCAGCAAGAGTCTTTCGCAGGCAAAGACCCTTCTCTCGAACCCGAAGCAGAGCTGTGCTCAGACCACCAAATCTGCCGGAACGGTCCCTTTCCTCTCAAGTGTGTGGATGTGCGCAATTTTTTAAAAGTAATTAATCAAAATCTACGCTCAAATACTCCCGTTCATATTTAGATCAAACTTTGCCGAGGGGCTTCGGTTGCTTGCGGTTCGCCATTTCGAGATGGTTACGCTGGCCTTTTAAATATATTTAAAAATTATACTTAGCTTTTGATGATTTCTTATACTATGGGATAAATGGCGCAATGTACATCTTTATTTGGGTATCGACAACGATGGGAAATAACTGTAATGGCAAATAAACTCGTTGGTGGTTTCCAGGAGGAGCGAGCTCTTTTGCTTAAAAGGTTAAAAGGCGCAAACAAAACAGGACGAAAAAAGACACACGTACAACACGGACAGGCGCCAACTTCCATCTGATTTAATGAAACACGAATCATTGTCAAACTGTCGATCCCAATCGCCTAAACACATGAAACTGATGAAGGTTAATATCGCTCGTTATACACAGCCCTCAAGAAACACAATTGCTTTGTTTAGTAGATAAAGAGATGGCAACCTTACGCATCTGTCAGCCGCTTTGTGTATACAGAAAGCTTCGATTAATTATCTTCCCATCTTCTCAATCTCTTTCGTAATAAACCCTGTGTGTTCTAACAAAGGTTCGCACCCACATCGTTTGCAGTGCTCCACAAGATATCCACCCGAAGTATTGTGTACGGCAAGCTTGTGTTCTCGCGCTCTTTCATTAAAGCATCGGCCGGTCTGACCGATGTAAACTTGGCCGCAACTAAACGGAATCTCATAAACCACCTTAGTCACGCATTCGGTGTATCTTGTTACATGTTTTTTGAGCACGTTACAAATTTGTTTTGACATCGCGGAGCATATCTTCGAAAGTTTGCATGGGGCTGAGAACACTACGTTAACCCTGTGTCTAACAGCCATCTTTTTTTTTTAAATTGTGGGACACTTTGTGCAATTATGGTATCACCTGCACTGGCATCTTGCCTGTCTTTTCACGACATTTGTCAACGCTCTTTCGTTTAATGTTATATAGGAGCCTTTCACACACACTTGTCACTAAGCAAAAAGCAGCCAGCTTAGACTGCCGGCCAGCTTCGATCACCAGGTTGCACGCTTGACAAGTGCCGGTTACCCGAAGAGCTTAGTCACGAGTGTGTGTGAACGGCTCCTACAGAAAATTAAACGAGAGAGCGTTGACATATGTCGTAAAAAGACAGACAAGGTGCCAGTGCAGGTGATAGCATATCTGCACAGTGTCCCACAATTTAAAAAAAAAAAGATGGCTGTTAGACGCAGGGTTAACGTAGTGTTCTTAGCCCCATGCAAACTTTCAAAGATATGCTCCGCAACGTCAAAATAAAATTTTAACGTGCTAAAAGAAAAAATGTAACAAGATACACCGAATGCGTGACTAAGGTGGTTTGAGATTCCGTTTAGTTGCGGCCAAGTTTACATCGGTCAGACCGGCCGTTGCTTTAATGAAAGAGCGCGGGAACACAAGCTTGCCGTACGCAATGATTTAGGTGGGCATCTTGCGGAGCACTGCAAACGTTGTAGGTGCGAAGCTTTGTTAGAGCACACAAGGTTTATTACGAAAAGAATGAGATGGAAACAAAATTAATCAAACGCGTTATGTATACACAAAGCGGCTGACAAATGCGTAAGCATGCCATCTCTTAATCTACAAAACAAAAAAAATTGTCTTTCTTGAGGGCTGTGTACAATGAGCGATAGGAACTTTTATCAGTTGCATGTGTTTAGGCGATCGGGATCGACAGTTTGACGATGGTTCGCGTTTCATTAAATCAATTGGAAGTTGGCGCCTGTCCGTGTCGTACGTGTGTCTTTTTTCAACCTGTTTTGTTCGCGCCTTTTAAACTTTTAATCGATATGAACCAACTAGCCCCAACTGAAGTTTTATTGCTCTTTTTTTTTTGTTCTGCATAACCTTATGCCGTTGCTTTGGATTGCAAACATCGTCCTTTCAGTTTATTCTGAATTCAAATTTCACATAAGGTTTGCCCTTTATACCGGTGTACTCATCTAGGCAAGCATTTTCCCGAATACTGAAACAAATAAAGGTGGCACAGGATACGCCGCGTCTCTTCCTTTTCCCCCGGAAAGAACTGATAATTTTACATCTGGTTTTGATCCCATGCCCTCAACACGACCAAGTATAAAAGAGGATACTCCAAAAATGAACGAAGCACGTGTGTGTGATGGATTTGTCCTAAATTCCCGCGTATTCGGTTTATTTGACCTTCTCTACCTAATTCGCCATTATCACCGTGCGCACTTTCCGCTGCCGTGGGCTTCACGGTCATTGGAGGAGAGGGCCCTCCACTTCACTTCAAAGGCAGGGCCGTCGTTCGGCCTGGGTCAACGACGCGGCTTCCCTGGGCCCCGCGGCTGCCGACAGGTTGCCCCATCAACCCCGCTAATGTTGTTTACTCGCCGTCCTTGTCCTCTTTTGTGTTCCCGGTATTTTTACGGAAACTTTAACAGGATTTGGCGGAATGTCCCAAATTGACCCCGTTAGTCTCCAGTCATTTGTTCAGCTAAGCCACCCGGGCCTTTTTTTTTTTTTTTTTTTGTAGGATCGTCGCCACTGAACATCTCGACGCGCGGCTGGCCCATTGTAAGAGCCGTCAGCTTTGAGAAGAACAACGTCGTCAGTTCGACGGGGCTTAACTTGCTTACTCCAGTGGGCGAATGACTACGACTAGGGTCATTTGACTTTGGTGAAGTCCAGGACCTATTTAAAATGAAAGGGGAGAAGGTATACGAGGTAAATTGTTTGGTTGGTTTTTGTTTTGCTATTAGACCCGGTTTACGAGGATCACTGTTATAGGGTTCGGACGAACATTATGCGTTTTAAAAACTGCAGCAGCAAAAAAAATATATATGTATATATATATATATATATATATATATATATATATATATATATATATATATATATATATATATATATATATATATATATATATATATATAATTTTTCTTTTTTTTTTGTTCGCTGAAATTCAGCCGGTTAACCGCTTAAGAACGGTTTATTTCGATTATAGAATGAATAATATAATAGGAAGGTTCGACCATCCATTTTGCAGCCCTATTTATGTAATCGAAATACGACGCGTTTGTATCCTTTATATTTTTTCTTCTGGTTACTGATTTTTAAAGATGGCGGGCCTACGTAAAACCGGTGCATACTCAGAGCCTGAACAAAACAATCAGATAGATGCGCAGTGAGCAGGCAAAATCTTAAAATTATCTAGTGTCCAGACTGATGAATACATTACGGATTACCTACGTAGCACGACACTGTTAGCGCAAACGAGCAATTACCGGCACCTTTTGTTATCTGTCGGAACCAAAGGCTATCATCAAAACTAGTGGTGTAGTGGGAAGTGTGTATTTGTGTACTCATCTAAGCGGTAAAGCTTTGTGCCCGCCAATATACTTTCCAAGTATAATAAAAAAAATTAAGTGTTGAGGTCGTGTTCGCGCTATCTCTGTCGCACAGTGTACATTCTTCCGAATACCGAGTGCACGATTTGAATACCTCGAACTGTTCGTTGAAACTTGTTTCAATAAGTACTTCTTGCTTTGTCAGCACAATTTTCTGTACAATTTCGTGCTTGAGCCCTTTACGTTGTTAAGTAGTTATATGCACGTCGCGCAAGGCTCCTTCGACAATAGATATTTTCTCAAACGACGTGCGATATGCAATCCAGGCAGGCGTACATCCTATTACCGCGTCCGAATGTTCGTGGCAACTCACTTATACTCCGTGTCACTAGTTGTATGCAGTGCAGACAAAGATAACGTTAGGCGGAGAGGGAAAGGGCGAGCAATAGGAAGGCTGGACGGGAGAGGAGGGCAAGGGAAGAAACGAAGAGCACTAGCAATGTTAGAGAGGAGAGCAGGTTTCTCTCCTCCTTCCCAGCCTTCCTAGTCAGTGTTTGCCCTTTCTCCCCTCGCCTGGCGTTGCCTTTGCCTGTACTGCACGGAACTAGTGACACGAAGTGTAGCGTAACCAAGAGCGTGGCGAGACGCCACTGCGAAGAAGCCCAAAAGCCTCTCTACGCTTCACTCGCAGAGCGCGGGCTCTTTCCCTGTAGAGCGATGACTCCGATTCACTTTGCGCACTCGCGTAAACAAATCGCATCAGTGCGCGGCTTTTCCCTCGCGTCCTTAAAGCACTTTACTTTGGGGACACAGAGTCCGTCAACTACGGAGGCCATTAGCGGGGTTCGATGTCTCTCCGTTTTGGCGCTTCTAATGTTTCTTTCTTCTTCTTCTTTTTTTCTTTTTGGCTTCGACTAAATTTGGGAACCGAGCTCTTCCCTCTGTTGCTGGAAGAGACAGTGATACGGTGGCGTTTGGACCGCTCTGAGTGGTACCCGAATTTGATCTTTCTCGGGGGCCCGGGAAGATAGGAAAGGGGAGGGGGGGGGGGGGGAATCTGCCCGGGGCTAATGAGCGCGATCCTATCCACTGCCCGTTTGTCGTCGTCGTCGTCGTCGTCGTCGCCGTGGCCGCTGCTACCGCTGCAGTTCGAGACAAAGGAAGTTCAGATTCTGTCGCGCGAAAGGTGCGACAAGAAAGATGATCCTTCGTGACAGTGCCGCAAAAAAAAAAAAAAAAAGCGGAGTTTCGAAAGCGACAGTTTGAAGATTTCTCGAGAGGAGTTGAACCAGACAGAGGAGGAGGAAAAAAAGTGTGTAAGGCGAGACAAGAGCTACCGAGAAAACCTGCAAAATATAACGTAACCATAGTGCGCCGTTCAGTGTGTGTGTGCGTGCGATTTTTAGGCTGTAATACGAGAGAAGGTGGTCGTCGGAAACGACTGAGAGAGGAAAAAAAGGAAGCGAAAGAATAGGAGGCCCGCGAAAATTAGAAATAGTTCCGCGCCAAAATCGAAGACGAAGAAAAGGTTTCAGCGACAAATCCGGCTTTGTCACAGTCGCCGTCGCTCCTCTTGCGGATTGCCAGTCGGTTTATTTCTGCGTTAGCGTTCTTTTCTTTCGCGCGTTTTTTGAGGTTTGAAATTGTTTGATGTTCTGCATTGTTTCAATTTTGTCATTCTGGTGTATTTTTTTGTTTGTTTGAAGCCCCTGTAAAAGTGAAAATGAGATACAGCCAAAAAAGGATCTGTTTTCCGCTATGATTGAATACATATTGTGGCGTGATGGTGACAAAAACGGCGCATTCTTTAAAAATTGCGCGAGACGTCCCAGCTGCTCTCAAATAGAATTTGTTTAAATTATACGCGAGATATGTTTTGGCTCCAAATGGAGATGCTTGAACTTTAAATGTATTACATATATGAGGCATAACGACGCTAGCGTCCATTAGCGTCATCTCTTGGCTTGGCGTGTGGACTGAAATCATGTCGCCTTGAGCGCAGTTGTATTCGTGCTCGTGCAGAGTGCCCAGTATTCATTCACCCCCATCAGCGACGTGCGCAGAGCCATTTATACCGAGAGAGTTTGGCGGATTGGCGGAGCTTGTTGCCCGCTAAATCTAGCTAGAACACGCCGAACTCGCGATAATACAAGGTGGAAATTCGTTTTGAAACTCCACTTTGCGCGAGCCCACTTAAATTCTCGATTACGAGTAGCGTTATGAAAACATTTCTACCCCATCTAGTGTTTTGTTAGGCCTTTAGTTGATCGCTGCATTAAAAAAAAAAAACGATCACTTTTTTTATCAATCTCCGATATTGAAACTTACAAATAAACGTTTTTTTTTTTGTTTTTTTTCAAACAAACATGCTTCAGGTTTGCAGTTCCGGCATAGCAAACTATTTTCAATTGCAGCGGTGGTGGGAATATCGAAAAATGGAATGAAAGACGGTAATAGATTTGGGGATCGTTGCAGATAAGAAAGTGTGAGGTGAGATGTTTTGGTGGCGCCCTCCTATGGCTGCCTCTCCTGACGTCATTACCTGAAGAACAACAAGTTTCACGGCGTTTGTAACGAGCATGGTGGAAGCTTGAAGCCATAGTGCTCTAAAACCAACACCGCCAACAGCGTCATAATTGAAGTTCTTACAATACTCTTATTTCTGTCGATGAGAAATTTCTTGCTGACGTCATAGTCAGCATTCGGCCAATTGTGGCAGGCCGACTCGTGCGAGGATGCGATCCTCGCTCAGGTTGCTCGATCTGAGGATGCGAGTTCTAGCATCTTCAGATCAAGCTCCTACCTAACGTTCGCAACGAACAGCGATTATGATGGTGTGAAATGCACGTTGCGGAAGCACTGTGATAGTTAACTTGTACAACGTAGCCGACGTTTTAGCGTTCTTTGCAATGTCACATTCAGGACTAAGTAAGTCCTCGAGAGAGCCATACGGCCGCGAACTGGCGCTGCTTCCTAAAGTCCGATAACGTGGAGGGCGGCATTCCAACGGAGCTCCACAGACCGCCACCAGGGGCAATCTTGAAATCTGTTTATTCGTTTTAAAATTCGTATTTTTAACTTTTCTGCCGGCAGTCCAGAAACAATGGTCTAGACTAGTGTTTCTGGGCTGCCACCACAACATAGAACATATTGTCACGAATGTAGAAATAAGAGCAAGCATTTCTTTTTCGTACCCTTTTAACGAGATACCTTTTCAGTGCAATGACACGTCACTGCAAACATGGGGCGACTAATCCCGAGTGGGTCATGAATTGGCAACATAACATGGCGGGAGAAACACTTGGTTGTGAGATTTTTGATCGTGGTTGGCTCGACAGTCGGCAGGTTCAAAATAATGCCAAACTTCCCCAGTGTAGACAAATTCATCTCGTCGTTACGTCATAGCGTCTGGTCGTGACGTTATGAACAGAAACCTTAACGGACCGTTTAAGCTTTTCACACCCAGCACCACCTCCTTCACGCATGAAAGGGCGCCACCGAAACATCTGGGCGCTCGTAGACTATCCCAATAGTAGCTTTCTGCGCGCTGCTGTCTTCGGCTACTGACTGGGCTGTGTTAAAGCCTGTTCACACATGCAGCGGAGCGCTACAAGCATAGCGCTAACCTCGCGCTAAGCGCGTGCTGACCGGAGCGTTCACCAGCTTTGTATTGCACCGCCAAAACTGTTGCTTGTGGCAGGCGATAAGTAGCTGACGGCACGTGAGGAGCGCTACATCCGCGCTTCGCTCCATGTGAGAACCGGCCTTAACGTGCCCTGAGCGTGGACATGGCTCTTTTCCGTCCCCTGACGTCATTACCTGACGAACAAGTTGCACGGCGTTTGTAACGAGCATGGTGGAAGCTTGAAGCCATAGTGCTCTAAAACCAACACCGCCAACAGCGTGAGAATTGAAGTTCTTACAATACTCTTATTTCTGTCGATGAGAAATTTCGTGCTGACGTCATAGTCAGCATTCGGCCAATTGTGGCAGGCCGACTCGTGCGAGGATGCGATCCTCGCTCAGGTCGCTCGATCTGAGGATGCGAGTTCTAGTATCTTCAGATCAAGCTCCTACCTAACGTTTGCAACGAACAGCGATTATGATGGTGTGAAATGCACGTTGCGGAAGCACTGTGATAGTTAACTTGTACAACGTAGCCGACGTTTTAGCGTTCTTTGCAATGTCACATTCAGGACTAAGTAAGTCCTCGAGAGAGCCATATGGCCGCGAACAGGCGCTGCTTCCCAAAGTCCGATAACGTGGCGGGCGGCATTCCAACGGAGCTTCACAGACCGCCACCAGAGGCAATTTTGAAATCTGTTTATTTGTTTTAAAATTCGTATTTTTAACTTTTCTGCCGGCAGTCCAGAAACAATAGTCTAGACTAGTGTTTCTGGGCTGCCACCACAACATAGAACATATTGTCACGAATGTAGAAATAAGAGCAAGCATTTCGTTTTCGTACCCTTTTAACGAGATACCTTTTCAGTGCAATGACACGTCACTGCAAACATGGGGCGACTAATCCCGAGTGGGTCATGAATTGGCAACATAACATGGCGGGAGAAACACTTGGTTGTGAGATTTTTTATCGTGGTTGGCTCGACAGTCGGCATGTTCAAAATAATGCCAAACTTCCCCAGTGTAGACAAATTCATCTCGTCGTTACGTCATAGCGTCTTGTCGTGACGTTATGAACAGAAACCTTAACGGACCGTTTAAGCTTTTCACACCCAGCACCACCTCCTTCACGCATGAAAGGGCGCCACCGAAACATCTGGGCGCTCGTAGACCATCCCAATAGTAGCTTTCTGCGCGCTGCTGTCTTCGGCTACTGACTGGGCTGTGTTAAGGCCTGTTCACACATGCAGCGGAGCGCTACAAGCATAGCGCTAACCTCGCGCTAAGCGCGTACTGACCGGAGCGTTCACCAGCTTTGTATTGCACCGCCAAAACTGTTGCTTGTGGCAGGCGATAAGTAGCTGACGGCACGTGAGGAGCGCTACATCCGCGCTTCGCTCCATGTGAGAACCGGCCTTAACGTGCCCTGAGCGTGGACATGGCTCTTTTCCGCGGATTGCTGGACGCCGAGCACGCGTCCACAGTTCACTGACTCAGCATTTTTCGCCCGAGTGATCAGCGCTAAAAAGGTATATGATCCGAGAAACTGAGAGAGAGAGAGAGAGAGAGAGAGAGAGAGAGAGAGCGCGAGGGAACGTCGGAACGCTTAGCTCTGATTGGTTAAACCTAAAGCTAGCGGCGTCTGTCTCCACTGCACTGGTCGAACGCGTTGGAACGCGGAACACCGGCGTCCTGCGTTTGGCTTTTGCGTTCGAACGCATTTAACGAGAGCAGTGGAGACAAAGGCAGCTCGTTTTAGGTCTACCCACCTAGTGAATCCTACCGGAGGCCCTAACCTACATACTTGGCGAAAAGGTCGGCGAAAAATCTGGCGGCTGTGATTGGCCAACGCCGCACTTGACCTTGGCGCAGGCCAATCACAGGCGCCGGATTGCTCGCCGACATTTTCGCCGAGCCAAGTGTTCAGATTAGGGCCCCAGAGCTCGGCGTTCTGACGTGCCCTCTCGTCTCTTTCCCTCCCTCAGTTTTTCCCCATAGTCATTGAGCTAAAAAAACGCGGGTCATGGTCCAGTCATCTTCTAATCACTACGGAGCCAATGTGATTGCGTCATTAGCCGATAAGAAGGCGGGAGAACAAATCGTGAGGCGCGTACATGATAAGTCACGCCCTCCGTTTCTCCGACTGATCTGTGATCGCCGTGGAGTATTTGATCGGATCTTCCTTCACCGGCTAGCGCCGCTAATGATCGTCGCAGCCACGCGTTTGGGTTGGCAATGCTCCGAACGTAATCTACATTTGGGACATGCATCGTCAAAGTTGGGCGGTTTCCCCCGATCGCACTAATTGGCCGCGAGCGCGAACCCAAATATTCGCGCGCAGATTGATTGCGACCGAGAACCAAACCGATTGCCGACGGAGTGTTCGCGTCCAATCCGCGGGAAGCATCCGGCACTGAACGTGCCCGGAGCCGGAACCGGGCGGGTGACCACGGTGTCATCGTGCTTTCTGAAATAGATGAAGAGTTGTCGACTCCTGCCCAACTTCCGTAAAAGGATTATTTGTCTACGCTGCGTTCTGCGATTAAATAGGGCTGCGACGAAAGCGTTGCCACGTGGGAAAACGATGCGAACGTCGTCCGTGACGTCTTGTGTGTACGCAACGTCGCATCTCTTCGTTACGTCACAACCGTCAGTGACGTCACATTTGCCCCCCTCCCCGCCCCTAACTCCCACCTTCCCCCGTTCCCCAAGTCCAAAGACGGATTCTTTGTTAAAAAAAACAGGCGGATAGACCAGTTTTACTGAAAGAGGGTGAGAGAGAAGAGGAGAAAGGGCTACCGGCGCTTTCATTCTTGATGAAGCGATAGAAAAATTGAAAGTCCCGGAAAAAAGGCTTCGCCGGTGTTGGGTGTATGCATTGCCCGAACTTCGTTCGCGCTTTCTTCTCTGTTTTAAACTCGCAAGCTTAATTAGTGCCACGGGCTTCAATGGCGACAATCCCCCGGTCATCGGGACCCCATTCCTCGGTCATGAGATGCACAAATAACGACAGAAAGCGTAGAATACTGCCCGAGAACCTTCGTAGCTTGCATGGAATCCGGTAAGGTGAATGGGGCTGCAATGTTTAAGCTCCATCACTTTGACCGCGATCTCCGGCAGCAGTGGGTTGCGTCCGTAAACCGAAAATACTTTTCCCCAACGCTATCCTCTCGACTGTGCTCAGAACATTTTGTGAATAGAACGCGCACCGAATGCTGTACCGTCGATGAACATGGGGTAGGCTCGCAAGGTGCGGGCAAGTTTTCTCGTAATAATTGCTGTTTCAGCTCGTAACTTTTTGTAACTGAATTTGTCTTAATATTGATATTTTGAAGCGGTGACACTGACTCGATTTTATTATCTACAACACTTAGCTAAAGGCTCATTTCCGCCACCGGGTGAGGCTGGAAATTGTTGAAAAGTTAGTTCTATCGGTTTTCCTGAATCGCGATCTCCTGCGCGATACTAGAGAGCCGTGAACATATGTTGACCGTCACAACGCGACTAGATTCTTCTTATTTTCAAACTTAGTGCATAATGTAGCTGGAAAAAAACCTACAGTTTTGTTGCTGAAAGTTCGAACATGCATATGCTCATGCATTCATTTCGAATCGTTGAATCATTGATCGACTTGCTCCGGCAATAGGCCCATCTCGACTTTGCTGTTTTTAGTTCTCAACAAAAGACACGCTCGTCGACAGGAAATTCTCAAATAAAACGTTTATTAACACCTTCAAGCCGGAGTAAGCTGCATTCGATGGCTCCAAGCAATGTTTATAAACGTTTTATTTGAGGATCCCGTGTCGACGAGTGTGTCTTTTGTCAAAAACTGAAAACAGCGAAGTCGAGATGAGCCTTTTGCCGGAGCAAGTCGATCAATGATTCAACGATTCGCAATCGATGCGTGAGCATGTTTCAACTTTCAGCAACAGAAAATTAAGGTTTCTTTCCAGCTATATCATGTAATAATTTTGAAAATAAAAAGAATCTAGTCGCGTTGTGACGGTCAACATAGGTTCAGGGCTCTCTGGTATCGCGCAGGAGATCGCGATTCAGAAAAGCTGACACAACTAACCTTTCGACAATTTCCAGTCACACCCGGCGGCAAAAATGAGTTTCCAACTAAGTCTTGTTGATGATGAAATTGAGTCAGTGTCACCATTTCAAGATATAAATATTAAGATAAATTCAGTTACAAGAAGTTACAAGCTGAAACAGCAATTATCACGAGAACACTTGCACGCACCTTGCGAGCGTACCAATGTTCATCGGCGGTACAGCGTTCGGTGCGCGCTCCATTCACAAAATGTTCCGAGCACAGTCGAGAGGATGGCATTGAAGAAACGTCTTTTTGGTTTACGGACGTAACCCACTGCCGCCGAAGATAGGGAGGGGGGGGGGGGGGGGTCATGCGGAAACACATTGCAGCCGCACTTGCCGGATTCCGTGCAAGCTACATACGTCCTCGGACAGTATTCGACGCTTTCTGTCGTTATTCGTGTACCCTATGACGAAGCAATGGTGTCCCGATAACCGGGGGATTGTCGCCATCCGAGCCCGTGACTCTATTGAAGTTTGGGAGTTTAAAACAGAGAAGAAAGCGCGAACGAGGTTCGGGCAATGCATACACCCAACAACGGCAAAGCCTCACATCCGGGACTTTAACTCTTTCTACCGCTCCAGCAAGGGGGAAAGCGCCCGTAACCCTTCCCCTCTTCTGTCTCGCCCTCAAAATGTCACTACCCACGATAAAATGGTCTATAAGAGAAATTCAGAGTTTTTCATGTGCTAGTTCTGATGACGTCATAAGCGGGGCTTATTCTTTGAGCTGGTATTCGCTCGGGCCATTCGTCGTCGGGCTTCCGACCGGGGCCTGCGGCTGTTGAAGCGAAGAACCTCAAGGCCTTTGCGAGATCATCCCCTCCCTTTAAAAGTGCCTGCGTCCAGAAAGCGCCCCCTCTCCCCTTTCCCCCGTTCTTCCAGCAAACAGCACGCTTCACTCTTGTACTCTTGTCTAGGAAGGCGGGGAATCCAGATTTCGATTAGGCGAAGTGCACGGGAACCGCGCCGCACAAACACGGGGGGGGGGAGGGGGGGGGGGGGGGGGCGAGAGTTAGGCATCTCAAAAACAACCGGTGGCCGCCTGCTGGTTTAGTAGACGTCAGATTCGGGAAGCGGCGGCCGCCGCCGCCGGTCGGCCGGGATTCCAAATCACGCGCTCCATTTGATTGGCAGCCGGTCGATGCGAGCTTTACCTTGGCGCCCCGGCTGTTGCTGCTGCCTGCTTTTTCAGCCTTTTTCGTCAGCCGTCGACGTTAGCGGAAAGGCAGGATTCTAAAAATAGCAGCACCGGCCGATGTTTTTTTTTTTTTCTTTGTTAGCTCGAGCTTTGAAGCCCCGCGACCCGGCGGGAATTTGGCCCCGGCGACCCCCCCTACGCCCGTGTCTGCGTCCCCGGAGACCTCTTGGCGTTCACTTATCTCCCTTTTCTCTTATTCGTTTCGTCTTTGTTTTTTTTCTTAATGTCTACTTGTTCGTACTCTAAAAAGCAAAACAAAAACAGACGGGGCTAATCAATTTGGCGGCGACTTGTAGCCTGGAATGACTGCATTTGAGAAATTGGGTGACGCGGTTTTTTGTATTCTGTCGTCGCAGAACCCTACGGCGAAGGTAGGGCGAGTGCGAACCTGAGGCCTCTCGAATCGACTTTAAATTGCAATTCGGGTAATAGACTGCATATGATTTATCACTCGCCACCTTTGGTACGATGTTCTCGTGTCAGTGGGTAGCGGGATGCCGCATCTTACAACGCGGATTAAGATTCATCGTTCTTGCGTCTTTTTAAAATTATAATCCACAAAGACTGACAAAATAAATAAATAAACAAACGCAGATTTTGCGTTAGTGATAAGAATCACGTTGTAATAAAAATACTAATAACGTAAATAACTAAATAACTAAAAAATTGTTAAAAGCAATATTGTGTTCATGTGCAGCTGCGACTCTCCGTCATATATAGTGGAATTTTTCATACCCTTGTTTTCTTGCAAGCTGAAGAGAGAGAGAAAAAGGGGGGGGGGGGGTCACTACATCATAACTGTGATTCTGGTGGGCTGATTTTGTTTTTTGTTGTTGTCAACCATCGGGTTTACTCAACGAGGTAGAGAGGCTTAGAGCGAGAAACCGGTATCCCGTTCACCAGGCAAAAGTGACCCCCACTCGGCTGCCGCCATGTTGTACAATGTTGACCACTAGACACGTGACCATACCAAATTCTGAGGCTTTTACGCCAAACTGAACCGACATTTGTATTGCGATTGCTGTAAAACACACGATAAACTATTCAATATTGTTAGCCGCGGAGATCAGCAGCTCTAATAAAAACCTAAAATACGGCACCGCGGCTGAAGGCATCTAGTGGAGGCATTGCGAAGCTGCCCGAGTTTTTTGTTGTAAAAGCACATTCTGTAGTTAAAACAATCGAAACACAACTTATCTCGTCGGACTGTTATTAAAGATCAATAAGCAATTATTTGCACGCGGTACTTCGTTGAAGTCTAGACGTAAAACCTATAAGGTCACGTGTCTAGTGGTGAAAAAAGTGCAACATGGCGGCGGCCAATTGGGGGTCACTTTCAGCTGCCAGTTTATCCCTTTAAGGCCCCCTACCTCGTTGGATTTACTATAGACAATTTTTGCCACAATTGGGCCCTGCGCATAATTTTTGTTTTTATAGCGCAGCTCTTAGGGCTCATTCACACTGGAAGCGGATCCGCGTTCGCAAAGCGGTTGCGAACGCGGTTGTATAAAGATTCAGTGCAATTGCACGCGCACTCGATGACATCAAGTGCGCGTGCAATTGCACTGGATCTTTATACAACCGCGTTCGCAACCGCTTTGCGAACGCGGATCCGCTTCCAGTGTGAATGAGCCCTTAGGCGCCCGTTTCCGGCTTGAGCGGCGTCGGCGTCAGCGTAACCGCGCTTTGAATTATGGGACGTTTCCCGCAATGACGTCACGCGTAACGTCACAAGGGCCACGAGTGACGTAACCGCGCGTTGCATTATGAGCAATTAGCGGAAAAATTCCCCGCTAAATGGGAGGGTAAACATGAGGAGAGGCATACCCTCCTCTCTGTACCTTCCTCGACTCCTCCTCAAGAGCTGCGCTCTAATTCGGTGTTTGCGGATTGTAAACGTCTCATTTTTTTTTTGCTACTGATTTTTTTGTGCACGCTTACCGCACTTTATTTGTTGTAACTGGCAAATTTGGAAGAAACTCCCGTCCATACTAGCGCTATAACACGACGTTCAGAGCGCAGTTTCTGAACAAGAGGCCAGATTGAGTGTTGGAGCTCTTCCCGGTGGAGGGGGATGGACGTGTGAAAGTCACAAGTGCACCAGGTTGTTCATTAATTTTAATAGCAGATAAAATAAACTCTTCGTCTAATATAGAGCCTCACAAACGTCTTCGGTTTGGCGATGAATCGATTATGATGAAGATAATATTAAGGAAACAATAGTGTTAAAAAAGATATAACCCGCAATAAATTTTCTCAAGTGCGATCTGAAGCGATATGTCGTACGTTCTAAAAGGTATGACGTAGATTAATCTTCTAATATTCACAAATGATGATCCACCAATAGTAGCTATAGAACACCCGAAGAACTGCGGGATATTGTAGGCGCGCTCTACCCCACTCGGAGTGAAGCGAGGCCCACATAAAGTTTGCGATATATTTCAAATATAACGAAGCACCCTGTACTCCGTCTTGTCCGCTTCGGCTAACCTCCCCGTTTTTCTACCATCTTTCTTTTTCGTCGGCACACTTTCGCTGGTTGCGTTCGCAGCAACCCTCGGCTGCGAGAAGCAATCGTGAATCGGAGAGACGCACGCCCGTATTGTTCACTAGCTCCGATTAGACAGTCGAGATCGACGCTTTCCTCGCGTCGCTTATTAAGCGGGTTTCACATGCAGCGATTTTGGCCCTAGAGCGGCGCGATTTCTGCCGTCGCGGCGCTCTCTCCAGCCGCAGCGGCTGAGCGGCACGCTTCCACCAGGTTGGAAATTTTTCGTCAGCGGCAGAGCGGCAGCTTTCTCGCTGGCCTCTCACAGCGCGGCGGGAAATCACGTGACAGAAGGAAAAACATTGCGGGAAAACTGGCGCATAGGAAGGCAGCGTTTTTGGCGTTCTTGAAGCAGACAAGCAGAGAAAGTACGCAAGCGACTGGTTTATAGTTTCTTTTTTCCCGCGGGTCGAGCTTCTCATCTTCAGCAGTCGCGTCGAAACTGTTCAGGAGATTATGAGGAGGGGGATTGGTGTCTCCTTCCTCGGAATTTTTCTTAATGAATTACGCGGCTTTTTTTTTTTTTTTTTGCTTTCCTCACCTGAGTACCAACTGTAGCGAGCGCAAGAGACGCTAATCGGAAGCGGCTTGTGCGAGCGCTAGTGAGAAAAACAAAAGAAGAAGAAGAACTGAGCGACATTGATGTGTCTTTTTTAACACAGATCGTCACACCAAGTAAGACAAAATGTATCGCGCCCAGTTCAATGAACTGATTATCAGTGAAGTGTCGGAGCGTCGGGTTCTTATGAACGCTCAGCTCAATGAATTTAGGAACAATGGGACCAAAGAGAAGCTCTGGGAAGAGGTGACTGAGGCCGTGAAAGTGATGGACAAGACCGGTATGAAACCACTGCACATTTCGGAAATACCAACAACTCCAATGCCGTCCAGGAGGTTCGGGTCGGCCATATCAGTTGGAGTTTTTGCATCCGAGGAAGGCGCTGCCAATGACGCTGCCGAGGATGATCCGAGGTTTCATCCTCCGCGACAAAGAAGTTAAAAAAAAAAACATAAACAAATAAGACCAAGGTTTGTTTAGTATTTTAAACGCTTTTTTGTTTTCATTAAGGTGAAATTAAAGGGGAAACTGAAAATAA
Source organism: Ixodes persulcatus (assembly GCA_013358835.2). Classification (NCBI taxonomy): domain Eukaryota; kingdom Metazoa; phylum Arthropoda; class Arachnida; order Ixodida; family Ixodidae; genus Ixodes; species Ixodes persulcatus. The sequence continues at coordinate 1,520,519 of JABSTQ010009654.1, read as the reverse complement.
AGGCATTAAAATTGTTAGAAGCCGGTGTGACCGACTGTACGCATCTGCTTGCTGCAAGCAACATTAGCCATCGCAACGGCAGAAAACACTCATGCGAAATGAAACCTCGCAATCCGTGCCGCCGCGCCGCTAGCGGCAGCGATTTCGGCCGAGGAATCGCTGCATGTGAAACCCGCTGGCCTCAGATTGCCGTCGTGTAAATTGCACACAGGGAAACTCGTAGTTCACGATCGATCATAGTCCCTTTCCGACGATGAAGGGTTTACCCTTTTTTTTACCTTCGGTTTCTGTGTTTGGCGCTGCCGTCCATGTGCCTGTCGCATGACTCTGTCGTTGCTGTCCTTTCAGATAGAAGAGGTGAAAGCTCGTAGTTTAGGGAGGCCTTTCTTCTGCACAAGGCTGTCGAGCGCCCGAGTGGCGTCCTAAGGTAACGAGGTCGCGCTGCGATACGCTGCGCTTCTCGCGGTACGTGTCGACAACACCAGGGAACTAAAGAAGCCGGAAACTTGATTTCTGCTCCGGACTTGTATCGTTTCTCCTCCCCTTGTGAATACGTTTTGACTTTATCGTAATCCTCCCAAATCCAAATGGCTCTGAAGTGGTGCGCGAAATGACCCATTCGTTAAATCCCCGCTTGAAAACTCTCGCCGCCAGAGCCCCGCATTATCTCCCCCATTACCGAAATTCCCGGCTCTCAAAAGGCACGCTCGACTGTCTCCGGTCAAGCCCAGATACCCAAAGTCGGTGACAGGCTCAGCGTTCAAGGGAAATTCCTCCCTCTCCTTTCCGATTTAGCAGAGCGAACAGTGGAGAGGAGGTCGCCTCCTCTTCAGCGTTCACTCTGCTAAAATGGAGAGGCATGGGAGCTGTTTCCCCTGACTAACCTGTCGCCGACTATACGCATTTACATCCATTTATTGCTCGAATTTTTGGGTCACAGTGCTCGACAAACAACCTCTGCATCACAGACGAGGCCATTCTGCCGAAAATTGTCACGAAAAAAAAAACAATAAAATTTATCGACAGAACAGCAAACCCCGCAGAAAAGCTAACCGGAACAGAGCTAACCGTAACAGGCGCAAGGTAGAGCGAAAACGCGGATGATAGATTATCGTCCGTATTTGCGCACCACCAGTTTGCGCCTGTTACACGAAGAGTAACTTAAGCCGATCACCGCGCTTGCCACGTTTTTAGACTCCTTCTAGAGTGATTTACTAATTTTAGATGGAGCTCAGCAAGTATGCAACTGGGACCATATGTTTATATTCAGTCATTCAAAAAGTAAATGCGCATTTTAGTAAAATATCAAACTTATCGGGAACACAAGCCCCCTAACTCACTTGCACAGACCACTTTAGTGTAGTTTTCACTGCTTTAAAAAAAAAAAAGCCACACAGGAATTTTATTTATGATTACATAAAATGAGCGAGCCTGAAAAAAACACATCTAATTTCACCTATCTATCGCATCCAACTTTTCATCTCTCTACTCAAAACAAAATTGTAAAGCCTAAAAAAAAAACACCGTGTATATATTAAACGCTCCGGTAAGATCCTTTGCATCTGAGATGAAGCTTTGTTAGTTTGCACCAGAATACACATCTGGCTGGCTGGACCATTGTTCACTGGCAGGACCCATCGAAAGTGGCTCTAGGTGGACGAGGGACATTAAGAGTTTGGTCCTCTTCGGCCTTTATATACGCGAAAACTGTTTGTGCACGTGTAGCACATATACAGTTTGTTGTAATACGTAGAGAACGCAAGGAAAGATGAAATTGCATCTAGTGTTCCAAGTTTCATATAAGCTAAGTGTTTTTCTGGTAATGATCACAGTTATCAAACGCGATAATTTTTTGTTCAAGAAGTTCTCGACTGCGGCTGCGAAATGTCGTACAGAAAGGGTTTCTGAAACTTGGAGGCAAATATAAAGAACCCTCCTCAAATTAATTTGTGCTGCAAATAAATAATCAAAAACAAAAACGGAAACGCAAACATTTTCCACTGAAATAGGATACTCGACAAACATTCAGAATTCGTTCACCTTTATTCGCGTTCAAACGAGATTAATATTTAAAGTTCCTAAATTGAAACTGGAATGTGCAAAACACGAATCTGAAATTCAATTATGCACGCACCAAAGCTACCATAAAAAAATTGTCTTTTTTAGGAAAAAAAAAAACAACAACAACAAACAAACCAGCTTATTACAAGCGGTAGAGACGAGAAATGCACATACTATATTTATCGATTTCTCCCGGAGACGAATGCGAGATAATTCCTGCATATTTAGACTGGGGACGCGACCCAAAACAAAACAAAACGTTCTTTTGTTGCGTAGCACTTGTTAGGAGGGCGTGCGAGGATTAGGAACCGTTTTGTGTTCAAGCTGTTTTCTTTCTTTCTTTTTTTTAAGCCACAAACGTTATTTGTCACAGGACTTCGTCTGCTCGAAAATCTGAACGAAAGCCCTTAGCTTTAAAATTAATTAGTCGCAGTTTTTATATTATTATAATTCATGAAATCGACATTCTCTAATGCAGTTTTTGGTGGTTTACTAGCAGAAAGACAGCTGCCATTTCTCTCGTTTATTCCTTTAATCTTTTTTCTGAGATACCCTCATGAAATACTAGTTCATTTTATGGATGCCCAGATATATGGATGCTATTTTGTAAGCTAGGCCACTTTAAAAGGTACTACTGTGATTAGGTTATAAGCGCGAGAAAATAACATTGAGTAGTGCTCATATCGCAGACGCGTACGTGAAGCCGACGTCCCCCTAAAAAAAAAATATATTTTTTACAATGTTTTTTTTTTTATGTAAATTTAAACTACGGATCGCTTTTCGTACCAGATGACAAAATTTCAGAACAAGCCGCTGACTTATTGAATAGTTGTAAGCAACTTCCAAAAATTTTATTGGGAAAATGGTGGCAGACTTTGTCCACGAATGTGTGGAGCTGAATGGCGTCAACTCCCGAGAACAAGCCCTATATTTTCATAAATTTGTTTTTTTAGAAAATTACTGAAAATTTGGAATGAGTTAACGGTTAGGTAATTCTAAAACTTTCCTATCTAATTTATTGCGCTAGCGTTACATATGGGAGGGGATTGAGTGTTCGGCAATGACTAAGTTATTTTAAGTAAAAAAAAGTATTTTTTGGGACGCCATGTACTTTGAAGTCATGAGGCTTGGCTAACGGATATTGCCGCTGTTCATTCTAAGCTTGAGACGTCGACTTCAAAATGACGTCTAGTGCCTCACAAACATCTTCCAAGGCCGATGAAGCCACGGGTGCGAATGTGTGGCTCTGGAAAGAGCCACCTACGCGCGAGTTCTTGTACTAAGAACGGATTTCGTTCATGCACGCTTACGCGCCCGTGTACCTTAATCTACTGCAAAACAGTGCAGTGCGACTGCTAATCTAAGACATTGAATGTATACATTACACAGCATTGGTACCATGATTATAGGCCAGTACAATTTCCGTCCTTGTCGAAACTAAAACGAGCGGATTTCGGTTCGAACGTTTTTGTAACAACACGGGGCTCCACATTCACGGGGCTCCACATTCAAGAAAAAAAATGCAGACATCTGCCAAAGGCGGCGTACATATAGAAAAAAAAAAAAAATATAACGTGCGTTAAAAAACGGCAGCAAGGAAGCATGCTCCAGGGCATTCAATTACCCTCGGCCTCCTGGCCAAATGTTCGTGAGTGACAGGTCGAGCCATGCGATGGCTTGGCTGCCTATCCTTTGAGGTGTCGCGAGTCCTGGAGGGGGAAAAGGGGAGGGGGGTTGACAAACGGCTTGTTGGGGTCACCACGCGATCGAAGGCCAACGCGCTGAGACGAAAAGAAACCCCCTCCCCCCTTTCCTGCCCCCCCTCCCCCAACCCCACCCGGCCTCCGCCCCAGAATAGGCTGCAGCCGCTTCCCTGGAAACCCTGACAAATGAGCGAGCCGTACCTACAGCGTCTAGGGTCTTGGGGCTGTCAGGTATGTCGAGGAGACAGTACGTGCGTGTGGCCTTTATTAGAAAGAAGGTGGGTGTCACCGGCGACGCTGGGTTACGGCAGAAAGCCTTTCCCCCTCCTTTTTTTCGGGATGGAAGGGCGCGGGAGAAGATGGTTAGTGTGGAACCTCGGATCATTTGTTGCTGCGGATGCTTGGTTACTTGCTACGTCCTTCTTCGGCGTAGCGCGTTGGACGTTGGGTGTCGCGACAGTTGGGGGGAACAAATGGTGCGGCCGCGACTCCGGGCGGAGGGTGGATGAGTTCTGTGTCTTTTCAGCTCTTCGTGCGCGCGGGCCAGAAAACGCTGTGGCCGTTGCCTGATGCACCGCTGCGCTCGATAACGAATGAAGGAAAGAAATCGCATGGGCGTGTCTATGGAACGCCCAGTCTCCAGCACGCTATCCACACCTTCCATCGTGCTTTGTCTTCGCACGTGCGCGCTCGATGGGCACGAGAAGCCCAAGCAATGTCGAAGGTACACTTTAAAAAAAGCCCGTGTGTCTACTTTCCCGCACAGCACTCGGAGAGCCAATCACCGCAACACACACAGGAAGCTCAGCGAATGACGATGCCGAAACATATGTTTAGACCAAAAAAACTCAGTATGAGTTGGGATATTCATCAGACTACAGTGCGCGTTTAATAAATTTTGAACCCAATATAGTTTCATGATTTGCTTGTGCCAAATGCTCCGTTAAATAAAATCGTAACTTATTTCACAGTTAGGACTGCTGACTGGGCGGGTTTGTGGTTCATGTTATTTAACGTTACAGCGCATAAAAAAAAAAAAAAACTCACACGGGCACATTAAGAAAGAACACATTTGTTCCGCGCTGTCTCACAACTCTTGGTTTGTGCTGATCATCTTCTTCACCTTACAATGAACAGCTCTTCTATGCACTAAGACCTGATGCAGGTTCAAAAACCGAAAAAAAAAATTAAATTCTCTTACAAATAAAATTAAAAACAAAAGCAAAAATAAAAGTTAAAAATTGAAAAATGAAAATGAAAAATACAAAAAAATTCTTACTCTTGCTGCCTTCCCAGAGCGATTTTAGCGCTGCAGTTTGTGCCTCCCGGAACAGGCGAGCTATACTTCTCTAGAATAAATGCGTCACGAGTCGAAACCTCTTCGATCTGATAGCGGGGGTTTCGGACCCAAAACTGAGCCGGGGGGCTTCAAAAACCGTCGAATGCAATCGGGGGTTTGTGCCGAGGACGCAAACTCCCCCGGGTTGGCCGAGCTGTCCACCTTGCCGGCAGCTCAGCGTGACGCACGAGGTTCGTGCCGAAGGGGGATAAGGGGCGGCCATATTTTACTCGCTCCCGTGGATGGGAAAGCCGCAGGCCTAAAGCCCGAGCCGGAGCTTTAGCTCCTAGACAAAGAACGAAGAGTTTCGCGCTCGAAGGGGACTGTGTTTGAGGCTGAAACTTGGCTTGGTGGTTTCTGGAAAGAGCGCTTTCTCCTCTCTTTTTTCTTTCCGTTGGATGGATCTCGAGAAGAGCGGCTCGTCCGTGGTTAGCCGCACATTTGGACACTTGTACGCGTCGGACATTCATCGGAACCTGAGACAACCGGTCTCAGGTTGGTGACGGATACGGTTTGCGGAAAATGAGCGCCGTGTTCATCACAAGGTTGCGAATTTAGTGTTGGTTAGATTATTATGTATACAATGAAATAAAAAGTAAGCTTACAGTATTGTGTATTAATTATGATAGTGATTAGAAGGTGCACATAATGTGAGAAAAACGACAGTTGGAACAAACGCGAAATGACGTTCAGCGTCTTTTTTGTTAGTTCCACCATATTCCTTTCTATCTCATTTTGGATACTAACTTGTCTTTCGCAACGCGTTATGTGGCGGTCACATCCATACCAAAATGTTTTAAAATTATTACCATTTTATTAATCGAATTACATGGGCAAGGTAGTTTTCTTTTTTCTTGTTCCTATTTTAATTTAATCTAAACCAATGTTTGTTTGAAGAAAAGACTCTGGTCCCATAATCTGGGACCGACTACTTCAAATAAACAAAATAAGTTGTATATATGATATGGTGTCGAAAATGATAACATTTGTACACAGAAAGTAATGCATTGAACAAAAACATTCAAATCAAGATTATAAACATCTCACACAATAAGACATAGGATTACACTGTAAAGATATATCGACGATGAATTAAGTCATATTATTAAAATACAAGGAGAATGAACATCGTGCTCAACTTCTGACAATCAATAATGCGTAACCTGGACCCTCAGTATAAGGCTTGTTGTTAGGCAACTGTCTATTAGCCACTGTCTGTTCCTTTGCTGCCTTCAAGCTTCATATTTTTGTGTTTTTTTTAATTGCTTTGTTACAGTCGTTTTGTTTGATGAATAACATTCTTGGGAAAGTAACTTTAAAAATAATTTGTTGCAGTTAGTTACTTTGAGATTAAAATGGCAAAGTTACCGTTGCAGTTACCGAACAGAAGAGGAATTCGTTACGTTTACGGTTAAGGCCCGTTCACACTCTTGCGACCTCTTAAACCTGGGCTCCTTAAAACTTCTTAAACCAGAGGACACACTGGCATTGTGGCGCCATCTCTGCGGTGACCCTGGAAGCTACATTTCACAAGAGCGAAGGTTTTGCGGGATTTCCGAGGTCAAATGTGCGTAATACCTATAGAAAGGCTCGTTTATAACATTGACAAAAGTTTTTCGAGCCAAGAAAGAAAGGATAATGCGCGAGAAAAATAAAAAAAAATATGCCGGACCTCCGAGTTTACACTGCTACCCAATAGATGGCGCCAGTGTGTCCTCTGGTTTAAGAAGTTTTAAGCAACCCAGGTTTAAGAGGTCGCAAGAGTCTGAACGGGCCTTTACTTTTAAAAAGTAACGACGTTAATTTTAAGTTAATTTTCCAAAAGACTACAAATTAAAAGAAAAACAAACTTTCAAAGTGTATGACAAAAAGGGCCAGTTAAGGTGGTGCTAGTTGGCACAAGCGGACATGACACTCAAATTCTCGGAACACGTCATTCGAAAAGGGCAAGAAATGTCTACATTGTACTCGTTCAATGATATCTTAATGCTGAAGTAACTGCGAAAAGTAACGACCAAAGTAACCATTGTCGTCGCTGCTTTGAAAAAGTAATAGAACTACAAGTTACGTTTCGAAAAGGTAGCGCATTACGGTTAACCGTTACAAAACGTAACGAAGTTCAAGTAACGCATTCCTTAACGCGTTTCTTACTACCTATGACTGGCCTCAATAATGTCCTTACACACGGTGATCCGACGCTCCGCCACGCGTTTATGCCTGGGCTCGCCGACTGCTGTAGCATAGTCGTCTTAGGTCCAGCAATGCCTCGCTGTTCTATCGTTGTTTTTCTCCTCCCGTCTTTTTTACTTTTTCGCGATCTTGGGAGATGCCATGGTTCGCGTCGGCGAGACGGCGCGCCTCACCGTTCGCCAAATGAGGCGTGAAGCTCGACCTCGGGAGTCTCAGTTCGTCGCAGCGGCGCCGATGGGCAAGGCGAAGCTCCCGGCGGGGTACGTTGTTTCTGCTGCAGACGTCTCACTGTCCGTGCAAACGACATTTCTTATTCCCGCACGAGGAAAAAAAAAGGAAAGAAAAACTATGAACCACTTCGAACGTAGACAGCCGTGTTTGTAATTGTGTGGGACACGAAACGCGTGAATCTGTTCTCTTGCTGGGTTTTAGCGCAGATAGAGGAGAAAAATAGCACTTGGCTCGACGAATCTGTATTCGATGGGGGGAACGGAGTGGGATGTGTCAGGTCGGGGTTTTTACTTGTTGTCGTTGGTAGTGGCCAACGAGGCAGTGAATTCGCAGAGACAGAAGTCAGGGGAAGATCGATGATGTCTGGACGCGACAGCGGACGACAGTACCTTGCGATCAGAAAAAAAAAAAAATAATAACGAAGACATAAAGTGGAACACGCTTCTGCACAGAAAGAAGAGTGAACGGATAACTAAGAAATCTGGAGGCAGCAAAGGCTTCGCTATATTCAGTCTCCTACACGCGATCTGTCAAAAAAAAAAAAAAAAAAGTTTCGCGTTTGAAAGGCCAGTTTTAATCTAAAGTGTGTGTTTATATTTACTCGTTCGACATTTGGATAAAACAAAATAAAAGAAGGTTGAACGATAAAATCTAATCTTATTCTGACGTGCATACAGTCAAAGCGCACTTAAGCGTTTTAACATTTTCCGCTCCGCGAGGTACCATAGGGTTCGACGGGGTCAGCGAGTTGAATCCCTGAAAGAAACGCGTCTTAGCTACAGTGTCGGCCGGCTATTTTTTGCATGTCGCAATAGCGGTATGACCACGCCTTTAAATGATTCGAGAATGTATACTTAATGCATACATGCATAAACTTTGTATAATCGTAACATTGCCTTTTTTGTTTGTTTTTCCTTTGGACTGCTTTAAAATACACTTGCCACTTCTGGCCCAGCATGCGTATCCTCAACCAGTTTGTTGGCATCTTTAGAGACACGTGACATAATAAATACAAAACTAATTGCCCATCACACCAAGTCCGAGCACGGCCGACGGTATGCCATCCGACAGAGCCAATCAGGTGGCTCCAAATGTGTATCGTCAAGGCGCTCTTTGTCTTTGTGCGTATCGCCAACTAAACCAACCACGCGCAGAAAAAAAAAAAAAAAAAAAAAAACTCGGGGTTACGGGTAATTTATTGCGCGCGTTTGATTTGGCCCGTGATTTGGCCGGCACGAGCAAGAGATGAGCGCCATGACGAGCACGTTTGTGTTTGTCCACAGTGGACGACGGAAAAGTGTATACCATAGTGCAGAGTTGTGCTCGTTACTTGACAAATGTAATGGATTACAATTACAAATTACCGAGCCTCAAATATGATGGATTACAGTTACATATTACTTTCGCTGAAAAGTAACGGATTACTTTACTCAATACGTTACAAATTACTTTCGCGTTACTTTTTTCCTGCACTTATCTAGAAAACAATAGAAACAATTTTGATATTTTTCAAAAATGTTTTGCAACACTATTTTTCATTTCTCATACGCCCGTATTATGGTAGGGCTTGTAAAAATAAAATGACTTTAAGAGAAAGAGTGTAGGTGCACTCCATTAACCTGTAAGCTGACAAGGCACCCAAAGCTGCAACCACACCCGCCATCCCGCTAGCTTTCAGCCTCCGAAATGATACCTGGAATTGTGCAGACAAAGCTAGCGGTGCGCATGCTCAGTAGCAGCGTCTACCTCCGCTACGAGATTCGGAGCTAAAGAAGCGAGCTAGGACAGCTCGCTTTTCACTCGGAGGTTTCGCCTGTTATCCACAAGAAAAGAAAAACTTGGTTCTAACGTTTATAGCCAATGCAGAATGCAGGCGTCCCAGCTTACCTCGATGTGTTTCCGTAGATTAGAGTTTGTTGTTCTTGCTGATGACAATGTGTGCTTTGTTGGCAAGCAAAGTATGCACTGGAACTCTAGGTTTCCGTTCTCTTTAATGCCCTGAATTTTGAACATCTCATTAACAGATGGTAATGGAGATCACAGATACTCCATGACCGAAAACTCGACCACTCAGAGAAAAAGTGTCGGTTACGAGTTATCGATCGTTCATTGGTTCTCACTTTCATACCAATATTTGTGGAGACAAGGGGAGGGGAGGGTATAGAGAGCGAGAGGAGCGGTGGCCATCGGTCTCGCAAAACAATAGAGGATCGCACCACTTTTACGCGTTCTCTCTCTCTCTCTCTCTCTCTCTCTGTGTGTCAGCACTCCTTAGATGGCCTAACCCCCCCCCCCCCCGGCCCTTTTTATGTTGACAGTTGACTGTAAAGTGAGGAGTGGACTCGACCACGATGCCCGGACAAGTGAACCAAAAGTATCGTCCATACCCTCGAAGACGATACTCTTAGCCTCGCGCCGGACGCTTTTCAGCCGTACCTCAAGAGCGTGCTAGAATAAAGCAGCGCACATCAAAGACAACGAGAATTCGACCCCCTCGCGCGAGGCTACATCTTCTGTTACGCGAGTTGTGAACCCGCGAATCGAGGAAGTACGGACCCGCGTTTGATGTCTGTGCAGGGGGCGGGAGACGTCGAAGAAGTTGGAAAGGGTGAAACGCTGTAAAAGTCAAAAAGAAATAAACACGAAGAGCTTTCTCCTGCCCGGGGAAGAAAAAAAAAAAAAAAAAACACGATGGAAGGCGACGGAGAGCCTACTGGGCGTTGTCTTACTTAATCTTTTTCTTTTGTATATTTGTACATGCCTTGTCCGTTTTTCTAGTGGTTCTTGTGACCGGTCATACACAAAATCGTGTTTTCTTTTCGGCTATTCTCCCCTTCCTGATGTTTTCTATTTTGTTGAACTTGCTCTTTATGCTGCTGAATATTGTGCGCGTATTGCTCCAGTTATTGTATTATGCTCATATTTTTTTTAAAGTAACGAGTAATTAAAGTAATCCGTTACCAATATTTTGTAACGAAATTACATTACAAATTACTTCCGAAAAAAAGTAACGTGACAATTACAAAATTACTTGAAAAAGTAACGGATTACAAGTAATTCGTTACTTGTAACGGATTACTTCTTAAGTCTGGCATAGTGTAGATATTTTTCCGGCGCTTATAATCGGGGTGAAAAATGCCAAGTCATTGAGCCGTGGACGCGTGCGAAGCGTCTGATATGGCGCACAACGGGGCAACAGCGTCTGCTCGGAAGGCGCTCCGCAGCCCGCAGCAGATAAAGATAGCAACTCGCAATAGGCCTTTTTTTAATTTCTTGTTTAGACTTTTTTTTCGCTTCATAGCACGCAGTTTTATGAACCAGCGTCCGAAATTCTAGCCCCCAGCGATAAAAAAATGGGAAATATTAATCTCAAACGCAGGCTCTTGCGAAGAGAGGGGCTGCGCATAAAACAAGGTTTTTTTGCTTTTTTACGGCACTTTCGGCATCGGTGTTGTTCTTGGAGCTTCGTGACTGTGCATTTCTGACGTTCTCGTACGACGATATGTGCGAAAGTAAAAAAAAAACACAGCATCCGGAGTTTTGCAAAAAGCCCAGGAACCCCTTTTATGATATGGCGTCAGCATAAACAAACGTGGCGGCACCCGTGGAACAAAGCAGACACTGGTCTATATCAGCCAGCCAGGATTATTCTGTTTTGTCAGGCTGGGTCCATGGCCCCTCCTCACTGGCTGGGACGAAGCTGCGTGCTGCGGAGCGTCTCGACCCAAATGATCGAGGTCTGGGACTCTGGACTCGACAAACACAAAGTTGGGGAGCGAAGTTTACCGCGCGTGCCGATTGAGCTCTCGTCACGATGGCGCCGCACTTTTGTCGCCGGTCCAATCGGCGCTCTCCGCGAACCTTCGGTTACAACTTTCTGTTACACGAGTCCCCCTGGCAGCGGTTGTCCACGTCATCGTTCTTTGTGTAGGTCCCTGGTGGCGTATACAAGTTTCGAGAACAAGAACTATTTTGTCTGACTAATTTAGTAAATCCCGAAGAATAATTATATATATATATATATATATATATATATATATATATATATATAATATAAGGGCACGCTACGCTTTGGGTATAGCTGCACATAATCGCCATTGAATGTTGAATCACGGAGATAACAACTAATATTTACGCACGGATAGAATTATTATTACAGACGGAGATGGTTTGTCTAGGCTTCTTCAATAAGTTTAACGAGCCATTGTGCAACATTTTGTCAACTTAGTAACAAACAAAAAAAGAAAAAGAAGAGCGATTTGGGCGTACGCGAATGAACGTAAAAGCACTGAACCACATGCACGTGTACCACACGACACAAGAAGAGGACGTGCACCGCCTCCCTTTGGGCGTAAGCGGCTGCTTAATTTACAGCCTACGGGGCTGCTTAACGGTCATAAACGGAGCCGCAGACACGTCATTTTTGCTGCGCTCTCAGATGGCGCGTACACCTGGCACGTCGAACGTGACATCGTGAGCCCGGGAGCCGGGACGTGTCGTTGGTCCCCAATGAGGCGTTCATGCGAGCACAGGGATCGAATCGCCGTCGGCAGGGCTGCCCTATATCTCGAGCTTCCCGCGCGGCCATAATAGAGGTGACGGGATTTCCCAACCCTCGTTCGGAAACTGTGATACGAGCAAAAGAAAAAGAAACTGGTTTTGTTTTTGCGGTGCTTTGCTGCAGTCTACATTTCAACATTTCTCCTGTGAAGGCGATATTCCCCCGAGTAAACTGGGACGAACCTCGTTCCCTTGCTCTGCCCTTGGCTGAAGCAGGACGAGCCCGTCTAACTTCTGTGTCCAGCCAAACGCTGTCCTTTCTTTTCCGGCGTCGCCTTAGCCCGACGAACGCGCTGAGCTTCAGTGTGCCGCCGCTTCTGCTCAGCGTTTTTTTTTTTTTTTTTTTTTTTCAATCCGCTTCTTTTTCTTGCGAGGCGTTGGGAAGAAAACCGGAGCACTTCCAGTGAGCGTCTGACTACTATATATGTATATCATAGAGCAGAGCTAACTGCGACACGCGTGCGTTTCCACCGAGACAACCGCGTATCACGCCACCCATAAAGGCGTCTTAAAAATTTTATTTGTGGGGGGGGGGGGGGGGGGGGATCCGCTTAAACGTGGTTCAAGAGCAAGCTCACTTGCGTTATACACACTCCACACGCATCCTCGCATCACAATACTATGGAGGCCACATATACCTTGACAAAAAAAAAAAAAAAAAAAAAACTCTGCTCCCATTTATTTTCCTTCTTCCCCCAACTTAAGTTCATTTTTCTACCTTTTCCTTTCTTGTACTCTTCAGCTCTACCTCAGCTCCAGCTCTACTCGGTCGGACGCACGGCAAGTATGTGAATCGCTCTTTATAACTTCGTCTCACCTTAGCATGGACTAACCGCGAAAGCTGTGCTAGCGCGAGCGGCCAGCCTTGACTGCCTTGACTAGAGCACTTGCTGCACGAGCGCTCGTGCAGCCGCCGCGGCTTCATTCAATGCGACTAGCTCGCACTTTTAGCACGTGCGGCCAACAATAGTCCATACTAAGGTGAGACGAAGTATACATGGGTTGCACGTGACGTCATATCGTTCCTCCTTTCTGGTGGCCAAAACCTGCTGTTATACTTTGTTTCACCTTATGTGCGAGCGAAGGCAAAGCTGGAAGCGCGAGCACGAAAGCTCCGTGCCTTCAGGCTTTGCTCGAGCGCGCGAGCTGGGCAGAAACGCAAAAAGCGCTGGTCTCGCGCTTCTAGCTTTGGCTTCGCTCGCAGATAAAATGAAACGAAGTATAATGAAGCTGTGCTCACTCGTTTCCGCTCGCTCGCGACGCTCGTGTACTGCTCGTAGAATATGCACAGTAAAGGCTACGCTCGAGGAAGTTCGGCCACCAGAAAGGAGGACCAAATTACGTCAGTGCAACCTATGTATAGGGACTGTACTGTCAATATTTTGGTGAGGGTCAGTGTTAAGCGCGTGGATAGCGCCAAGTCGTTTTTTTTTAGTTACGTGGCCGCTTGGAATATTTCTAGGAAACTTTACTTCCAGTAATTGTTTGAACATGGGTATACACGCGACGGACTTGTCGTCTGCTTTCTCTTAGCGCTCCGGCGCGTGTTCACTGCGGCTCAAAAGACAAGCATCGTCAAACATACTGTATGTCCGTATGTTCGAATATACAGCGCTATTTGACACCCATTTTTGTCTGTGCTCAGTGTTTGTTACTCGTCGCTTTATTGGGACGAAGACCACAAGCTTGAGCCGATCCTCGAACACCGTTGTGGAACCGGCAAAACAAATTGGGGATCGGTGGGTGACCGCACCGCAGCTCGTCACACCTGGAGCGAAAACTCTCGCCGCAGAAACCAGGGATTCTGGGTTCAATCTCCGCCCCACACCGTTCCGATCTGGACGGACATCGTACTGGCGTGCGGTCGTTTATTTATCACTACTGCGAGATAACGTCTAAAGACCCCAGGCTACCAGTAGTACCGCACTGGCCGAATTTTTCATCTACAGCGCAGAGTCGCCAGACCTCCACCGGGGCAGTCTAACCTTTCGCTTGCTAAACGTACAGACAACACTTACCCTTTTCGAAATTCAGTCCTCACACAAAACTCAGATAACAATGAATTTGAAAAAAACAAAACAAAAAAAAACACGTTTTCTGCTTTTACAAAACAAAACAAACCGCCTGCTTTTGAGCAAAAGACGAAACAATACCAACACGCGATCGTTGAGCCGAGTGGCCGTGGTTGAGCTCTATACCGGACGGTCCGGCTCGTGTCCGCCAAACCATGATTGGATTTGCGGAGTAGCTTGTCCACATCTTTCGGCTCCGCTTGTTGCTTCTTCAGAGCCACTTATTTTCTGGCCGACGCGCAAACGCACAAGCGCGCGCAGACGATCCGAATGAGGGATGGGGAAAGTTCCCAGGGAGCGTTCAGTCTTCGAAAGAGAAGACACTCCGTCACGCTCTGGCAGCCGAGGATCCTTCCAGCGAGATGGAACGGGGAATCCGTTAGGCGGCCGCTTGCCTCAGTCCTGCAGTACGCGCGTCATGCTGCTAGAACGAGCTCGCCGATGCCGTGCAACGAGAAAAGAGGCGCATTTTTGTGAAGCTCATTTTATTTTTAAATTTCTTCTTGCTGCTTTTATATCTAGATGGTCAGTCCTGGCTCTTTATTAGGTACTTTGGGAAGTTTAAAGGAAGTTCACCAGTGCTTCTATGGTGGGCGAGAAAAGTTTAGAAAGTTGCTATCTCACACCTTTTACCTTTGTTTTTAAACAACATAAAAAAAAACTGTTTACAGAGTTTATTATTTGGGCCTTTATGTCAGGGGCTTGACCATCAATATTATTTTGTAGTAGCCGAATAAAGTTGGTTAAAAAAGAGTCGCATAGGTCGAGAGTGGCAGGTAATTTTTTTTTTTCTGAAAACTCTTATTTGAAGCATTATGCACAAAGAAAAAAAAACATCAAAGAATTTATTTTTTTATTTTATATTAAGTCCACATACAGCACGAATGTAGCATTATCTCGCAGGAACAATTCAAACTTGACTTCTTAATGAAGACTCACAGGGGCAGCATACCCTTGTGCTTCCTTTGCAAGTATTAATTGCTAATATCTTGAGGAGGATACCAGTGTTGCTTTAGTCGTTTGATGTATACCCATTAGCGAACGGAAGAGCCGTTATGTTTTACTTTTTCTAAAAAGCCAGTGCTGAACCAATCACTGCTGTTTGTTCAGCGCTTTCAGCGAATGACGAGTCTCAATAAATGATTTGGCTCCAAAACGCAATCTACGGAAGTAAAATCAGCATTACTTTAATCTCGTTCGTTATTTCTGGGCTGACATTGTGATTGAGTCCAATCGTTTTGCCCGCCACGCTGTTGCCTGGACCAGCTCCGCATACACCATGCAGTGATTGGCTTATAAGGTACTCTGCGAGAAAGTACAGGAAGTCTTGGAGTACATACTCTAAGAATGAAGAGAGAACCTGCTTACGTGGACATAACTATCAAAATTAAAGAAAGCTAATATGCGCGTCTGTTTTGCGAACCTGTATGCTGTATCTTCATACTTTAAACTGCCCGTGAAAAAGGCCCGTTTAAGTTCCTTTGTAGTTTATGTCTCCGTATATCTGGTTGTCTTGCGACACAGACTTCTTTCCGCAGCGTCGACAGTTCTTCAGGCGCCCCTGAGAACTGAGCTTCAAAGAGTGGAGCGTTTTGCAACTTTTGCATGGTTTCGAATCCAGATTGGTTCACTTCGTGTGTAAAGGACGGTAGAAGCCTAGCGAACGTCGAGCAGGGGTTAGGCTAAATGCAGAGTCGAACAAACAGCAAAGATCGGCTGGAATAATGTTGCTCGTCGAGTAAAGCAGCCAACTATAGCATTAGTAGAAGAGTAAATGCGCTGGCGAGTTGCTGCCCTACTCCGCGTACTCCCAAACCGCTCAACCCTTTGGAGGCTGTTTCCGCGTATCTGGCCCGAGCACATGTGTGCTCCCGTAGTTACTTCTCCGTGCCGGTCTTTAGAGCCCGAGGGTGCGACGTCGGGGCGTGTGAAATTCGCCAGGTCCCCCTAGCATCGCTCGGTGCCCACGGTGGCGCTGATTGCCAGCGGCCCGCCCTGAGCAAACGCAGGCGCTTGGGGCGTCGCGAAACTCAAGTACCGCGGACAGGAAACAGCGCCGTACACGGGAACGCCATTACGCCGGGTGGATAGAAGAATGGATGACCCTCCGCCCTTGAATAGAAGGATGACTCGCGTCACCTTTTTACAATGTGTGGATAACGTATTTGTATACAAAGTAAATTAGGTTGATCGATGTCTCAATGAAGGATGCTTTATAGGCACGTGAGTAAGAAGGTCTCTCTCTGCGCCCTTTACAGCTCCCTACTCCATTTACTGTGTGAGCGTCCCTTGTATCAAGGACCAAAGTTTCAAGGCCGCCACTGTACGGCGAGCAGGTGTTCCAAAAATGCGTCTTTGACTCGTCCGAACGCAAGGAGGTGCACGCAATCAAAGGACAATATAAATAATGCGTAGTGAACGCACGATGACGAGGCAGCCCAGCGCGCGCCGTCGTTGGCTGTGGTCTAGGGCAGAGCCGTTTATTGGTCTAGGGGAAACAAAGGCACGCGCACGGATTGGGGGGTAAACAAAAGCACGAGGTGCGCAACGAGCAGACGAACTTGCACGCCGTTTAGACTCAGTCTCAGCTTAAAGGAACGAATTTGTGGCTGGGATAAATTATTTTAAATTGGGACTTTACTAATCGCATATATAGTTTAGTCGGCCAAAATAAAGAGGGTAGAAAGTAAAAAGCCAGCTTTTCGCTACAAACATTTGAAAATATAGTGGACTATTTCGAACCTCCTTTCCTTCGAAAGCTCTCCGCCTTTTCGCTATGATACATCCGCGGTTCCTAAGCGCGTCAGCGGTGCCAACCTGACGTCAGCCGAGCCCAGCTCACGCATTGGACACGAGAACTGCATCCCTCGGACGTATGCGCTCGTCAACAATAAATCCGTCGACGAATATTTGGATTCGCGTTCGTGACCAATGAGTGCCCTGACGAAACTTATCGTCACTTGTGAATGACAAGTCTCATGGTCTGCATAAAAAGCACGGTGAAAGCTTGGAGTCATCGTACCGGTGCCCAAGCATGTGACGACGACGTGATTTCTCAATTCGCCCTTGAGTTGAGGATTAAAGCTAAGGAGGAAGAAGTAGAAAAACAGTTTTATGGCCCCTTTAAAGGGGTACGGAAACGAAATGATGCGAGCGCGAACTCTCTACCCCTCGCTTAAAAGTCGTTCAGGGAGAAGCGCAATGCGTATCATGCTCGTGACGTCAATAGTTCTCGCACGGTCAAGGGTACTGAAGTTGCGAGCCTTGCCACTTCGTGGCGTCAACGCGTGACAATCTCGCCGAGTAGTAATATCAGAGGACTGTACGTTTTATGACCTATACATAGCTTACCCATAACACCATTTGCGGCCATGCCGGTATGTTATGTGCCACGAGCGTTCGCTTCACCGTGTTAGTTTCAAACCGCAGAAGTAGTGGCTGGAGGAAACCAGTAACTAGAAATATCGGTCAGTTCCCAGCAATGGCGTATGGTTGGCCTCAGAGCCGTTTATTGAGAGAGTTTGGCCATACATTGGTTTGAATAGGCGAGCATCTCGGGCCAACCACAGGCCGCGAAGCAGCCCCTAGCGGTGGTCGCGTGCTCTAAATTTGTGCCACGACTATACTTCGTTTCACCTTATGTGCGAGCGAAGGCAAAACTGGAAGCGCGAGCACGGAAGCTCCGTGCGTTCAGGCTTTGATCGAGCGCGCGAGCTGGGGAGAAATGCAATAAGCGCTGGTCTCGCGCTTCTAGCGTTGGCTTCGCTCGCAGGTAAAGTGAAACGAAGTATAATTTGAGCCGTGCCGAGCGGAACTCCGCGTCTCAAGACGCTCGCGCACCCCACCCTTTGCTCTGCTTTCTTTCAGCCAGTCTCAGGACGCTGTTCTAGCAGTGCAGACAAAGGCATGGGCACGAGCGCGTGGCTTTGGAAAGTGCCTCCTATGCACGAGGTCTCGTACAAACAAAAGCGTTTCGCTGAGCTAGGCTCACGCGCCTGTGCCTTTGTCTTCACTGTCGACATTTGTGAGATGGAGTAGAGGTCTCCTGATTGGTCGACGCTGTGTCACAAATTTAGTTTACGCTCTAAGCGTGGGGGGAATATTCGGCGCTGGCGGCGGCCTTTGCTCCGCCTATTGTCCAAACTCTCCTAATATACGGCTCTGGTTGGCCTGACAGAGGTCCCTGAATGCTCAGATCAAGCTCCTACCTAACAGTCTGCAAAGTACGTCGATCTCGTTGGTGTGGAATGCATGTTGCAAAAGCACTGTGGAGCTGAGACTGCAACTAATTGCACAACCACGAGAGCTCGAGGTCGCTACTTTGAAGCGTTGATCCACAGAAGGATCGAGCGCTCGCGCTAGAAATGCATGTCTCAAGCCAGGGGCGCGAGCTAGCTCGCGCTTGTAGCTTTGGCTGCATGCAGTCTCAGCTTATGAGCGGTCTCCGCCAAGTCCCATTCAGGATAACTCCACGAGAGAGCCGTACTGCCGCGAACTGGCGCTGCTTCTTAGGAACTCATGACATGACGGCATTCCAACGGATCATTAAGAACCAGCGCACAGGTGGACAGTTACTCAAAAAACCAACCACACAGAAAAATACACTCACACAGCGCTGAACTATCAGCTGATTTGTATTTCAAGCTTCCTCTTCTTCGACCCC
This sequence comes from Ixodes persulcatus, assembly GCA_013358835.2. Classification (NCBI taxonomy): domain Eukaryota; kingdom Metazoa; phylum Arthropoda; class Arachnida; order Ixodida; family Ixodidae; genus Ixodes; species Ixodes persulcatus. Next base: position 1,501,700 of record JABSTQ010009654.1, on the reverse strand, counting down.
AAGGAATAGGTTGTCAAGGAAGAAAAGGGGAAAGACAAGGCAAAGGAAGGAAAGGCGAAAGAAAGAAGAAAAGGAAAAACAGAGATGAACAGAAAAAGCAAAATAGAAGACAAAGAAAAGAAAAATAAAGGAGAATAATACTAATACAGCCGAGTCGAAGAGTTACAAAAATTACAAAAATAATTACAAAATTAATCACGAACATATATAGACCAGGTGATATGCTGGTCTACTGTCGACTACACTGTTGGCGTAAATAGTTCGTGTGATGCAAAAAGCCTTCCTTCCTTTGCCTTGTCTTTCCCCTTTTCTTCCTTGGCAACCTATTCCTTGGGGTCGAAGAAGAAGTTTGAAATACAAATCAGCTGATAGTTCAGCGCTGTGTGAGTGTATTTTTTCTGTGTGTTTGCATTTTTGAGTAACTGTAAACCTCTGCGCTGGTTCATAATGATGCCTTACCAACTCGCCCAATCTGCAGTATTCCAACGGAGCTTCACAGACTGCCACCAGACGTATTATTGAAATCTGTTCGTTCGTTTTAAAATTAGTTTTCTTGACCTGTCTGCCTGCAGCCCAGAAACACTAGTCTAGGGGTGCTATGTTGCGCTTTTTGGACTCCCAGGAGACTTGGAAGAAGGAAGTGACGTCAACGACTAGAGCAAACGCAGATTGGATGTTGACAAAAGAAAACAAAATCAACATCCAATCTGCATTTGCTGCGTTGTTGACGTCACGTCCTTTTCCCTAGTCTCCTGGGAGTCCAAAAAGCGCAACATAGCCCCCTAGGCTAGTGTTTCTGGGCGGCCGGCACAACATGAACCACATCTAGACAAACAAATAAAAGTACAAACATTTCGTTTTCGTACCCCTTGAAGTCCAGACGCAGCCGACGGTATACGAGCGAATGGGACCAATCAAGCGGCGTCGAAAGTGCAAGTCAGTAGACTCTTTCGGTTTAGGACTTGTTCAGCGGTGACGGAACACGTCCAGAAACGCGACGAACACCACGGCGGTGCGCCTTCGACTCTTTCTGATTGGCACCGTCAGCTCGAAGCGTCGGCTGCGTGTGGACTAAAGGTGAGACGAAGTATAACCCTGATTTGTTTTCTGCCTATAGACGTTTGCAAGCAGCCGCGCTTCGAGAGCTAGTCTGGCCACCGTGGATGAAAAACGCTTTCTTTGGGCGCCGGTCTGGAAGCCGTGGGTATGCCTCAGCAATGCTGGACTATCAACGACCTACCGACACCACCGTCAAGATGGCGGCGCCCATAGGCCGTACTTGAAAACGTTCGTATGGTTACGGTAAATGACAGCCTGAAAAACGCAGGGCGTTTCGAGTACTGAGCATATTATTATCGCTTCTCAGCGACCAATAAGATCGCGAAATTAGTCGACATGGACGCCGAAGAACCAATCACAAAGCGCGAGGCGAGAACATAATTGACCACTAAAACTCGTGAGGGGCGTGAGTTTGGTGAGTTCGCAAGTTCGTGAGTTCGCTAAGAGACGTGAGTTCGTGAGGTAGGTGATTTCACAAGTTTGGCGAGGCACGAGGTCCCGAGGGGACATGGGCTTTATGAGGGTCTGCAGGGTGACGTCGAGGAACGGCGGGTCATGCGACTTCTCCTCGTTCCTCACATTTTCGGGGAAGGAGTCAAACTCTCGCTTTGCAATAGCGCTGTTAGCTCGTATGGCTGGTTTTCTGCGTGTGGTGGTAAAGGAGGAAAGAGTGCCGATGGATTTATGTCCGCTGTGTTGCTCCGGCTCGCTTCGCGGCGACTTGGCGTGGTCTTTTTTGCCGTTGGTCGCTGCTTCGTGGCGTGGTGACGAGAAGGGGGGGGGGGGGGGGGGGGCAGGGCTCTCCCGCTCGTCTCGTACACTCCCATTCAGACAGCTAGGCACCGATATGCGCGCCGCTTTGTTGTTTCGTGAGGGAGTTGAGGGAGGAAAACGAACGACGCCTTAAGGTAGAAGTTGCCATTTCGAGTGCGCTCGTATTAAGCATGGTCGCTAATCCTGAAGCCGATATTAAAATAAAAACCGGCTGGGAACTGTCGCGATTCGCCTGTATACTTGTTTGTTCAACTTGTCGCCTATAGTTTTCTAGAAAAAAAAAAGAAGAAAAAAAAAAGTACGCATGCACGGTTTTGTGTTCGGGTATATGCCCGAAAACCTAGGACTTGTTCGCAATTGGGTTAAAGGCTACCACATATATTTGTAGCACGTAAAAGTTAATTTGATCGTGGATTGTCATAAAATAACAAGAGTGTGCCACTGACGATTGTACGAGTACCTGTTGCACCCGAAAACTTTTCGCGTGCTGGAGAAAGGGCTTTCCTATTAGCTACAATAGTATTTAGCTATTTGTTACGATTCATATATTTTATTATCGATCAATCGGCAAAACTCGCGTCAGTGCATATCCCGGTCACATACAAAGCGCGCTATTTTCATTTTTAGCAACAATATATTTATGAGTAAATAACAGGGGGAGAATGTAAGATTCAGCACCGAAGTAAATAAAAAAAAAGTTCTATATGCGTGCATGCGCGTGCGTGCACGGAAGCAAACTTCCCCACCCAAAGGAATAAAGCACCCCAATGTTTCGGATCTATCAAAGCATATTTTGAAGAATTGTATACCAATTAATTAGATTGCATGACACTAAGGCGTCCTTTTAAATTCTTTACTTGGTTAAGGACGATGAAATTACAATCTTTTTATAGCCAATATGTCTGTGTGCCGTTTCTCTTGTTGCTTTCTTTGTGAATTGTAGGCGGTCAAGAAGTTATCAAGCTGTGCCCATTTTTGTTAAGAAAAAATAATCATTATTCTACCAGCCGCTAACATTGTCTAAATAAAAAAAAATATCAGGCTCTCCAAACTTAAAAAAAACAAGTTTTTAAAGCACACAGCCGCACCACCAAAACGAGCTGTCTGTCTGTGCATTGCCTTTTTTATATCTTCATTTTTTTCTGCAAGTTCATCCCTACAGTAAAATCCGCCAATTAAAAAAAATCAACCAACATACCCTTAGCGCCTCTGCGATTTTGGCTCGCGTACGCATCGAGGCAAATAGTTGTGCGTATGCGCTCAAGTTAGTCAGCCTAGGTGGGTGCAGGTGTTTCAGTTGTAGATGATAAATTTAGCCGGTAGAGTACAACCGCTGGCCTGGAGTCTTTAACATGCATCACGCAGTAGTAATACACGACCCATCAAGATAGAAACGGGCAGGCAGGGGATTGAACCCAGGATACCTGCGTTCTGCATTGTGAGCTTTTGTAAAATGAGGCACAGGTACCTGTTCGTCCAGATAATAATATTAATAACAAATCTTAATTTTGCTCAGAAGAACCGCGCAACCAAAGAAAGGCAACAGCCCGTACCATAAAGGTTCGCGGTGCCGCGGGCCTTCATGGTACAACCACGTTCACGAACGTCACATGTGCGATTGTTCAGTAACAGTAGTATCAGTGCTTTACAAGTAACTGCTTCCTCCCACCTCCTTCGTTCGTTCACAGCAGTTCTCTCATTTCGTCCAACGGTCCGACGCTGGCCCCGTGCACTTCCACCCCTTCCAAGTTCCACGGCTTCCACAGCGCAGCCATCTTTGTATCGTCACATGACTTTACCAACTCGATGGCGGAAATGACGTCAAAATAACAAGAAGCCCCGCCCTAGATTTTCCCTTCCTCAACCAACCTCCGAAAAGGGCGACCCGCGCGTTCAGCACGAGCGCCAGCGCCGTGACTACGGTGAGGGCGAGAACTACTTTTGAATGAGTGAGGTCCGTGAATGATTGAGTTCATCATGAGCTCGATGAGGGGCGTGAGTTTGTGATTTCGGGGAGGGGCGTAAGTTCGGTGAGCTCATAGTTCGTGAGTGAGGACTTAGAGGTGAGTGTGGCCGTGACAGTGAGGGTGAGCGAGTTTTGAACTTTTTTATTTTGATTGGGCTGTGTGTGAGTTCAACCAAAAATACCGACTTCTGGGTATTTTTGACTACTTTGATTAACGACTACAACATTTGTAAAGCTGGAGTCATTAAGTAAGAGGTTTTATCTTTCTTCCTCGAAACGCTGTTTTCTCGTCTCATTTTATTGGCACCAACTATTCGACTTTCATTTGTAGGCTTCTGCATTGCGTTGCTTTTGTCAGCCGACACATATCTGCACGTCACTTTCATGTATAGTGAGCAAGTTACAAGTGCAGCGGTCACTGCATCTTCTATCGCCCCAACTTGTCTAGAACGGTCAAGAATAGTATAACCCTTCACGCTGGCATTGCAAGTCTTCCGAAATATGAACCCTAGCTCATGCACACCAGAATTTGCTGATTTGTTGACATTCGGTTTTTCATTCTCCCATGCCTGGAGTAAAGAGGGTAGCTCGGACATGCCTGCTGGACAAGAGTGCAGAATAAAAATCCGCGGGCCTCTAAATTAACTCGCACTTCCAACCTTCGGAGCCCGCGTTCCTTAATAAACCCCAAAACTAATTACTGCGGCGCGCCAAAGTGATCGCGCAAATGTTGACCCACTCGGTTCGCACTTCTGAACAAGTCTCGGCGCGCGTTGAACGAAGCGAAATGGCGGACCGTAGCTGTCCTTTTGGGCGACGTCCCCTCGGTTCGTGCCGACGACGCCGACCTTTGCCGGAGTTCCTGGACCTCGGACGCATCGATAACGGTCTCGGCGTCGCGGCCCGCGTTGACATCGGTGACAGTTCTCCGTTCCAGATCGTTCACGCCGACGATGGCGGTCTCCGTCCGCTCGCTCGCTCGAGGAATGACGTGTGGAGGCAACGCCGGGGGCCTTTCCACATGTCACGCCAGCGGGGCGACGTCTCGCGTTCCTTCGGCTTCTCTCTTTTGACACTGCGGTCTTCTCCTCGGTTCTCGAGGGAGCGACTTACTCTTTAGTTCTTTTTTATTATTTGTCTAGGAAATCGACACGAATCTCGAGCGCCTGCTTGCTGCTGTCCCCGACGCGGCAGTGTCCACCACGTTGACTGAAAACCAAAAAAAAAAGAAGAAAGGAATTCGACGTGATACTACGCTTGTCGGGTTTCCATCCGGTTGCGACGATGGCGATGTGCGAGTTGTCGCCTGAGTGTCGGTCAATAGAGGTGTGGAAGCTGAAGTCTTCTGTTTCTAAATCGACCCTCCGATTGATGGTTTACTTGGTTCCCTTCTCCGTCTTGTACTGTGCGTTTCAGCATAACTTGGCAAAGAGCGAATCTTAGTCCCCCCAAGCCAATCTGTGTGATGCAGCGAAGCACGTGACAGCTCCCCGCAGAAGCTGAACACTCCGACAGCAGGCAGTCACGTGCCTCCTTTCGGCGCTCTGATTGGCTCGCTTGGGCCGGAGCTTTCGCCGTTTGCCAAGTTGTCCTGAAACGGAGTGTAGAATATATGAGACAGTGAGTGGAAAGCTAGCCACGGCCCTTTCTCGACTGGAATGTAAGAAGGCATATCGTCCAGAACTCGGCTTTCCACTTGCTTTACTTTTTGGAGCTCTGGTCTTCGACGTTGTGGGGTAGCCGTGAAAGTAACGATAAAGAAAGCTCGAGAGAAGGCGGGATGTGAGGCGAACTTAAACATAGCGAGCTGCGGCTTTCTGCCTGACAGACCGACGGGGTGAGAGACAGAAAATCAATTGAGCACTTTTCGGGAGACGAAGCATCTTTGCGATTGTCATTCGTTCCAGCGCAGTCCTACGAGCTTTTATTTTTACTGTTTATTGCATAGTGAGGACGTGAGTAAGGCTCTAAGGGCCGGTTGCACCAACGCCGCTTAGCGTAAAGCGGAGCTTAGCCGGGAACCTAAGCTAAGTTTCGGTTTCGTTCGGTTGCACCAAAATCGCTTATCGCTAAACCTAGCACTAAACTACGCTTATCGTAAGCGCTCAACATTGGGCGCTTTGCTTCTGGTTGTTTCTTAATCCTGGATTTAAAACATGGCGGCTGGTTTGTGGCGGTCGACGCGGTGGACGAAATTGGTTGTACAAAGTGTTTTAGGCTACGACAGCGTGAGAGTCTCGACAGAACGGCCTTCGATTGTGACAAGGATGCAAAATATTGTCGCGTGAAGTGTTTATCGACCCCTGTTTTCAAGCTGCATCTCCACTCTCAGTGCGTGTTAGCCCTAACGAGATACGTACGGAGCTGTGGGGCTCACGTCTGTCTTCACGTTGGCTATTCTGTCAACGAGCTTATTCGTATGTATACCTTACTGATTTTCGCGTAAGTGTAACGTATTGTTATTTACCAGCTTGTTTATTTCTACTTGCAACGCATATCCTTCAATCCGATGAGCGCGTTGAATAGTTGCAGTACATGATCTCGGCGATCAGCTGATTGTCGACCCTTCTGCCGTTTGCATCAGATTGCGGCGCTTTTAGGTTATAAAACTGCGAAAAGTCAATTTCTTTTGTTTTCTGAGTTTCGAGACAATCTTCAGTGAATTTTCCTTGTCTCGCGAGTAGAATGTTGGCTTCAGAAAACTGTATCGTTCCATAACCGTAACTTTTCTGGTGATCGCGCTTTTTAGGAATATTTTGCTTTATATATTTCATTCGTGGCGACGACAACTTCTATTCGTGGCGACGACAACTCGACGATTTCTATTCGACGATTTCCGGGCATTTTCGCAGCTGTCGTGGCGAGTTCGTCACTGTTTTGAATTTCATCGGTCTCAGCCATGACTTGATTTTAGTAGTCATCTTACGTGCCTACTTATTCTCAATTATGTTTTGTCTTCAGCGATGTAGCGAGTAGAGCGTCCTTCTCGCGTTCGGTGAGATTTGGGGCCCCCGATGGCTCCTTTATCTCAAAATGTGAGCACGAAAACTACTGTCACTGTCAAAATATTCTGTTATCAACCGATAATAAACAGACAATCACAGATGTAAAGAGCATTTGTGTTTATTTAAAGCGTTGACTCCTGTTTTTTGAAAGTTAAGCGAAAAAAATGATTGAATTTGGAGACCTTTAATTCGTTACTCACCGAAGAAATACAGCGAAAAGCAGACGGCGACGACGGCTACTACAGCAGGTTTTTTTTGTTTACATCACGAGATTCCTCTCCGCCAATCGTATTCGTCCCTCTGAGCGTTCCCTAGTTCACTCTGTTTGTCCCTACATTCCCTAGGCAAATCCAGCGTTTAGCTAGGGGCGCGTCTATAAAGCCGGGTTAACATTGGTGCAACCGGAATTTAAACCTGTGCTTACCCGAGCTCGGTTTAGGGCGCTAAGCCGACTTAGGAAAGAGCCGCTTTGGGTTAAGGTAAGCGACGTTGGTGCAACCGGCCCTTAGTGACCTGCCTGTTACATGTTTCTCGTAGCATCTTGAATTCCTCTAGTTTTTGTTGCGTTTCTATAACCGACTGGAAGTGCCTGTCATCAACATTTACGTACATTATTCTCAATGAAGCCCGTTCTTGTTTTGTTTGTTTGAAGTAAGGTGGGTTGGTACAGCAGTAATGCGTCGGTCGAGAAGTGAGCGTGCCCTGGGCAATAAATGCAGCGGGTCTTTGATCTGTTTCACCGGATACGTATGCCCACTTCCACGCGTACCGGCGGCTGTGGTAATCGATAGCATGTCGTTTGAAACCATCTGTGTGGATCACGTGTGAAGAACACAAAGGCTTGGTTCATTGACATTCGCGAGAAACATGATCAAGGCGCCCGAGGACGATTTTTGTCATCTCAGTGCTTACTTGTGGATACGTTGGATACGTCATTACCCACTGCAAAGACTTTGTCTTGGGTCTGAACAATAATATATATATATATATATATATATATATATATATATACATGAATATACATACATATACATATACATATACATATAACCCCTTGGTGAAAACAGCAAAAACGGACGGTTTATTCTTCGACGTTTCGGCCGGAGTCCGGCCTTCGAAGGCCAGACTCCGGCCGAAACGTCGAAGTATAAACCGTCCGTAGTTGCTGTTTTCACCAAGGGTTTTCTTTTCTTCTCAGTCTCATGTTATACCCACGCCTGCCCCCCCCCCCCCCCCCCCCCCCCCTCCCCGGCCACCATGTCCGTTATATATATGTTCAGGGAGTTTCACGAAAAGTGGACAAATTCGATATTGCGAAAAGTACGCGTCGCAACAAAAAAAGGCTTGTGTCGCTTTGGTCCTGGGCCAGGGGCCTATTTAGACAAATTATTAAAGCCCGGGAAAATTAGATTATTCATTATTTTTTGCGTAATTAAATTTTTAATATTGTGTTTAAGGGCCTGGTTTCAATTAGAAAATCGCTCAGCGTCATCGAAAAACGCTAAATCAAGAAATTGCAGAACGATAGAAGTCACGGCAATTATTTTACTGCCTTCTGAGAAACCGCACAAATTTGACGGGTTTTTAAGTTTCGGTTTGCAATCGAAGCGCATCTCGGCCCCGACGGCACCGCGCCTCGTGGAGAAATAGTGCAACCAACATCTGCTTCGCTGTCCTCCCGCAACGCAGCAAGGCTGGTTGCACTATTTCTCCACGGGAAGCGATGCCGTCGGGGTCGAGATGCGCTCCGATTGCAAACCGAAACTTAAAAACCCGTCAAACTTTTGCCGTTTCTCAGAAGGCAGTAAAATGATTGCCGTGCCTTCTATCGTTCTGCCATTTCTTGATTTAGCGTTTTTCAATTATGCTGAGCGATTTTCTAATTGAAACCATGCCCTTAAGCACAATATTAAAAGTTAATTACGCAAAAATAATGAATAATCTAATTATCCCGGACTTTAAAATTTTCCTAAATAGGCCCCTGGCCCAGGACCAAAGTGACACACGCCTTTTATTGTTGCGACGCGTACTTTTCGCAATATCGAATTTTGCCACTTTTCGTGAAACACCCTGTATATGTATGTGTAATACGTATATAAATCACGTGAAACCAAGAACTGTTTTTTTTTTCTTAACGCTTCACTTTCTCACTGCTGCTAGACGCTGTGTACTGCATATGTCTAAAAAAAGAGATAAACAAAAACTGAATCTGAAATTAAACTTAAATCGGAGGAGGCAAAAATCCTACTTTTAAGATCAACGAGCTCGACGAGGTAATTTACCACACTGAAATTGCAACTTAGTTTCATTAGAACCACATGTGCGATTTGTCTACGCTAAATAACTCAATGTAAGTTCTCCTTAAAAAAGATAAAAAAACATGAAGGAATATAAATATGTATATATATATATAAAAAGAGTTTTTTTTTTGTAGCTTTACAGATTTGTTTAAAAAAAAGAAAGGCGGTGAAAGTTACACTTATGCGGCTTGTGCAGGTGAGTTATACGGCCAGGGGGACATTATGTGTGTGGATAATGTTTGCGATAAGTCGGCTAATTAATTAAAATTTGTTAATTACCTTTTAATTAGTATATATATATATCTTTTTCTGCATGGTCAGTTTCTTTAAACAAAGTTTCGTACTTTTGTTTTAGCTTGTACGCTTGGTCGCAGCCTCGCTGCTCCTATTTATTTAGGTAATGACTAACTAATTATATATTTATGTATCGCCATATAAATACTATTTTTTCTTTTTTATTTAGCCACTTCACAATTCCGGTAACGCGCAGGCCTCTCGAATGTGTTTGCATTTGTTTTCTTCTAACTTAATTCTACCAAGGTATCATGCGTTGGTCTCGCTGAGGCAAGTATCTTTAAATTGTAGTGCTTTTTCGCTTTTCTCTTTAAATTGCCTCATCATATCGAAGGCACAAAATAAAATCATCAGAAAAATTTGTTTTAATCATAATTTATATTTTTGGGAAATGCCGCTTTTTGAGGATTTTCCTGAAGGAAAAGAGGAGCGTCTTTATCGTTCCGCATTTACGGGAGATAGCGGAGTGCTATTTAGTTGAATTGAAATGAATAAAGAAATTAGGTAAAACAAAGTGTGCTGTTGTACTGTATGCCAAGTTGAGATTTTATGCTGTAGCTGTGTATAATTTGATGTTATATATGTTATATGAAGGAAACAAAAGAACAAAACAACACACTGCTTAAAGCCCTTTTTTTTTTCCTTTCGCCATTTATGTAGCTGGAATGAAAAAACTAGAATTCTCCTTTCTTTTTTATTTATAGGCCTACAAATATCGAGTTAACTGCTCGTGTTTCTTTTGACAAAACCAAACAGCGAAGCAAAAAGTCTAGTAAAATTAACGCCTGCAATTCTTTAAAAAAAGAGGCAAATAAGATTAAATAAAAAATTAACGACAGCCCTACAGGCGGCGACTAGAGATAGAAGTACGCGCCATTTTCAGTGTTCCCAGGATGTCCCCCGTCGCCAAGCACTAAAGAGATAATCCTAGAACAAAACACGGAACCACTCGGATTATCGTTTTTCCCATATGAACAAAACGAGGTTCGACCAACGTGAATCGTCTTCTGGTCCACTACATTTCAGGGGTAGAGGATCAAAAAGAATTAAAGCATCACGCGCGATAAGAACTCGCGATAAAAGAATGTACATCTATCCTTCGTTTCCAATTGGTTTCGCCGTACGGCAGAAAGAGCTTAGTTTCTTTAACGAACGCGGTGAAGGTTGTCGCCGAGTTCACTGGGCCTTGATTAACACCCTGCCTATGAAGGCAGCTGGACCGTCACTATCCGTGCTGGGATCACCTAGATGTATGTCTGTTTTTTTGTAGTTGTAGTTTTATTTTGAGGTTTTTTTTTCTCGATGAACGACCGGGTGCTTTAGGGTCGTGTGTTTATCCCCGAAGCTGCCGAAACTCTCAACAGGGTTCTCAGCTGATCTGTGGCTTCGAAACGTTAAAAAGGGTCATGAAACTGAAGTGAGGTAGTAAGTTGTGAGATTGGTGATTGTGACAGCTAATAGAGAACAGCGCGCAACAAACTGGACCGACGAAGAGGAATACTTGGGCAAGTGGTCGTTGGCTCTATCAGCATCAATAAAACGTATTCTCACTCACTCAGAGGGACACGCAGAATAAACAGCCGCCGACTTACAACAAACTTGTAATTACGAAAGGGAAGAAAAAAAAAGCATGTAGAGAAAAAAAAAATGAAAACCATACTTGGCAAAAAGAAAAGAAAAGATAAACAGAGGAAGAAAGCAGTAAGATAAGGCACACAAATATCTGTCGAGGAACCATTTTCATGGTTAAAATATTGAAGGTGATAGTTTTTAAAAATAAAAACAGAATAAAAAAGTGCAAACTGTTAGCTGAATGTCGTCTTAGCTAGGGGTTTCTGAAGTTCGGCAGACATTGGCTGAGGGAATAATCGTCATGGTAAGTAAGGCTGGCTTGTTAACTTTTTATTTGTTTTTACGGGTCATGTTGCAAGTGCCGCAATGACGGCAACTCCTTTAGAGGCCAGACCAATAAAAAGGATTTGAACCATTGTGGGTTTCCGAAATATTAATTATTCAATTTCCCCGTTTTTTAGTCCGATTAAAAAAATTGCGCGCATAAGGCGCACCGGAAGCCCTGCCTACAATGACGCCCAGAGGAGTGACACGAGAGTCCTTGTGGGCAGGGCCATTAGAAGGCAATTTTGAACACCACCTAAATGCCAGTTAAGAATGCGACTGAGCACAGCCAATTTGAAGGACAGTTACGTCTTCGAGCCTTTACGCATAAATGCCATATGAAGTGCACGTAAAATTGGGGTGCGAATGTTCATCAGCAGGTGGTAATACGGTATTTCTAGCATATATTTGTTCCCATAAAAACTACAAAAAAAAGAAAAACAAACGATGTGAACGTTTTGCAGAAGAAAAAAAAAATTGGGTTGTGTGTGTGTTTATACAGCCTAGAACTTGGTCTGCCTCAATGGGCGACGAGTCTCCGAGCTGTAGATGAGAAATGTAGCCAGTGCAGTACAACCGCTAGCCTGGGGTCTTTAACGTGCATCACGCAGTAGTGATACACGACCGCACGCCGGTACGATGCTCATCCAGATCGAAACGGGCAGGGGTGGGGATTGAACCCAGGATCCTGGGTTCTGCAGCGCGAGCTTTTGCTCCACGTGCTCCGAGCTGGCAACGCGCGAATACGTGTCATTCTTGCTTGTTGGCATATGCGTGGTAATTAAGAGGAAGAAAAATCGCTCTGGTGTAAGTTAATGAGTGTCGAATTCCACAAAGTTCCATTCACTGGTCCTACAGGTAATAAATTTGTGAACCTGTTGTAACCTCGAAAATGGCTCGGCCTCCGAATACCCAGGGAAAAACGGCATTACTTCGTTACAGCAGAAACGCCCTCTTTCCCTGACATCACGGAAAGACATGAGTGAATAAATGGCCAGGTGGATGCATACGACTGAAATCTTTTAATCAGGCGGTGGTTTGCGTCACTGAGCTATTGTTTTAATTTTTAGGCCAGTTTCTATCCAATGTGCAAAACGGTATGTGTAAAAATTGATGTTTTCATCATCGACCCTCCTCCCCCCCTTCCCACTTTTCCTTTCTAAGTTCGAGGCAGACAAAACAAATGCAGTGATGTCTCGTTAATAAAAACACCTCCGTTACTCTAAAGAAAAATAAATCATCCATAGTGTGAGTTGTCCACAATAAGGAGACAAAAATGTGAGTTGTCCACAATAACGAGACAAAAATACATGTATTTTCCCAGTTTTTTTTTTTCGAAAGTGGCTTTCATATTGCGGGGTATCCATATTAACGAGGCATCACTTATTTGTATAATGCCACAACACGATTACAGGGGCCTCTATCGCAGTTTTTATGCCAGAATGTAAAGAAAATTGCGGACATCCGTACGAATGAGTGGTCGAAAAGAAAAAATAGCGCTCGCTTACGTTTCCTTGCGTGACGTTATGAGTCACCGGAACATCCGTGCTTCATACGAAGCACGGATGTCCCGGTGATCTGGGTCGTAACTCGACGCGTGTCCTCATAACGCACTCGAGCGGTGTCGTGTAAATGGGCCTTTAGCGCGATGCTTCCGCCCTCCAGGCGTCGTCTTGCCCAACGCCGAGGAGCGAGCGGGATGCGTCGAACGAAATAAAGTTGTTTCGATTGAACTTTAGCCTCCGCTTGGCAATTCCCTGAACGGCATGCGAAAAAAAAAAAAAAAAAAAAACGGTGACGGTAATAACCTAGGCAGCCGGTTTCCCAGGACGTTACCTGGGCGTTGGGTTTCCATGGCAACGGATCCGGGCGCCGGATGCCGCTCTTCGCGCATCGGTGCCACCCCCCCTCGCGATCTTTCAGCGGCGGACCGGAGGGACGACCGCGCTCGTCCCCGTCCCGCGCCGAGGTCGACCGGGCACCGGCCGCCACGGGCATCGACGTTCGAGTGTCGCCCATCGACCATTATACGCGCAGCCAGCGGTGCCACCGTTAACGCTGCCGTCGGGTTTGGGCTGGAGCCGCGTGACCTGCGTTGCGTTGGCAGTCTTGCAGTTTTCGGGGCGCTCGGGCGAACACGAGAGACCCCGGTTTAACATTCTCGGAGGTTTAGATCGCGAATGTAGACCATACTAACGCTCATCAATTAGTAAAAAAAAAAAAAAAATACAGAGTCATTGGGCTGTGGACGCACGCGGGGGGCCCGGTAGTTTTCAGAAGAGAGCTACTGCGCATGAGCAGAACGCGTTCAATATCCCAATAGACCAAGGTGGCAGCGCGCATAAGGCGAAAATAATCATCTGCGCGCGGCCATTTTGGGTGTGCAACGCGCTCGGGGAATGCGCAGTTACTCCCTTCTGCGGTCTATCTGACGGTGAACCGTTCGTGCAGCAGGTATAAGGCTACCGGTCCGATAACGTGCCTTTTGGGGCGGTCTTTCCTTCGGTTATCATCCGCGTTTTTGTCTCCGCTAGCCTTCTATACCTGTTGAACGAGTGGTACCTTTAGCGCACAACTGCGCTACCCACGCACTCGGTTTTTTTTTTTAAATTGACTGATTTAATGGTTTTCGATGACGCTCGTGAAGTTTCTAATTGAAGCCATACGCTTAGTTTTAATAATTAAAGAAGTGAAGTAACAAGTTTCAGTTTATTATTCCAGTTATCGCTACGATTTTCCCCCTATATTATGTCCCCTTGGCCGTATAACTCCCCTACACAGCCCACACTATAATGTAACCTTCACGGCTTTAAAAAACATCTGTAAAGACAAAAAAAAAAAAACTATATATAGACACAGAAACGCATATGTACACAGATGCGCTCGCTTGACTTTTACAGGGCTGAACGTCCTCTATTCCTAGAGGGATAGATCGCCGTGGAGAACTGTTAGGGCCTGTCGGACACACCGTTAGAGGTCAGGAAGTTGAGAAGAAGTCGCTGAAGTTTTACGATGTCGGCCTGCAGATCCGTGTGGAAATATAATGTCTGTTTCCGGTGCTATGACGCCAAATGTTTTAGGCTTCCCGAGGCAAACCCCCCCCCCCCCCCCCCCCCCCCAGGTTCACCCAATTCCGACCGCGTCGGAAGAGGAATGAATTGGAAGCTCGAACAGCTGGAAGATTGGCCTAAAGCCGATGAGCTGCTTGGCGATTCTCTCGTTTTTCCACTTGGTAAAAGAAACAAAAAAATATATTTATATAAAAAAATAGGTAGGTGGTAGGACAAGCATTACACCGAAGCAGTTTCTTGAGTGGCAAGAGAAGACGCTAAACGTAGTGCATAAACGTGAGAAAGGAAAAAAACAAACAAACAGCATAACAATAATTAGATGGATATTTGCCTTCCTATGATAGTTGCAAGGTTACCGAACGCAAATATAAGAAAAATTCAGATTCACGAGTATTCTAGGGTCTTTGAATGTAAACCATGAAAGCTGTATGAAGTGATATGCCAACTCTGAAAATGTTAACTGCCACTGACTCCAGAACATGCAGGGTGTTATATGTATATGTATGTATATATATATATTTATATATTAAACGCTTAATTAATCAATTTTAGAAAGTTTTGAAGCACGTGGTAAACGCGGGCGAGCGCTCACGTTTCCCCCCGTGCAAGGGGCGCAACGCCGGCGGTTTTTTAAACGCGAGGTGATAATCTTTTCATCTACGTTTAAGAACCGCCTGCGTTGCGCCTGTTGCACGAGTGAAAACTTCAACATTCTCCCGCGCTTTACAACGTGCTTCAAATCTTTCTATAATGAACTAATTTACTGGTTTTAATGACAAACGATGAAAAAAAAAAGAAAAAAAGCGCCGAGAAATACAGGGACACAGACGAAGTGAAACGGGGCAAGGCGACTCTCAACTGAAGTGTATTGAAATTGACAAGATGATATAGCCACAAAAAAAAAAAAAAAAAACTTTGTTAATCTAATCTACGACGAAAATAATCCGTGGACAAGGGGAACAAAAGGGACAAAGGACAAACATAAATCTCCAAACATAGCTAGGTGACTGGTGCGCGACCGAAAACAATCCGCCTGGTCCAGGTATCGAACCCGGGAGAGGTCCCGGTTTCAATACCAGAACCAGGCGTGGGTATCGATCAAACACAATCATTTTTTTTTCTTAATCGTAATTAATTTTTTGACCGGTTAATCTGTTAAATTTTGACGAACCAAAAGAAAGTACAAATTAAGTGCTTTCACCACTCAGAAATGAACGAGTAGATTTGTATGAATGTACAAACTCAAGGTAAAATTTTAACTTAAGCACTTTGTAAGGGCGAGATTTGTGGGTTCAGACGAGGTGCAGAAGGTTTCGCGTCTCCGTTAAATGGGTACTCCGGCGATTTTTTGAGCTACCTCCAACTAACTATATTTTCTGACTCCCCAGCCTTTACCCTTTCCGGTATGCTATTTAGTATCGCGAAATTCATAATAGTTATTGCGAAATCGGCAAATGAAAATGATGCAAAAAGCAGCATTCAAATATACCCGCACTTTTCAGTGCCGTGACGTCAGTGGCGGGCAGGCTTGCCAGTTGAGCAATCAGTCTAAAAAATAGAATATGCCAATCATTTGTTCATTGCTGGAGCGCGGGTACTGGAGCGAGCTTCCAAAGCATTCATTTGACACTATGAAACAGCTTCCAATCAGTTAGGAACAAATTCCACAGCCCAAAGAGTGAACCCCTGCCTTCCACTGACGTCACTTTTTCGTTGTTGCCAGTAGAGACTTTCAGTTTGAAAAACACGGTAAGGACCAAAATTGTAAATTCAATAACTTCGCGAAAAAATATTATTTTGACCTAATATTTGGGATTCTATTTTAGCGATGTTGTTTGGCGAGTTTAGCAAAATTCCAAGCAAATCGGGGACCATGAAGAAATCGCCGGAGTACCCCTTTAACGCCGTGGGAGTGTCCATTTAGCGCAGCAGAAACTATTGTGAACAATCAGAGGAAGTCGCTCTCACCGGAGAATATCAACGAACTTTTTTTGCCTCATGCAGCTGAAGTAATAATCTGGGAGTGTGAGTGTCTTTGAACTTTTCTCTACAACGTATTGAAGTTGGTTCATGGCCGAGTTTGTATGTTGCGCCGTTTATCGCAAATTCAGCAAAGGCAAAAAAAAAAAAAAAATAGTAATTTAGATTTTAAAGTTATTATGCATGGAAATGAATGAGCCCCATTAATTAATTAATCGTTTAAAGCGTGGCGATTAATCTGGTTAAAATTGTGAATCAACGCCCAGCCGTAATTTTAGTAATTAGTTATTTCGCATATATTAGTTAATTATTTTACTTATCGTGATGATTATTCCCCTATATTACTTATGGCTGTATAACTCACCTGCACAAACCTACTTATTCTACCTTTCGAGGCCTTTTTACAATAAGTCTGTTCGAATTAAAGATAAACACCCTGTATATAAGATATAGAAGCTAAATATGCAAGTAGAAACTGAGAGCGAGGAGGTGAGAGCGAGCAGGGACGTCAAAGTGGTTGGAATGATTATTGTGGGTGAACGCAAGCCTAGCTACCTTTGTCTCTACTCAGTCTTTCGAATGCGGACACCGGACGCCGGCCCTTGACGTTCGAACGCGATCGTCGAGTGCGGTGGAGACGAACGGCAGCTAGAATTCAGGTCTACCCACTAATTATTCCAACCAGAGCTCGGCGTTCTGACGTTCCCTCTCGCCTCCTCCTCTCCCTCCCTTTCTGTCCGCATAGGAACCGAATTTCGTTGTGTCCAGTTGGGTGTCCAACGACGTGCCGCTCAAATATTATCCTGCGCAAATTCATTTACTGCTTTGGAGTGATTCCGAGAATGAAGACCATCACACGTGGACGTATATTGCGCATCTAAATTGTCCTATCGTGGACAAGTCGGCGACGGCCTGGCGTAAAGACGCGGCAAAGAGGGTGAAACGCGTCTCGCAGACCATGAAGCGCCCAAATGGCGCTTGGAAAAGAGGCCCGGGGATTAAACGTTGAGTGAGAGTAATGGACGAGGGGATTAGGGTTCCGACACAGTAAGACCGTATTGTCGCGGGAATGAAAAGGGTTGGACTTGGGAAGCGAGAGCGCAGACATGTAGAGAGCCTAGACTTCAGAGAGGGAGCAAATTGAACCACGGAGAGCGTTTTCAACAGCCCTTTTGCCGAATTACCCGACCACCAAAGAGAATGCTGGAAACGTAGGTGCACGGGTTGGACTTGGGAAGCGAGAGAGCAGACATGTAGAGAGCCTAGACTTCAGAGAGGGAGCAAATTGAACCACGGAGAGCGTTTTCAACAGCCCTTTTGCCGAATTACCCGACCACCAAAGAGAATGCTGGAAACGTAGGTGCACGGGTTGGACTTGGGAAGCGAGAGAGCAGACATGTAGAGAGCCTAGACTTCAGAGAGGGAGCAAATTGAACCACGGAGAGCGTTTTCAACAGCCCTTTTGCCGAATTACCCGACCACCAAAGAGAATGCTGGAAACGTAGGTGCACGGGTTGGACTTGGGAAGCGAGAGAGCAGACATGTAGAGAGCCTAGACTTCAGAGAGGGAGCAAATTGAACCACGGAGAGCGTTTTCAACAGCCCTTTTGCCGAATTACCCGACCACCAAAGAGAATGCTGGAAACGTAGGTGCACGGGTTGGACTTGGGAAGCGAGAGAGCAGACATGTAGAGAGCCTAGACTTCAGAGAGGGAGCAAATTGAACCACGGAGAGCGTTTTCAACAGCCCTTTTGCCGAATTACCCGACCACCAAAGAGAATGCTGGAAACGTAGGTGCACGGGTTGGACTTGGGAAGCGAGAGCGCAGACATGTAGAGAGCCTAGACTTCAGAGAGGGAGCAAATTGAACCACGGAGAGCGTTTTCAACAGCCCTTTTGCCGAATTACCCGACCACCAAAGAGAATGCTGGAAACGTAGGTGCACGGGTTGGACTTGGGAAGCGAGAGGCAGACATGTAGAGAGCCTAGACTTCAGAGAGGGAGCAAATTGAACCACGGAGAGCGTTTTCAACAGCCCTTTTGCCGAATTACCCGACCACCAAAGAGAATGCTGGAAACGTAGGTGCACGGGTTGGACTTGGGAAGCGAGAGAGCAGACATGTAGAGAGCCTAGACTTTAGAGAGGGAGCAAATTGAACCACGGAGAGCGTTTTCAAGAGCCCTTTTGCCGAATTACCCGACCACCAAAGAGAATGCTGGAAACGTAGGTGCACGCGCTGCACGTCATGGCGTCTGCAGCAGTCGACGGTACTAAATTAGCTCAGTTGTGGAACTCCCGGGGAGAGAACGAACCCCCCCCCCCCCTCCTCACACCCTTCTGTCTGCCTCTCGTCGTTTAAAGCACCATCTAGATTTTTCGTTTTAAAACTGTGTTCCATAGAAGTACAATCAAGCGCCTTCTAGACCCTGTGCTTCAAAACATTTGTATTCCATAACATACTCTGGACCTATAATGGCAGCCGTTCTCGAAACGGTGGCGAGAAAAAATAGAGGAGCTTAAGCTACGCTACAGAGCTTAAGCTACGCCTTTAAAAGTGGAACTCGATACATAGATATAAACACCCGCTTTTTCTCAAGCCATCCTGAGGTGTCTGCGTGGCCTATCCTTCTTTTGAAGGCGTGGCTAAATGATAAGTGGATTTTTGTACCATGGACGATAGACTGGTTTTGTGGAGGCAACCAGAAACGGTCGACCATGTTTATATCTTCTGTTAAGACGCCCAATGCTTCTGGGACGTGCTAAAGCGAACTTTGAAAAAAATATTTCTTTATCACTTCTAACCAAATACGCTTCCTTGATATTCAAAGCGGAATATTGGTGCCCTATAACATGCTTTATTTGATTGTTTTTTGGGAGGGGGGGGGGGGAAGGAGTGTTTAGTATCTGGAAATCGTGGACGGCAATCAAGAATGCAGACCCTGATGCCGAAGAAGAGTACTTGCATTTTGTTGAACTTGTCGCGCAGGTTGAAAGTGTATACAGCTCATAAACACCTCCAGGTGAATGGAAGCAGCATTTAATGCGCTGAAAGGCATGCGCCGATTTTATACAAAGCCACCTGAAAGTGCTCAAGAGGGTCTTCCTTTAGGAAAACAAGTGACAACGCATTGTGTGTGTGCCCCTTGTTGTGTGAGTGGCCTAGTGGTTGGCGTGTCTGGCTAGGAACCAAATGGTCGTGGGTTTGAATCCCGTCTTCATGAAGTGAAATCATTTGGGGCAGGTTGCGACCTTTGATTTGCATTACATGTCATGTTGTAATCACTTCCATTCCACGCGTGACGGTTGGTGTGAAATTTCGAACAACCCAGCGTTGTGGGTTGTTCGAAATTCCCGCGCGAGGTCATGACTTTGACGTCATAACCATATAGACCAATCAGTATTTTCCCGTCCGCCATTGACGCGACGCCGGCTTTTCGGCGACGGGAGCTCTTTAAAGGGCCCCTGAAAAGAAAGAAATATTTTTAAACAGTCTGGGTGGGACACGCGTGTCAAAAAATTAATTTTACGCAAAAAAACATTTTTTTTAGAGCAATATTGACGGCGCGAGGCGCGATTTCGTCTGTAGTCACCTGACCCCATTCCCACACTGTTTTCTCTCGGTATTTCGGGCTCGTGCAGGAGAAGCGAATCGGCTTGGCCATCACGTTGCGGTGGAGAGAGTGTATGACCATCTCGTTCAGGTGCAGAGTCTATGACCATTCCGTGACGCCATGGACTTTGCGCGCGGAATTTAAAAATAAATCTCGCGCAGTCACTAGTGATCTAAAATTTTTTTTTCGCCTAAAATTAATTTTTTGACACGCGTGTCCCAACCCGACTGCTAAAAAAACATTTTTTTTTTTTTGAGGGGCCCTTTAAAGCTGTCGCTTTAATATCATGTGAATAGCACTTTGCACAGTGCGTTCTTCAACGCCCATTATTTTGCCCATATACTTCGAATCTTTCGTACTGGGAAGACGAGCGCGTGTGTCGTCTATCTGCGCTCCCCGCATTCTCCCTAGTTCTTGGGTAATTCAGCGAAATGTCAATCGAATGGCGGGCACCTCCTGCGCCCCCTGATCGCAAGTGCGCATGCGTTGCGGGGTTGCGTGGCGAGCAGAAAAGCTGGCGGGGAGGCAGGCAGACGCTTGCGGGCGGTCGACGCTTTCGTCACCTGCTCGCACCTCGCGTCGCAAGCGGAGCCCATAGAGCACGTGACCCCTGATCGAGCAGTTTGAAGTACTCTGGACTGTAGGCACACTGCCGAGGAGTGAGTTGTCGAGAAATTACGGAGGCTGCGCGGACTCCCAAAAAAATTACGTTTCGTGGGAGAAAAAAATAAGATACGAGACCGCTCGCGCAATATTGCCCATGACTGTCACCGTCCGTCAGTGGTCTTTCGTTTCAGATGGCCGTTAGGGTGGCGCGCTTATGAAGGCAATACTCTGGAGGTTTTGTTGTCGTTGGACGCCGATGGAGGAGGGCTCTCCTTCCGAGAGGCAACGGGTTGTGGCGAAACGGGTAGTTTTGAGTCGATCTCTATTGCGGCCGGTAGCAGCCTCGTCGGCAAATAGAAAAGATCCGACCATGGGGTATGTGGTGTCGGAGGCGAGGAAGCGTGTAGGTTACACGTGTGTAGAACTCGGAGACTGCTTGGTTTTCGCGTTTGCGCTCGCAATGGTTTTGTTTTTGTTATCGATAAGAATACCGTGGCAGGAAACCGCATATATTGTCCATTCGTAATTTCTTGTTTTTAGTAGATAAACAAATCCTTTTTAATTAACGCGTTATTTCTCACGTAACCATATAGTTTATTTTTTTTTTTTTTTTTTTAGGGGCGAAGCTCCTTATGGGCTAGCCATGTCCGTATGTCCGTCCGCCGTAGGCCGGCGTCGGGTGCTCGTGCTTCTGCTCGTGAGATCAAGTGCTCACGAGCACGTGAGCACATGCTCACGTGCTCGTGTAGGGCAAAAAAAAAATTGGAAAAAAAATATGAAAAAAATTATGAAAAAAGAAAAAAAAGAGTAGGGGGTTCTGAGATGCCATCCCATGTCTTCTTAAAAAAAGAAAAAGAAGAAAACCACACATTCTCCTACTGATATGAATGAATATGAAATGAAAAAATTATGAAAAAAGAAAAAAGAAGAAAAAAAGAGGAGGGGGTTCTGAGATGCCATCCCATGTCTTCTTAAAAAAAGAAAGAAGAAAACCACACATTCTCCTACTGATATGAATGAATATGAAATGAAAAAATTATGAAAAAAGAAAAAAGAAGAAAAAAAGAGGAGGGGGTTCTGAGATGCCATCCCATGTCTTCTTAAAAAAAGAAAGAAGAAAACCACACATTCTCCTACTGATATGAATGAAAAGGCTCGGCATGCTGCGCTCGGCGTCTACGCAGACAAGCACCGCCAGAGCTTCGCCCCAAGCAACATCATTCACCACGTGGAGATGCGGTCAATTTTTGTGTCGCGCGCAGTGGCGCGACACAAAGAAATAAAATTACTCACTTTTTTTTTTTACAGCGACAGTTGGTAGTGGTTTGTTCCCTAATTTCGAGACGGCATGAGTAAAAACTTCTTCAGTTTTCCCGCTAAATTTGGCGGGAAAATGTTATGTGACCTGACACACGGAACCTAGAGACAAATTCAGTTTCCCCGCTAAATTTTGCGGAAACATTGACGTCACGTGACCTATGCACCTATTGGTCTCCCTACTAAATGTGGCGGGAAAATTTATGTCACTTGACCTGACGTCACGGGACCTAAACAAATGCAGGTTCCCCGTTAGATTTAGCGGAAAATGGAGGTCACGTGATCTATGCAATAAAGTTTCCCGGCTGAATTTGAAGGGAATATTGATGTCACGGGACCTGGCGTCACGGGACCTGCAGACAAATTAAGGTTCCCCGCTTAATTTTGCGGAAACATTGACGTCACGTGACCTATGCACCTATTGGTCTCCCTACTAAATTTGGCGGGAAAATTTATGTCACTTGACCTGACGTCACGGGACCTAAACAAATGCAGGTTCCCCGCTAGATTTAGCGGAAAATGGAGGTCACGTGATCTATGCAATAACGTTTCCCGGCTGAATTTGAAGGGAAAATTGATGTCACGGGACCTGGCGTCACGGGACCTGCAGACAAATTAAGGTTCCCCGCTTAATTTTGCGGAATACTTGACGTCACGTGACTTGGGTACCGATTTAGTTTCCCCGCTCAATTAGGCGGGCCAACACATCACGACCTTAAACCCATTGATCCATCAAAAATGTATCGACGCTAAATCAACGCAACGTAATTTCAATATCAGATAACCGTATGACGCACGATCGGTGTAATGTCAATCAATCGTCATATCGTCGAATAAGCAGCACAGTTGTCGCTTTCTAGACGCATCACGTCGTGTAATTGTCGCTCCATCTATTTTTCCCTCATTTTATTTACTCAGTTTAGATGCGAACAAGAACTTCAAGCCGGGGTCACACTGCTTATCCATCATACAAAAGACGGTCTGCATACAGATTGGAACGCGATGTCACCGCGAATGAGTTCGAAAAACCTGACACGCGGCATTCCAGCCACGGATATTGCGGTGACTTGTGTTTGCAGACTGTTTTTTTTAATGATGTATCAGTAGTGTGAACACGGCGTTCGCCGGTTAAGTTCAAGCGCCATACAAACCGATTCTAACACACGTGTACTTTATTTTTTTTTTTAGTGGGAGTATTTAAGAAGGCAGATCAAGAAAAACGAATGGTGAATTCGATTGTTCACGTTGTCTGGGTCCCTCTTTTTACATCGTGTTCCAAATACACATAAAAAATACTTCGGAAAAACCGGACTGAAAAGACGCAAGATACCTCTAAACTAAAATTATAGTTTTGTTCGTTTTGAATTAGGTCTGACCATTGCGAAGGGAAGGTGAGGGGTTTAGCATTTTGAATATATCAAAATGATGTTTAGGGTGGATGTATTTCAGTAGCGTTAAATTAAGTGTGCAATTTTTTTATTCAGATCCGCATTGTATCCCGCGTTCTTGCCCCTGCACGCGAGAAAACTCGTAACGTTTTGTCCCTTTCTTTGAATTCAACTAAAAGCGAACAATTTAGCAATTTTGTACTAAGCAACCGCTTTATTTTAAACGTTGTTTAAAAAAAAAAAAAAAAAAAAAAACTGCTGTCACCGGCAATCTTTCGATCACGCCTCTATATTTTTTTTTATCTTCCCCGTGAGCCATACGGCCGTTTTCACGGGTTTTGTTTTCTCAATTTGGTGAACGCACGTACAGAGCAG
The DNA here is from genome assembly GCA_013358835.2 of Ixodes persulcatus. Classification (NCBI taxonomy): domain Eukaryota; kingdom Metazoa; phylum Arthropoda; class Arachnida; order Ixodida; family Ixodidae; genus Ixodes; species Ixodes persulcatus. The sequence goes on along the minus strand of JABSTQ010009654.1, from coordinate 1,478,056 downwards.
TTTAATGCCGACGCGCACATAACGCAAGACCAACTTCATTTTGTTAATAAAAATAACTTTAAAGAGTACACGAGCCACGAAGCATGCGCAGCAACGGCTCGTACGAAATGGTTTGTCTATCAGAAAACGGCCTTCATTACCCCTAAAGGAAGATAAATGTCCAGTTAAATCAGTCTGAACAATCGATGCACCCGAATTTGCCGCCGAGTGAGGCGTAATCTTGCGTACGCGTCGCAGTTATTCCATATTCTCGCCGTAGTATCGCCACCAGCTCATTAACAGTTTATATACGTTGAAATATGAAATGCCACTTAGTATGATGACGCTTGGAGAACGAGTCTGATGTCGATTATCGCGTCTGGTTTCACGGCTGTCCAGGGCGTAGCGGCTAGGGGACTGGCAAGTTGTGATTCGATGAGAGGTATTTATTTACTTATTTATTTTACTCTCAGGGCCAAAGGTGTTACAGAGGGGAGTGGGTTTAAAAAAAGAACACATAGAAAAAACACAAAACAGCGAAACGGCAGGAGGACTATAGTTGTGTGAAGCGATACATGTTAGTCGAGGCATTTCTGAAACTCTTACTGTTCACGATTTCGGCAACATTCATGGGAAGGTGATTCCAATTCAAAGAGGTGCTGGGAATAAAGGAATGATAATATGCGTTAGTCCTGCAGGATGGAATGCCAACCTTGAATCTGTGATCGTTCCGTGCTGAGAAATAATGAGGTTGTGTTGGTAGCCTTTGCTTGAGAAATGAATTATGATGATATATTTTGTGGAACAAACACAATCGAGACACTTTTCTGCGCACAGAAAGATTAGGCAAGGATAAGCTGGTTTTCATTACGGTTATGCTGGCGGTACGATGGTAATTAGAAAGAATAAAGCGGGAAGCACGATTTTGGACGGATTCTAATTCAGAAATGAGCGATTCAAGACCGGGGTCCCAGATAGACGCAGCATATTCAAGCTTACCCCGAACAAGGGTTTTGTAAAGAAGGAGTTTCAGTGACATAGGCGCGAGAAAAAAAGTTTCTTTTAAGGTAAGCAAGCATGCGATTAGCATTGTTAACGATATGTTCAATATGAGCTTTCCAGAATAAATCACAAGTTATGTGCACTCCCAGATACTTGTAGGATGGCACATACTCAAGAGGAACGTTATCAATGGAGTAAACAGGACGTGTTGCGTTAAGACTAGACACACGCATGTATTCACATTTAGCAGTATATACTTTCATGCACTACAAGCTACACCAGTCAGAAATAAAGTCAGCATCAGACTGAAGAAGAGATATGTCAGAGTCGTTACTAATTTCACCATAAATAACACAGTCGTCTGCAAACAGACTGGCAGGTGAACATACATTGTTAGGTAGGTTGTTAATATAGATGAGAAATAAGAGGGGCCTGAAGTGACTGGTGCAGGTTGGGAATCCACATCATTGACAGTTGCAAACTGCAATCGATTAATAAAAAACGAACGTAGCCATGCAACGCCGTTAGCGTCTAAATTAAGTTTGATAAGCTTTTGAATAAGGAGGGAGTGAGGGACCTTGTCGAGGGCTTTAGAAAAATCTAGGAAAATACAGTCTACCTGAGAGCTGCGGTCAAGAATGGAATGAAGGTCATGGGTAAAACACAAGAGCTGAGTCTCACAAGAAAATGATTTTCGGAAGCCATGTTGTGCATTACAGAAGTAAGAATTAGACTCTAAAAAATTAGCAAGGTGAGAGTATTTGATATGTTCAAGAATTTTACAGGGTATGCTAGTAATTGAGATGGGACGATAGTTAGTTGGAGAATGTTTGTCACCTGATTTATGCGAAGGAATCACTCTCCCAATCTTCCAATCGTCGGGGATAAAACCAAGCTCCAAAGACTGCTAAAAAAGTTTGGATAAAATAATTGCAGTGTACATTTTCGTATTTTTCAAAATTTTAGAATTGATGTTGTCAATACCAGCAGACGACGACATTTTGAGAGTATCTATCACATTCGATATGCCTATAGTGTCAACACAAATTGGATCCTTCGGAAAATATGCATTGGTAGAAACTTCAGGAATACAAGAAATCTGAGAGGAAGAAAAGGCCAACACAAAAATTTCGTTGAAGACGCACAATCACTGCTGGGAATATTACCACCATCAGTATTTCTGAGAGACACGGCACACTTATCATTCTTATTTACGGAGCTCCAGAATTGTTTGGGATTATTAATCAGCATGCATGCTGGGCAAGGTAACATTAAAATACACATCTTTGGCGTTCGTAATGGCTGTCTTAAAAGCACTAGCTGCGGACGCATAGGCGTCCCAACGCTGCTGAGAGTTAGAGCTTTTCGCAGATCGAAAAAGACGTTTCTTCTTGTTTGACAATTGTTTAAGTGATTGATTAAACCATGGAGACTGGCAATCATATGTAACGGATCTTAGCGGTATGAAGTTGCTCATGAGAGAATCAACTTTGCATTTAAAGCCAATTTTCTTCCAGGGAGCGATACGAAAATTGTTGTAAGTAGTCATTTAAGAAAAGGCTCAACTCACGAATAAATGATTCGAAGTCCGTTCTTTTATATTCTCTGACGCGTTTCGCATTATTAACAGCACGAGATATTAAGTAACCTTAAGCTCAAGATGAATCAATGAGTGGTCACTCAAGCCAGGCAGGCAGGATATAGAAGAAACAATGTCGGGCACAGTAGAAAAAATAACGTCTAGAATGTTTGATGTAGATGAAGTGATTCTCGTAGGTTGTGTAACGAGTTGCGAAAAATTGAAATCAAGACATATTTGTAAAAAGTCGTAACATTCCCTTGAAAAAGGATTGGAAAATGGTCGTTCGCTCAACCACACTATGTTGAAATAATTGAAGTCGCCCAGTAAAATTAGGGGGAGACTAGGAAAACGAACACAAACTTTATTGATAGCGTCATGTAATTCTTGAACGAAGTTAGAGCTACTGGACGGGGGACGATAACAGGCTCCCAAAATCAACCCCGAGTGGCGCAAGCGAAGCTAGATGAACAAACACAATTTTCAGGTTGTTACTTATATCAACGAGGGATGATTCAAAGCAGTCAGACACAGCAATCAAGACGCCCCCACCCCACTTTTGGCCTCTATCATGTCGGTACACACTGAAACGCTTGTTACAATTGAAAAGTTCGCCGTTATCAACCTTTGCCGAAAGCCAGGTTTCAGTCAAAACTATTATGTGAGCATCAGTGGAATCAATAACAGAACATAAATCGTCTCTTTTTATAAGAATGCTACGAATATTAGTAAACAGAACAGAAACTTGTTTTGGCAACGATGAAAAGCCACTGCCCCTCACGACTCGTCATTGCCGAGCGTTGGAAGCCAAATCAGTTACGTCGTTATCAGCTGGTTTTTGATAAACCTGAGTACTAAACGTGTTTTCAAGCTCATAGACACTGTCAATAAGGGGATTGTATCTAAAACACTTGCTGTTCATAAAGAGCTTGTTATAGCGCTATTTAAATATACCGTTCTGCGATTTGCCAAATTCCACAAGCTTCTTCCTAGCATGTCTCGTACCGGGTGAGAAATCTTCGTTGACAGTTATGCCGGTAGGCTTCAGTTTAGCACTTGAGAATAAAATTTGTTGCTTCATTTTAAATGACAAGAATTTGACTATGATCGGTCTGCATTTATTGACTGAGAATGCGCCAAGCCTGTGCGCTGGTTCAATGGTGTCACTAGGGATGACCAGGTTGAGAGGAGCCGCTATAGCATTCAGCAGTTTACCTTCTGTTTGAGCCCAAGTTTCCGACTGAGCGTCATCCAAGCCATAAAAAAGCAAATTATCCCGTCGAGACCTATCTTCTAGTTCTGGTTGACCAACCTTCAACGTGGAATTATCATTTAAAATGGATGCAACTTGTTGGCGCAACGTTACTAGCTCTTGTTGGATGACCTCACAAGCGGTGCTTTTAGTCTTGACAGCAGATAGTCTCTTATCGATTTCCGTGACTTTACCCTGAATTGACTTCTGATTTATTTTAATCTCATTTACGGATTGGATTAGGTCCGACTGTTCATTATCCATTTTTATCGTACGGGCATTGACACCTTGTAAGAGAGTGAACATATCATTAAATTGTTTTAGTTGTGCCTCTGTCATTGAACCTAGTTCCTGAGACACCTGAGACTAAAAGGTTTAATCTTTGCGTAAGCATCACTTAGAATGAATCTCTGACGTTCATAACCCATGCAACACGCTCTGAATCTTCTCCTTATGCAAAAGTAATAAAAAAAAAACGAAGATCGTTTTATTTAACTTGTAACTAGAACAAGCGGTCCCGTAATCAGGAGCCGATTATAGGCCGCCAATTTTATTCATAGCTATAGGCGCTGTGGTCGGCGAAGCACAGGACGCGCGCTCAGTTGCAGACCATTATGGTCATTGCAGCGATTGGACACGAGCCACTACTCGAAAGCCTATCGAGCTATTGATCGCCGCGAGCCCAAATGGGATGCTCACGCAATGCTCGGGTCAAATCTATGAGTCGCATTCAAATATCGTCACTTGGGGACTATGCCAAGACCACGCCCTCTAAACTACGTCATCAAGATTTGCGAAGGAGAGATAGAAAGAAAATGCTCGCTTTTATTCTTGAAATTAAACAGCAACAAAGAGGTTTCTTGGTCAGCGGAGTTGCGTACGAGTATACGTGAGCCCCACTAGTGCTATACTCAGTCTCATCCTACAATCAACTAGAGCCCAATGCTACCGTCCGCCGGGTCTAATCACAAACCTGTTAGGAACCGGGCGGTATATACACCTTTCCAAGAAACACTCGACCCCAGGGGCAGCAAACTGCTTTCGAGCCCATTCACTGGGTTTGAGACTAGACTCTCACCGGCGTCCTTGTTAACCCTAACCGAGTGGACTGTGATTTCGATAACCGCAGCCTGCGTAGGCGCTGTTTCAAACGCTGCTGGCGGCTCTCGTCTTTTCCAGCTGTATTTTGTGTTTCATGGTGCATGTATTTTCCCGAGGTCATTGAGAAAGCATTGTACCACATTTGAAAAAAAACAAAAAGATAAAAAAAAACTTATAAACTATTTTTCTTGGGTACGCGCGCAACAGAACGAATGCGACTGGAATGTATAGTTCTAGTTTTTTTTTTTACGATAAGTTTTGACGGCGCCGCGCGATTCGCCGCATGTCAAACGACAAAGCGCTTAGCTGTCGAAAATAATTTACAACAGAAGGTAGCCGAAAGGCATGCATTTTTCGCGCTCACAAATAATGTGTTTACCGATGTACAGGACACTGACATACAATTTAGCAAGTGTTAACATTCGAACAACATATTGTACGTACCACACGATGAAGCGTTATCCGAAAAGAATTTATTTGAGAAAGTTCTCAAATAACACAGTCACAGTCGACGACAATCATATCTTAACGATCGAACGGAATCCAAGTTGACTTCGTTTTGGGGAGAGCTTCCTTTTTTTCACAACAGCACCAATGCAAAGGAATGAACGCGACTGACCCATTTCCCACCCACGCCGGACGCGTGGCTAGTTTTGGAGGTGACTGAGGATTCTACGCGGATTATCTCTGGGAGGGGGGAGAACAATGCTCGCAAAATCGCGTCGAGGGTCGTTCGACGTCCTTCACCTCCTTCGTTTCCCGTGAATGTCGAGCAGAAAAGCTGAATGGCAGGCACTTACCAGCCTTATTTCTCACAATGGAGGATAACACAGAAAGGGTGCGTAGTACGCATAAAAAAAAAAAATTAAGTGAAAACTTTCAAGAGGCGCCAGAAAAAGTCGAATGCAAAACCGCAAAAACGCAGGTAGAGAACCGCGCTGAGCTGGTCTTCACAGTCCAAGATGGTGGCAGAAAATTTCTAGCTGATAGAGGGCACGAGAGTCGCTTCAGCCGAGCAACATGGCGACGGCCTAGGAGCGTTTTTTGGAAAGGTGTATATGCTCCGTTGTACGTATCAGTGCGCCAAGACGCGCCATGCGGAGTCGAGTTTTTCGTCTGCTTTTCGAGCCCCCGCGGCGGCTTCGTCTGCTTGCTGTAATGAAGAGTGCTTTCTTAGATATCCTCTGAAAGCGATGTGGCAAGGAGAGCCCGGGATCAGAACCAGTAACCATTAAGAAATGAAGATTAGTCGGATAGAGTGTTCGACAAGGAAGCGTATGTACCTGCGGAGGGGAGATACGTGTCCGGGTACCTACAAAGTTTATGCCAGTCATGATGCAGAAAACCCGAGACTGTGGTAAAAGCAGGGAAACTTGGTCGAAGAAGACCCTGCTTTTACCACAGTCTCGGGTTTTCTACACCATAATCAACATCCACCAGCTCGCCTGGGCACTCACTGTTTTTTCATTTATGCCAGTGTTGCCTGCGCACCCTCAAATTTCTCCAAGCAGTTTACGAAATATGGCATGATTGTTTGTGAAACTAAATACCATGTACCTCACTTCAAGTTTTCAAGTTTCAAGTTTCTTTATTCCTCTTCAACAAAGAAGAGAGGGAGGAGGGAAAAAAGCAGTACAAAACTGCTTGACAGTGCCCTCTCCTCCCCCAACAGCAACAGCAGAAGAGGCACTCAAAACAAAATCACTCTCAAGAGTACACAATCAGCTTTCTGTCAAAACTGGTAAAGATAGTATGCGTTTGTTGGAACAGTTTTCAATTGTTATACTCCGTGATAAAAAAATAGTTTACCATTTTGGGTAGCTGGTATCTCACCATCTGATTTCCGTAGTTTGTTCTCGAGCGCGGGACCGGGCAATATAAAACAGCGCGCTACCGCAACAGAGAACAATATGCGTAAGATTAGTGTTCTTTGTACTCTGCGTATCGGAAGTTCTCTCGCGCACTCTCATGCAATGCTGATGCAAGTTTGGCTGAGTTAGTGCTCCGCCCACCAGCATTCGGGCCCTAGTCCATCGCATGGTGAGACGGAGTATAGTGAGCTCGTGTACAGTACAAAAAAAAAATTCAGCTGAATATTATTGCACCACCCCTTTAATGGAAAACTTAAGCCTGATCGAAGCCTGATACACATGATGAGATTTTACTTGCTATTTCGCAAATGCTGCGTCGCTCATGCAGAAACAAAAAAAAAAAAAAAAAAAAAAAAAAACACGGTGGAGGCTGCAGTGCTCGACGTCCCAGTTCAAGCAAAATCACATAACATAAATGGGGCTTCACACGGTGCGATTTTACTTTAGATTTGGCAGTTGCTACGTCGCTCGTGCGTCAAATAATAATAATAATAAAGAAGCTTGGGGGATGTTGTGGTGCCAGACGTCGCAGCTGGGAACTTGCAAGCAAAATCCCACCATGTGAATAAAGCTTTATGCTTGATTCATACAGTACGACCTTAGAGGTGTTTTCGCAGTTGCAACGTGGCTCACACGATAATTAAAAAAAAAACGCATATAACAAGTGCGGTGCTTGGGGTTGCAACTGCGAAATCGCAAATCAAAATCACACGATATGAATCGGGCTTACATTTTCGGTATCAGGCTGCCGAGTCCCATGAATATACAATGAAAACAACATTCGTGTAACTGCCCCCCCCCCCCTTCCCCTTTCCATACGTGAGGCTGTTTATCCTCTTTCTTTACTCCCGTGCTTTCGCGGGTTAAACGAATCTTGCGCCTAAACACGGCGTGACTTTGCTCTTTCAGTATGTATGTCCATGCTTGTGTGTCTTCTCGCGGTTGACTGCGATCTGGCTCAAGCCGCTGTCACGCTGCTCACACATCATGCAAAAGACTATTCGCTGCGGACATTACGACGGAATTATCTTCGAACACGTCTCGAAAATGTTAGAAGCACCCTTGATTCATACATATGTATGCTTCGCACATGTGCGCAAACAGCGTTTGTATAACCAGTGTGACCGTCATACAAGGATGGATGGATGGATGGATGTTAATGGCTATGCCCTTTTTAACGGGCGGTAGCTTGCGCCACCTAGACTGTCTAAAAATACAAAAGGAAGAAACATGCCTCGGACAATCTATCCAGACTGTCTTTTGCATGACGTGTCATCGGTGTGAACGTGCAGCTTTACGTTTAAACGAAGTACATTCATATGGCCGTTTCGCTTTTTCTTTATCTGTTTACGGGTAGCGTGGGGATTGGGTGCGTTTACGCAGTTTATGCCCCGCTTGGTTTGAATCTAAAAATTGTTTTGTGGCCGGATGCTCGTGAATCTTTCCGCGCCCCCTTCAATAAGACGGTTCGAGCTTCCACGAACACTCATATCTAGGCGCCGTGCCATAAAAGCCGTTACCTGGATTTCAGGGGGAGGAAAAAGCGATTCGGCGCGAGCACTGCGAAAAGAGCTCCAAAACGGCGCGGCTGAAAAAGGGACGAAGAAAAGAAAAACATATTCGTCATGAAATACATTACCTGGCTCTCAAAGCTGCATGTCTGAAAACTCGAACGAATAAATAAGAACGTAATAAAGCAACCCGAAGATGGCCGGGAAAAAGGTGAAGTTAAAAAGCCGCTCGAAATGGGATAAAAGAGAATATTCCCACGCAAAATATTCTTTACCTCACAAACTGTTTTTATTTTTTTTTCTCCAAGACGTGTGTGGCTTTCTCTTCTCATTTATAAGAAGAACGAAGTGCATAGAAAAAATACCGATGAAATCTTGTGAGATAGGTAATAACGCTTCTTTGCTATGCTTATAGTCCCCGTGGAAATAGAAACAAAAAACGGGTTCAATATAAAAAGTTGACGACACTGCCTTTTTTTTTCTTAAAAAAAGTCGGGGAGCGGCAGGTACGACAAAGGCGTCCATCACATCGAGTTTGCGATAGAATAAATCGCTATCGATGGGTGGGAAAGTGGCGTGCGCCGAGGATGTGTCGGAAGCGTCGTCAACCGATCGATGCGGAAGTCGATGTTGTGCGGTGCCTTCAAACCGGTTGCTCAAAGCCGGCTGGCAATTTTGGAGTCGACGCCGATTGTCGGCGAGGGATGCAGCAGCTTTGGCAAGCTTCTGCGATGGAATTCGTACGGGGAGTCACGCAAAACCAACTTGAGTAGTTTCAACAACCGGACGAAGGAAACGAGTTCGTTGGAGGACAGTGCTTTTAGGGTGACGCAGATTCAATTGTTTAAGAAAACTAATACATTGCAATTTTATATTTGTTGGGCATACAGGGTGTTCGCGCCACTTCCGGCCGCCATGAGAGAGATATACTTCCGGTTCTCCCAAGTTTTCCTCATGTTGGGGTGGGTGCGCGACGATTCTTGGTCAAGTAGTGAGCAATATAGACTTATCGGTAAATTACCCAAGCATCAAGGAGAATGCTGGGAATGTAGGTAGACGCGCCCTACGCGCTCGCCTTCGGCGTATCAACAAATTCGGAGTGAATAACTAAAATAAGGCGGGGACGATTGCGCGTGGAAGATGCCATTTGTTTTAAATTTTTACTTTAGAACAGTTTCTGCTGCAGACGCCAGCACGTGCAGAGCGTGTAACTACACTCGCAGCATGCTCCTTCGTGCTTGGGTAATTTAGCAAAAGGTACATTGCGCGAGAGCTATGCTCTAGAAATTCCCCAGTCTTGTGTCTTCAATTTGCCGGTGCACACCGGCACAAACAAAATTTCAAGAGTAAAGTTCTTTCGATTCAAGACAAGGGATGTCACTGACGCCGCCGAGTTTCGGTGATATCAGCTAAGCAGATGGTGCTCGACTAGGTCGATGCGCTGCCGGCAGATGGCGCAACGTAACAAAATCGAGAATACGGCACCAGCGGCTCCTCGAACGACCATTTCCGAACAGCGGTAGTACCAACCGGGCCATTAAGGTACGCATAAATACGAGCTGACACGGTGCTTTGCGAAAGGAACCCCGAATACCAAAGGGACATAGTTAAAACACAAGAAACTTGGGCATTATAGAGACTCGCGTCGCGCTGAAAAAAGTGTAATAAAAACTTTCGTAAGATTGTCTGCTAAAACAAGGACCCAGCTCGGCGACCCCTGCGGGAAAACTCGGCGCGTGTCTTCGGCGCCTGGGGGTGGTATATGTGCCCATTGCCGATGCCTTGTCGTTCACGAAGTAGTGGCGCTCGTTTAAGTAGTTGTAGCTTCCAACTCGTTCTCAGGTGTATGGACCGGGTGGCTCGAAGGTGTAGTCATGAAGATCCGCCTACGACACGTCCGGCACATTTGTGAATTCCTTGAGGAACAAGTGCTCCTTCTTTTCACCCAAGGGATCAGGAAGGCATGTCAATCGCGCATAAGTAAATTTCGGGAGTTACAGCAGTTCGTCCTTGGCGGTAAACTTGTAAAATACGCGGTACTCACTGCGGGTGCTCAAAAACAAGCAAAAACAAGAGCCAACCGGAAGCAACATACTCCCCCGAAAGTTGGCCATGTTTGTTTTTGTTTACCTCCACACAGCCTCTACCATAACATTTGTATAGTCGGTGACGGGCTAGGAATTCAGTAGATGCCCCACCCGAGCCCGTGCTTCCTGCCTTTGATAACACTTCGTCTCACGCGCAGCCAGGACCAGGCCGAAGACGACGATCGCGTGCTGGACGCTGAGCTTCTTCTGAATGCTTATCCACTGGCGGCCATAGCTGTGTGCACGACTGCTGAGCGCGTGCAGATGGCGAGCTTCCACGGTTCTTTTGTAACGTGCCTTTCGCACCCTCAAGATTGAGGGTCTTAGCAGCCTATTAATGTGGGCTCGTTCTGAGCATGCGCTCTAGACATCACCCACAAATATGGCGCCCAGTGAATACTCCTTATAGGTTACGTTACGTGATTTTGTGGCACTAAAATTAATAGGAACAATTAGCCGTACCTCGTTCAATTCATTTATTTGTTATCGTTCTGCGACCTAATTTTAAGAACCACGTCGGGAATAAGTTGAGCTATCTGGTTAAATTGAGTGGGACCAGTTGAACTTGAAAAGGAAGGATAAGGAGATGGAACATTTCCACTATCTCCTTACCCTTTCTTTTCATGTTCAGCTAACTAAAAAAAAAAATCTTTACGCAGGTGACTTATAAAATCGGGAAGCGTATTTTATTTTTATTTTGTTAGGGCCTGTCTTCGACACACGATTCTCTAGAAATATTTCTGGCGAGAATGTGCTGGAAGGTCGAGATAACTACAACGCCAGCGTCCAACCTCCAGACGAGGGCTCCGTTGGCTTGCCCCTCAAAACAAAAAAAAAAGAAAAAAGCAAACCCGTTGGTAGAGTTTCTGTCGCCTCTTTTACGCTCCCTCGGTTTACATGCCTCGAAAGACACAGCGGGGGGGGGGGGGGGATGACGTTATAGTGGCGCAGCAGCGAACAAGCATTCGCGCAGATACGACGCACATCGGGGGCGGCTCCTCGTTAAAGTGAAGTTCCGGTCACGGTTCTCTGAGCAGCGGAACTGGCCCGGAATGCGTTTGTTTTCTTGGCCCGGGCCCCGTTAATGACGGCGTCGTCCATTATAAATCTTCCGTCTTTTGCCCGTTCGCGACGGTCCGCGGCAGGGACCCGGTGGGGTGCGAACGCTAGAGGGCACGAATCCCGCCAAGTCCCGCGTAGCCTCGCGGGATCGGCCCGCGGACGCGCTGACCCGGACACAGGGACGGATACAAGACCCCTTCTCGTGCGACGTCGTAAGCGGACGGTCGCGGTCGACGGTCAATATGTTCTGTTTCCTAGCAAGAGTTCATTTCATTTGCTCCGACCCTCGTTCATGGGCGAACCTTCGAGTCTTTCAGTTTCTTTTTTTTTTCTTATTCTTTGCTGTCAGTTTCTTTTTTCTTTTCGTCTTTCACGTTTTGTTACTTGCGTCGTGCTCTACCGTTGGTTGACAGGGACGTTCCTAATTGGAAAAAGAGTCAATGCAATGATGGTCGCTTCTTCATTTGTATTTATTTATACGGAATGTACTCGTTCGTTTCATAGCCGCGTGTCAAATGTCGTCTCAGCGAAAAAGGGACATGAGGGGACGCTAGATGTGAAATTTCTGTACTTTACGTAACGGTACTGGCGTAAGCATGACACGGGCGTACTCTCATGTAAGGTTACGAGCCAGACGCTTTTCTGTCACCGCACAATTTCGAGAGTAAAAACGAACTTTTCTTTTAGATCTTTCCTCCCGGAAAAGATTGTGACGTTTGGTTAGAGTAAAGTATATATATATATATAAATAAAAAGGGGAGCCAGAGACGTGCAGAAAAAACACCGTCTCAAAACGTTTTGTAACTTCACTCATTACTCGCATGGGATCTAAACTACGCATTAAAGTAAGTTTTGTTAGACCGATCACCTCGCTAAACATATCTTTCTCGTCAAATATTGGTATAGCGAAATATTTCCAATTCGAAATTTTCATGACCTATATAGGGGGCGCATGGCGCCTATCAAATTTGCTGTAATGTGGATGATCATCGTAGAACAGCTGTACGAGGCGGGGTCTGCGACGCGTAAGTAATCGTAGTTTTGCTATATTTATTTATTTATTTATTTATTTATTGAGATTACCTGCATCGCCTTGGAGGCATTATTGCAGGGAGAGGTTTACAAAGAACATTTCAGCTGAAAATACAGATGGAAACACATTTTCGTTAAGCATGTTCCATTCTAATGCAGTTCGGACAAAATATGATTTACAACAAGAGCTAATGGTTGCAACTTTGTATTGGTGGTCCACTCTTTCCGACACGTAGAAAGGACATCGAATGTAATTTTCTTTGGTGATGCAAGTTTTATCATTATAAAGACAGTAGAAAAATTTGAGTCTTAAATTTTTTCGTCTGTACGACAACGGTTGCCAGTGTAACTGTTGCTTTATGGCCGTGACGCTCGCTTTGAACCTATAAATATTTGAGACAAATCTAGCGCAGCGATTTTGCACTTGTTCCAATTTATCCGATAGATTTTTAGTCTGGGGGTCCCAAACTATGCACGCATATTCTAGAACTGAACGTACAAAAGAGAAATATAAAGTTTCCTTCAATTCCTTTGGGCAATGACAAAAATTGCGACGTAGAAATCCTAACATGCTGTTCGCCTTTTGGTAATGAAATTAATATGACTATTCCATAGTAAGTCGCTTGAGAAAATAACACCAAAATAACGAATATTTTCTGTTCTTTCGAGTTGTTGAGTGTTAATTGTATAGCCCATATTTTCTCTGACTTGCTTTTTCCTCGAAAATCTAACCATTTTGCATTTTTTTGCATTAAGCTCCATTCGCCAATCGCTACACCAGTTTGACACTCGGTCCAAGTCTAATTGAAGTTTGAGATAATCTTCGTCTTCCTCAATTACTCTATATATGACGCAATCGTCAGCAAAAAGTTTAAAGCGCGAAGAAATGTTTGAACAGATGTCATTAATATATGTCAGAAAGAGCAGAGGTCCCAACACCGAACCTTGGGGAACACCAGATGTTACAGTAACGTTATTGGATGAACAGCCCTTCAATAGTACGCACTGTTTTCTATCATCCAAGTAGTTACCAATCCAGGCTAAAACATCAGAATGGATATTCAAACACTCTAACTTTCTTAATAACAGAGAATGATCTACTTTGTCAAATGCCTTAGACATATTAAGAAAAACACAATCAACCTCTTTTCCGGACTCAATTGCAAGTGCGATGTCATGATGAAATTCAGCCAACAACGTTACACATGATGCACCGGACCGGAAACCATATTGTTCTTTTGTAAAGTGATTATGATCTTCTAAATGCGTGATTAGGCTGCTATAAACGACATGCTCAAGAATTTTACATATGATCGACGTCAACGAGATAGGCCGATAATTACTAACAACATTTCTGTTACCGCTTTTGTGGATCGGCACAACATTTGCGGTTTTCCAATCACCGGGAAGCTTGCACTCAGTTAAGCTTTTTGTAAAAATAATCTGCAGATAGCACGACAAGATAGATGCGCAGTTTTTAAGCACGACAGCAGGAATGCCGTCAGGTCCGGTTGATTTCGACGTATCGAGACTAAGCAGCAGCTTTTCAATCCCTTTGTATTGAATGATAAGCGGCGACATTGGATGATAACCTAAATTTACAAAACGTGACGTGTCCCCAGGTGGTATCTTGGCGTTAAACACAGATTTGAAATACTCATTTAAATAGTTCGCTTTTGCTGTGTCATCAGTGACATCAGTTCCTTCGAAAAGAAGTGCCGGAATGGTAGTGTCTGTTTTCTTGTTACTCTTCACAAACCTCCAAAACTCTTTTTTGTTGTTGGCAAAGTTGCTATTTAGCTTCTGAAAATATGCGATTTTACATTTTTCTGCAAGTAACTTGTACTGGGATGACAAGCTCTTTAACCTATTTCTGTTTAGTTCCGACTTGTTTTTACAGTATTTACCGAACGCTCTGTTTCGGCGTTTTATTAGTTTTAAAAGTTCCGGAGTAGCCCATGCTTTATTGACAGCTTTTCCCTCTTTAATGTTTTTCGTGGGTATGTGTTTGTTCATAAGAGAGTGCAGTTTCTCCCTGAACATGTTCCATGATGTTTCAATGTCTGTGAGGTTTGCCCTGTGATTGAAAACAGCTAGAAAAGACTGTAGGTCCTGTGAAAGTGCAGTATAATTACCCTTGTTATATAAATAAACTTTCCTTTTATTATGTTTCGGACTTGGAGGCCTTGTAAAGGATATTTCAGCTGTAACGGCATCATGATCACTTATTCCAGGAATGACTGTTGTGTTTTCAATACATTCCGGGAAGTTGCACATCACCAGGTCAAGAGTGTTGTCTTTCCTTGTAGGCTGGGTAACATATTGTTTAAAACCAAAAGCATTCACAAGGCATTCAAATTCTTTATATAAGATAGTATTTGGCACTCTAATGTTTCCATTGTCCATTACTATTTCTGGAAGATTAAAATCACCACCTAAAATTACACATTCATTTGGCATATTATTAATAATTTCTTGTAACCCAGCTAATGTCTCATGACCTGATTTGGGGGGTCTATAAAAAGCACCAATTAAGATTGTTGTCCCTTTTACGCATATACGAGACCAAACAGACTCAACACAGCTGTCCTGAATTTCAAAGTGAGTGCTGTGCAATTCGTCAGCAATCAATAAGAACACCCCTCCGCCGTGACTATTACGGTCATGACGATGTACTGCATATCCCCGAGGAAATATTTCACAATCTTTAACAGAATCATCAAGCCATGATTCAGTTCCCACAACGATTGAGGGATCTGTCGCTTCAATGAGGCCACATAATTCGGAGAGTTTATTTTTGACGCTACGGCAGTTTACAACCAACATTCGGATTGGCTTTTCATATTTTTTTGTTTTTGCAGCTGCTGGTGTAGACACCTGATTTCATTCTGTAGTACTCGTAGCAGAAGAGCTTGCTTGGTCCCAGTTTTTTTGTTTTACTTCTTGCGAGACTTGATCATACACGAATGTACGTTCACCAATGCACAACCTATCGTATCGTAGTTTAAAAGGACCCTCTTGAGATCTACCAAAATCTAACAGCTTTCTACGAGCAAGCCGAATTTCTGGTGCGAAGTCTTCACTTACAGCAAACTCAGAGCCTTTCAATTTATGGGCGGACGACATAATGGTTTCCTTTTTCTTGAAAGAAGAAAATCTGACAATGACAGGACGGTTTTTTTTTTCTGTTTAAAACGACCCAGGCGATGTGCTCGTTCAATTTCATTAGGCTCAATACTTATATCGAGCAAATCAGCGCAGAGTTTGATAATATGCTGCTCGGATTCCGTCCAGGTCTCTTTATCCTTATCTTTAATGCCGAAGAACAGGAGATTAGACCTGCGTGATCGTGTTTCCGAGTCAGCGCACCTATGTTTCAGCGCATATAGTTCTGCATTCATCTCCGACAATTGCCCCATAACTTGAGGCGATTCGGTCGCGTCACTGATTTCTGAATTTTGTTCTAGGCCTTGGACGCGTTGCTCCAGAGACAAGATAGACGAGTCGATTTCTTGTTGTTTTTTCTTTAAGTCTTTGATATCGCCTAGTACTTTTGCCTGGCCTGCCTCAAGTTTTTTCATGCCAGTAGACAGATTCTGAACCATATCATGCACACTCATCAACAACTCTTCTTGTTTTGCTGTCATGGGACCTGGGTTGGTCTCTATATCCCCGCCCAACAAGATCAGCAAACGGCGAAATGTTTTCGCGCAAACACTGGGGCACGGCAGAACAGTCAAACACACATCGTTACTCTTAACAGAATAACACGTTCGCTTACTAACCTGTACGAGAAGAAGGAACGGGTAAGCGTGGTTCATCGTGGCTGTTCCGCCGTGCCCTCTGACAAACTGCTGCCACTCGGCGCTTTTTGTAGAATCCTGCGGTGACGTCACGGTTCCTTGCACGTGGTGGCCGACAGGGGTGTCGATCACAAAGTGTTTTTCCACAAAAGTCGCGTAGTCACCGCTGCTGGCGCGTGTCGTGTTGCCGCTAACGTGGAGCGGGTAGGGGTTTCCGTGCGCTTGGTCACCGGCAGCTGGCTGGCTTGGGTTCCCGCATTTCAGCCACAGACACTGTACGAGAAGAAGGAACGGGTAAGCGTGGTTCATCGTGGCTGTTCCGCCGAGATACGAGATACGATACAAATACGAGAAGTATTTGGGCATTACTTATTTTTTTTTTTTTTTTACGTCAGGAAAGTGTTGGCAAGCCCACTTATTATTAGGCCAATCATCCAGGAGCTAGGGAGCGCGATTCTCACAGCGTTGTACCACCATCGTTGAAAGATGCGAATAGAGAGATTTTGTTTCGGGGTGGAAAATAGGGACATGTTTTATATCCAATTGTTTTGTTATGCCAAGCGGTATATATACCAGGATGTTGTATCTGAATTTCTCTGCCAAGTTCTACAATACAAATGATTTCTTTGTGCCTCGTGTTTTCAGCATTGTTGAATTAACTGGCGACCATAATCGTTTTGGGTCGTTTTTAATGTCACAGCCCTTTCGAAAACATTTCATAATTCAAGACAAACTATTTTGGTCATTTAGACAATCCTTTGACTTAGGAAAATACTACCTTGAATTGATATCCTGGTTCATGTTTTATGGATAAAATAATGCTCGTAATTCCTTGGAGTCCCGCTTTCCTCGAAAAAAAAGCAAGTTTTCGCCAAGTCTATAAAAATATTTTTATAGCGGAAATACGTTGGGAAAGGTACGTTTATAATATCAATACTGTGATTTTAAACAAAATTGTGACGCTCGATGTCAGGCCTGAATAGTCTGACGTGGAATGATATAAAAACAACTTAGACGTTATCTGTCCGGACAGCGTGACCTTCGTCAGTGAGTGTCGTGACGCAACCACCCGCTGTAGGTGAGAAGTGTAGCAGTCGCAGTGACTGCTATACTCTGTTTCATACGTAGTGCGCAACGCTGTCAAAGCTACTAGCGCGAGCATGGGGCTTGATCTCGTTGATCATTTGCACGCGTTCTCGCGCAAACAAACCCATAGATGAAGCCGCGCGCTCGCGCTAGTTGCTTTGATAGCGTTGCACGCCAAGTATGAAACAGAGCATAGCTGGGGGTGTCTTTAACATGCATCACGCAGTAGGGGATACACGACCGCACTCCGGCACGGTGCTAATCTAGAGTGAAACATGCAGAGGTGTGGATAGAACTCAGAATGTTTGGGTTCTGCAAGGCGAGATCCACGTGCTCCGACTAACATGAAAAAGAGAAAAGGACACATTATAAAAAAATAGTAGGGCGGATTTAAAGCGGGTTTCACATGCAGCGATTCCGCGGCCAAAATCACTGCCGCTAGCGGCGCGGCGGCACGGATCGCGAGGTTTCATTTCACATTAGCGTTTTCTGCCGTTGCGATGGCCAATGTTGCTTGCAGCAAGCAGATGCGCACAGTCGGTTAAAGCGGCTTCTAACAACAATTTTAATTCCATAGTTTTCAGTTTCCCCTTTAGTTTCCCCTTAATAATAATAAAAAAAAACGTTTAAAATACTAAATAAACCTTGGTCTTATTTGTGTGTTTTTGTTTTCCTTTTTTTAAATCTTTGTTGTCGCGGAGTTTCGGCTGCGTCACGAGCACCGCCTTCCTCGGATGTAAAGACTCCAAGTATTAGGGCCGACCCGAACCTCCTGGATGGCGCGGGAGTATTTGGTATTTCCGAAATGGGAGTATGTGCTCATGATCCGGAGTATGTTCATGTACAGTCGGGGACAAAAGTCCCCAGGACGCGCGAGCTGCGACTGAAACGCATTGCTCTGCCATTTGCCGGCGGGTCGCCTGGTTTCGAGATCACACAAAAGCGCATGCGCGTCCTACTGTGCCTGCAAACATGTGTGTTTTCCCGCTCTTCTGCGGCGCGGCCCCTAACTCGGAATCGGGCGCGTGGTACCGCCTCGGAGATAGCGCTTGCGACTGACGAGCGTCTGCTACACATTCCGAACCTCGAGATGCCGCCTGCGGCATTGCACCGCATTTCGCCGTGTCAGCGCACCTTGCTTTATAACCAGTTGAGTTTATCGCTCAGTTGAGCTGCCGTGACTCCTTGCTTTATAGGTGCCATGTCAGTAAGCGCTATCTCCGAGGCGGTACCACGCGCCCGATTCCGAGTTAGGGGCCGCGCCGCAGAAGAGCGGGAAAACGCGCATGTTTGCAGGCACAGTAGGACGCGCATGCGCTTTTGTGTGATCTCGAAACCAGGCGACCAGCCGGCAGATGGCAGAGCAATGCGTTTCAGTCGCAGCTCGCGCGTCCTGGGGACTTTTGTCCCCGACTGTACGGAAACTGGAAGAGTATCTTTGGTCCCATTGGTCCTAGATTCTTTGAGCTGCGCGTCCCAAAAAACCCGACGCTTCAACACTTCACTGATAAGCAGTTTATTGAACTGGGCTCGATACAGCTTGTCTTACTTAGTGTAACTATCTGTGTTGGAAAAGGCACGTCAATGTCGCTCAGTTCTTCTTCTTTTGTTTTTCTCACTAGCGCTCGCATAAGCCGCTTCCGAACAAACCGACCGGCCGAGCAATCTCCGGGACTGGACGCACCCGGCGGGTGATTCCCAACGAAAAAGACTCGGGTTCTCAGATCCCTGTTAGACTATATCTCTACAGGCGGCCTGACATCCTGCATTTAAACCCACTTCCCTAATTCCCCAAAAGACGAAGCCAAACCATAAGGTCACCGGGTTTCAATGACTTCGGTCGTCGGGGCTCTTTTATGTTTGTTCCTCAATAAACGTCTTCATTCATCCATCAATTCCGATTAACGTCTCTTGCGCTCGCTACAGCTGGTACTCAGGCCAGGAAAGTAGAAAAAAAAGCCGGGTAATTCATTGAGAAAACAAATTCCGAGGAAGGAGACAGTAATTCCCCTCCTCCATAATCTCCTGAACAGTTCCGACGCGACTGCTGAAGCAAAGAAGCTCGACCCGCCGGAAAAAAGAAACCGCAAATCAGTCGCTTGCTTACTTTCTCTGCTTGTCGTCTGCTTCGAGAATGTGAAAATGCCGCCGTCGTATGCGCTAGCTTTCCCGCAATGTTTGTCCTCCTGTTACGTGATTTCCCGCCGCGCTGTGAGTGGCCAGCACGGAAGCTGCCGGTCTGCCGCGGCGAAAAATTTCCAACCTGGTGGAAGCAGAGCGCCGCGACGGCAGAAATCGCGCCACTCTAGGGCCAAAATCGATGCATGGCAAACCCGCTTTACTTGCGATTTTGGAGTTGTGACGTCATTTGCGGCATAATAAAAAGCGTGATGGAGGCTGCGGAGCTCAGCGCTGCAGCTGCGAAATCGCAAGCAAAATCGCCCCGTGTGAATATTTAGCCCTACCGTTTAGGTTTGTATCGCACCACCCATCCCCAATGAAAAATAACTAAAACGTAATAAAAAAACTTTTTTTTTTCGTATTAGCAGTTTTCAGAGCTGCACGTGCCCGAATAGTTTTAGATGTAAACACGTGCTGGAGCCGGAGTTCTGCTACCGGGGAAGGTTGACCGTTCACTCCGCAATGTGGTCTCAGTCGAGTAGATATTTTAGAAACATTTGACGTGGTGCGGAGATTAAGGATACAAACATTTTGTTTTAACATCTTGTACCTAAAATGTTTTTTTTTTTTTCAATAGATGAGATGCTTTAAAAAGTTTACGAAAATACCTTAGCCTTGTGACCTTTTTTTTCGCAAAGGTAAAA
The DNA here is from genome assembly GCA_013358835.2 of Ixodes persulcatus. Lineage (NCBI taxonomy): Eukaryota > Metazoa > Arthropoda > Arachnida > Ixodida > Ixodidae > Ixodes > Ixodes persulcatus. The sequence continues at coordinate 1,457,866 of JABSTQ010009654.1, read as the reverse complement.
GTCGTTGTTAGGTGTGTCGTTGGGCGAGTCGGTGCGTAAAAAAAAATAATAAAACGGCGCAAAAAAACATAGACGCAGGGTTAAGTGAATACGTTGTGTTTGTCCGCTTCTTTCACCCTCCCATTGTCCTTCTTGCGCTGTTTTTTTATTGTAAGAAAAAAAAAAATGAAAGCCGTTTACAACTCCCTGTAACGCCGAATTAGAGCGCAGCTCTTGAGGAGGAGGGGAAGGCAGGGGGGGGGAGGAGGTCACGTGACCTCGAGGGGGGGGGGGGCGGAGAAAATTTTCCGCTAAATTAAGCGGAGAAAATGTTCCGCTAAATTTAGCGGGTAAAATTTTCCGCTAGATTTAGCGGGAAAGTTTTTCCGCTAAATTTAGCGGGGAAAATTTTCCGCTAAATTTAGCGGGGAAATTTACCCATCATGCACCGCGCAGTTACGCCGACGGCGACGGCGACGCCGACGCCACTCAAGCCGGAAACGGGCGCCTAAGAGCTGCACTCTTAAATGATTTAAGGATTTGTTGAATGTCTTTAAAGCAGCTCCGCAGTTCCCTTCATCAAGGTTTTCTCCTCAAACCTTCGTCTCTGCGTCATTTGTCGTATTTTTTACTAGCGAAGACCCTACACACGAGACAGGAAGAAAAGCTAACGAACATCCCGGCACCGAATCCAAGAAAAAAAAATGTGGAAACAAAAGTCGGTAGTGAGAAGTTGTTGTTTGCAAACAAGTGGACACATTCCCCCTGCCCTTCTTTCCCTCGAGGCAAATTAATACGGGCAGCAAACGCGCGGCACGCGGCACAGGGCTCACCGGTGACGCGGGTGACGCGGACTCGAGTGGTTGTTTCATTTCCGGCGCTGGGGAAGGACATTACCAATGTCAACAAAATAGCAGCTGCAGGGCTGATGAAGGTGATACTGTTGGTGGCTGAACTTTGTCGAGGGCTTATTGACCGTTCGCGGGTCTTCGTTGCTGACTCATTTGGCGGGCCACGTTTGTTAGGTTCACACGTTCGGACATCTCGTTGGGATTTTTCCGTTACAAGAAAATCCTGCATTTGTCGGGGTATACGTGTTCCATCGTCACCGGCAGAAACGAAAGGCGCTGCTCATTGCGTTCTTTCTTCGTGATTGGTTCCGGTGACTAATGGCCGCAATTTCATTGGCCGCGGAGTGATATAAAGGGACTGGCCACGCCCTTCATTTCTTAAGTTGTCACGGACTATGCGAAGCGCAAGTTTGTCTGTTTGTTGCGCGGGGGTTGCGATGACGTCAAAATGCCGAGCTTTGATTGGCTCGATTGTAAGGATAGTGGGTATACATACCTAAAGGCAGCTAGCATTGCTGTTTACCCACTATTTTTCCAATCGGAGCCAATCGGAACTCGGCGTTCTGACGTCAGATGTTTGAAGTTCGCGTCTCCACTTCAAAATCACGCTAAGAAGCGAGCAACTGGAGAGGTATAGGACTTGAGGAAGTGGTTTGCTAAAACTCTCTAAAGACGGGATCACACTGCTTGTACATCATACAAAAGACAGTGCTGCATACAGATTCGAACGCGAATCACCGCGAGATTTGTGCTTCGAATGCCGCATGGCTTCAAGTTCAAGGAGAAACAATTGGCACACGGCATTCGAACCACGGATATTCCGGTGACTTGTGTTTGTAGGCTGTCTTTCCTTCTTAAAAAAGAAAAGGTATTGGCTTTCGTTGCCTCTTCAATGCGAAGGCTTTCAACCACACGCTCGAAGCAGCATGGGGCCTTCAAAGACAATTTTTTAAGGCTTCCCAGTAAATAGTTTTGCCAAATGATAAATATTTTTTTTTTGTGAAGTTCTAATGGACCTTTTTCGGAAACCGTTTACTGCTCCGGACGCGCGCTTCAAATTATACGTAACTTTCCTGACCTGTAGGGGGCGCCCTGGTGCCTATCAATATGACTGTCATCTGGATGATCGTCGTACGACAGCAGTACGAGGTTGCGCCTGCGTCGCGTAAGGACTAGTTTTATTACATACGCGCTGTATTAGAGGATTACTTTATACTTTCACCTGAGGAAGGTGTAAGCAAGACTCTTTATTGTGAAGTGAAGAAAGGTGTAAGCAAGCCTCATTATTGTGAAGTGAAGGAAGGTGTAAGCAAGCCTCTTTATTGTGAAGTGAAGGAAGGTGTAAGCAAGCCTCTTTATTGTGAAGTGAAGGAAGGTGTAAGCAAGCCTCTTTATTGTGAAGTGAAGGAAGGTGTAAGCAAGCCTCTTTATTGTGAAGTGAAGGAAGGTGTAAGCAAGCCTCTTTATTGTGAAGTGAAGGAAGGTGTAAGCAAGCCTCTTTATTGTGAAGTGAAGGAAGGTGTAAGCAAGCCTCTTTATTGTGAAGTGAAGGAAGGTGTAAGCAAGCCTCTTTATTGTGAAGTGAAGGAAGGTGTAAGCAAGCCTCTTTATTGTGAAGGAAGGTGTAAGCAAGCCTCTTTATTGTGAAGTGAAGGAAGGTGTAAGCAAGCCTCTTTATTGTGAAGTGAAGGAAGGTGTAAGCAAGCCTCTTTATTGTGAAGTGAAGGAAGGTGTAAGCAAGCCTCTTTATTGTGAAGTGAAGGAAGGTGTAAGCAAGCCTCTTTATTGTGAAGTGAAGGAAGGTGTAAGCAAGCCTCTTTATTGTGAAGTGAAGGAAGGTGTAAGCAAGCCTCTTTATTGTGAAGTGAAGGAAGGTGTAAGCAAGCCTCTTTATTGTGAAGTGAAGGAAGGTGTAAGCAAGCCTCTTTATTGTGAAGTGAAGGAAGGTGTAAGCAAGCCTCTTTATTGTGAAGTGAAGGAAGGTGTAAGCAAGCCTCTTTATTGTGAAGTGAAGGAAGGTGTAAGCAAGCCTCTTTATTGTGAAGTGAAGGAAGGTGTAAGCAAGCCTCTTTATTGTGAAGTGAAGGAAGGTGTAAGGAAGCCTCTTTATTGTGAAGTGAAGGAAGATGTAAGGAAGCCTCTTTATTGTGAAGTGAAGGAAGATGTAAGGAAGCCTCTTTATTGTGAAGTGAAGGAAGATGTAAGGAAGCCTCTTTATTGTGATGTGAAGGAAGGTGTAAGCAAGCCTCTTTATTGTGAAGTGAAGGAAGGTGTAAGCAAGCCTCTTTATTGTGAAGTGAAGGAAGGTGTAAGCAAGCCTCTTTATTGTGAAGTGAAGGAAGGTGTAAGCAAGCCTCTTTATTGTGAAGTGAAGGAAGGTGTAAGCAAGCCTCTTTATTGTGAAGTGAAGGAAGGTGTAAGCAAGCCTCTTTATTGTGAAGTGAAGGAAGGTGTAAGCAAGCCTCTTTATTGTGAAGGAAGGTGTAAGCAAGCCTCTTTATTGTGAAGTGAAGGAAGGTGTAAGCAAGCCTCTTTATTGTGAAGTGAAGGAAGGTGTAAGCAAGCCTCTTTATTGTGAAGTCGATCCATCGCGATTCTCACGCCGCTCTACCAGCATCGCGTAAAGTTGCGAATAATTAAAAAAAAAAGGGCAACAGTGCCTGACAATAATCCAGTACCCACGACCCTTGAAATAGCTACAAAATCCGCTATTTGCATTTTTAGAAAAAAATAAATAAATAAAGCCTTTAATTCAACCGGAACCTTCCTTTCACCACCGCAAAATAAGACACAAACTTTCCACAACCGTGAGCTGAGGCTGGTCGGCGCCCTAGATGAAAGGAAGGTTTCGGCGTTCTTCAACCCCCGGATCTGATGACCAGCGTGAAGGCGATAAGCCTGTGGCTGACAGCGGCCTCCGTTTCCGGGCAGCCAGATCTTGCCACACTTTCCCACTCTGCTGGCTCGTAGTATCAAATTTCCTTTTTGATCCGAGGAGCGGGCTCCGTGATTTTGTTTTCTGTACTTGGGGTTCGGACGCCGTAAAACCTAGGATGAGGCCGCTACTTTCGACGAGAACTCCCACGTAACTCTTGCTTCCAGCCGTCATGTTTACCACGACTCGGATTGTGTGGTTCCTTGTATCTTTATTGATCCCGAGATTTTTGTAACATTCTGAGGCGTGGCGTTTTTGGGCTGCGATACTCTCAATTGCGCTAACCTGACTAGAGGTCGAACGCCCGAGGCGGCAGACTTTTTCTTCTTTGTCTCGTTGCTTGGGGGGTAAAGAACGTATAGGATCGATAGTTACAACCCTAAGCTCCTTCGTTCTTGGGGAGAGTCTTTGAATTTCTTTTTCTTCAGCGTTACTGGTTCTCGATTTTTTTTTTTTATATCTTAGCAAGAACAGCATTTTTATTTGTCTTCATGACCGTTCCCTCTCTTCATTTTTTTCCCCGATTTTTACTTTCGTTTTTTTTTTTTAATTTGTCTTTCAGATAAAACACAAACGCTTCAGCATCACTGCAGGCAAGAAGTGTTTTACAATCACGAATGTATGATGGCGGTTAAACGTGAATACACAACAGTTCCATAGGGCATCGAGAAGTGACGATTATGGCTCGCTAGGTAGAAGAAGAAGAAAGTAAGAGAGTGGGCATGAAATATTTCTCAAAATCTGGCTCGATTTGATGGTATCCTATTCTGAAAGCGCTGTGTTGTATTCAAACTCTTGAATGGTCCCTAAATAATAGATTCGAAAACTTCACAAATCCTACGCTTTCATTTTTTTTACACGGTGAAATTGAAATTATTTTCTAATGAAAAGAGCTAGAGTTCACCAAATTGTAAATGAGCACCATACGATTTGAAAGACTGACTTATGCTTGTATTTAATGCCTGGTTTCGCATTTCGTAAAAGTTTTGTTCTGTACCATTTGATTTATTGCGGTCATTTCATTCGACGGCCACGACAACGTTAAGCACAATTTTATTGAAACTGGAGGCGCCTGTTGCTCAGCCCAAACCCCGTTAACTGCGTGAACTTTTTTTTTTTCACCGTGGTTTGAATTTGAAAAATGCTATTTCCTATTACCACAATGTTGGCCGAGACACTGATTGTAGCCGAGCCCAAGTTGAGTTCTTCCGTACATTTCGTGTCCCTCCACGAGTAGTATTCGACTACCGTCATCCAGGGGTGATACCCGTAACTACGTCGCATTTTAATCTTCAACACGACGTCAAAAAACGTTTCAAAAACAAAACTGGAAAAAAAAATAATTGAATTTTATTTACGAAAACATAGAAGCTTCCGACTCAGTGACGTTTCGCGCTTGTAAACTTGTACTTGTGTCAGTATGTTCGTTTAAATTGTGTAGTTCATAATGTTAATATACGACGAACAACCGACCAACTTTGTCCTGTGGTGCGTTTGGTTTACGTGCGGCCGGCGCCACAACCACTTTCCCCCGCTCACCGCCACAACCGCGTTCCGCTCCTTCGGCGACGTTCCGAATTCAACACTATACGGCCTTAATATCCAATAGGTGCGAAAGTCTTCGCTTTTTCCCAGCATGCTCCCCACCGTAAAGTCCACTCTTAAAGTGCGCATTATTCAAAACCTCAATATCGTTTCACGGTCTGCCCGCAATCTCAGACTCGTTCGTTTCGGCCTCAGCTTCCCCTGCTCTCCGCCGCTTCGCCAAGATTCGCTTGGAACCGCGAGATTTCCTCGTTTGTCCTTTTCTTCCCCGCCCGTCCCGGAAACAGGGCTGTCCCCGACCGCGGCCAAAGCCCTTGGCGCCCAAACCAGGGCCCGGGTAGGGCGAGGCGCTCCGACCGCCCGACGATTGGGTGTGGTGCACGCCGGCAACGTCGAAACTCTGAGCCACAAAACGACACCGACCGATGGCCATTGGCCGGCGATCGATCTGGAGCACCGAAAAACCCCTTCACGCCCTCTTCCCCCCCTTGTCTGCTCGACTTTTTATTTGTCTTCCCACGAGAGAGAGCGAGAAAGAAGAGCAAACTGGCAGTTCGCTGCCACGGTGAATTATTCATGCTCTAGGGGTGCGTGCGTCGAGAACACGGTGTTCGAGCCGTGGCTTGCCGGCCGCGCGGGCGTTGCGTATACCGGTTCTCAGCAGGCGAGCGCGCGACGTGTGCGTCTGAGAATCCGGTCGCGGTTCCTCCCGGTGGCGACTGGAGATGGGGAACGTGTCCGTGGCACCAGCAGCTGTCGCGGTGGCGTCAGTCGGAGGCTCGCCACTGACGTGTGACGCGGCCACCGAACGCATCAAGATAACATTTTTTAATTTTCTTTTTCTATGAAGGAGTTGGGAAAGTGAATGAGTGTCTTGTGGATAGTTTTCTGTCCGTCATCTGGGTTTTCTCTGATGTAAACAGGGGAGGGAGGGAGGGAGGGAGGGAGGAGGTTCATGTACGTGGCAGTACACATGGTTCAGCGGACGTACTCAGGATGTCCTAGAGTTCCACAATGTTCTGTGAACCTTGATAGGGCATTTGTACCGCCGTTTATCTAATGTTCCCTCTTAGACAATATGAGCTGAAACACGCGATCCGACCCTTTTCTGCGACTGTGGTTTCCACAAGCTCAGTTGTGTTTCAATATGTCAAAAAATTCGGAGCATGGGTCCTCAACTTCGCATTCCATTTGTACTTCGAACCGCAGGTCACTCTGAAGCTGGCAGGTACACGCAAAATAATAACGAAGAACTTTTTAACTCATAATGCCCGCGATAGTAAGCATTTGCAAATTTATAAGTACATTGATTCCTTTATTAAATAACTAAAATACGATTTTTTTGTATAAAAAAACATTCTCAACGTCCTGAAAAAAAAAAGAAAAACGCGGCTTTTTTGGTTTGTGGCGACGAAGACTTCTCTGGAAGTTCTTGCCACAACAATGCAGCGCCACGCTAAATTAGTTTTATTTATACTCTGGGTTCACATAACGCCGTTTAAAGGTTTAAATGCAAAATTCAATAAAGTCCCTTTTTTGTTAAGCAATGCACGTGCGCTGCTGAGGGAAGAAAGTGTATAGGGGGGAAGCGGAAAAAATGTAGCCACTTGAAAAGTTCGTCCAATTAGTCTTCGTTTAATTGGAACTCGTTCACTTCCCCGAACTGCGTGACCTTTGAATGAGAAAGAATACAATGCTAATTTTTTTTTTTTATATTATATTGTGCGAACAGCGGTTGGGGTCGGCTTGGGTCTCTGGTGTCCGGAATAGATCACGCCGCTGTTTTGTTTTTGTTTTTGCATGCTTCATTTGGCGATAACTAAAAAAAGCCACTTGAATACTTTTATTTTATATAAGTTTGCATTTATCAATAAACGAGTTTTCACCCTTGATTCAAGGATGAAAAAGTGTCGTATACCAACAAATCTCGGAACTGAATGAAACGTTATTAAAATCAAAGAGGGCAAACAAAAAAGAAAAAAAAGAAAAGGAGATTATGCGGTAATTGTACTATGTGGAAGTGGCGGCAGCCTCACATGTAGAGCATCACAAGCCTCATCATTTCCTACAGCCTCGCCGGTTTGAGGCTACTCTCTTACTAGTTTCGGCCTAAGAGACGACGGGCCTGAGGAACCCCCAGCATCTCATTATTCCTCCGTAACCAATCAGGTTGAGGCAGTAGCCGATCAGGATTGCTGAACAACCAATCGGAAAGCAAGAGACGTGAACGTTATAGGCCACGCCCCGCGTTTCTGAAGCTGTCTATTCCTATGCGGAGGGCAAGTTCGTCAGCTTTTTGCGCAGGGGGTAGCGGTGACGTCAGAACGCCGAGCCCTGATTGGCTGATCGCGACCCCCTATCTGGGCGTCGTCTCCTCTTTTGCAACGTCGTCTGCTCTCAACGTCGTCTGCGTTTGTCTTCCCTTTCCTGCGACTTTCGAAAGTGCAGAGGCCAGATTCACGAAACGATCTTACGCCACAAATGTCCGTAAGACAAAACGTAAGAACAAATTTGTATTCACGAAACGAAATTATCGTAAGTTTTGCGCAGGTTACGACGGAATCCTGCGACAGCTCCGAAGGAGTCTTACGCACTTCTTACGACCAAGTCAGCATGGCCGACAGCGTCGCCAAGTTACTTGGTCGCGACGACCAACGGACGTTTATTTTTGTACGTGCTCTTCTCACGCGTCCCGACTACAAGCAGCAAGAAAAAAAGTTAAAAGTACTTGAGATAAACCACGACGAACAAGAACGCTGGATCCATAAACACCCGGGAAATGCTCCAACGGCCACGATTCCACGGACCCCGACCAAGCGAGCTCGGCAGATAGGCCTAGCAGGCACTCCGACACACGCGCAGCGGTGCTCCGACGGTCCTTGGCCAAGTTCGTCTGCCCACGACCGGCTGGCGTGCTGAATGGAATATGCCCGCGCGACCCTTGTGAACCCTTCTCGTATTATACTTTGATCGCTGACCTCAATTTTAGATTATGAGGTCAATCTCTTCCTCTTGTCATCTCCTTGTTTTCCGAGGCAGCGGTGACTCTCGCCGGTGAAAAAGCGGTGAATCTCCGACAGACGCAGGAAAGGTAAAGCAGCCATCGCTTTGACTCGCAGACGTAAAGCAGACGACGTTAACTGCGCCAACCCGCCGACGCCGTTAAGGAGGGAGGAGTCTCGCCGCACACGCAAGGAGGGAAAAAGTATTTAGGAGGGAACTTGAGGACACTCTCGGTTCTTAGCAGACAAACCTCGGCGCCTCGGGACACCTCGCCAGTGAGGTTTTTGACTTCCCTCCTTGATGCGCGTCTGCTAGTTAGACAAAAACAACGTACCGCTCGAGTTATTTCGTCTCCCCTCTCTGAAAGGCGAAGTCGAGCTCGCTCGTAAAGACCTGCACTTTCGAAAGTCGCAGGAAAGGTAAGACAGACGCAGACAATGTTGCGAGCAGACGACGTTGCAAAGGAGCAGACGACGCTCAGATAGGGGGTCGCGATCAGCCAATCAGGGCTCGGCGTTCTGACGTCACCGCTACCTCCTTTCTCATGCGAAGAAGACGAAAATGAGCCCACTTGCGAGGCGTATAGGTGAAACAAAAACAAAGCGACGGAGACGATATTTACAACTATCAGACTCTACGAGCTTCACAATGAATACAACCTAGATGGGTTTTAAAAGGAACGCGGTGTATCCCTTTACAGAAAAGCCACATATGACCATTTCGAGTATTGGGCAAGTAGGCTCACGTATATCCATATTATATTCTATGACCGCATATTTTCTCATTTGACCAACACTTGATATGGCCATATATTTCATTTCTCTACGGGTCGCGTGTCTCTATATAAACCAACGAAAGCACCTTTACCATAAACGAGCCAAGAAGACTGGGCAATAGCCAGTTTGTTGTAATGTTTGTTGTACTCATTTGAAAGGATCGAGACCTCTGTACACTACGGCCGGAAGCTGAACTTTCCCCTTTCCTTCTTGGGTCAACGTCCGCGATGACCGATGGTCTCCTTCATTTTTGCGTCTTCTCCGCGCGACATTTGGACCCCTGCTGGTTCTCTCCAGCGAACGCGCGAATAGGAACAAGTGCCAAGAAGGTGCCTTGCTTCTTTTTTTTTTTCCTCGGGCACGGCGTTATTTCAATGTTTGCCCGGCGTCGACTTGACTTTTGTTGTTTCTTTCATTCTGAAAATTGAATGTCCCTTCAGACTGGGAATGTGGTGGCTGAATCTGGAAACGGGTAAATGATAAATCGCCTATACGATTCCGAGAACCGAGCATTATTTTTTTTTTCAATGCCTTTCCGGTTGAAATGTATTCCGGAGGTAAGGGTATTGCACAATCGAGAAACAAACACGAGCTCTTTCAATTCCCGTGAACTTCACATAAAAGTAATACTTGCCGTCGTATGGATACTTCTACAGTCGCGGCCAACAAAAAAAAAGTATTATTATTATTTTTTTTTTACAATGCGCGAAAAAAACGAAAACGATAGCTGTAGCACGGTCGCGCAATGCGATTGGAATGGTGCCGTCGCGTACCCGAGGGAGGAGGTGCGACGCGGTCAATTATCATAGACGTCGTAGTTGGGGCGTCGTGGATGCCACCGACGACTGCCACCAATAATCAGTGGTGTGGGTAAGCACGGTGTAAGCTTCTGAAATCATCCAACATTGCGCGTAGCAAGTGGATACTGCCAAAGTGGAATTTCGCATAATGCGAGTGATGTTTTTTAAACGACCCTTTGAAGCAGACGACACAATGATTCGCCCATCGTTCTGCCATTCTTGGCGGGGCTGGCCTCTTCGCTTGTCCTCGCTCGCCTTGCGCGGCCCGGCGGACGGAGTCCCAACTTCCCTCTCCTCGCGGAAAGAGGGCAGAGAAAATACGTTTTCAATTTTTCGCGCCCTCGGCGACCACGATGGGCGACGAGGACAAAATCTCTACATAATGTCGTCCATAAAGCTATCGCTTATATATATATATATATATATATACAGGGTGTTTCAGAGAACTCAGGCCGAATCGCTCCTGCGAAAACTACTCATCGCAACGAAAAAAGGCTTGTTTCGTTTTGGTCCTGGGCCAGGGGCCCATTTAGGAAAATTATTAAAGTCCGGAATAATCAAGTTGTTAATTATTTTTGCGTAATGAACTTTTTTAATATTGTGTTTAAGGGCATGGTTTTAATTAGAAAATTGCTCAGCATTGTCAAAAAACACTAAATAAACAAATTTCAGAACGATAGAAGGCACGCGAAGCATTTTACGGCTTTCTGAAAAACCGCAGAAATTCGATGGGTTTTTAAGTTTCGGTTTGCTATCGGAGCGCATCTGGGTCCCGGCGGCACCGCGCCCCGTGGAGAGATAGTGCAACCAGCTTCTGCTGCGTCGCGCGATGACGGCGCAGCAGAGGCTGGTTGCACTATCTCTCCACGGGGCGCGGTGCCGCCGGAATCCAAATGCGCTCCGATAGCAAACCGAAACTTAAAAACCCGTCGAATTTGTGCGGTTTTTCAGAAAGCCGTAAAATGCTTCGCGTGCCTTCTATCGTTCTGAAATTTGTTGATTTAGTGTTTTTTGATGATGCTGAGCAATTTTCTAGTTCAAACCATGCCCTTAAATATAATATTAGAAAAGTCTATTACGCAAAAATAATTCACAACTTAATTATCCCGGACTTTAATAATTTTCCTAAATGGGCCCCTGGCCCAGGACCAAAACGAAACAAGCCTTTTTTCGTTGCGATGAGTAGTTTTCGCAGGAGCGATTTGGCCTGAGTTCTCTAAAACACCCTGTATATGTATATATATCAGGGACTCAAACCGAAAAATATAACGTTTCGGTTACGGTTACAGTTACCGCTTCCTGTTGATAACGGTTTCGTTTCGGTTTTTTACGGTTTTAATTTTTACGGTTTCGGTTTTCGGTTACACGTTCCTAAAAACCGGTTTATTTCGGTTTTTCCAATAATTTGTTTAACTGAAATGATAGACAGCCGTTTTATAACAAACGGTTTAAAATAGTCCCAGATTTCCACCAACGTGAAATTTAAGAAACTTAGAAACGTCTTAAAACTTTTAGTTGGTCAAAACTTGCACGTGTTGCTTGCTCCAACGCTTGTTCATTACATCTACTTACATTATATAGTTTGATACCCCAGCACAGACTTGTACACGTTACTGAAGAATAGTAAGGAATTGCATTTACAATTACTCGAGGCTAAATTGTAATTTATTACGATTACAATTACCCTCTCTAAAAGTAAGTGACCGTTACCCCAAAAAGTAATCCGTTACTTTAGTGGCGTTACTTTCAGCATTACTGTCTTCAATTAAGAAGCAAAGGGAAGAGGGTTATTCAAGTTCTTATTGTTGCAACCTGTTCCATTTAATGACCTTGAGTATTTAGAGCAACAGCTCACTCTCGAAAGTCTCGTCAGACATTTTGCGTTATTTCTTACTGAAGATGTCGACTGCTACGCTGGACACCCTTTGAATTGAGGCACTGAATGGGAGTGGCATGTTGTGCCTCACGAATGTTTTATGCTCTGCATTGAGCTTTTTCAGCGAAGCAATGGAAGTACTATATTTACCTCGAAGATAGAGCAAAGCTTCGTCGTTGCAGCCATTGTCTGATATTCGAGAGTTTTAGTAGATCGTTTCGATACCTCCGATGCCCTCGATAACGATATTATGAATGCGCAAAAGTGGCGGCGGAGTATCGGGTATCGCTATCAGTCATCGGACCGATCTACTAAAATTCTCCATTGTCGAAATCGCAAAGCTGTAGAAGTCATCATATATCTAACCAAAACTAGAATAAGAATTGATTTATGCCCATCTTACTGTACCGGCATATATTGCCAGACAATAGCAACACATTGTTGCAACAGTAAGGTGATTATTAAATAATAAATAAGGTTTGGCTCGATATTCTTCTTTCTTTGGATCTGAACAAGTCGAGCCTCGGTTGAGACGTTGATGAATAAAAAAAAGTTTCTAGTATATAAATATAGGTAATCGAAAAACATTACATTTATAACAACAATTAATTAGAACGTTGGCTAAAACAAGGAAATGTAAACGCACGTTTGTCGTGTGTACCTTTCTTGGTGCCGTGCAAAAACGCACGGAGCACTAACCGACTGCAGTTTCCTCCGGTGTTCTCCAGATAGACGTCCGCTGATACCACGGGCAGCGAAGGGCAGAGTACTAAGCCGCGCTATGGCCCCACTCACGAATTTCACTCTCCCCTCAAGCCCAGAATATCAAGTTTACGTCAGCCACCGTCATGTTTTATTTTTTTTAAATATCTGCTTGAGATAGGATGCGTCCTGCTGGCTGACTCACAAAAAGGGTGACTGAGATGCAGATAACCTGGCTGGAATTCACAAATAAAGTAAGCCAACCCTAGACGTTGGACTACAAAATGTAAGTAGCTTTTAAAAAAGGGTTAAATAAGGTGAAAGATACAGAAAAAAATACATCCGGCTTTCTAAGAGAAGATGATAAGCGTGCAGCAACGAACGAGGATGTTTGTGGTATCACATCTCTTTTAGTGGATTTTAGGGTAGACGGAGAGTTGTCTCGTGTTGTGACATTATGGAAATGGTCGTAGTAACTATAACCGAGAAGGACTTACCGCCTCGAGCTTCTCGAAGAGGCACACAATCACTTTGTGTCTTCCTCTCCCCGTTTTCGATCGTAAAGAAAAACAAACGAACTAAACAAAAAGCGGATATAACTTGCCCCTTCCGCTTTTTTTTTTTTTTTTTTTGTAGAAATGCCCATTTGGATTTTTTGACATTGTTGTTTGTGTCTAAAAAAAAAAAAAAAAAACAGATTCAGGGGCTTGGTGTTGCAAAAAAAAAAAAAAAAAAAAAAAGGCTTTACGGAACTGAACAGTGCCAAGCCTAACTTTGCGCTGGTCAATTCACGTGACAGTGTCACTGCGCTCGACTTTATCAAAATAAAAACAACCCTTTCTTTAAAAGGGGGGGGGGGGTTCCTGAAAAAAATGTAACGGATTACAAGGAATCCGTTACTTAAAACATTACTCTGGAAAATATGTAATTATTTTGTTACTAAATTGCTGATAAATGTAAGGGATTACAAGTAATTACGTTACTTGTAACGGATTACGTACAAGTCTGCGGCCCAGCATACAGGTTTTTTCCGCTACTCGGTTATCATCACATTCTATATAACAAAAAATAAAATAAGCATTCCTACTTTGTTGTTTGGCAGCGTTTGTAAACAACCCTAAGAAAGTTCACTCTGGGTGTTGGAAGAACCATTCGCACCTTGTCGTCGCTACAATTGATTTCAACCTTATACATGCAGGCGAGTCTTCGCCCACACTGAAGGAAGGAGCAGAACTATATCCATCCTCTAGTAAAGTACTGCTAAGTGAAATAAAATAAAAACATTGAGAGCTGGGCTAGTTGGTGAAAGTCATACATAATGTAAATGCAATAGCGCAAAACAAGGAAGAATAAGGAGAGGAACGAACAACACAGTAACAACACAAAAAGCTGTAAAAATATGTCATGTGCTGTTCGTTCCTTTCCCTAGTCTTCGTTGTTGTTCCATGTTACACCTACGTCATGTGTGCTATTTCCAAGCAATTGTCTATGGTTATCGAAGCGCACGTTTCTCGCTCCTCGCTGACCGATTCTGTGACGCTAGAAAAATGGTGCATTTATATGTAAGAAAAAATAAATAAAGGTGCGCGGACGCAAAAGAAATGGAAGTGCGGACGTACCTTCTCTCTCTCTCTCTCTCTCTGTCTATATATATATATATATATATACAAAACGCCACTGTCAAACCTCTGGCATTTTTTTTTCTTTCCGTGTTGTTTCAAAATCGCCACACGTTTTAGACTAAATTAATACCTGGCTACTGCATGTCAGGAACATTGGTGGTTTTGATAGAACCGAATTGGATGGACATCTGAGAATTCTAACTTATTAGTTAATACCTTAAAGACGACACGTACTGAATACATGTAGCGATGTAGGAGTGTGGCAGATTTAGAAATAGATACTTCTTTTTATTATCAGCACAACCACTGATTCCAACTAAGTATTCTTAATCCTAAAGTTAGATTGAACGGAAATGTATTACCAGATACACCACTCACTGAAAGTAACTCTGTCAAATTGCCACGACATTTCAAGATCCCTCCTCCAGGTCATGCTTCAGAAAACCTAATATTTTTATTTTGCGGTTAATATCGGTTAAAACCGATTATGGGTAAATAATTTACGGTTACGGTTGCGGTTACGGTTTTTATAAATTTCAAATAACGGTTTCGTTCCGGTTACGGTTACTGAAAAAATTTCGTTCCTAAACGGTTTTCGGTTTCGGTTACGGTTACGGTTTGAGTCCCTGATATATATGTATATATATATATATATATATATATATATATATATATATATATATATATATATATATATATATATATATATAGGTATATATATATGTGTGTATATATGTGTGTATGTATATATATGTATATATATAATATGTATATATGTATGTATATGTATGTATGTATATGGTAACAAGCTGATGGTCGAGGCAAATTTGTAGAAACCACAAGGTGATTAGTGACTTTGAGCAAACCGTTACCGTACTACCGTTACCGTGGGTCTGAAACGTTCGGATGCAGCCGCGCCTGGAGAGCTAGTAGGGCTACCTTGGATGGGAAACGCTTTGTTTGGGTGCCATTCTGGAAACCGTGGGTACGCCTCAGCAGTGCTTGGCTATGGTGGCTCGAGGGGGAAGTGGTGCCGGGCGCCGTATGCGCGCATTGATAGCGAAGGGCGCGATACGCGATGAGAATTTTGAGAGAGCCTAGATTGTAGAGAGGGTGCATCTGAAACCGTGCGGAACGTTTGCAATTTAAACTGTGGACGCCTCCGGACACGATTGGGCGCAAGTGCGCACGCGCTGCGTGTTCGCATGGCGAGGAAGAAAGCAGGCGGAAACGTTCGCAGACGACCCAACGCGTTCGTCACCTCCTCGCAGCTCGCATTGCAAACGCGGCCCAGAAACCACGTAACCCCGATCGAACAGTTGGAAACTCTCTGCAATGCTCCGCTTGCGGAGCAGAGTATCGCAATGGCGCTCCCGGGTCGGCCATGTTGGATCCAAGGCCGCACTGCGGGAAGCGACCGTCTCTGTTTCGGGAGAAATGGAAGCGCGGATGGCGTAAATGTGAGGCTGCGTGCTGCGGCGTGCGTAGCAGACAAGATATAGCGCAGCGACTGACCGCGCGTGCACCGTCGTCTCGTGATTTTTTTCCTGTTTTTCTCTATGCCATCGGTTGAACATAGTAGCCGCCGAAAGCGTCATCCTTTTGAAAGCCGTAGTTACGCGTTGTTGTCCGGACCAAAGTGCCCGGATGTGCCGGTCGCGTATCTCTCCGCGAGCGCCGCAGACGCGATCATCGCGATCGTCTTCCGTGTCGTCTTCTTCCCAGACTTTGGAAACACATTTTAAAACATCGCTCGCGTTATAAAACACGATTATCCTGTACCCAGGGGCTACACATAACGTTCAATGCTCAAGAAACTTTCAAGTTCTATGTTTGTTCGATTTTAGTGTAGGATCTATTTTTCGCAAACGCAAAGCGAGAAATATGCTCCGCCTGAAACTCGGCGCCTGCAAGATCGTTTTCCCTCATGAAGGTGGATCCAGCTCGGCTCAAGTGACCGCTTCTCCGCCAATACGTAGTTGGTGGCGAAAGGAAAAGGAACGCGATACTCTGGCTCTGCAAGCCAGAGCCAGAGTTACTCTACTCGTCTGCTGGCTGCAGCGCCCATAGGGGTCCTCAAAAATTTCTTTGCGGAATTTGCATCGCGGAATTTAGGCGCACGACCCATTTAATGGGTGGAACGTGCGCAATTCTTGTAGTTACAGAAACCTGGGTCAAAATAGAAAGAAGCTTTGTGACCTTTCAACGCACGCGCTGCTGGCGACGGCGCGTGTGTTGCGATGAAAATCTTCGCCACCGCGAGGGGCGCTGCAGTCCGCAGACGAGCTGCAGACGAGCAGAGCCGTTTATTGAGAGTTTGGCCATACATTGGTTTGAATAGGCGAGCCTCGCTGGGCCAACCACAGGCCGCGAAACAGCCCCTAGCGGTGGTCGTGTGCTCTAAATTTGTGACACGACTAATTTAAGCCGTTTTAGCGTCGCTAGAGTGAAAAGGTTTAGCTCCCGGTGACTGAAAACTTTGGGCATGTGAGGTTTTCGTCACGCCAATATTCAAGTGTAGAATAAACGAACGTGCGCCCCAAACCAGGGCCGACTTGCTATACTCCGTTTCACCTTATGTTGTACCGCAGCGAAGGCTAGAAGCGCGAGCTCATAGCGTTGGCAGCTGCCCTTGGTGCACGAGAGCTTGTGCCGCCGAGATGTGCCCCAGAGCAAGGAGCTCGCGCTTGTAGCCTTTCCTGCGGTACATCATAAGGTGAAACAGAGTATAGAAGCAGCGTCTGGGGGGATCGGTGGCCGAGTGGGCTAGCGCACACCAGCTCGGAGCACGTGGAGCGAAAGCTCGCGCTGCAGAACCCAGGAATCCTGGGTTCAATCCCCACCCCTGCCCGTTTCGATCTGGATGAGCATCGTACCGGCCAGAGCCGTTTATTGAGAGAGTTTGGCCATACATTGGTTTGAATAGGCGAGCATCTCGGGCCAACCACAGGCCGCGAAACAGCCCCTAGCGGTGGTCGCGTGCTCTAAATTTGTGCCACGACTATAGACCTTTCCAAAAACGAGCTTGTGGCCGGTGCCATTTTGAGCGTTCGTGCGTATGGCGCGTGCTTTGCTCGCTTTCCGAAGCGACGAACACGCAGGTGCTGGGCTGTGAAGATCGCACGCTGGACTGTGATTTTGTAAACATTGGAAAGGTCTATACTTCGTTTCACCTTATGTGCGAGCGAAGGCAAAACTGGAAGCGCGAGCACGGAAGCTCCGTGCGTTCAGGCTTTGCTCGAGCGCGCGAGCTGGGGAGAAATGTAAAAAGCGCTGGTCTCGCGCTTCTAGCTTTGGCTTCGCTCGCAGGTAAAGTGAAACGAAGTATAATTTGAGCCGTGCCGAGCGGAACTCCGCGTCTCAAGACGCTCGCGCACCCCACCCTTTGCACTGCTTTCTTTCAGCCAGTCTCAGGACGCTGTTCTAGCAGTGCCGACAAAGGCATGGGCACGAGCGCGTGGCTTTGGAAAGTGCCTCCTATGCACGAGGTCTCGTACAAACAATAGCGTTTCGCTGAGCTAGGCTCACGCGCCTTTGCCTTTGTCTTCACTGTCGACATTTGTGAGATGGAGTAGAGGTCTCCTGATTGGTCGACGCTGTGTCACAAATTTAGTTTACGCTCTAAGCGTGGGGGGAATATTCGGCGCTGGCGGCGGCCTTTGCTCCGCCTATTGTCCAAACTCTCCTAATATACGGCTCTGATACCGGCGTGGTGCACGTTAAAGACCCCAGGCTAGCGGTTTTACTGCACTGGCTAAATTGCTCATCTACAGCGAGTGACTCGTCGCAACTTTAAAATGGCTGACCAACGACTCGCTGTATAAATATCCACACAACCCCAATAGACCTATTGCTATATTACCCAAGCATCAAGGAGAATGCAGGGATTGGTGTTCCACGCGCCGCACGTGCTGGCCTCAGCAGTAGTACATTTTCCAAAGCAAAAACCTAAAACAAACTGTATCTTGCACGCGCGTTCGTCAACGCTTTATTTTGGTTATTTACTTCGAATATTTTATACGGGGAAGACGTGCGCGTGTGGCGCGTGGAACACCAATCCCTGCATTCTCCTTGATGCTTGGGTAATACAGCAAATGGTCTATTATTATGAAACAGCGTCTCAGTTGAGACGGGGAAAGAAAGCACTGCCAAAGCCAGCGCACGAGCCGAGCGGGACTCCGCGTCTCAAGACGCTCGCACGCCTCAGCCTTTGCATTGTTTTCTTTCAACCAGTCTCAGCTTAGACGCTGTTCTATACTTAGTTTCACGCTATGTGCGAGCGAAGTCAAAGCTAGAAGCGCGAGCCCAACGCTCTGAACGTTCCCGCGGCTTCGCACGTGCGCTCGTGCATTACAGGCGCTGTTACAAGCAGCATGCTCGCGCTTGTAGCGTCGGCTTTGCTCGCACATAAGGTGAAACGAACTATAGCAAGCCAGCCCAGAGCAAACTGTCGCCAATACTCCATCTGCACAAACATCAGCAGTGCAGACAAAGTCATGGGCACGAGCGCGTGGCTTTGGAAAGTGCCTCCTATGCGCGAGTTCTCGTACAAACAAAAGCATTTCGCTGAGCTAGGCTCACGCGCCTGTACCTTTGCCTTTACTGCAGATGTTTCTGGGATGGAGTAGAGAGGCCGGGATTGAACGCTTCTATTTCACGCTTTAAAGGGATACTGAACCATAGAATTTAGTGTCCATAATAAGTGGCGCACGTTCTTTCCACGAGCCAGCAGCCGCCGGTGTGCGCGAGCACTCGCAACGAAAATGACGTCAAAGACCTCCATTCGCGCTTGAGGACAGTGAAATGCATGGGCTTCGGGCCAAAGGAGAATAAAGACAGGCTTTTCATCTCTACAAGTGAAAGCTACATGCTTGTTAGACCAATTAATCGCTTACCTTTTACACCAGACACCACTGTATAGATGAAAAACTTGTCTTTATTCTCCTTTCGCCCGAAGCCCATGCATTTCACTGCCATCTTAACCGCGAATGGAGATCTTTGACGTCATTTTTGTTGCGTGTGCTCGCGCACACCGGCGGCTGCTGGCTCGTGGAAAGAACGTGCGCCACTTATTATGGACACTAAATTCTATGGTTCAGTATCCCTTTAAATGTCGTTTGCAATATTGTGACGTCGCGGCCTCCTGATTGGTCGACGCTGTGTCGTACCTTTAGTTTACGCTCTAACCGCGGGGGGAGTTTTCGGCGCTGGCGGCGGCCTTTGCTCCGCCTATTGTCCAAACTCTCCTAATATACGGCTCTGCAGATGAGTCGTTTTCATCGCAGCTCTCTGCAGCCGTTCGCTCCCGTCCGGCACAGTTCCAGCCCCCACAGCTTGACTATGATACGATGTACCTGCACCAGCACCAAGATGGCGACGCCCAGAGGCCATACTTGCAAACGTGTATAAACGAGAGAAAACACCTTTATATGTATTCTGCCTTTTTACCCAACACTTGCCTTTGTTTCGACAACAGGGATCAAGATACTCGTGCTGAGTCTAACCGTAAATTACGGGGAGCTTAACTGAGGTTAAAGCTGACCGTTTAACTAGGGCATTACGCTTCTGCAGAAAGCCAAGCTGATTTCATGTTTTTTTTTTTTCATTTCAGTGGCGCGCACAATACCGGTGCTCCCCACTCGGGAGCTGCTTTTCATAACATATCGGAATGAATAAAGAGGGCACGCGCATAGATTTGATCGGTGCCTGCAGGGTGCGCGATCTCAAGTGCGCCAATAGCTTTGACTGCGTGGCCAAGAAGAGCTGTCCCTGAGTATCAGGAACCGGTTTATGCCGATCCTTAGTTTTACCTTTAGTCTACTTTTTGGCGTCACCATTTTTATAAATTATTTATTGCCGTCAACTTTTGTCAATTCGGCTCCGGTACCATTGTACGACTCTCCGGTAAACTAAAATCAATTTTTTGCAGGATTTGAACGGTACGGGGTCGCGCATGCGCAGTCTGGCCCAAGGTAACGCAAGTACGGTAAAGTAGTACGGTTTGCTAGAAGTCCCTATTATCTATGAATGCGACAACATTTATTGTTGCAGACCTGCCAAATTTGGCAGGGGAACTAAATTGGTGCATAGATCGTGATGCCAATCTTTCCACTAAATTTAGCTGGGAAACCCTCTTCCCCCCTAAACGTAGCGTCGTACTCTAGGGCGATGCTAAATTTTTGTAGTTCTTAAGACCACCCTAGAGGTCGTCTTTGAGGTCGTCCTAGACGTCGTTCTTAACGTCGTCCTCTAGGTCGTCGTCCTCGACGTCTAGAACAACCTCTAGGACGACGTCGAGGACGATGCCTAGGACGACCTCTAGCACGACGTCGAGGACGACGCCAAAGTCGTCAGGTCCCTCGAAGCGGGCGCTAATGTGAAGGAGTGCGTACTGCGGCTCCGCATACGCGCGGCGCAATAGGGTGCAAAGCACAGTGAGCTGAAATGATCCAATGCGCATACCTACTGCGCATTAGGGTCAGGAAATACCCATATAGCTGAAATTCTTTAGTAGCTAAATAATGCTATTCCATTAAAAGCCAAGGCCAGTGCGTGGCTCCGACCTCGAGTGCTATCTAGTGGAACAAAGGTGAGTTATCGTCGAGGATATTGTGTAAACGAGCGACACTTCAGCGGCTGTTTCACTTTAACGTGAATCATTCTTTGGCTAGGTTCTCAGCATTTCGTGAGGCCTGATAACTGAGGCCTGATAACTGAGGCCTGATAACTGAGGCCTGATAACTGAGGCCTGATAACTGAGGCCTGATAACTGAGGCCTGATAACTGAGGCCTGATAACTGAGGCCTGATAACTGAGGCCTGATAACTGAGGCCTGATAACTGAGGCCTGATAACTGAGGCCTGATAACTGAGGCCTGATAACTGAGGCCTGATAACTGAGGCCTGATAACTGAGGCCTGATAACTGAGGCCTGATAACTGAGGCCTGATAACTGAGGCCTGATAACTGAGGCCTGATAACTGAGGCCTGATAACTGAGGCCTGATAACTGAGGCCTGATAACTGAGGCCTGATAACTGAGGCCTGATAACTGAGGCCTGATAACTGAGGCCTGATAAGTGAGGCCTGATAAGTGAGGCCTGATAAGTGAGGCCTGATAAGCGTGACCGTGAAGCTCGATGCTGCTTGATTAATGGGGGAGGTCACGCGGCCAGAGCCGCTGTCGTGGAGGAGCTCTACCACTTGTGCGTACTGAGGGAGGAGGACCTCGAGAATATGGAAGGCACTGGAAGGTCGCCAGGTTTATCGGCCCGATCAGTTGTAGTATCGCTTAATTCTAGGAACAACTATCAAGTGTACACATAGTACGCGTTAAACTATCCGATGAGCGCAGTGAGCGTACCTGGCGTCTGAAAACTCGGAGAGTATAGCTAAACGTTTGTGACGCTGGAACATTTCACGTATGCAACACAATTGCCTGGCAAGTTGCCATACGTTTTCTGAAAATTTTTCGGCCACATTTGCATTGTTCATGCATCATACAAAGGTCACAGCGTTCGCTGCAAACACGATGACAAAATTACCTCTGGACATGTATGTATCAAGCATTTTCGAGGCATACTTGCTTCATATACGCACTGCAGTAGAATCTATCCAAAATCGCTCGCTCGTTTTATACTTTTTATCACCGCACAGCTAGCATTACCTCTATGAAAGCATCCTTATCCTTGCCAGACCTCTTCCTTTCTAGAAAAATATCTCGCCCATGTTTCTTTCACAAGATGTTTCACTCTAACACAACACTTCGTCAAGCACATGTTTTCAGAACCATCTCGCATATTATTACTCACCAGTCATCAACTAAAAGTTAGAATCCCTCATTGCAGCACATCTACATTTAGTGCCTCCTTCTTACTCCAAACCTCAATTGATTGAGATCGCCCTTTCGCCGTCATCGTCTCAATTAACACAGCTGATTTAAAAATTAAATACTAATTTGTTCAATGCTGTTTCCTACTGTGTATTTCTGCCTTTCAGACTGTTTTCTACGCTTATGTTTATCTTACTGTGCCCACACCTCTCTGTACATAATGTCTTCAAGCCCCGAGAAAGAAAGAAATGAAATTTATATGCTTCAAACATGTCCGCATATGGATTTTGCATGGCCAGCATAGGAGGAACAAACAGGCATCAGACAGTGTCAGCACACTGTCCTAGTGTGACCGCGGCTTTGGCCTCACAAAACCATTAGCTCAAGGCTGACACACCCAGTTGTTGTACACAGCGCGACACTGTTAGCACAAACACGCCGTCAACTAATTGTCGCATTTTACTTTCGAAGGGCATCCGACTTAATCGCCCAGCTTAGTGTCTCAAATGAGCACTTCGTACCACGATAGTTTTGTTGACATCACTTTAATTCTAAAAGAAATCTAAAGAAACCAGTGATCTCCTTTTCGCGTTAAGTCTCGCGCATTTGCTCAACAACTCTAACTTCTTTACACGAGGGTGTGAAGTCGCTTAATATGTTTACGCTAGACGTATAAGACGCTCGTCACAGGAACCGTTCTGCTCTAGGGTACTTCGTACACTTAAAAGGCGTCTCTCGTTTTAAGTACTCCGAGAATTACTTTCAAAGCCGTCTCCGAGTGGGCGAACATTATAGTGCGCTTTTTGATACAGAGTTTCGCGGGAAGCTAGCTCACACCGGTTCGTGCCGGAATCTGAGCCTCAACACTTTCTCCAACAAACGAGCCCCGTGTTCGGTTTCCACGAACAAAGCCGGAAGACAAAGGAAACCGTGCACCGCATCAACAAGTGGCCGTATCCGAAAGGTCGCCGGGTCAACCGACCCTTACGTCCCGCCAAATTATAATGAAGAAACCGCGAACCAAGCGCCTAGTTTTATAAGCATCGTTCGAGCACAGCGGAGAGCGCACACACATCCCCAATACACACACGCACGCACGCGCACGCACGCACATGCACACATGCACGCACGCACGCACGCACGCACGCACGCACGCACGCGCGCACGCTTGCACTGAGTCCCCGCCACACCACTCCCGCCCTTCTCGAGAGATGGGTCCCGATAAAAAGCGCCATTAGAGGGCGCTTAATTAGTACGAGGGTAGCGCGGCGGTTCCTGGGGATGAGGGTTAGGGAACGAGAGGGAAGCGATGTGTAGAAAGGGAAGTGGTGGCAGAGTATCCGGGGAAGAAAAGGGAAAGAGGGATGGCGAGGAGTGGGCACGGTGGAAAAGGTAATGGGGAGAGAGATGCCGAGGAAAGCGCTATCTAGGGAAAGACTAAGGAGGAAAACAAAACTCGCCATAAAAAGACTTGAAAGGGAAAGTGAAACTCGGGTAAGGATAACTAACTCAGAGGCTAAGCGGGAAAGACTAACTGGGTGAGAAGGTTATTTAGAGAAAAGGTAAACGGGGGAGAGTGAAACAACTAAGAGGAGAAAAAATCGCAACGAACACGAGGAAGCCGGGGAAAGCGTAACACTAGGAAAATTGCCCCCCCCCCCCCCCAAAAAAAAATAAAAAGAAAAAAGAAAATGTGACGAGAAATTGTTAACTGGTACTAGGGAAAGGGAGCATCGGGAGAAGCGAGAGAAAAGGTAATGGAATGCCTGCGGCCTTTGTCCGGTTAAATCGGGAGCACCGCCCGAAGCCACCAGCTGAACAGATTTTTCCCGTCGCGGATGAAGAGGCGACTTGGAAATCCAGGAATGCCGCTCGCACCCTCGAGGGATAAGGTGCGGTGCGGGATTGCCTTCGTTCGCTGCGACGGCGGTCTCCAAGGGGCATTTCAGTGCGCGCGGGCTTTCGAGAAAAAGAAATTCGAGCCTCGTTTGATTCTTTTTATTATGTCTGTTTTTTGTTTTTCTTTTTTGTGTTTGGTTTCCCGAAGGAAATTTTTTACTGATTTCATGCGCAAATGGTTTCAGCGCGAAACGGAAGGTAGCCCGCGGACTAGGGGGCGATTAATCATCCTATTAATCGAACGTAGCTAGAAATCTCTCTTCGGAGATAATTTAACGAGCGCTCGAGTACTCTCGCAACGTATCGTGAGGAGTAAACAAAGATATAAAAATATATAATGAGAAATTTTACCGGATAGGGGACCCAATCTTTTATGCTCAAGGAAACTCGACACGAGTAGAAGTATCCAACCAGAAATGGGGGGGATAAGAGCGGAACCGCGCTAATGGTTAGGAATAAACTGCTTTCGTATAAATAACAAATTCATGACAGGATTGAAGGACACAAAAAAAATCCTTGAAATCGCTTATACTCCCTTTTTGTTACGCAGGTGCACTCTTGGTATTGTGCCTGAGGGATGTTTCTCCTCGTGCTCGCATGCTCAAGGAAAGGCTACCTTTAGGACATTTCTCGCTGTCGTGAAGTCTACGTCGCTGGCGAGTTTGAATTAGGCGCCGGGAAGCTTTTTTTGTGGAAACAATATTGGTAGTATACCAATAGGATCGTGCTTGTGGCTATTAGGGCTACTTCATGTACCGCACAAGCAGCGGAGGGCACGCGCTAAATTATCCTCATAATTTGAACGTTTTTTTTTTTAAGTCTAAATTATATTTAAACGCACGATGCAGATTCGACTTTGGCTACGAGATAAGAATTAATTGATACTTAAAGTCAGTTTCGCGTAAGAAGTTATCGATTTCGTGAATAATTTTTTTCCTTGCAAGTTAAGAGCTTACGTTGTTGGAGAAACGGTTGTCATTACCGGTTTAAAACGTACGCTTTCTGATAACCGCTAGACATGTAAGCAAAACGGCAAGGTCCGCAGAACAAGAGTTATGGCTGGAAAGAGTGACCTGCGCTATAACAGAAACTCGTGAAATATGATGCGCAGTATCGCGCCGAGGATAGTGTTTTTGGGGTTGGGGTGTTTTTTTGGGGTATCGGCATTCACGAATTTCATTCTGTTGAATTTTGTGATCGATAATTCAAATGTTTGCGTTAAAAGATGTTCAATTTTTATTTCTTTAAAATTAGTTTATTACCTTTGGTTTCGAATTTACAAGCAGGCTAAAACCAATCTTCCGAGCATGCGAAAAAAAAAACATTCAGTTATTACCAGGATGGATAACATATGTCTGCAAAACGCGACCCATTCCTTTGAATATCTGGTGGCGTGGGAAAGAACGCATCCACGCACAGCTTCATTTTGTTCTACCCCATTTTTTTTATGCCAGGACGATCGTCGGTAGATTATTCAATTAAAAAACAAAAACAAAAAAAAAACACGCGCACAAAGCGAGCAGTCTTGCTTTCCTTGCGAGATTTTTTAAGAAGTACTGCGGTGTCTGCAAAGTCCTCGCTGGTTTCTATCAAACCGGGGACATTTTTTTCCGCGAGAAAGGGGCGCCATTTTTTTCCGAAAATTTTGAACATTCGAATTGAACAAACCCTACTCATTTCCCGGCAAGGAGACGATAGTTCTGACGCGCGATTTTTTTATAAAAAATGGCTCGTAAATAATTATCTTCACACTTTGATATATAAAAAATTAAAAACAAAGAATTTCGGCTTGATGAAAATTGGGGCTGACTGCTCAGTTATCATCGGATAGTTTGCAAATAAGGCGCCGATATCATGTAAGTAAAATACGACACAATTGAACACTTGGTAGTAGCCATGTCCGCGAGCCATCGTATTGGTTTGAAGAACTGAGAGAAATTTATATCACAAAAATGACGCAGAAAAAAAAAAAAAAGATGGACGGCATTAGGGGTTGAAATAGCGACCGCTTTCTAATTTGTGACTCGTAAGAAAATGTTTGATATTAAACAGTCGTACGATATTCAGTGTTCACGAAAACATGCACCGGGAAATGAATTCAATAAAAAAAATGACACGCGCAACAGGCATGCTTTGTTTTTAGAATGTAAGCGATTACCGGGTTCCGGTTATGTTCATTGGAGCGAAATGTACGATGTAAGAAAAACGTAACGCACGCATCTGGTCTCTTTGAACACGAGGACGGCAAGGAAGGCGTCTCCAATACACGGACACAAACCAAACACGTCTCGGCTCATCGCTGAATGATCCTTGTTCCTTAAACTGTCGCTCGGTAAACCCAGAGGGCAATGAAGTTTGGTTTGAC
This sequence comes from Ixodes persulcatus, assembly GCA_013358835.2. Classification (NCBI taxonomy): domain Eukaryota; kingdom Metazoa; phylum Arthropoda; class Arachnida; order Ixodida; family Ixodidae; genus Ixodes; species Ixodes persulcatus. Next base: position 1,431,684 of record JABSTQ010009654.1, on the reverse strand, counting down.
AAGTGTCGCCATCTGATGGGGGATTTTCGAAACTTAAAGACGTCCCGCCGCCGCGATCATTAATTGGAGCCGATCTCAAGCTCAAATAACCGAGCGCCGTTCCGAACTGTGACGCAGGGCTGGTGCCCAGACGCTCGATGACATGGCCTTCCCAAAGTTGCCCGTTTTGGCCACCGGCCGCGCTGCCTAGCAGCCGACCGAGGCGCCTCCTGTTCACTTCCCTGGGGCTATAGGCGCATTGGGCGTTAGGCGAAGCGTTGTTATTGCAAACATCGATTAAAAAAAAAAAAAAAAGTGGCGTTAACGAATGTGCGAGTATCCTTAGTGCGACGTCAGAGTAATGGTACCTTTTACAGCATGTCTGGCGCAGTGACGCCAATTCTCACAAAAGTCGGGGGCCGGAGCCCCTCAATCGTTTCGCATGTTGCGAGAGACTACTGCCTGCATTTTTATGTCTTAGTGGCATGCTTTGGGAGCTTAAAGAGACCATGAAATAAATTTTTAACTTCTTCTTTTCCTGAACTAAAAAATTAAATGAAACATTACGTGGTCATGACGGGCTTGGGCAACCGATGGGAGGGCTCCAAGCTTCCACTGTGCTTCTTAAGTACACAATCGAACTTGTCAGTCGCGAGTGATGGCAAATGCCGTCACTGCCCTCAGTGGCCACGAACGCGAGTCCAAGCATTCGTCGATGGACTGATTGCTGACGAGCGTACACGTCGAAGTGACGCACTGCTGGTGCCCAGTGCGTGAGCAGGGTTCGGCTGCTTTGTTCGGGCACCGCGGATGCGTCACAGTGAGAAGGGGAAGAGCTTTCTAAAGGACGGAGGTAAGAAATAGTACGCTATATTTTCCCATTTTCGTACCGAAAAGCAGCCTGCTTCTGACTTCGTACCCTTGTGTACTATAATACTAAGGGACAACTTTTTCTCTGGCAATGAATCCAAAGTTATGGGTACTGGCGCACCCTGAGCGCCCATCAGATCTGTGCATGCGGGGTCTTGGCTTCTTCTGATACACCAGAAACAGTTGTTCCTGAGTGTAGCTTTCTTTTGGTCCACAAAAAACAGCATGCGATTAGTAAAATCTCAATCTGAAATGATTTATCCCAGCCCATAATTGACTACGTTGTCCCTTTATTAAACTCGGGGCGTAGCTTATGTTCACGCTTCTTACTCTGTGATTGGTTGCTTAACGTTACTATAGGTTAGTGCCGCAATCTGATTGGCTGTGGCGCCATAATGAGACACTGAGCGTCTGGCAACGCGTTTTTTTTTAGATTTTTTTAAAGCTGTGAGTGGATACACCGACGGCTTCAGGACAAAAGAAACTCCGGGGCATTGGGACTCGTGATTTCTTTCCCAAGGAATCAAAGGTCGCTTCAGGAGGCTCGCCTCTAGCGGCACTGAGTGAGTTTGGCGCGAAAGCGGCTTTAAATGACGTCGAGTGCCTAGATCGCGAGAGATCGGTGTGCCTTTCACACATGACGACACTGGCTCACGCTTTAGATGAGCGATTTGAACGGTGCAGTACACGCTGGGACTGGCCCGGGCTCTTTGAAACTGCAACCATGCCGTACTTTTCTAACAAAGGCGCGCCGCGCCGATCGCAGCTCATAGACGCTACTCGGCACACAATTACACCAATTAAAATATTATTCCGGGACGCGCGGTACGGACTAGAATCGGCGCCCATCGGTCTCGCTCACTTCACTCGCGCTTCGAGCTGGTACCGACTCGCACGGATCCACTTGTTTCGCTGCGAACGAGCAAGTGGATCCAGTTAAAAAAATAAAGTAAAAAAATCTTGGCTCGAAATTGGTTTTGCCCACGTTGATAAGAATGCAGTGACCGCGGCTCATTTCAGGCATCGTGTCGGAGCCTGCACCGGCTCCTCCAGCTAACGAAATAACAAAACTTAAGATACGCCCTTTGGTATACAATGCACACACTCCCAACTGCGCGCGGCAAAGTTCGCAGGTAAAACGTCAGGCCGGCCTAAAAAAAAGAAAAGAAAAAGACTGTTCGAAAGACGATGCTCGGAAGACGGCGGCGGAATGGAAGAGCGGTTCCTATACTTGCTTTCTTTAGTCCTTTTTTTGTTCGAAGCAAGCGGTCCGAAAATCGTTTTCGATCCCCAAACCGGCGGGATCGTAGATCGCGCGTCGGCCGTGCCCCTGGTTACACGGCGGTATGCGTCAGCCGGCACCGTGCCGCGCTCCTTGGCGTTTTGTGTACCCTGCCACTTTCATTTATTTCGTGGTCTTCGTTCCTTTTACTTTCGAATGAGGAGAGGCCAGGGGGCTCGAAGGAACGCGACGGAAAAGGAATAATCATTTCTGATCTCACTTTTGCGTCGTCAGTTTTGCACGCTGCCGTCGTCGATTGCGGTGGTGGAAAAAAAAAAGGGGGGGGGGGGGGGGGGTGAAGCAGGGGCGGTGAGAGCCAAAGAAAGAGACCGCGCACGGGGCAGAAATGGCAGAGAACATTGCATTAAAAAAAAAGCCGGAACTAAGAAATCACCATGCCTTCCTCCGGCGTCGGTTTTTCGTGTGCCTTTCTGGGGCTGTTAGCTCGAGAGCATCTCGCTCGGGGATTTCGTTGGGATTCGGGGGGGAAAAAAAGCTTCCGTTTTGTTGCATTCGGGAATCGAAGCCTTGAAAGGAATTGATTTCATCGCACGGGGAGAGGGGGGGGGGGGGGGGGACCGTTGGCTTCTTGCCGGCATCGGGGGAATCGAGATTTTTTCTCTTTAAAGAAGCCTTTGTTTTCCCCGCTTCGAAAGATTGAAATGCTCTGTCTGCTTTCAAAATGTTTCAAGGGCCGTGCCACTTCTCGGACGCGACAGAAGGCTGGGCGCTTTTGCACCTTCCGTTGTCCTGTCGTCCGCTGTCTTTCGTTCTGAAGAGATCCGCTTCAATTGCACTCAGAGGACCAGCACGCAGGTGCGAAATAAAGATGTACGATAATATTCGAATATTGTAATCGCAAAATAAGTACATGTTCATCTTTTTGATTCTGATTAACTCTGTCATGTCATTGCCTCTCTTGGGGGGCATACTGAAATATACATGTTCTCCTCCACTGTAGATTCTAGATTCTATTCATGAAACCTGTCACAATATGAGTCCCGGTATCAATTTGTAGTATTGATGACAGTGCTAGCGTGAGCCTGCCTTATTGCTCAACAGTTTTAATAGTCTTATATCAGAGTAAACCTAGTGTAGCTCGAGCCAAGACAACTTAGGGCTGGAACGCCAAGTTTATGTCCCAGACTGGGATCTCCCGGATATTTTGATAAATGCAGAAATAAAAGTTAAGATCGAGTATTATGACTCATATTGTACGTTGGAAATATATCCCGACAAATCCATACAATATTAAGTTTAGGAAACACTCGATGACTATAGCTGCTTTCTACCCTGTTATTCCTTCTTTCTGCGTAGTGCACGTTAAAGACCCCAGATTAGCGGTTGTACCGCACTGGCTAAAATTACCCATCTACAGCTGATACACCAGACGCCCACTGAGGCAGACTAACTTCCGGCTGTATAAACATACACACAACAATTTGTTTTGTTTTGCTTCCTTTTTACAATGTACCGTGGTCCGTATAATATTTTTTAACTACCATAAGATTGATGCTTAATTGCTAGTTTGCGTTTCCTTCTCTGATATTGGTCTTGTATAAGTGTCATCTGCAAAGACAATGAGCGGATATGTAAACGAGCAATTACCCAAAAGCGTCAGTGTTCCGTCACCAGATCGCGGCGGTGCGAATGATCCGGTTGTTCTGGGAGGCTCGTCGGCTTTTCACTCAGTGAAGTGCCAACGAGATTAAGCCAGGTGTTCAACGGCGCGAAATAAGCCAGTGTGTAATCCGATTCCCCGCGAATTGGCGGCCAATAAATTTAGCCAAACTGGCTTACCTCGAAGTGCCAACCGCGCGTTGGAGACGCGTTGAATTGAATGTTTTTTTTCTTTTGTTTGTTTTTACGTTTCTAGGTTTGGGAGATAATAATAATAATAATAGTGTTTATTTCGACCATAGGATGATGGTGGCGATCAGGAAAAAAAGCTGTGATGTACAGCTTGACGGGTTCCTGACCGCCTACAGCAACAGCGACAGACTGGGGAAATAATACAGCAATCAAAAAAGAAACACAAATGTACAGAAAATGATCGCTATCACAACATTTTAAGCACAATACCTTAGATTATCACAATGTTGACATATAGGGCATGACGGGCAACAAAAAACAAGAAAAACAAGCTCATAGTGTTAAGAACAAAGCACGGAGTATAGAGAGCAACTACACTAATCATCAGTGAAAAAAGGGTGACCTCACTTCACTCAACGATAACTTGTCCCAGTCAATACCTTTAGCTAAAAACAGATTAAATAATTTAGGAACAGCGTATTTCAGCGTTTGCGTGCCATAGTTTGTTCTCGGCGTGACCACCTCCCAACATTCAGCTGCGCGGGTAGGGTAACTATGAATGTGTTTCGAGATTTGTGCAAGATTTATAAAAAGTTCGTATTTCTAACTTGCTCCACTTTTAGGCTAGTGGCAAGCCTGTAATCCTATAATGTGTGGACATTTATGACATGAAATGTTTTGAATAAGCTGGCTGTATGAAAGTCAAACCGGTCATCTCCTATAGATAGCTCTAAGTGCTTTCTTTTGCAACACATGCAGCTTTTCTAGATTAGTAAAAGTCGTTGTACCCCAAACTATGTGGCAGTAATTTAAGTGGGAGTGGAATAGAGAATTATATAATAATAACTTTACTTTTTCTGCCAAATATAACGATGACGATTTAACACGCCCACAGCCCGGGATAGCTTTGGAATCAGGTAGTTTATATGATTTTCCCACGACATATTCTCGGAGAAGGTAACACCTAAGAGCTTAAAGGAGTTTACCATTTCAATTTTGCTAGAATTTAAATTTAGGTCTTTTGTGATGTTTACTGGTTTATTTTTAGGGCGAAAGAGCAGGGCTTTTGTTTTCTTCACATTCATTTGCAACGCGTTCTTCTAACTCCATATTTCTAATCTAGACAGAGTCAGGTTTGCCATATCAATTAAGGTATTAGTATTATTTGAAGTAAAACGTATACTTGTGTCGTCAGCGTAGTTGACAAATTTTGCATTTGTATTAATACTGGTGATATCATTACATATATATCAAAAAAGAAAGGACCCAAAATACTACCCTGTGGTACGCCAGAAAGAATAGGTTTTATGGTGGAGGAGTTTTCATTAATACTGACATATTGCACCCGATGCCCCAGATACGACCGTATTAACTCTAATGCGTGCCCTCGAATTCCATAATTGTCTAATTTAGAAAGTAGAATTTGATGATTGAGAGAGTCGAAAGCCTTAGTAAAGTCTATGAATACTCCAAGGGCCATCATTTAGTTTTTCCAAGGGCCATCATTGTCATCTGATTCACAAATTTTCAGCGTTGAGTACCATGGCGTCACCAGTGCAGCGGGACAGGCCGAACACGACGATGACTCGGCATACGCGATTGTCAACTTCGTGACTTTGGGTACATCATATTGCAATATGATGTTCCCAAGAAGACCGAGAAGATAGCTTCTCCGCTCATCTAGAAGATTCGCGTATAAACCTTTCAAAAAATCGTCTTCTGCGCGCTGCCATCTTTGTCTGCTAGGCTGTGGAACGCCTTGTGAGCATGCGCTGTTGATCTGTTTTGCGGTATATCAGACGCTGCGCATGCGTCCACAGCTCATTGACTCAGCATTTTTCGCCCGGGTGATAAGCGCTGGAAAGGAATGTTTGGGAAAAAGTTAGGGCGACACTGACCAGGCATCATTCTGGCCTTCTTATCTTTTATGTTTGGGGTAAGGTATATCCTTACCCCAAACATAAAATATAAGAAAGCCAGAATGATGCCTGGTCAGTGTACCCTTACCCCAAACATAAAAGATAAGAAGGCCAGAATGATGCCTGGTCAATGTCGCCCTAACTTTTTCCCGAACATTCTAGTCGAATATTCGAGATGACGAGCATACTAGATAAAACGCCGTGCACCGTATCGCCAGTTCATTCGCTGATTCTCTCTCGCGATAGCCAGCTGTTCCGCCGACGCACCGTCGCTTGCTGCTGCTGCCGCCGTCGACACTCACTGCTGTTTCTTCGGCGTGTCTTCTTCCTTTTCGTTTCTGGCACAAGTTCGCCCCCATTAAATTTTTAGTTCATTCCGTTTTCTCCTGCCTCATCGTCTGTCACACGTGACAATATCTAGGAGTGTGCGAATACAAGTTTGAATCAAAGCATGCTGCGTCGTTTATAACTTTCGCACTACAAGTGAAAGAAGACATGTAGGTTCTCTTTGCAGTATTGAAGAAGCCAACTGCGTTCGACAATAAGTCAGATCGCGTAGTTAAAGCCAAACCGACACGCATTCTAAAATTAGAAGATAGTGGTGAATCAGCTGTAGTCGATTAGTTTAGCCGCTGATTGCCTACACACGAAAAAAAAAGGCAAATGCCAGTGACGTTTTGTAGTTCTCGGTGCTTCCCTGGCCCCATAAGCGTCGCTATGAGTTAAGGTAAAACGAAGTATAGGAATGAGGAGAGATCGATGGCTAAATGTGTTAACGCACTCCAGCTCAGAGCACATGGAGCGAAAGGACGAATTGCAGAACCCAGAGATCCTGGATTCAATCGCCGCCCCTGCCCACTTCAATCTCGACGTATACGACGGCGTGCGATCGTGTATCACCACTGCGTAATGCACGTTAAGGGCCCATGGCAAGCAGTGGTACTTCCCTAGCCAAAGTTCTCTTCTACATCGGAGACACCAGACGTTCATTCGGACTGCTTAACCTCCCGCTGTCCAAACAGACACAAACAGAATAATAGTATAGATGTAGACATGTACTGTTCGATTCTATCCGCTCTCCGCACATCCCTTATTATAACATTTTAGTTAACCTTGAGTGCCTATACTAGCATTAAAAAGTACTGTCAGGGTCTATGAGTTTTACTCTACGTTTTCAAACTTTCTTGACAAATCGACAAACACGAAATAGGAAACTCGTGCCCAATAGGCTAAAAATACTGCATTTGTTTTGCGGGAAACGATAGAAATTAATTGGTGGAAAGTTTGACCCAGATATTCGACCGGCGCCGAGTCTGCTAGTTTCAGGGGCTGATCGTTCTAACGCAAATTGAAATTTTGGCTTGAAGCGTGTTTTTCAGACTACTACTTCACTGACAACTAAGAAACGAAGATTGGGGCTTTCTTCGTTTAAACTGTTTGCTCTGTTATTTGTTCTTCGGCGGTTTCATCTCATCAGTTACTTACCGGCCACGCCCAGCGTTTAATCGGTGATCGTAGCTCTTTTCCAAGTACCATCCACCGATTGCAGTGATGAGCTCTCGGTGTGTTTTGTGGGGGGAGTTGACGGCTGGAAATGTTTTACAATCGACATAAGTTTTCTTTTTATCACAGGGCGGGACTGCAAAGTTGATGCAAAGTGAACACACAAGTTTGGTTTTCGACGCTAACTGGTACGACTATGGCGCCTTGACGCATCTACGTCTGGTCTGTCTACCGCGCCTTCCAATATGGTCCGTAAGTTTTCGCCTGATGGCGTCAGATAAGTATCATCATGCTGCTGCCTGCCGCGGGGGCACAGAAGCAGCAGCAGCAGCAGCGGTGGATATTACAGTCTTACCTTCTGCTGTAGGTTACTTTAAACTTGACATTTTACGGTAGATTCGGCAGCCAGGAGTTGAGAAACGCTTAGACGACAGCTACACTCGCGCTCGCTTTTGCCTTTTAGAAGTACTCCTACGACAAACAGCGCCAGGATGGTGACATCCGACAACATGGCACGCTTTGTTCTTGTGACGTTATTTGTTGCCACTTTGGGAACTCTTTTGCAGCATGGGCGGATAGAGGACGTCAGTTGAAGACGGGTTCCACTCACCATGGTATACTAAGCTCCGTCAATACCATCTGTGTACACAGAAAGAAAAAAAGTATTGAACATTTAAAATTTCGATTTTAATAGTTTGTATTCGGGCGCTGTATAAACTTTCAATAATTTATTATCCCCCCCCCCCAAAAAAAAAAAAGCAAAAAAAAAAAACGCAGGTTTTCTTTCAGTGTGACGAACTTCGAGAGAGTTGGACCTTTTCAATCAATGTCCGTACAAAAAAAGTCACTAGAGAAGCGCATGACTAATATGCCTCGCCCTCGCTTGTTTTCATGTTGGCTCTAAAAGTGCAGTATTTAAAGTAGACTTCTTTTTATTATTCCAATGATTACGGGGAGGCTGCGTCAAAATGTCAACGAAGGCTTATATTTAATCCAAAATATGCAAACGCTCTTAGTTTTTTTCTGCGAAGGCACACCTTTTCCTGAGCAGAATATTTAATATGCGGTATTAATATATCCGGTAAGAAAGTGAGAATATACAAAACTCGGTGCGGAGAGCAAGCCAAGTATGGAGTATTTCCCCCGGCAAGTCTTTGATCAGCTCGTCGAAGAGGTGGTTAAACTTTCGAAGTAGCGGAAGGTTGTTTAATCCTGATGAAGAACCAGGATACGAAAATTAGTTTCCGGAAAAAATAACGAGGATTTCGCAGGACGCCATGCGCGACAGATTTCGGTTGGGGGAGGCTGGCCTACTTCAATTTAAACACTTAGAAACGTGCTGCAAAAAAAAAAAAAAAAAAAAAAAAAATGTTGAGTTTAGTTTTGGTAGTAACCAAAACTAAACTCAATATATTTGTCGATAGGCAAATATCTTGAGTTTATATTGAGTTTAAGCACATAATAAATTAAGCAAAAAGTAGTTTAAGAATTCTAGAAAAAATATTTATTTCGTTTGAATATGATATTCTCTATATAGGATACAAAATACAATTATATAGGTGTAAAAGTTGTTTTTATAGGGTGACACAAAATGTAAAAGTATAAAAGCACAGAGTAGAAACGGCCTGAACTCAATATCTGTATTTAGGTCGCGTATTTGAGTTTGCTCGGCACTGACGCAGAGGTCGTTCGTCAAAGCGGTGGTAAATGCATGCCTCTATTGAAGGAGCGTTTTTTACGTGTCGAAATTATACACACGAGGCAAGCACTTTAGAGATACTGAAATGCTCGCGGACGGACCTCGCACGACAAACTAACGACTTTTGTTGTAGCATTACTGCAACTCAAATGTTTCTCTCGCTATATATGTATATATATATGTCGACATAACAAGACCTTTTTGTAAGTGTATTTGCTGTTCAGAAGCTAGCATATCATATCCCATTTTTTGGACGCTTGTATGCGTAATTGAAGCAGGTGAATACATAACAGATGCGTGCGTCTTATCATTGGATGTTACTGCGTGCAGACGGACAGAAAAAGTGCATAGTGATCGCTCAAAAATACTGCCGCGTTAAAAAGAAAAAATCCTGAAAATACAAAATAAAAATAAAATCACTATGAAAAAACGAAATTCCAGCCCAAGTTTTCATTTAAATAAAACTCATCACGCGACATGCAAATTGCTGTAGTTGGAAACCATGCGTAGCTTTGTACAGACTCAAATTCTTTCAAACATTTACACCAGTAAACAAAACAGCGCCCTTAAACACAGCAGCAACAAAACAAAAACCTAACAAATGAAAAAAGAAAATTTAAATTACACATTGCGCCCCATTCGGTGCAGTTAACTGACAAATTATGTAATATTTTTCGCTGTCATTGCGATGTATTTTTAACGACGATTTCTCTTTTTGTAATTTAGCTCTCAGATAAAAATAGCGCTTTGTGGTTTTATTTGTAATCATCCTTGTCTGAAACCGGTCGTTTTTCTTTTTTTATAACAGGTATAGACGCATGTTCATAAAACATTTTCCGGTTCACTGAGATGCAAAACAACACAAATACGGCACCCAACATGATGGATCAGCGCGGCGTCATGAATGGATCGATGAGCGAGGATTTGCGAGCGTTTAGCATAAAGAATAGATTATTGGTCCCCACACCTGAGTGAACCCTTGAATAAGAGACTAGCCTCGGTGCCCAGGGCTTACCCACGCCGAGTTCGAGAAAATGTCCGGGAGCCGATACCTAGCGGTTTGCCTTAATCCTTACCTTTCTGAGGGAGCCACTTGCGCTCGGCTCTTATTAGAACGTTACTTCTAGCTGAGATCCCATTCACTCTCAACTTAGGAATCACGGGGCATCGCTTATTATGTTAGCATTTTCTTGTCCACCTGTCATGTTTATTACGATGACGCTCCTCTCAGGTCGGCTCAGGCCTGTGTTTAATATCTTCTCAATCTACTCTAATTAAAAAAAAAATGTTGTTTTTGTTGTCTTTTTTTACAGTGATTTCCCGAGAAGATTTATTGACCTACATCGACGAAGAATAAAATCTAACAGTAAAAGCGATTGACCGTCAACTTTGCCTGACATATAGAAATAAGCGACAATTGCGATTCCGTGTATCATTTCGAAAACACGTTTTGCCGCTTGGGCTTGGATCACACCCGGTGTTCACAATACGAAGGGTGATAGGAAAATGGCTCGTAGATCCGCCTCATTTATTTGTTCATTTTATTGCCCTTCAGAGCAGGAACCTTACTGAGGAACATGGGTTATAAAAAGAGAAATAAATATACACAAACGAGAGAACCCTAGAATAATAATTGCGGGACCATGTTTGTTATTACCGCTGTGTATTGTATTGCTTTAGAGCCGGAGGCGTCCTTTGATTACTTCCGAATAAGAGATATCTAAAAAGTTGTGTCAAGAAGTTGAGTCTTCTAACGTAGCGTTTCGTTGTATCATCTTTTTCTCGCTGATGGCATCTGCTTTGTGTTGATTCATCGGCTTGTAACTTAAAATTACACTTCATTCGGCGTTTTATTAGCACAGAGGTCAAGTAGAGAGTGAAGTGCATTTTTAATTATATAACGCCACATAAAAATTAAAAAAAGTAAAAGTGTTTGTGCGGCAATGTTCACCGGATGCTACATAGTAATTCCAGAAATGTTTCGTCTGATTACTTAGTCTTTGAAAGAGAACTATTCCTAATGCCTCATTAATTATATGAATGTGTGTGAATGTGTGTCGCCCCTTCAGGGGCGACACACATTCACTTTCAGTTATGATTTTACCGTTACCGTCGTTTAAGCATCTAAGCATCAAACTTCACTTTGCTACTCGCTTTATATGACTACGCATGCAGACACCAACACGCCGTTGCACGTTCGTGCGCATTGTAAAATTTCCGCTACGGCCAATACTGCAGGAATCGAGCACTCCATAAACTCTTCCTTCCCATCAAACGAACGGCTCCTAGCTCGCCCTGTAAGTAGTTCAGAATTGCTCCCGGAGCGTGCCGGTAAGTGGTCTAAGAATCGGCGTGTTTGTAAGCATGGAAAAACTCGCAGCTCGGGTTAAGCCCTACGCAAACTGACAGCCGCCAGCAGCGCAGCAGCAGAGAGCTTCCGAGCTTCTTCAACATCTTGGGTAACAATGGCCACTGGCGGAGTAGTGTCTGTCAGCAACACCTGCCTCACTGTCTGCTCGCGGCGAGTCCTCCTCCGCGAGCGCCCCCTGTGGAGTTCCGAGAGCGCGTCCATTACGGGGACCGAATAGGTTCGGAACCCTCGGGTTTGCGAATTCACGCGGCTTCGCGCCGTCCGTCTGCTGAAGCCCTCGACGGCGGTCGGTCGCTGCCGCGAACCGCCGTCGTCGCCGACGTGGCAAAGTGCGGAGGATCCTGCTTACCCCGAGAACGCGCCGTGTTTCCCGGCTGATCGGTGCGGATAAAGCGAGACGTACCTAAGGAATCGTTGGCGGTGCCCCCCCGGACAACGACATGTCGGGCTTCCTCAGGTTTCCGAGGCTGGTGCGGGAACGGATATCCGAACGCCGCAAGAGGCGGCTTCGTGCGCGACACAGGTACGCTCGTCTTGTCTTTGAGTCTGCAGTCGCGCCGCTCATACATGATACAAAAGACGCAGTGTTTGCTGCAAAATGACCGAGTTATTTGCGGGCAAGCATGCGCATGCTTCGAACACGGCTACCCAGTTGTTTTTGTATGCTCAATGTGAAAGACCCGTCATAAAAGAAAGGAACACGTTTCAGACAGTGTCCGCAGAGTGTCGTTTGTATGATGCATTAGCGATGGGACCGCAGCTTAAGGTGGCTCCCGGGGAAGTGAAGAGGCACGTGATCTATTAGTGATCTTATTAAGTATTTCGGAACTAAAATCCTGTTGTTGGTCAATTCAACCACGCGTGGAGAAGTGAATTGCATAACGTACAGGCTGCAGTTGCCCTCCGAGAGTTACGCGGCGAAATATATTTATATATATATATATGACGGTTACACATTCGCCAGTTCGTTTTCTTCGTAGTTGCGTGATCACCTCGACGGGTTATAAGCATAAGGTCTCTCTGTCACAGGCGGCGTCCGTTCGGCAGCAACGCTCGGGAGTATTAGGAGAAAATTCCGCATTTTGTAACATTCTCTTTCATGTGTTCCTTTGGAACGCGAGCATCTCCGAAATTTGATTATATAATGCGTTTTTTTCTAGTTTATTTTATTTTTAATCTTTATTCGTGCTGTTCAGTCGGTGCCGCGGCTTGCGGTTGTAGCTCAACGCGGGGTGGTTTCGGTTTTGAAATGTTTTTTTTAGAGGAAACAAAACAAATGAGGAGCTAAAAGTGCAAAGTTTCAAGACTGCAGGAGATCTCTGGCTTTAAGAAACGCCTCGAAGCGCACTGCAGACGGACGCAGTTGTTTGTTGCGGGAAGGCGAACTGCGCGCTAAAAGGCACGGCTGAATTGCAAGGCTCACCTTTATAAGCGAGGTCTCGTAGTCTAGCATCCTTGTCGCTACAAAAACTAGTTTTTGTTTGCCTACAAAATAGCATATCTGTCGTGATCAAACCAATCTTCGGCAGTAGCACTTAGGTATTGTCTACATGTTCTTATAATTAGGTTTTGGTGTCTCAAATTTGGCGATTGATCCTATGGGTGCGAACACGAGCATGTATTTCCAAGATGTACACATTAACAACGTGTGCTCTTGTTTTTTTTATTTGCATTCTTCAACCGCATCCAGGATAACCCAAACAAATGTGTGTTGCCCTAATTTTTCTTCTAGACAGGTCAAGGTGTTTCGCGTGCGTGTTTAATTTGCTTTTTCCAATGCGTCGCTAAAGGACCATTCGTAAGAGGAGTAACTTGAACGATTATTTTCCTTTTATACTCCGCACCAAACTGTAGCTTCTCGTACAACTCAGATTTACTGACAGAAAGTGATTAACGTCTTCAAAAGTCGAAGTTGGCGTCAGATATTAGAAGCACTGCTACGAGGTGTTCCTAGGTATATAAAACAAATAAAATTCAAGATAAACGGGAAATTTAGTGAGCCGTCATGTGTTTCTTCGTCGTACCTTTTATCAGGGTTTCTGAATTCTTCTGGGCAACAGGAACATATCGCCCTGGAAGCCGTCCTCCGTGTAAAAGGGGCGCGATCGAAACCTTTAAATGTTTGCTTTCACAAACGGTTTTGAAGTGACAAGACGATTTGGTAACTGGAAAATCTAACTGAAGATGGCCTTATTAAAATTGCTTTAAAGACGTTTTATCTTTAAACGTTTGTGAAATTAGGTAGAGTTCAAAAAAAAAAAAAAAAATATCTGGCGCGCTGGACAAAGGAAGATGAGGGACCTTCTTATTGAAGGGTCCGTGGTGTTAAGCAGTGTGCTGATTAACGGGTCCAGATTACTTCTATAAAGCATCGTTTGAATTTAGCTTATCGAAAACGTGACTGGAGAGAGCATTCGACTCAAAACGCTCGCACGTGAGGTTAGTGTCAGCGCTAACGTCGCGAGGTGTACTAGTCAACAATACTAAGGCACTGATATAAAACTAATAATAATAATAATAATAATTAGTTTCGTGTGTCCAAAAAACAACCCGAGGTCTTCATATTGGTGCACAAACGAGTAAACGCAAAATTAACACAAAACAAATAAAACACACATCACAGATATATAGCGATCCTTTGCAATCGCTTGCTATAAACAAAGTAACTGAATATTTCAATAACTGCATGACCAAAGCGATTGAACAGTGATTGTATGGGTGATAAGGGTGAAGATTTGCAGACGGTATTGGCAAAATGTAGAGTGATTTTTATTCGTACGGGGGAGGGACATGGATATTAACGTTCAATAAAAGCGCATCATTATCTATAATTGCATTTGCTATTTTGTGCAAAAAACAACTCGCGTTCTGTTCTTCCGTCAGACAATGGCCTCGGCGAGAACGTATCTCTAAGAAAGCTGTAATCAAAATAAATGCGGTGCTGAAGATAGCGGTCGTAAACGATGCGTACGTCTTAAGCGTTTTTGCACACTTTCTATTTTCGCTGACTGCGTTTCTGACAAAGAGTTCCAAGCTACAGAACCGAATTCAAGCCTTGACCTAACTAGGCAGCAATATAAATGAATAACACAGGTAGGGTTTTTAAATTGCTTCATAATGCGCGATATCAGTCCCAACGTCTTTGTTGCACTGCCAACAATAAGGACTCATGCGAAGTAAACGTCAGTTCATTATCTATGCTCAAGCCAAGGTCTCTTACAACAGAGATGCGTTTGTTTAAAGTTCCTTTTAATGCATAATCCTTTTGTAATACATTACGACGTCTGCATAGGGACACGACACTTGTTTCGAAAGGGTTCAGTGACAAGCTATTCACTTTACACCACTGAACTATGAGCGACACATCGTTCTGTAAAGTTTTGCAGTTACCATGAGTATGAACATTAATAAAAAAAAAAAGCTTAATGTCATTTGCGAGAAACAACAACTCGGCATTTTCTACATATGACTCTAAATCATTTACGAAGAAAAGAAAGAAACGTGGGACAAGAATAGACCCTTAGGGAACGCCAGAATTAAAAAAAAAAAGTTATTGAGCGCCTATTATTCGAACACGGTTGGGACGACATGATAGGCAACCTTGAAAGATTTGCATAACTCTGCACAACAACCATATAAAAATAATTTGTGTAATAACAACTCGTGGTTCATCAAACGCTTTTAACATATACAAATATATACAATGAATTTAACCTCTGTTCATAACAACCGAGGCACAGAAGTTAAAAAAAAAGTGCACAAATTAGTTTTACCTGACCGTCCCGCCAGGAAACCGTGCTGGCAAGCTACAAAGCTTGCCAGCGCAGCTAAGATCAAGTCCTGCGTGCATTTCATAATGGAATATACCAACGCGTTTTGTCTGTTTATTAAGCTTCTCTAAATAAAATACGAAAAACCATACCCCGTTACCGTGCTAAAGATTTCCATTTATCGTTTTCAAAGAACAAGAACAAAAACACCGTATGTGCCGACTTGGATATCGACAGATTGGTTGCGCCAAATGGATTTACAGCGCAGGAAATTGTAAGATACAGAAGCAATACCTTTTGTATTTGCTTAATTGGATTCTCACTTGGCACCTACGGACGCTTTTCAGCAGCTGTACATGGGCGCCGCCATAGCCAACCTTCCATTTTGTTTCCTATTTTTTCGTTTACTTCACTTTATAATTACCATGGCAGGTCAGCTTATTAACATTCAATTCATGTTCTTATCTCTCTTTCAAAACGAAAGATGGTAGCTGGGGCAAAACGCAATTACAAAGTGTCCTACGTTGGCCTTTGTGGAGGCTTGTCAACACCCGTTTCATTGGCTCGGTATCTCGGGGAGACAAGAGAAGGGCAGCAATGGCGGCTGTAATCAGGCGCGGGATTGAAGCATCTATAACTCATTTCACAATTACACGTGGACTAACCGGCTCTAAGCTTGCTGCCATTGCATAGCCGCTCATGTAGCCTTGGCGCAATGAAACTCGAGGAGCTCGCACCTGTAGTCTCAGCTCTTATCCCTTGTTAAGGTCAGACGAACACCGCAGTATCTGCAAGTAGCCTGCTTCTGTTGCCATGAGCGAATGATCACTACTGCAGACAAAAAAAGACAGCTCTAGTGCATACAGAATATCACTCGCTATGAAAGATCAATTTCGCACACGCTATCTAAGCTGAGTAATCGCCATTCTAATTTCTACCATTGTTGCCGTTCTTGATTAGTATTTTTTTTTTTTGTTGCCGGATGCTACAACTCTAATTGATTTAACGGTGAATTAACATACCGGGTTTTGTTCAGTTTTCATGAATATCGCAATAGCCATTCAATGGTTCACGAATTTTCATAATTAAAATTAGGTACCTATCTATAACTGGTAGCAATGTTCCCTTTTTATCTTTTTATTAGAAAGGGTGAGAACGAACAAATTTTCTCGTACAGAAAAACTACCAGACAAAGAATCGACATGGAAGAAACAAAACGATATGTCCGATTACTGGATTCATCAGTGGACCATTATAAAAAATAAAGAATTAATATTCAACCGTTCATTAAACTTCTAGTCGACATCAATTATTGTATGAAGTGTTATATGTCCTCAACGTTTTTTTGTTTTGTTTTACCTGAGGATCGCGGTACGCATGGTGATTATCTTTCTGGTCGGCTGCTAAGGGAGCATCCAACCATAAATCATCTCGCTGTCGTTGATCGTCTGGCCGGTCGTTTGAACTTGCGTAGGCGGAACGAATTGCATACGTTCGGGACAGAATCAAGTTTCGTCGTCGTCTAGACAAAAAAAAATAATTTTATGTTAAAAAAATGAGACACGGAATTATTCGAGTATGGCAAGAGAGCATAAATGCATACTGAGTTCTGTACTTCGGTCTTTCGTCTTCTGTGGCTCTGATATACCTTAGTTCCATGTGCACAGCGTGACTCACTAAATATAAACATAAATTCAGCGTTTTTTGTTTAATTGAAAGGCTATTATTATAGTACTGCTAGTGTGGTTCCGCAGGCCCACTCTTACAGTAGCGTTTGACTAATTTGGCTTTGTTGTGAGAATGGCCGCGAGTCAAAGACCGGAACAGCCATGTTTTGTACGAAACGTGGCAACCAATTTAAAGGACACATGCAGTGGCGTCACAAGGGGGGGGCGGGGGGGGGGGGGGGGTGTCGCGGCGGGCTACCGCCCCGGGTGCCGCTGACCCTCGTGACGCCACTGGACACATGCAAAGAAAAAAAACATTTTTTTTAAACAGCTTAGATGGAAAAAGGATATCATAAAACGATTTTACAACGAAGAAAAAAAAAATTTTAGAGCTATATTTACGGCGCTTTACGAATTTATAGTTGGCGCCCGCGGGCGCCGCGGAAAAGTGGCCCTTATTTATCACGTGACGGCCCCTTATTTGTCACGTGGTGCTCGCGCTCTTTCGGAAGCTTCCTATGGCCTCTAAAAGTAACTTATTCATCTTTGTTTGAAGTATAACAAAAAACTAAGATAAGTAAGTAACTTTTAGAGCCCAAAAGAAACTCCTGAAAAAGCGCAAGCAGACGTGATCGACCTGTGCGCCGGTCAGATGACGGCGGCGGCGCCCCGAACCAGACGAACTTGTGCGGCGGCGGCGACGGCGGCGTGGAGAAACGCGTTGAAGCGGCGTTCGCACAACGCTCAGCGTGCGGCGGCGGCGTGGCTTTACGGCTCCCGCGACGCAGGGCGGCGGCGCGCGGGCCTACCACGTGACCAGCGGCGGCTCCGGCGGGCGCCAACTACAAATTCGTATAGCGCCGTAAATATAGCTCTAAAAATTTTTTTTCTTCGTTGTAAAATCGTTTTATAATATCCTTTTTCCATCTAAGCTGTTTAAAAAAAAATGTTTTTTTTCTTTGCATGTGTCCTTTAAGGCCCGTTCACACAGTAGAGTAGGACCGGCTGAGTTACTTAGTAACGGATGCGCTGCTGCAGAGTAGGTCCTAAGATGTCGCAAGAGGATTAAAAACCGGTCTTGTCTCAGCCGGTTTTTTCGGCTGGTGAAGAACCAATGCCCTAAGGTCCTAGAAGACTCGTGGTGAAAATTCCCCTTAACGTGGGTCAACATAGTCAAACATTGGCCTGAATAACAGTGAAGTCTTCGTACAAATTTTACCCTGCGAGATGCTTACACAGAGCGGTGGCGCGCTCTGCGTGTGTATGGGGGGGGGGGGGGGGGTGGAACGATGTGCGTGTGTTTTACACGCTCACTTTTCCAATCTAGGAGCACTCGTTCGACGAACGTTGTTTTCGTACGGTTGTTTAGAAGTTCACAGAAAGACGTGCAGTCCTCACAGTCAAGCATTGGCGTGGGTTTCGACTTGAAAAGTGAGCGAAGCATGGTGAAGGCAACAATTCTGGTGGTGTGAGAAAGATGTGTTGAAAACCGCTAACCAGTAGCAATGCACGCAAGTTTGGTGATGAGTGAATACATTCCTATCTTGACTGGCATAGCTGTGCATACTTTTGTGGAGCGTTGTTTACACTGAGTTTTGACAACGTTCGTTGTGCTTAATAGAAGATGTTCCGAGAGAAAAAGAAATTAATTTTATTACTTTACTTAGAGATACGTCTAATGACCATTTCGTTTTATGTTCTGACTCTTGGGAAAATATATGCCCGGAAATAGCGACGTGCAGCCTGCTTTAATAAATAAACTTGATGTTTGTTCCAAACGTATTTTTTAACCTGCTTAAATTTAAACAAAATCACTAAAGGCTCGGATACGCACCAATTGGATACTACGCCTTCCTTGAAGTTTCCACTGCGTGTGTGTAACTACGACTCCGCTTCAAAGGCTATCAAAAGCACAAAGGTTTTCTCGAATGCCAACGAGTAGATGGCACCGCTAAAGGTGCAGCAAAGGGCTCCTTTTTATTATATTTATTTTCACTCGGTAGAAACAAAACTCTGCGATGCACGTGTTGCGTGATGTTTGTTGTTCAGTTGAAGTTCTCATTTCTGGGCATGCGCCAAGGCGTTGATGTCCAAGAAAGATGGAAATTCATCTATTTCAATAAAAAAGAAAAAAAAATTTTTTTTTGTTGACAAGTATTTTTCTTTACTGAATTAGATGTTACAGACGCCCACAAAATATTTTTTTATTTTTACTATATTAGGCCTAGGTGGACGTGGGCTCATCTAGAAATTTCGTTTTTCTCATTATGACCTTTTAATGGTCGCTGATTGACCTCAAAATCGGCTCAACACACCGATAGATTGGGCTGTACCAATTCCCCAAGTATTGGGTGAAAAAAAAAATCGCAAAGTTATTGAATTTTTCAATTTCGTTCTTATAGTGTTTCTTAAACCCAGAGCCCCTACTGGCAACGCTGAAGTGTGACGACAGGGATGGTACAAAGTGGGCAGTAAACCACGTTCCCTACTGATTAGAAGACATTTGGTGGTGGGAAAAGAATGCTTCGAGGCTCATTCACTGACGTCACACCACAAGAGAGCGCGCCGAAATTCGAATGTTGGTTTCGACGTCATGTTTATTTACGGTTTTCTTAATAGCTATTTTGATTTTCGAGACAATAAATAGCATACCGTGGAGACTGAAGTCCGGGTATTCAAAAAATACAATTTGTTTGGGTAGCTCCAAAAACGGCCTGAGTACCCCTTTAATAATCTTTCGATGCAGGTAAGATGTTTCCAAAACTGCTCAGGCCTCTTCTCACGAAAACCCATGAAACAATTTTTTTTTTCAAACTTCCGCGTTTTTTATTTTAACTGCCAGCGTTATGATCTCACGGATTTAGAGCTTTCTGTGTTGCATAGCTTATTTTCACGGTTCTTTTTTCTCGGCATCGCCCTGTATAGCGGAACACTGCCCGATTATTTGGCCTGGCCACGATCACTCATCAATACTTTGTGTTAGGAGCTTATTGGGGTGTTTTTGTTTATATATTTGACGCAAGTTAGACCAAAGTGCGACAGATTAGTCGAGTAACCCTTTCGGCTGCAGCTGAGCAGCGGTTGTTTCCGTCCGGTCCGGGCTCTTCGTGGAGTCCTGTCTCTCGCAGCGAGGCTCAGGCGCCCGGGCTCGAGCTCACGTGATGGGATTAATCGACCGAGCCCCGGTTTAGCGTCTGGCGCGCGGCCCGCCCGGACAAGTGGGCACGCACACGTCAGCCGATTTCGCGCCAAGTCACGTCAGGGGAAGTCCCAATAAGGCTGTGGTCGCCATCGGGCCCCGAGCAAACAGGAGGTGGCTCGTTTTTCTTGTGAGGGGAGTTTATTAGGCCGTGTAAATCAAGTGTTATCGATATCTTCGTATTTTCTACGCAGCTACACTTATTCAGTTTCACCCCGCTTTTGTCATAGTAAAATTCCAAGCTCCACGTAACTTTTTTTTAGGAGCGAAGCTCCTTAGGGTCTAGCCTTGTCCGTCCGTCCGTCCGTCCGTCCGTCCGTGCTCACATCGATTGCCATCCCATCTATCTTCTTAAAAAAAGAAAAATGTTTGCGCAGTCGACAGGATTCCAACCTGTGCGGGGAGACCCCAATGGATTTCTAGTCCATCGCCTTAACCACTCGGCCACGTCTGCGGGACGAGTAGGGGGCTCCGAGATGTGGTAGTAACTCGAGAACTGGGGATTTCATGAATGAAACGTTGCATGTAGCCGCTCAACGTCTATACAGGAGAGGGCGCTGCGGTCAAATGCTCAAATGCGTATATAACCACGTTCCATACCACACATTCTCTTTCTGACATGGACCGTTGACTTAAGCGGTGGAGATGCGTTCCCACGGCTTCTAGTGGATCCCAGCTGATCCGCTAGGAGAACCACTGGCTCTGCATTTCACCGACCATAAAGCAGTAATAATGAAGTCGAAACGCAACCCGGAACTCAGCACTACCAATGAGCAATAAAAAAAAAATCAGCACCATCAGCACTACCTATGAACAATAAAATCAGTATCATCAGCACCACCAGAGCTTCGCCCCAATCAACATCATTCACCACGTGGAGATGCGGTCATTTTTTATCTACTGCTTTTTTGTGTTGATCCGGAACATTGTTGCAAATGGACATCCGCGACGCTGCTTTATTCTTCAGAATCAGATCCCTTATCTCGTTGATTTCTCTTACCATTATTGAAACTTTTTTTTTTTTAAGTACTTGAGTTGCGCGTGTGTTTAATGGATGTTGACGAATCCCTTGCCCGTTTACTAATTTCTTCAACAAAAGCCGATCTTTTGTTCGATGCCAAAAATGAATGCCAAAAGACACCGAATCTGTGGGAAATCAAAGAAAAAAATATAATAAATAAACCCCGTAAAAATACCCCGGAATTTATTCGGAGAAAAATGAACCCCTAAAACGCGTGCATTTCACTTATGATGGACCACAATGGACGCTACAAACCACCGGAAGGCGACGTACGTGGCCTTCCGGTTGGGCGGAGCAACGAGCGGAGCTCATAGTCACGTGGCAGGCGTGGAGCACTGGTTGGCTAACATGGCTCGCAGAGTCCGTTGCGGACAGTGTTAGCTGGAACGGAGTCACAGGGAGTGGAAACCGCTAGCGTCGTAAACGCGCGCAGAACAGCACTGTATCCGTAAATACATAATAAATAAGATTACAGGAAGATCCATTGGTGCATTCTTAGGGAATGCGTTAGCATGACCCCCTTGGGAAACGCCACACACGTCCCCCTTTGGGAATCGCTAACGCTGAGCGCTTCAATTTTCTGTTTTGGCTTTGTTTTGTATCCTCTATTTCTTGCTGCCTCTTCTGGGCCTCGTTACGGGGTCAGATTTAGCATTTCCCAAAGGGGGTCGTGTGCGGCGTTTTATAAGGGTCGTCCTAACGCATTCTCCAAGAACCCACCAAGGGTCTTCCTGTAATATTTTTTCACTCATTTTCTGTACTCTGCCTGTCAGAGTACGTCAACGCCATTGAATACGGTCATCCATATCACTCCCTGAAAGAGCCACGTTCATACCACTCGTGGAAGGAACCGCGTCCATATCACTCGTGAAGAGAACCGCATTCATTGTTTTCACTACAGGCACACATCACAGCCCACGCACGGCTTCCACGAAAACCCAGAGCGAAGAACAACCGGCGACGGCAGAGCGGCAACTGAGCACATCCGCATTCTACCGCACCGCAGCGCCTCCTCCTCTCTGGCTCCGCGCCAGCTGTGCGACGCGCCTTTGGCGAAAATTAAAGGGCTCGTTTTGACGAAAGCGCGGTGGTATCTGTCAGTTTTTTAGCGCCGGGGAGAAAGAGAGAGGTTGACGCGTGGTGATGTCAGCGCTATGGACCAATGCGAGCGTCGTACGCGTCACTCTCTCCCCTTTTTCTTCCTTTCTCCCTTTCTCCCCATAACTAACAAACGAAAGACACAGCCGGGTTTTCGTCAAAACGAGCTCGTTCTAATGCTAGCGAATTAAAAATAAACACATACAATGTGCAGGATGTAAACATATCAAATTTCGTGGACTTCGGTTTTGTTTAGTCTAATAATAAATTGGTGAATCTCTCACATGAAGCTCGGGCAATATTACGGTATTTTTATTTAAAAAAAACGCGAAAAGACGTTACCACGACTAAATATTGAGAAAGTATCAAATAATGTTTTAAACAAAAAAATAATTATATAGATAAGAATATGCCAATCTTGTACTAAAACAAATTAATAAAACTAGAAAAATAAAAGATGGGTATTATCAGTTGTTTATTGGACCACCAAAAACAGAAGAGGTTGAATGTTTTAGCAAATACTTTTCGCAGGATCACAAGCTCTGAGGGTACGTGCTTTAAAGCGCGCTTCAAAGTGCGCTAGAAAGTGACCGTCTGGGCTTAGGACATCAGTATCATTTGGCGTCAAAACAGCTTCCTTCGCTTTTCCTCGCGTGAGTTGAAACGTGGTGGAGCCAGTGTGCAAATAGCCCCTAACCCCTTCCGGTCCTAAACTAGACGGCGGGTTTTGCAGTTTTTGCGAAATCAAATATACACGCTATCTTCTGCAAATGGCCACTTATAGCACTCTCCGACTTCATTCACTCTTATGATAAAAGAATGACGAGTACAAAAATTAGGAAATTTATACGTGAACCGAAAGTGTGCCAGGGCTACTCAATAAATAAAGCCATAGAGTTTAGCCCCCCCCCCCCCAAAAAAAAAAAAATGGGAGGGGGGGGCAGATAATGGTCATCATTAGCTATTGATAGAACGATTTAAAATCATTGCAGATTCAACATTTATGCTTGCTGAGAAGTAATGCCCCGGTTATTGTAGCGAGGTAGAGCGCGACACTGTTAGCGCGAACAAGCGATCGCCGGTTTTTCAGTTTTTTCGCTTTGAAACCAAGGGATTTCATCCAAGTTATTTTTGCTACGGAAAGAGCTCTATTAGTTCTATAATGTAAGCGATAAAACTTCCGTGCTCGGTAATACTATTTAGAAGTAAAATGCGAAAATGCGCCGATGTCGTGTTCGCGCTAACAGTGTCGCGATGTGTACATCAGCCGTGAAATTTATTTTTATAAAAGTGATATATGTCTGTGGAGGTACAGTCTCCAACAGTGTAAAAGACCCATTCGACCAGGTAGTTTCACACGGCTGTGATGTGGGTTCGCTTTGTGCAGGTCCAAAATGCTTTGGGGTGAGAAAATAATGTACCCTTGTCATATCCTCTCTTAAAGGCCGACGTACAACCTCGGTTTTCTGCAGTGAAGATAATCCTCTTAGCGCTTCCCTCTCCTAAGCTGCGAGGGAAGCCAAGTTGGGCCAAGGTAAAAAGTGGAGAGGATATAAGAAAGGAGGAGGCGGGAAAGAGTGGAAAGCGCGAAGTGTACGTCTGCCTTTAAAATAAATTGCGTCTGGCCAAAGTTGGTTTTGCACGGAGGCATAAGTTGTCTTGGAAAATGGATCTTTTGTATTGCAGGAGGCTGTGCATCGATGCATAAATACAAATTGTGTTTGGAAATTACAATGTGATATGAACATAGAGACGCAAAAGGTATTTTGGGAATACAGTCCTGGTTCATTTGTTTCGCGATATTGCCCAACCCGACACGGGACGAAGAGTAGATAAAGAGAAAGAGATGGACGACGGGCTGG
Source organism: Ixodes persulcatus (assembly GCA_013358835.2). Classification (NCBI taxonomy): domain Eukaryota; kingdom Metazoa; phylum Arthropoda; class Arachnida; order Ixodida; family Ixodidae; genus Ixodes; species Ixodes persulcatus. The sequence goes on along the minus strand of JABSTQ010009654.1, from coordinate 1,407,632 downwards.
CCAGCTACTGGAAACTTATGACCGCTGGGGTCTGCTCTTGTACAAATATTTACTCGAAGGTCCAATCTTCTCTTCTCGCCCGAATCATCCGACCATGCAGGTAACGAACCCTGGACGTACTCCTGGAGCAGGGTCCGCGACAAATTGGAGCGCCCTTTTGAGTTCTTTGCGGGAATAATCTGGATATATATATATATATATGTTTCTTACTTTTGTAAGAGACATCACAGGGTGGGATTGTTGCAACAAAATCGAACAATAAAAATAACCTTAATTCAGCTTTTTTTTAATCGTGTTTTTTATAATTATAAAAAAAGTCTGCGCTGAAGGAAGTTCTTTTTTTTTTTGTTAATAAATTGATAAAGCTGGATGGTTTTCCTACTGCAATCTTACGTCTTTTCTCGCTGCAACAGATATACAAATTGTTTCTAAAGCTATATACACATACAGGGTGCTTTTTTAAGCTTAACAGATTTGTTTAAAGAAAGTCGTGAAAAGTTTTTTTCCACTGCAAAAAGTGAAAAAGCAGTGGAAAAGCGCGTTCACAAGGTAGAGAAACAGGGGGAGAGCCCGTGCGGCATAAAACACCGCATTGAGTTTGTGCCATGCACCTTGGGTGTAGTATACAAGATACCCTTCACCTGCGGGAAGGTATACATCGGACAAACGGGGCGGTGCCTCAACATTCGTCTGCGGGAACACCGTAGTTCTTTGACAGAAACAGCAAGCTCCCACTTGGCGTTACACTGCAGGGACTGCGCCTGTACACCGTTACTTGACAAAACCATTGTTTTGTATAAACACAGGGACCAAAAAGCTCGAGAGATTGTTGAAGCTCATAGAATAAAGAAGGAGGGGCCAGCCTGCGTGAGTCAGGCTTCCTTGAATTTGCTGGACAGTGAGGTCGAATTTTTAGATCGGGGATGACGCATATAACACTGTGTAACAGATAGCACCCAATTTTGTGAGGCGCATGCGCATTTCCGTCGTGATTAGAGAGTCGTGTTGTCGTATGTTTTCTTCGTGGTTTCCTGAGAATAAACCTTTCAGTTGTTAGTCAGCGCTCGTCCTGTTCAGTTCCTTCCTTTGTCCTTGCAAAACTTCGCGCTGTTCCATTATGAAACAAATGGTTTCAGTCAGAAATTTGCTGAGCGTCATCGAAAATCACTCAATCATTTTAGACAGACTTGAGGCACGTAAGAAGCACGGGGGCGTAACAAATGTACCACTCGTGCAATGGGTGCAAACTTCAAAGCTAGAGGTGTGGAAACGCGATTGATTAGAATCTCGTCCCCGTTTTCGGACCGGTATACCTTTGCGCCTGTTGCTCGAGTGGTACTTTGGTGCACCGCCACAGTTCCCACCTACTTGGTCTTTCTAAGAGTGACTGATTTAGTGGTTCCGATGACGCTAAGCAAGTTTCTAATTTCAACCTTATGTGTATTTTCACTAACTAAAAAGCTTTAGGAGATTTCAATTACATATTATACTTATCTTATGGATTAGCTCCCTATAATTTGTCCCTCTGACCGTATTAACTACGTGCACAAACTGCATTAGTGTACCTTTCACCTTTCACTGATTTCATAAATAATTATTTTCGAATTAAGATCACACACCCTGTGTGTATTGTGTATATAAACTAGACTGTACATACAAAATAATTATTGGCTATAATAGCGAGAGAAGTGGAACGATTCACACAAAAAAGTAGTGCCAATTTATTTTAAAAAAATGTTTTAATTATTGCTTATTATCAAATATTTTAAGCACACGGCACGCTCTGGGTACTTTCGGGCCATAGTGAAAAGCGAAGGACGCATTACGTGGCTTTCGAGACAGGCTGCGCCACCTCGAGAGCCCCTGGGACCCCTGGTGCACTACATTATGAATAAATGAATCCCTGGGGGGTTATTAGAGGGCATACACCATCGCGTAGATGGGGTAAAAGAAGGCACCTTACCTGAGGTAATAAGTCTTGCCCGTTCAGTCAATAAAGATTAAGTTTAAATTTTTACCATTGAGTTATCGTTCCCTCTCCTTAAACGACTTCTCTGCTACATCCACGCTTTTAACTTGAAACAGAATTGCACGGATGACTCTTTAAGAGAGTGCGCTCCTTTTCATTCCAAGAGTAATAAACTCTAGCACTGTGCGCTAACAAAGCACCACGCATTGTAGAGATGTGCCTAAAACCAATCGCTCTGGTACACAAAATGAGTAAATATCTTGGTTACGGAGTCACCAAAACGAGACTCCTTATGGAGTATCATTTGCATGGGCGGAAAAGGGATTTTCAACTTTTCGTACCCGCGTTCACACAGGCCCGAGATTCGTCTAAAAGCGCTGCGATCACGTGAACTATATTCCGAGGAAAAAAAAAATGACGCTATTTTTGTATGGCAGACAACATGACCACCTTTATATGAGAGATGCTGCCATTTTACATTCCTTCGCATAAAGGGTCACCAGTTGTCTGCCTTCAGCTGTGACCTTGGCAAAGTGTTGAACTTCTGCCATTTCGCGTCTTTGACGCAGGAATGGCGACCGCGGAACACAAAATTGCTGGCGCGTGTAAACAAGTTTTCAAATGCTCGGGCACTTTATGCTATCGAATCCCGAAATGTTTCGTCTTACCGCTCGTGGCTTGGCGTCACTTCAGTGTTTGGAAGCAGTCGGCTGGGCTGGACAGAGCTAGGACAATTTATTTATATTTCTTAATATTGACGGACCTCGATACCTTCTCACCATGGCGTGCCACTAATTGTAATACAGACGAAGTCTGAGAACGGCCGGGAATTCTTTTAGCCGTCCTGCCTCCGGCGCCAGATTCCTAACTTTTATTTGCAACGCTTTGGCGTCTCGGACTTTGAGAGTGCACGCGTATTCCAGGCACGGCGGAAGGCAGCGAGTGCGTGCTGAAAGGCCAGACACTTGAAGGAGACGCTCTGCCGTTTTCATGCTGTCAGTGACCACCGTTGATGCAAACCAGTCTGGTTATATATGTATGTGAGCAAGCTGATGCTTGCAATCGTTTCGCTGCATTTTTGTCATCTGTCAAAATTATTCCGCACACTTTTACGGAGGGTATTCATACGGACGTTGCCCGCGGCCTGCCTGTCCTTTAGCTTACACGTCAAAATTTGCGATGACCTTGTCAGCCAGGCTGCCTCTGCAAGGGGGGATGTGGGGACATTGCCATGCAATGTGTTTCATCAAACATCGGCAGAGCTTCGTGTAACTACTGCGCAACGCGCAAATATATTTTGCAACCGTATTAATTAATGTCAAGGAGCCTATTTATTGGAGTACATAGCGTTCTGAATAATCTTTTATTTAGTTCCGCATAATTTACTTTTAATTAGTCGAAATGAAACATTTAGTTCTAATTTGAATTTTGCTGGGCATGATAGGAAACTGTTGAATCGACGAGTTTTAGAAAGACTTTAACTGCGCATGTTCGTTGTGCGCTTTGTGCTTTTTTTTTTTCGCGGGCGATTTGTCCTTTTGTTATTATGAACTAGCCAACGTCGTCACCCTAACTGAACCACGTGCTTCGTTTTTTTTGTTTTAAAGTCCTGAAAATGTATTACAATTTCAAAGCACCAACGCGCTTTTCTTTTTTATTTTGTTATTTGTTTGTTATTAGCATTTTCGTTTTGCTAGCTTCCCACCCGTAGCGCAATACATAAATTGTGCGCACCACCTTTGCTTCTCAGGCACCCCAAGTACATGTTGACTGATCTAGTAGATTTCGATGACGCGGAGCTAACTTCTGATTGGAAGCATCTTTTTTTTTTTTTTTCGCTAATCAGGCTCGATTAGCCGAAACGCTATATATAGCTCATTAAATCGGCCCCTGGAAAGTGGCTAGTTCTTGGCCAAATGTTTTTCTGTGCGATGGGTTGGTTTCGCAAGAAAATGTGGCTTGATGTTCAGTGAACCAGCTAGTATACGTTTCTAGGCTATTCTTAGAGGGTAGCCTATTTTCCTGTGGAATATTCTAAGGCACATATCGGTGTCCCTATTTAAGTTGGACCGTACTTTAACGCCCACAGACCGATCTCGCATTTTTGCTCTTTCCGGGGTATTTATAAAAGCCAATGTATAAGCACATTTATTTTCATGTGAAGTTGTCGTTCTCTTTCGAACCACTGCAGCAAGGTCTTGCTTTTTGCTCTTTTTGAATCAAACCAGTCGAAGCGATTTAGTATGACTGAACGAAATATATCGATGTTGTTGACATATATAATTTGAGAACGTTTTTTCTTAGGGCTTCACAAGGTCGTTCTATATTTCATGATTATGATGCCTTGATGAATGGTCAAACAAAGTATAGAATGCGGAATGTATTTTTACATCATATAAATCGAACTGTGAAGTTTCTCCAGATTCAAATCGCGGGTAGTGGCTGTTAAAAAAAAAAAAAAAAAAAAACTATAAATGTTTGTTGCATAGTCGGCAATATTGCAAGTAGCTGCATTTTGCTGGTAATGTTTTATTATGTTGTACTTAATTTAACTGCTAACTGTCACAGGTTGCAAACAGATGTTAGCACTGTTCGAAACGGGTACATACGCATAGTTTGGTAATCTGTGTTTTTCTCAAATTACGCGAAATGTTAGCTCTTCAGTATGCACTTTTTATACATTTCCTGCCTTTGGTCAAAACTGGAGTTCTGTTTAGTCGTGTAAATATTTAGGAGGTGACTCAATTTGCATTTCAAAGAAAGTGCAATATCGTCCCGTGCGTATTTTTTGCGATAGATAAATTGTAAGGCAAAATTATTTTGACTACGAACACCCGAACCCGACTTGTATGGTACACTTTTATTAAAGCAGTTTAATACGTGCTAGAATTTTTCTTTTTATAAAGTGGTGAAGGCCGTGATTGATGGGCCTTTACTTTTTGGTGGCATTTCATATTGTGTTCTCCTCCCAAGAAAACTTCCAAAGTATTTATTTTCTTTTTGTACCCAAGAACTGTTTACGTCGGGTCCTTGATAACACGCTTTCAAGTTTGCTGCAATAATGATAAGCGGGACTGGAATATAAAACAACAAATTCAAAGTAATGAGAAAGTAATGCTTTACACTCAAGCAAAAGTTACGTTTCGTTTAAATCTCATCAACGATTAATGTATTTATTAAGAGAGCAACAAGTCACTTCTTGCGGTATTGATGCCGAGTATCTGATATAATACCTAGATCGTCTAACTTATTTCTCAGCGCTTCAATTGTGGGAGTCAGATACCATTCGCTGGTATAGAAAGTTAACCCGCGAAATTAGATTTTTCTGCAAATTCATATTATTTCCATAGCTCAAACTTAACTTTCCCGCATTCTTGACTTTTTTCGCGACTTTGGATACAAACTGTGATAGAGTTTGCAAATGGGCTAGTCGGGGAATATTGGTAGCAGGATATCCTGTTATTGGCATTCTGATACCAATTTGGGTACGAAGGCATCTTAATCGAAATCATCGCAGAAAAAAAAGAAGCAAATGCTCCGGTCGTTACAAGTTGTCGAACGGCTTTCATATTATTCGTGACCAGAAAAAAAATTAATAAAACGAGCTAATTGGTTTTAAGAGACTGTATGTCCTGCATATTTCGCACAGTGGTCGGGATGGCAACCTGCATTTCAATGGCTACCTGTCAATACTGCAATTCTAGGCAAGGAGAAGGCTGAGCGACCACTTTGTTGAAAACATATGAAGAGGCGTTTCGCTTAATACACCCGATCTACACCCCACCATCTTCAAAGGATGGATTACAATTCCCAGCACACTAGAACATGCGAAAATATATAAAACGTGCTCTTTTTATACTCAGATTATGTAGATGAGCAGAAAAACCTCTAATATCGGCACGACGTAGGTGTACTGCATTCTTAACCTGTCGTTTTTTTTTATCTCTCTTAATTGCTTCACGCTTAACCTTGGACAAAACTCTTTAGGCCATCCTGAAGTTTCTATCTGAGAGTGGTCCGGCCGATTGCCTGCTATGAGGTACACCAAAGGAGAAACCAAAGGAAGTGTATTCTCTTAAAGTATATGTCTCCAAATATTATACCATGACACTTTTTTTTCTCTTAAACATTATAGGTACACCTTAGCATAATTGGTTTCCCCTTTTTCAAGACGGGCTAACGACTTGGCCCGTTCCACATTTCTCTCGGCTGTACTATTTTCTCTGAACTAATTAACAGACAAACAAACATACAAACAAAAAGGTAGGGAATGATGGCAACATAAATATGCAGATTTTGTTATTTACGCCTATACATAAACGCAGTGAAAAAAGAAAAATCTATGTGGCGGCAAAGACCGTAAAAATGAAAGCCGTTTACAACTCCCTGTAACGCCGAATTAGAGCGCAGCTCTTGAGGAGGAGGGGAAGGCAGGGGGGGGGGGGGGTCACGTGACCTCGGTTATGGGGGGGGGGCACGTGGCCTGGGGGTCACGTGACCTCGAGGGGTGGGGGGTGGAAAAAATTTTCCGCTAGATTTAGCGGGGAAAATTTTCCGCTAGATTTAGCGGGGAAAATTTTCCGCTAGATTTAGCGGGGAAAATTTTCCGCTAGATTTAGCGGGGAAAATTTTCCGCTAAATTTAGCTGAGAAAAATTTCCGCTAGATTTAGCGGGGAAAGTTTTCCGCTAGATTTAGCGGGGAAAGTTTTCCGCTAGATTTAGGAGGCAAAATTTTCCGCTAGATTTAGGAGGCAAAATTTTCCGCTAGATTTAGGAGGCAAAATTTTCCGCTAGATTTAGGAGGCAAAATTTTCCGCTAGATCTAGCGGGCAAAATTTTCCGCTAGATCTAGCGGGCAAAATTTTCCGCTAAATTTAGCGGGCAAAATTTTCCGCTAAATTTAGCGGGCAAAATTTTCCCCTAAATTTAGCGGGGAAAGTTTTCCGCTGGATTTTGCGGGGAAAGTTTTCCGCTAGATTTAGCGGGGAAAGTTTTCCGCTAGATTTAGCGGGGAAAATTTTCCGCTAGATTTAGTGGGAAAACTTTTCCGCTAGATTTAGCGGGGAAAATTTTCCGCTAGATTTAGTGGGAAAAATTTTCCGCTAGATTTAGCGGGCAAAATTTTCCGCTAGATTTAGCGGGCAAAATTTTCCGCTAGATTTAGCGGGCAAAATTTTCCGCTAGATTTAGCGGGCAAAATTTTCCGCTACCCATCATGCACCGCGCGGTTACGCCGACGGCGACGCCGACGGCCACGGCGACGGCGACGCCGACGTCCACGGCGACGCCGACGCCGCTCAAGCCGGAAACGGGCGCCTAAGAGCTGCGCTCTAAAACTGGAAGCGCAGCACAAACATCCTGGTGTCACCAACGTTTTCCGTACCTTATAGGTTTACGATGATTAAACGCAGTGTCCCGAAACCAATTCCCCGCGCGGCTTGCGTTTGCGAAACTGAATCCAGCAACACGGCGAGTTGGAACACCCTACGTTACGACCGCGATTACGTCGCTATATCCTCGTTCCAAAGGAGGATATGAAGGAAGCTCGCCCGAGCGGACGAGTTTGGCGTGCCGGCCAAACATGGCGGACATCGCTCAGTTGGGCAGCGGGTCCAGCCATGCTTGTCGCGCACCGGCGGCGCCAATAAAACGAGGGCGCGGCGAACAATAATTACTGTTTTGACAGGGTGTCGCCCACCCGCGGAGACCAATGGGTTAGAAACGTGTAAACAGAAAAAAAGAAAAGAAGGAAAATGATGCGAGACAGATAATGGCCAAACTCTAACGTCCTTTTTTGTTTTGTTTTCCCCAAATCTCTAATGAGCTCAGTTAGAGGAAGTTGGGTCTCGTTTAATTCACTTTTTTTTTGTTAGGCTTGTGGTAGGCCTCACCCAAAAGGAGCGGGGGCGGTAAAGGCTGCTTCACATATTTGCGTTGACTCTGATCGAGTGCGTTGCGTTTCCGTGTTACCGCTTAAGGCACTTAAGGCGCATATATGTATGTATATATAGAGAGAGAGAAAGAGGGAGAGAGAGAGAATATAGCGTAGGATGCCGACGAGTATAATTTGAAGTCGCACTTCGAAGCATTGCTGGTGTTTTAAGTCATTTAGTGAGTCGACATTCCGGCATGAGACAGGCCTTCTTCAAGACTTGTTGCCGAAATTGTTTAGTTGTTTTTGGTTTCCACACTTGGGTCACGTCACGTGTCACATCACATGTCAAACTGCCTAAGTCCACAACAATGTTACTCGACGAAAAACTATTACGCTCGGTGGGCGCTAAAAAAAATGGTATTCAAAAAATGAAAGCCGTTTACAACTCCCTGTAACGCCGAATTAGAGCGCAGCTCTTGAGGAGGAGGGGAAGGCACGGGGGGGGGGGTCACGTGACCTCGAGCGGGGGGGGGGGGGCGGAGAAAATTTTTCTCTTAATTTAGCGGGTAAAACTTTCCGCTAAATTTAGCGGGGAATATTTTCCGCTAGACTTAGCGGGGAAAATTTTCCGCTAGATTTAGCGGGAAAATTTTCCGCTAGATTTAGCGGGAAAACTTCTCCGCTAAATTTAGCGGGGATAATTTTCCGCTAGATTTAGCGGGGATAATTTTCCGCTAGATTTAGCGGGGAAAATTTTCCGCTACATTTTGCGCGAAAAAATTTTCCGCTAGATTTAGCGGGGAAAATTTTTCCGCTAGATTTAGCGGGGAAAATTTTCCGCTAAATTTAGCGGGGAAAATTTTCCGCTAAATTTAGCGGGGAAACTTTTCCGCTAAATTTAGCGGGGAAAATTTTCTGCTAAATTTTGCGGGGAAATTTACCCATCATGCACCGCGCGGTTACGCCGACGCGACGGCGACGCCGACGCCGACGCCGCTCAAGCCGGAAACGGGCGCCTAAGAGCTGCGCTCTAAAAGCAAGGGGAAGAAAGCACTCACCAGGCGCAGAACACGTTCTTCCTGGATCACTGCCTCGGCCACCTTCATGTGCGCCTCGTCATGGCGGCGGATGACGTGCGCGCGATTTTCGCAGTTAAAACGAGCCCCCTACATGATGCCGCTCCTTCGGATGACTGTGCCCTCGCACCCTTGCGCCTTCAGTGCCCCGTCCCGGCGGACAAGCCGGACCCTGGATTCAAAGTTCCCGACGCTCCCGCCCTTGGCGATCGTCCCCCGGTGCTCCCTCCGTCCAGCCGGACCATAGACTCGAATGCGGCTCTTCGGCAAAAAGCAACTCCTCCACCATCGGCGGACATCCCCGATCGGTAGACCCGCCCTGCAGAGCGCGTGAATCGCATCCCCAAGCCCACCCTTCTACCCAGATACAACCTGCACAAGACGTTCAGCGACGTTGTCCGCCCCCAGCGGGTTTGACGACCACCGCGGCACACATCACGAGTTCCCCCTGTTCTGAAAGATCCACGCAGGCCGCGACGACTTGTCATTTCGAACTTTTTTACAGTTTAGAAAATTAGCTGACAAAAAGTACGCCATGATTTGCATGCTGCTTACCTTAAAAATTACCTTGACGCGCGCTTCGCCCCTTAAGGCTTACGTATTAGTTGGAAACATAGCATGACAGCGCTGTCTCGGAGCGAACTGGAAAAGTGAAATACGGTTCTCACTAACGCGTCTCTCGAGTTGGTGAGGGTAACTATTGGACATTGCGAAACAATTTCAACCACGGTCAAACAAGCCGAACGTAATTTACTTCGGGATCATAATTTACCGCATCATGAAACCGTGACTCTAAAACTGTTTGAAGACAGGAAACAACGGATGCTCAGTGAGGTAAAGGAAAACAAGCTGGCTAGGGACAATGTTGGACCTCCTCCGACGAAAGTGTGTGAACGGGACGTGCGTAGCTTCACCGCCGAATCCCATAACACAGTTAACTCGTCAAACGTAGGGCTATTCACTCGTGATCCACCGACGGGAGCGTGTGAACGAGAAACGCAGAATTGTATTCCTAAATCTACTAACATAGTTAACTTATCAAACATGGAACTGTCCACCCACGAGTCGTCGCTGCCATCGCGGGGACTCAACTTCTGTCCCACAACAGGCCGATATGGCGAATTTTCTTTGCTCCAAGACCTAGATAATTTTTCCCGGAACCTCCGACTTCGGGAGTTCTTTTTCGACAGGCCCCGCGAAGGCGCGTCTACTGTTCCATCCACATCGACTGGTTGTACTCCCAAAATGGCAGAGACAAGCATTTAGACATTTTTATTACTGCTGTTCAGAAAGAAATCGTAGTGGCTTTTAGAAAACAGCAAGCAGCCCAATCACTACAACCTTTCCGCTCCAGAACGATAAGCACTCAAGTCCCTTAGCGAAAGAGACATCTTGATAAAACCTGCCGACAAGGGGGGCGCCATAGTCACTCTTAAAGGGCCCCTGAAGAGGAAAAAATGTTTTTTTTAAACAGTTTGCTTGGGACACGCGTGTCAAAAATATAATTTTACACGAAAAAATAAATTTACAGTAATATTCACGGCGCGAGATTGTTTCTTTTAATTCTGCACGCAAAGTTTATGACGTCACGAAATGGTCCTACACTCTTTCCACCGCAACAAGATGGTCATACTCTCTCCACCTCAATGTGATGGCCAAACCGATCCACCTCTCCTTTACGTACCCCAAATGCCCAGAAAGAAAAGAAGTGGAAAGGTTGTGACTACTAACTTAATCGCGTCTCGCGCCTTCAATATTGCTCAAAAAAGTTTTTTTTTTTTTTCGTGTAGAATTAGTCTTTTGACACGCGTGTTTCAACCAAACTGTTTAAAAAAAAAAAACATTTTGTTTTTCTTTTTAAGGGTCCTTTAATACTAGCAATTATTTCGAGGAAGGAAATAGACAATAATGCACAGTTCTATTGTCATCTTAATAAACGATCCAACTAGGCAACATGCCGACGTTATACGGGGCAGCTTGAAGAACATGGGAAGATTACCGAAAATACGTCAAAGGCATTAGCTGCTAAAAACGCCGTGCCAGGTCGATTTTACAGGCTACTAAAAATGCACAGAGGGAACCCAGGCCGTCCCATTATATATGCATTAGGAACCCTCACCGAACCGATATCTAGCTACATTAATAACTTGATTAGGAACATCCCACCCAGCTTCGCATCGTACATCCAGGAGACAAAGCACTTCTCTAGAGAAATTTCTAAAATTTCTATTTCTAGAGATGCTTTCCTTGTTACGACGGACGTGTCGTCATTATATACAAACATCCCTCAGAACGATAGCATAGAGGCCCTTGCGAATGCGTACGACGCTCAAAGGAGTGGTGATTTACCAGATAACCATGTCCTGGCTGCCCTCTCGGGTCCGGTTCCTGAATTAAACAGCTTCGAATTCGATGGAAGTTTCTTTCTTCAAACTAGCGGTACTGCAATGGGAACGAAGATGCCCCCTAACTACGCTAATATTTTTATGGGAAATTTAGAATAAACTTTTTGTCATCCCGTTCACTCAAACCGTTTTCCTATAAAAGGCATATTGACAATGTATTTTTTATCTGGTCGTATTCGGAAGAAGAGCTTCTTGAGTTCATTAGAGCTTTTCATTCTGCGCACCCCTCCATTTGTTTTACACATAGTTACTCAAAATCTGAGATTACCTTTCTAGACACAAGAGTGCTAATTAATGACTCTAAATTGGTCACTCAACTATACCGAAAACCGACAGATCCTCAGAAATATTTGCTTTACCACAACTGCCACCCACGGCCCTGCAAATATAGCTTACCTTACAGCCTGGCTCGTAGGTTTAAATGTATATGTTCAAACAACGACGATTTTAAAACAAACGCCGATCAATTACTTCAAGTCGTGAAAGAACAGAAGTATCCGGAAAATATCATAGACAATGCGACCAAGAAGGCACAGGCTCTTGATTGTGGCCTTTCGCTAAGGGAGCAGGAGCCCTCAGACAGAGGAGCGTCGGGCGAACCTCGTTCTAACGTTTAACAATAAGTCTCAGAACGTCGCACTCATATTAAGAAAACATCTTCACATTTTTACAGCAAAGTGAATGCCTGGCAAGAATTATCCCTTTCGTTCCCCGAGTAGTCTACAGACGCTCACGTAATCTTCGGGACGCAATAGTTAGGTTTAAGACAACTTATACTGAATGCACTGGCAGTCGCCCTGGAGGAAGAACATTTCGAGATCTGTCAACATGTGACACCTAAAACCACGGTAGAAAATGCGATTTCCAGTTTCACCTACATAATTCACGGAAACTTAAACCGCGGCGCAAGTAATTTGATACACCTCCTGATATGTTGCACCTGCGGTAAGCAGTACGTGGGATAGACCAGCTCACCTTTTTGATTGAGATTTAATAATTACAGAGCACATGTAAAATCATTTCCCAAACTCCCTCTTTCAAAACATGCGGCTTTACCCCAAAACACATTTGACAAACTGGACGTTACATTTTTTTTTTAATCTAATATCAAAAGCAATCGTGATCGCGAGCAGGGAGAATTCTATCTTAATTACAAATTTAATTCAATCCGTGCCCGGATCACTGAAGATCCCGCTATATTGTCATGCATGAATGCAATAGTGACCCTTGATCCACCTTTGACTGAGTGACTGTAGCTAAGTCAATCAGTTGAATCCTCGCCTTTTCCCGTGTACCTTTCCATATTACCCGTCGACGGCTTAGTGTCAACTTCGACGAGTCAATGAACCATGGCCTTCTACAGGCATTTGCCACCTGCTGCTTCGTTTCGGATGTTCTGGGACTGTCGTTCACAATGCTAACTGAGTGCGTTTTTTTTTAGGGAGACTATTTATGCGTGTTGGCCGAGCTTTTACTTTTATTTATTGATTGATGCTGCTGTTTCCTTATTTCAGGAGACGTGGTGGGAGTGGTTTGCAGCATATTGTACACAAAAACAATAATCAAAGTACAGCAGGTAACAAACACAAGGGTATTAGTTGTAGCTGATCCTAAAACACATAAATGGTTGAACATGTGAAAAACCCAGCAGTATACAGACTATCTTCATGTAAAAAAAAATGAATAAAAGCACATCAGATACAAGAATCACAAAAAAGCGGAGTTTATTTATGAAGGACGACTCTGGTGATGCCGTTATCGCTCGGCAGGCAGTTCCAGTCGTGAACAGTCCTTGGAAAAAAAGATTACTTAAATGCATTATTCCGACAGTTTAATTCTTTGGGTATTTTACAATGATAACTTCGCACGGGATAATTTTGAGGTGCGGATGAAATATATTTGAAGCTGTCGATATTAACAGGTTGTTTAATAAATCTAAAAGGAACTTTATTCGCGTAAATATGCGTCTCTACTTTAGTAACTTCAACCTAGAAAGGGGGTACAGTTCAGAGACGGGATACTTACGCTGGAATGTGTTATGAATTTCAGCGTAAGTAAGCCAATATGAATTATTACGAATTATTTATATTGACTTACCGCGTGCGCTTTCTTTCTTTTTTAAGTACGGAATTCTTTGTGAGCGTTGACCGGCAGTAATTTCTTTTCGTCGACTAGTCTTGTTGTGGACTTGGGCAGTTTGTCACGTGATGGGACATGTGACGTGACCGAGGTGTGTATAAACCGAAAACAACTCTGTAACCAATTTTAGCAATTAAATATGGTGAAGGAAGCATGTTTGACAAGTGCAGCCGTAGTGACTATGTAAAGGGGAGAGGAGAGGGTAGTTAATAAATTTATTGCGTTAAAGTTATAGGGAAAGGAACAGAGAGCTGGCAAGAATTGGGCCAGGAACGGGCATCGAACCCGCAACCTTCGCCATCATCTTTTCACCCTGGGCTTGAGATATTTCTGACAACGTTATAAGCGACTATTTATTTTTTGAGATAGTGCGTAGACCTAATCTCGCAGGTACTGCAAAACCTTTGTGTAGCCAAATGTGCTGACCAGTCTTAATCTTGCGCGCAAATGTTTGCGAGGTCAAGGCCAGCAAAGCCATTCATGAAACGGAACGTTAATTTTTCTTTACGTGGGACCCTATTTTGCAGTCGTGGAGGGTAAACTTCGGAAACAAAAAAAAAAAAAAGCTCCGTGTCTGAATAGTCGGGACAGCTGGTACGAAATGATCGTTTTTTTAGTGCTTTATTTTGTCTTTTTTTGTCCCGCTATTTTGTCGTTTCAGTGCTTGCTTTCAAGTCGCAGCTGCATAATGAGCTTACCGAGATTCATTCCATACTCTCAACGTGAGACCCAGGAAACGAAGGGGAGAAGACGAGCAGAGTGTAATCGTGGGATCGACCTGTCGAGAAAACGTGCTGCCGCTTTCTTCTTCTTTGTTGCTGCCTCCAAACTAGGTAGCTTTCGAGATTCCATAGCGTCCGTAATGAATTTCATATTTTTTGCTTTTTTTTATATGAAGCTCGTTTGTTTTTGAGGTTCTAGTATAATCACGGACACGTGACAAAGGAGCGAAATTACGCGGAGAATTCCGGTCCCGGGATATTTTGAAAGGAGCGCTCCTAGAATCGTGCGATGTGTATTGATCTAGGGCTGGAGAATAGGTACTCGCTGGAAATGAAAATGAATGTTTCCAAATTCCATGTAGTGCCTGCGTTGTCAAGATTAACGGCATACGTCTAGGTGTGAATGAGGTGTGATTGAAGTATCGAATCATTAGGCTTGGATGGATGAGACGCATTAATGTACGAGTTAAACAGTATTGCAATAGTGATACTGATAGCGAAAAAAAAAGGCATAGGGAACGAGAAAGAAATATTACCTTTATAATAAACAATGTCTAATTTGAATGAAGAGTGAGAGCATAGTCTAGACAAAAAATGAATAGACACGCAGCACTTTTTTTAACACCTATTGATTTTTTTAGAACTACCTTTGTGTCCTCGAAACCAGATGAACGCGGGGACAACACTGTAGTACAAAAAATAAGAATATTTTAACATGTTAAAATTTCCCGAGCGCAGAGCGGGCTTGATGCATTGTAAGTTCAGGTGCGTGGCTGTCATGAACACCAGTGACACGAACCAGTGACAGACCCTGGTTCTGAAAGCTCCAACACCAAGTTTCTAATGTATTTTTGCTGCTTCACTTCACTCCAATGCTTTGTGACATTTGACGCGTGAAGCTAAAAACTAAACGGCGTATTGCATATAAATATCCGGCATTCGGCTTAAAAATTGAACAAGAGTAGGCGAAAAATATTGCGTTTCCTTTAAAATGTTTCTGGTAAAAGGTAAAAAGATTTTAAATTGTTTTATTAACATTATTGTTCCAATTGACATACTTTGGGAGATGTTACGATATCATGACATCATGACGCTATTTCAATTTGGCAGCGTGAACTTCGCAGCCTGCAAGCGTTTTCTACTGGCAGAAAGAAAAAGTTTGCATCATTTGCGCCCAATTTGACGCCCGATCAGAAATTACTGAAATTTATTTTATTTATTTAGTTATTCTTACTCCATATATGGTTTCATAATTCACACTAAAAGAATTCATTCATAAAGTGTTCAAGGAAGGTGGGAGGGATTTTGAAGGTCCATAATGATTCTTTGGCATTAGTATGATATGAACCTAATAGATCACATGTCGACTACCAGTGCCCTTAAGCGTTGGCGCAGCTTGTTTGTTTGGGAGGCGGGTAAAAATGAATACAAACGCCTTAGTAACAAAAGCGCTGAGTTTACTTGCCAGTTATCGACGCTTTAGCGTCGAACACCTATTTAGAAACAAAATTGTTTTTCTCAATATAAATAAAAATGAATAATATTCTAGGCTCAATTATAATAACAAAAATAAAACTAATCTGTACAAAAAAACACGTGATCAGTGACTTTTTAATAATTTTTAAATAACCAGCTTTGTGCGAAGATTGTAAGAAAAAATTATAGTATTACTTACTTTTCAGCGTAGTTTGCACAAATAAGCTTAGTCATAAAACAAAAACGCTTTATTATCTTTACTCATTTTTACAATAATTTAGTTTTTCGACGTTATTTTTACGACGCTTTCACGTGGGTGGGTTTCCTACGTGCTGACTCCTAACACTTATCAAAGGCCAACACGCAACAAATTGAAATGAGTTTTTTCCAAATTTCGTTTCTAGTAATCTAAAAATATAGTTCATTAAATTAAAGATCCATTGATATTTTCACGGAGAGTAATGATCGAGGTACTATTTACTCGGTAGGAATATTCGATTCGCTGTGCTTTGACGCGGATTTGGTTTCCCTCTCCAGTGACAAGGAGGGTTGAGAAGACTCCCCGAGGGAACCTGCCAATGGCTGTCACTGTCTCGCTAGAAAGCGTTGCTTGTTTATGAACGGCACGGCTGTATTTATTCATTGGTAATAATGTTTGCGTAAATAGAAGCTTAGCCTTCGAGCAAAACGCCTACCTCCGTTGGCTATAGATCATAAACGTATAGTAAAACGTGTTGAAATATTCCATTATTTTATGGTATGCAATTTTCTGAGTTTATTTTATGTGGTGGTATTTGTGTAAAAAATTGAGTTCATCGGCGTAAATTCTACATGACACTGCTTAATCAGATGAAATCGAAAAGTTTAGGAAGGGTAGCGCACAACTGAGTTTAAGAGTGCGGACAAATGAAGTCTTGAGGCTTTATCAACATACTCGCACTTCTTTCGCTGTTCGACGGTGTTTTCTTTTTTCAAGTGACATGATTGAAGAATAAGTTGGAGTATTTTGAGCGACATCTACCGTACTATGAAAGCTGTGTAATTAGCATACTGGTATACTAGGATGAAAAAAAAAAAAAAAAACCACCACCGAACTAACATTTTTTTTATATATTTACCAGGAGCCCTTTGAAATAGTGCACTCAGCGTACATTTTTTTGTAACTTTAAGTTAATCACCAAAACAACTTGAAACCTTAAACCTTGCACTAAATACTGAACTCAGGAGTTATACTTTTATGAACAAGCAAATTGTTAATATTTCTCAATAATCGGCACACTTAATTGTGCATACGCAGCGTCGTACGTATGCACAACTCTGTTGGCATGTGATCATTTGAAAAAGAAATGCCTATTACCTCTCTTACTTTAAATCAATCCAAATATTCAGTTAGCCTCATTTTCAGTTTTTTTTTCATATTTGGTACGCCTTTAATTTCTTATCAATTATATTGTTTTGCAATTATTTAGTTTTTTTACGTTTTTTTAATGGGTGTTAAGACAAATTTTGATCTGTCTCCATGATTGGCGATTCATCAGAATGCCGTCAAGAACTGTTTGCTTAATCTCCACTAAAATAAAGTTTTAAAAAAAGGCTGCACGAAACGAGTCTATATATTCGTTTGAAGTTGATTTGAAAGTAAACAGTCTTTCAGGCATCATTTGCCTACGAAAGACCTAATGCCGAAAGTGCATTTGAAAACAGCAGGACAATATACGTATAGTTTTGACACACGCACCTACCGGGAAATATTGCAACTGCTGTCGCCTCCACGACGACAGCGTTCACTATATTTTACGTAGCTGAGTAAGCTCTCAGTACAAATACCACTCTAGAAGAACATGGCCATGTTGCGTGTTTGCAGCGGTAGATGTCGATAGTTCGTCACTTTCTAAGCAGGGCATCTGACCACCCCCATATGCCTGCTCGTGGGAGCGTACACGCTTAAAGTGATTTTCCGGTCGAAACCGGAAGCACTTAAGTTTTGGAACTCATTACGTTGAGGGGGCCTCCATGTAGACAAATGTCATTTTTATTTTGACATACGATGTGTCCATATTAATTAAACCTATAATGAACGTGTGTACGAAATTGCACCCTAAATTTCGCCAGTGTCAATGGCTGACATCCGTAGCTGCTGCGTGACGTCACATAACGCAAAGGATTGTCGTGTGGTCGGGATAACAAGCGTTGGTCGATAGATGTCTTGTTTTTTTTTTTCAAATTATGAAGTCTCCTAGGCTGTACCCTACTGAAATAAGTTTCTTAAAATACAGTTCCAAAATGTGCGCAAAAAAAAAAAAAAAAAAAAAGCTCGCGCTTTTGAGCAGGATATTACTTGAAAACAGCCGTTAGCTTCGACCAAACGTATGCCGTTTCGCGCAAACACAACTGCGACGCCCACCTGATCGGACAAGAAGCGCTTTCAAAGAGAAGGATGCAGATTTTGACTCTGAAGCGGCATCTGGGTCCACATATCGGCGGATCCACTGGATCGGTGATACGGCTGCGGGTCGTTCCCTCGGAGACGATGCACGCGGGTCGAAGGCAAACGCCGAATCGTTCAAAATGCATGTAACAAATCTTGATCTCCACTTGGCTCGGACGAGCTTGATGAATCGTAGACACGCTCCATTTTCACACGCGGGTCAAACGGAATCGTGCTGCCCGCGCGCTAAAAAGAACTTTTGGCATCGTTATCGTTTCAAGGTGGTTGATCTCGGTTTCTCTGCATAATCAAACCGATTGATCAGATTTGGGCGAGGAGTGGGTGGATGAAGTTGAAGATCGTTGGCACAGCATCATACCTCAGCTTACGAGCCTTCTGTCCACTTAAAGCTCAGTTCGTAGTTCTTTTTTCTGTGAAATGATTCCTGCATAAGCGGGATTTCGATCTTGAGGGTAACCCAGTGCTCCCTACGCACGGCGACGATCCATTTTGCCCGCCGCTGCACGTCTCGCGGAAAAGTGGGGAAAGTCACGTCTTGGCTCCCCCCCCCCCCCCCCCCCCCCCCCCCCCCGTGCAACGGAATTCTTACCCATCCACGAAACAAGTCGAGCATAACAAGCAAAATGAAGCACGCTACGGCATTCCTTCGCAGGCAAACGACGAGTTGGAAATGTTCGCTTTGCGTTATGGGACGTCAGAGCTTCAATGTTGCCAACGAAAGCATCGTTTACGCTAGGATGTGATTAGAGCAGTTTAAAATTTAATTACTGATGCAGAGGGGCATATAAAATTCAGATATTACGCGAACGATGCGTTTTGAAGCAATAGCAAAGATATTCAATTGTTTTCTCGAACACAGCTAGTGTTTGACCGGGCAGTCTCTTTAACCCTCACGCGCCCTCACGCGCATGCTTACTGGCAGCCTTAGCAATATGCATTGGGGCTGGGTTGATGTGATGTGTACGCAAGTCATATATAATTAGGGTACACCTCTCCTGATACAACAAAGTTAAAGCTAGGCGCGCCGGTGCCCTAGTTTTGCACGCACTTTTCACTTAAAAAAAAAAAAATTAAAAGAAGCAACACTGAGAAATCAACATTGCCACCTGTGAAGGACGTCGTAAACAGTGTATGATATTGAGAGCTAGAGTTGTTACTTGGAAGCATGCTTTTGAACTACCTGCCTGAAGCGGCGTCGCTCCTTCAAGACGATGTGTTTAAGCTCCCTGAGATCAAGACCCACTCCTATCGGCTTCAATGTAAACTGAAATTGCTCCAGGTACGCATTTGTATGATACGTACTTATGGCGTAAAGAACCTTAAATGCCCTAGGTTTGCCTGCAGGTCTAGTACACTGATTAAACTACGCGAGGGCACCATCCTCGAGAGAGAGACTATACACCTTCTATGGTAAAAAGAATCGGTTAAGAATTCACCAGAAACTCATCCTTTCAGCCTTGCTACCGCCACCTACTGTTCTTCCGCGATGCCGAGAGAGGCGCAAGTCGCGCTGACGTCGCCTAACTCGCAATGGCTAAATTGGTTTCCCTGCTTGGTCTGCCGAGCGAGTCGATATCATGGCTGGTACGCGGGGGTGTCTATTTGGCGCATCTTTCACTGGTAACCGACTATAGCTGCCGTAACAGCTACGTGGCTATTTTTTTTAATTTAATCTGCCTATCATATGGCCGCAACCACCTTTCGTGCAGAAAAGAGTGAGTAATCATCACCCCGTCGACAACGCGACTCGGGATCATCATAACACGCGCGACTAGCCGTCACGCCAACTGAGCCCAACTGTCACACCTCAACGCTTGGGGAGGAGGGGGAGAGGGGGGGAGGGGGGATCGATGATAATTTTCTTGCCACTTCCCGAGACTGCAACCCTATGTTTGCAGACAACGCGGTGCATAAGGACGGCGGTTGACGCGGGTGCCCCGCTTTGGGTAGGAAGCAGTGGGACCCAGCGGTGACAGGCAGACTTGGACGTAACGCCTTACTTGTAGCACCCTACTTAAGCCTTAGTTAAAACGAGTAATGTGTTTTCGTTACGGTATTTCGTTACGTCTGGAGGGGAACGTGCACAACACTCAACCCAGTTATCACCCCGGCTTGCTCCTGTAATGTTTGTTACCAGATATTTCCGCTAGATAAACCGCAAGAAGATGTGCACAAGGTATGTCAGTATAGCCACAGTTGTTTCTGAACGAACGAGTTAAAAAGCAAGGAGTCATTAACGACGACAGATATGGGAAGCGGCGACTGCTTCATAAAAACCATACATGCGGAGTAACGTGAAAATAAAGCGATACTTTAAAGCTGAGGTAACGCGTTCCTATTAAATCACAGTAATGAGTAACGCACTTACTTACCTTTTAAATGGGTAACGAGTAACGATACTTGGTTAATTTATTTCACGAACACGTACACGTCCGGGTACGGGGTCAGCTTGGGCCCTGTAGTTGGAGGACGTGGCTGCTCGTCGTCGACGTCGTCGCCGCCGCTTCGGAATCGAACCGCGGATGGGGTGCGCGCGTGTGGCGGACGCTGCAGCCGAAGGGACGAGGCCCGGGCGTGGCCGCGTCGTCCGACGACGTGACAGCATCGATTGGGTCCCAGGGTCCGGCGGACGACGGCCCTGCCTGGCGTGTGCACCGCTCGCTACCGACTCCGGGGACACGTCCCCCCCTCCACCGAAAGGGGCCACGAGTGTCCCGGCCCTGGTGGTCCGTTGCTAGCTCGCTGCTGGCGTCGGGGCGGCCTGTGCGCCTGTCGGCGTCACGCTGGGTTTAGACTTGTACGGTGACGGACAGCTGAAAACCGCGGTCACGCTGCTAATCCATCGTACAAAAGACAGTTTCCAGACACTGTCTGGGGTGTATTTGTTTCTGTATGCCTGTCACGTTGGTACTAAAAAAAAAGTGTTCTGCAGACACGTTAGAAACATGCGGATCTGTGAAGCAAGCGTGCTTCAAACATGCCTAAGGTGTGTCCGCTTATTATTATTTCGTCGTGTCTGCAGCGAAACATTGCGCACTTCATGTAATGTTGAGCGGTGTGGCGAGTCGTGAGCATCTCGTTATCATCTCAATATCGCTTCTCGGCCATTGAGATTGCAGCGCTAGCCGAGAAGAACGCTGTAAGAGCCAATCGCGAAACAAGAATGTACTAAGCCACGCCCTGCGGTTCTGACGCTGTCGGAGACTCTAGCCTTTCGCGTCATTACGAGTGCAGAAAAGACTCAGTTCCCAAATACCCAGGTGAAAACCGGCGTCACTATTCTACCCAGTACGAGACAAATAAGAAGCATTTCTCGGGGTCATTTTTATCGTAGACTTATGTTATAAGGGATTGCTTAACCTTACCCGGGATTACAAAAAAAAAAAAAAAAAAAACGCGTTACAAAAAGTGTTACACAAATTAACAATAGCTGTGGTCTCGGGAATCCCCAGGAGACGTTTTGAAACGCCCCTGGTGGAGTTTCCAGGAGCGACACGGAAGTGACGTAATCGAGGGAAACGGATGACACATGATGTGGCAACGTCATAACCCGTCCGCTAAGTTTGCCGGGCATGATTTAGCGGATTTCGTTGTTTCGTTGTCTCGGTAGATCTCCAACTTTGGCGACCATAGAAATAGTGTCATCGCCTCAGCAGGGGTTTCTCGCGAATAATGCCCCGTTCCGATTGGCTGGCGCGGGTAATCATGTGACCACATGGGTGATAGAAAACAACGATGAAGGCCAGCGAATTACGAGGTAAAAGGAAAATTCTGGGGCCTCTGATAAAGCTTGCAATGGGATTGAGTGCAAGGTTTAATAGCACGATGGCACTGTGATTGATATGAGTCACGTTTTCCTGAACAAGTTGTTTTGGGGGAAAGCAATTTTCGGGTCTTTTTTGACGAGCTCCCCGGCAGGTAGCTTGTTTTTGAGTGCACTTTGTTGTAAAATAGGCGCTTTGGTAAAGCTTTAGCGTAAGGGATAGGGTCGAATATGAACATTTCACGAATAACTGTGTATATGATCTGAGTAGACGTGAATAAGGCTAATCTCCACTATGTTACGAGTAAGAAGTAATCTTACGACTGCAGTACCCTGTAACTGCAATTAAAGCTTTGTTGAGAAGCTTCACCTTGTACACAGGCATGTGACACTGACTGGAGATGATAAACCCTTCCAGGAAGGGTCGCGGCCTCGGATTAGCTGTAATCTTAACTTAGGGTCTTCGCAAGCAGCTCTCTTATGAGAGGGAACATTTAGTTCAATCATCGCTCCTCTGATATTCCTCGTCAAGGCTATGTAAAACATTCGTAAATTAAAAAAAAAACACAACAAATTAACATTTTATGATTTGGCATGATTGTAAATGTTTTTAGCGTATCCTGTGTTTAGCATCTAGATATAAACATAGATAAATATATATATATATATATACAATATTATTTTTTGTTCAACGTTTCAATTTGTGGATCGATTATTGAAGTTCATTTTTCTTTAACACTACACTTGGAGAACTCTCGCTTTTAAGTACTGCATTTGAAATTTCATTGGAACGTTTTACTGGGCCTTTTTCTATCGTCGGTTACTTATAGGCTAAGATATCTAACTGACCCTTGCTCTTTCTCCAATTGGTACAAAAAGTAGCGAACATCGAAGGGCGCAACATTCGTTTCTCGGATGCGAGGGCAGCCATTTTGTTCTACAGGAGGAAGAGAGATGTAGGGTTCGAGTCGCGGTTTCATTTCTTCCCATTACGGGTCTAACCGTACCACTTTTTAAAACGTATGTTTACTTGTGTATCGAAAAACAAAGTATGGCAGTTGATAGTTTTGCTTGTTTTTGATTGCCTTCAACACAGTCGGATTCCTTTTACGAAAGAAAATATCCTGGCCATAACGTCCATACTAGTTTTCGCTATCGCCGAAACAAACTATACCGAAGCATGGCATCGAACTTTTGCTGCCGACTATATGTTGAGTTCCGTCGTATCGTTTGAGTTACTGTTTGTGTCTCGGTGTTGGCGTTGCCCATACCTTCAAAGATACTAAAATAAAAATGTGAGTCTCCGAAGTTTTAATCAAACAGCGGATTGAACCGGGCGGTGTCGACTTAAACTCCCATCGGAGCGGTTTCCCCGCCATGCGTCCCGTGTTTCTCTTTGCGCGAACCTTGTATATCGCCTCAGAAATATCGGTGTGCCAAAGCCGGATTTACAGGAAAACGCGAAGCGTCTCGTACGTCTCAATAAAAACAAAGTTAACCGTGATGGATGGCTGGTAACGTGGTACTCCCTCCTGAGCCCTTCCCTTCCCTTCTCGGTACGCCAGTCAGTTCCTTCACGTTACGTTCCACGTTGACTTATAGATTTTGTCAGAACTGTGAACGTTCCTGGATTTTTTTTTTTCAACACTAGGAGGGTTTAAGCAGTGTACCCCCCCCCCCCCCACACACACACACACACACACACAACCTGTTCTTTTTTTTTTTTTTTTTTTTTGTACCGGGGTATACGTAGCGGTCCGATCGCTTTTTTTAAAGTCGAAAATACGCGTCATTGTATTTTCTGAGGTTCGAGAATCGCTACATTATCGCGCAGGAACGCCATGTGTTGCTGAGAATTCTGGAGTCGGGTCCATTTACAGGGTGAATTGTATTGACCGGTTTAAATTAAAATGGCGAATAAATAATAACAAAAACGGTTAAAAAATCTTTCAGTCTTTCCTCTCTGGGGAAGAAGGAAGACCCACGAAGCTGTACAATGGTGGGAATGAAGTAATGGCCTGCCGCAAGTCGGCCAGCCAGAGTGGAAAGGCTCGAAAGATTGCTGCCAACTATAAGCGACGGCGGCAACCAGACAACCGACAAGCCGGTTGTCTGGTTGCCGTCGTCGTTTATAGATGGCGGTAGCTGTCCGGAGTTCTGTGTTATCAGGTCATTTGAGGACGGGATACTATCCTGGGGAAACTAGCCCTTACAGCTCCGCTGTAAAAAACAATAAAAAAACTACTCTTCAGATGCTATCCAAGCGTCATTTGATAGCTGCATCCTGAGCTTTAGAACTGGGCCGGTTTGCTAAAATTAACCCCCGCCACATGGCAAAGTAAATCTCATTTCAATAAAATTGCATAATGTGGTTAACAGATCAGCTCACGATCCTGACTACGAGCTTCGCGCGTCCACCGAGCTCTGCCAGAAGTTGCACGCGCTGATTTGCCGGTCAGATAATATCATACGATGGAAATGATATATTCTTTACCGTGTGGCGGGGGGTATTCGCTTGCAGTGTGTGATAAAAAGCCTACAAGCCTGGGGCGCGCGTGCGCTGGAGACTCGACTTCACGTGTCATTCCGCTCGTGGCGGCTATAGCTGTGTGCGCGGCTGCTGAGCGCGTGCTGACGGCGAGCTTCCGCAGTTTTTTTGCAACGTGCATTCCGCACCATCAAGACTGCCGGTCTTAGCAGGCTATTTATGGGAGCTCGTTCTGCAAATACGCTCGAAAGATCACCCTCAAAGATGGCGTCCAGTGCCTGCCAGAAGCCAACGTCACTAAAACACTCAGTTGGGAAACTCACCCTCGAAACCTAAAGCCCCTTCATGTTTCAAAAGTAGCGAAAAGTGCGGCGATGCACGAGGCACGTGAAACGTGCAGCTTTTGGGAAGATCATGGCGGCACAGTGCAGCACTGACAAGGAGCACTGAGCTAGATTTCAGACGCCATGTTCTTCCCAGAAGTGTCCTGCGGCACGTATCTCGAGCATTTCCACAACAATGAATGACGCCACTTTTACCAGGATAGAGGGGCTTTATCGAAACCTGGGCCGCTGGCGTCCACCGAGATATAGCTAAATACGATAACAGCGCCAGCATTTAGCGACCAGTTGAAACATGAAAGTTGCTTTATATGGCTACTGCTAGAGTCACTGAGTGCTCCCAGAGTAGCATAACAACAGGCGCTTGATGTTTACTTTAATCTTTAGTTTACAAGGTTTCGCGGCACCATTAATATTGATTTTATACGACCATGTCTCACGGGTAATTTAAAGTAGCCCATCCCGACCTGGGCGCGTCCTAACTTCGGTCGTGTATCGCAGCGCGTGCGCTTGGGAGACGGGGGTTGGCATTCCCGAAACCCCTTTCCACCGTATATATTTCGGTGCCAAAATGGCTGATTAAAGCCAAAATAGAACAGTCACAACGAACGCTATCGATTGCGATACACCCGAACCGACACTAGCTAGAGTTCCTGTATTAGCCCCGTGCGCGACCAAAAGCGTCGCTGTGGTCGGCCTTCCACGATTGGCCGAACGCTGACTATGACGTCGGAAAGGGGATTTTCATCGACGGAAATAAGAGGAATGAAAGAACTTTAATTTTGACGGTGTTGGCAGTGTTCCTTTGAGAGCGCAATGATTTCAAGCTTCCACCATGCTAATAACAAACACCATCGAACTTGTTGTTTGCAAGGTAATGACGTCACAAAGGGGAACCACAGGAGGGCGCCACCAAAACTTCTCGCCGCTAATAGGCTCCCTACGGGAGCCAGAGTTGCGCGTTTGATTCCCTGTGCCGCGTGCCGCCCTCGCCGCTATTCGCCGAGATCCGATCACGTGAGGAGCCGTATCAAGTGTCGTGCAGCAAAGTAGACGTTGCACGCGCCCCGGCGCACGTTCCCCGGCTTCTGAGCGCGCCTCGCGCCTCGAACGCGCGGCGCTGCTATTCGCCGAATTCAGTCACGTGAGGAGCTGAATCCACATGCCATGCATGAACGCGCAACTCTGGCTCCCGTAGGGAGCCTATACAGGAACTCTAAAGGCTGAACTCCATGGAGCGAATTATGTGACGAATAACTGGCGAACGCCGCCCGACGGCACGCTCGCTTTGCGCGCGACGTAGCAGCCACTGTGTCGATTCCACGCGCAGAGCAAACGCCGCCGGGCAAAATTCGTCGGTTATTCGCAGCATATTCGTCCCATGGAGTTCAGCCTTTACACTAGCAGCCGTGCAGTCCCCCGAGTGGCCGCTGCGGGAAAAATGGCGGCGTTACGACCGCTATTAGCTCGGTTCTCGAGTACGGGTCGGTGCCACTTTTTCAGAGCAGGCTCTATAGCAGTTTCCTAGCTGAGTTGTTCTAGTAAAGTTACCAGAAGCGCTACCCGAAGCAGACGATGCGTGGCGCGCAAAGCCCCGGCGTTAGCCTCTTGAGAGCCTGTATTACAGAAAGTTTCGAACTGTTCGATCGAGGTCACGTGATTTATGGGCCGCGTTTGCAATACGAGCTGCGAGGAGGTGACGAAAGTTTTGATCGTCTGCAAGCGTCTGCGCCTTTTCTCCTGTTTTCCTCCTCACCACGCAATAACGCAGCGCATGCGCACTTGCGGCCGATCACTGCAGCAGGTGTCCGCCATTAAATTGCAAACGCTCCCCATGGTTTCAGATGGACCCTCTCTTCAATCTAGGTTCTCCCTCCTGCCCTAACGAGGGTGGGGCAGGAGCCTGAAACAACGGTGGCGGCGAGCAACTTCTTGGACGGCGGCCCCCATTGTGTTTTCCTCCGTCCGACAGGCACAGAGTAAAGAGATGGTGTTGACTCCGCTTCATACTTAAAGGAGCGATGCGATGATTTTTGTACTTTACGCAAATACCGCTTAGACCAAATCCCTGACTTCAATGACCTATGAAACATCCGTTCGTTTTTCACCGCACACTAGAAGTCGCAGAAAAAATTAGAGAAAAACGAGCAGCGTTCACTACTTTAACTCACAGCCTGAACAGCGGCCACGTGATCTGGAGCCGATTATACGCCGCCATTGTTGATCGTAGCCACGCTCTGGGGTTGGCAAAGCACAGGACACTCGCCGAGTTCCAGACATTGTTATGGTTTGGATATTGTCGTCATTGCAGCGATTGAACACGGGCCACTATCCGAATGATTCTCCAGCTATTGATTATAACGAGCCCAAATCAAGTGCTCACGCAGTGCTCAGGTCCAATCTATGAGCCGCATTCAAATAGGGTGACTGGGGGATACTGCATCCCCCCAGCTCCCGTGTTTCTCTTCTCTTTTTGTGTTCGTCTTTTTAGCGCTTTTAATCATCGTTCGAAACGCTCATCACCAAAACACCCAAGAAGAAGTACTTCTACGTCATCAAGTTTTGCGAAGGAGAGATTCAAAGAAAACGCTCGCTTTTACCCTCGAAATTAAATCGCAACAAAGGAGTTCATTGGTCATTGGCGTTGTGTGCGAGTATACTGGGGTCCCAGTAGTGCCAGTAAGCTCGTGTAAATTGAAAATCATTTTAAGGGAATATCATTGCACGGCCTTTTTAATATACAACGCTATCGAAGTTGGTGGCTCAAGCATGGGGCTTGATCTCGTTGATCATTAGCACGTGTTCTCGCTCAAAAGAAACGTGGTATCGCCGCCTGCTGGAAGTTTTTCGCAACCCAGAGTGAGGATACTTCAACTTCCTCTGCTGGTGCAAGCAAGTGCAGTGCCAAGCTTCAATGAACTATGAAAATTAAAACATAACCTCGTGGGTAGCACGCGCAGTACCCATAGTGAGGAAAATAGAAGCGCCCCTAGCGAGCTTCTCGCGGCGAATAGAAAGTTGGTCCTTGTTTTATCTATTATCTCACATACTCTCAGTCCTTGTCAGGACTCTTACAGGAGTGGGAAGAAAAAAAAACACTTAAAACAAAAGTGCGCTGGTTCAAAATCCCCACCCGTTAATTTGCATACAGATCGCAGCAATACATCTAAACCTCTAGAAACACGCTCAATGAAGAAAATAACTTGTCTGCATCTTGACATGATACAGCACTTTCAGGCAATAAATTCCACTCGTGTATTGTGCGGGGGAAAATCTAAATTTTAAAATACTTCTTATCTCTGTATTCTGTGTGTGTCGACTGTGTTTGTTTCTTGAAATTCTAGATTGGTGAGTCATAGTAAAGGTGAGGTCTTATATAGGATGATTTACTCTAGTCTGTCTTTTGTTTTTGTAAAACGCATTGGGAAGAGCATACACGTACACATAATCATGACGCTGACAATAATTGTCCGCGACTGCAAATAATTACCTAGGTAATGAACTAATTGAGTTTACATGGCATATCTCCGGAGAGTAAAAAAAAAAAAAAAAAAAAGTGCTCCTTCGCTTTTTTTTTTCTTTTTTCTTTGTGCCGTTAGAAGTGGAAGTTAACCCCCTCACACATTCCTGAGGGGGGGGGGGGGGGTGCGTGATTGAGTGGAGGCGGTGGAATGCTTACGGGGCAAAAGGCAATTTGGAGCTAAGTGAAGTGCGAGCTCCGCCTAGCGAGAAGTAACGCGGGACTCGGTAATGCTATTTCCTGGAAGACCTCGCGGATTTTCTTCTCCTGACCCATCATTACCATTAGACGCGCCGTTTTGCGCCCGTGTGGGCCCCTGGCGTTTTCGCTTGAAATTGAAGCCTCGGTGTTACTGCAGATAATTTCACTCGTAATCTCTCGCTCTCCGAACCGAGTTCCTCCCGTGTACGCACATTTATTACTTCCAACTGGAAAACACTCTGTCTGTCTCTACGACGAGTTATCGTCATCTCATGCCCCGGACTTTGTTGCCGGTTTGGATTTAATTGCTCACCAACGGATTTTCAGCTTGAGTTCGGCAGGTGGAACCACAATTTTGCGAACCGCTTCGTGTTTTCAATCCCCCTTTGTTCGTGTTAAATAGCTCGCGCTTTTTAGCGGGAACTTTTGCAAGGATGCTTTTTGATAAAAGGGAAGCTGAGGAGGTCTTGAAAAAAAAAAAATGAATTAGAGGTGAATTTTAGAGTATTTTTATCCCGTGAATGTGAATATCACGTTTCTTTTCCCCGAAGATGTAGTTAAACGCTTGAAAACTCGAAAAAACCTCCGACCAGTCGTTACGCCATAAAAGGATCTTTCGGTCGCCAAGCGGGTGTCGCTCGTGTGGGCAGCGCGTGCAACCGCAAGCTTGCCAGGTATTGATGACTTCAGCGAAGTCGACGGCACTTGGCGGGTAGAACATAAGGCTGTGGCAACAGGTTCGCTCTCTAGCCTTCTCGAGCGAATCAAATATTCACAGCACCTGGTGGTCTAAAGACGAAGCCGCGAAAGGAGGTTCAAAAACACGCGGTGAAAATCGCCAATATTACCCCGCACTGACACCAGTCTTGACGTCTTTTTTTTTTTACCTTTTTAAAAATACCGAGAATGTGCGTGTGTAGCTTTGATAGTCGCTGAAGATGGTGCGAGAGCGGAGTTTCCAAAAACGCCTTTTGTGACGTCACGCTCCTGGAAGGAGGGGCTTGAGTGGTATTTTGAAAATGATTCTCTGCAGCCTCCGTGCACCAAATTGAAAAATAATCTCGATATTCATCATCCTGGATGCCAAATGAAGACGATTGAAGTATTTTTTCTCAGATATAGAACCACTTCAGTTTCCCTTTAAAATGGCGCATGTTTAAAGTGTTCCTGTAAAGGTGCGCCAATCAAAAGAGCGCTGTGGTTGTTTTGGGGCGCTTTAAGTAAAGATTACTATTATTGTTGGTATTATTGTTAGTATTGAATTAATGCGGGATAAACATCATTATCATTGTGAAAGTTTGCTTTCCTTTGAGTGTAAACTCTTATAGACGCTTTCAGGCAGCTGTGCATTGGCGCCGCCATAACCGACCTTCAGTTTTTGTTTCCTCTTATTTAGTTCGCTTCACTTCATCATGACTACTGCAGGACAGGTTATTGCCACTTCAGGTGCCACTGCGTCCTTGTCCCCAGCATAGCCCTCTGTGGAGGGTCGTAAACGCCCGCTTCAGTCACTCGGTATCTCGTTAAAACAAGAGAAGGTCGGTTATGGCGCCTTAATCTGGCGCGTGTTTAAAGGGACCATGAAGGCAATTTAACTTTTTTTTAAAAGAAGGTGTTTTCGGAAGCATTGGGGTCCTGGCATGCCACACAATTTTTTCTAGAACTTTGTGACTCTTATTTCTGTACCTGCAAATAAATCTGCGAAACCGAAACAAACATTCAGATTTCTTCCCATTTTCGCCTCTGGAAAGAGAAGTGACGTCAAGGAGCACTGTCGGCATCGGTAGGATTTAGTGCACACTCAGTGTGGTTCCCGTGGTTCGCTATAGTGCACGGCGGTCTGTGAAGAAAACCTGGAAGAAATGGGCGGCAACGCCGCGCCCGCAAACGAGTTTGAGCTCCCGTTCAGCGTCCTCACGCCGACTGAACGGGAGATGGTGGTAAGGACGCAGAACTCTGGATTGGCGCTTTACGAAGGCGCCCCAGACCTACCACCAGCTCCTCGGTCGCCGCCTCAGAGCGACTCCGGCTGACGTGAAGGTGCTGCTCAAAGTCTTCTGGTCGGAAATGCAACGAACAAATCCTGACACCGCTGTCCACAGCTCTACGCAAGACGACGGCGCACAACCAAATGCTGCGCATTGCTGCATCGGTCGGCAGTTTATGCAAACTAACGTCGCCCGATCGACCACACGTCTTTAGCCGACCTTTCGCGCAACCTACTACTGCACATAAACGCGGCATGATTGGTGAGACACCAGTTCGCAAAGCGAACACGAGACGACGCACGAAACCAGAACCAAAAGTCCGCCGCCCCCGGCGCTCGTACCTTTTTCTTTTTTTTCCACGGTTGCTCGATGCTTGTTACGCGCCCGAGGTAGCAGTGCGGGATGCGTTCAACCAGTGACAAACGGAAGGATCGCTTCAGATTATGCTTTTATACACGGTATGAAACCTATTAATTCCCAACTACAACTTTAAAAGATTATCCAACGTTCAAATGAACTTTTTTCATCACATCTCACCACCGAAATCGAAACCAAGAGCGCGTCTATCGTTTGAACCAATCGCCAGACGAGGAGCCCGTTGTCGTCACGCTTCAACGGCGCACTTTAGTTCACCTTTCTGCCGCCGCCTCGGTGGGGTCTCAGGCATCGTTCCCGGCGCTATTATTACCGCGCCTGTTTGCTCGATTGGTGCGGCACCCAAACTTCTGTTCGGGCTAGAACTTGGTCAACAGTATCTGAGACGTGCCTGACATCCATTTCAATCGTCGAATAAAACTTCGAAACTGCCTTCATGGTCCCTTTAAAGCGTCTATAACTCATCAAATAAGAATTGTTGTATCGATACGTACTCAGCCCGAAGGGTATGTCGCGGCAAAACATGTCGAAATATTTTGGTTTAGATCTTATTTACTACTTCGTTTACTCTCTGTGAAAATAACGGACACTTATTGCATATTTGTTTATCGAAGTTGCATTTTATATGAGAGAAGTAAATTTTAGCGGAAAGAATGAGGGGAAGAGTTTCAGTAGCTTTCTAAACTTGCGTTGAAGGCCAGTTATGCCTGGTATTTAAATGGTGACCTAAACATTATGAATACCCGTATTGACGAACGTAACGCGAATTTCGCACCAGAATGTCATCGTATAAAAACACAGCAAGACTCCATCCTAATGAAAAAAGTATATGATATGATAGGATATGATATAATAAAGCTTCTTTTTTTATTAGCCAGCAGAACGTTTTTTTTTTTTTTTATTACATTTTTGTGCATTCTTCAGTTCTTTGCACCGCGGATTCTCGGTGGTCTCATTTTTATATAAATGTTCTTAGCTGCTGTTAGCTGCCCCATATTAGAGGTATATCAAATGTGGAAACGGATTAAATTTGTAAAATTAATAACTCGTTAATCACGTGTTCCTGTATGGCATTACGCTTCGTTCTTCAGCCACCGCGGTAGCTCCATGGCAAAATTCCGGCCTTTTGATTTCTCTATGGTGGGTTCAGAACCAGGCTGAATCGCCCTTCAGTCTGACGGAGGCTTATTTGAACATGGCGCCGTGTCACCGAGATCTCGCGTTTTCGCAGTAAAAGATCCCCAGCTGATCGAAATTATTTTCCAGTTCTCCGCCGGGGTGTGCTCCAGGTGTCTGTCTTGGGTTAGACACCTAAACCACTATATTTACTAATCTTTTTCCGTAATAAAGTCTACAAAAGGCAAAAAATATATAAATATATAGTTGACAAATTTTTAATAGCGAAAACCCATTACATTTTAACAACGCCTTTTGTAAGCGTTACAAGCATCTCATGGTACTTATAGCAGGCAGTGATGTTCATTGACAGCCTTTTATGCACTCATGCGTGCTTATTCAGAGAAGTAAATATCGTTCGCGCCTAAGTTCCGCGAGAACAATCACTTCTACGTCGCGCATGCGAGGTTGGGTTCTCTCATTCGTTAATCCTACCTTGACGCCACTTTGTGAGACTCGTTATTTTTACGAATCGTGCTTTGCAATCGTTCATTTTAAGTCAGTAGAACGGCCCACCGATTCCAAAGACCGGTATGTGAGGAGGTTTTCTGAATGCGACAAATGTCAGACCATGCAGACCGTGAAAGATTCATCGACAATTTTGGGGAAATTTATAGACTAAACGTAGTGTGCCCAGGAATGATGCGAAAACGGGCTCGACTGTTTAATGAACGGTGACATAGTGTGCAAAATGTATTTCAGAGTTATAGACTTTCTTTGGCCACGGACAATTTAATGGAGGAAGTGAATAAAAACATTCTACAAAAGCGACGCTTTACAACTTCTAATCTTGCAACACATGTCCTTAATGTTTTAAGTTTTCACAAAATCATTAGGAAACATTTTCGTAGCACAAGTCGTTTTCACAATGAGTGCCAAAAAATGCCGGCTCAAGTCTCAGGTGGCAGAAGTTCACGAGGAGGTTAGTAAGAATTCTTTTGGCACAATATAAAAAAAAAAAGTTTTAACATAGAAGAGGATCGCATCTTAAAATAAAGCATCAAGGTATGCAGAAACATTTAAAAGTAAACACTACACAAAGAGTTTTAGAAGTTTTTTAAATCCAAAACGAAGCGAACCCCGCGTCGGAGATGTTTCGACTTCTGCATGTCTGCTTTAGGGATCTCAACTTCGGAGGTGGCTTTTCTCCGTGTATTACTTCTCTGCCTGCGAATGTTCTTTGTATTGCTTATGACTGCTCTTGTGAGCTTCTTTCGGAATACGTTCTTTCTTGCTTATGCCCTTGTTTTTGGAATGTTCATATTTGTTTTGGGCACCGAGGCCTTCTGATTGGCTTTAAGAGAACCTTTTGGGATTGGTTGCCAAAGTGGCCCCAGAATGCTGCTAAACCCAATAGAAGCACCCGCCAAAGGCCCGCGGAGGGTTTGCCTCCCGGATACCGTGCCGTGAACATTAGGCTGCCTCAGGAGGCCAACCTGCACGTCCGACTTCCTTTGGCTGTGGAGTCTTCCGGCCGATAGCTCGCGAACTTGGGAGCTCTTGCGGCTGTGGAAGAGTTCGGCTCGCCCACGTTTTTATGGATCCTTGTTTGCCGAGTTCAGCTGTGGTCGGGGCACCCGTTGAAGTGGTGGTCGAGGAGGACGCCATGGGCAGTCGCTAGAGATAGGAGTATTTCTCCCCCGAAGTTTATTGACGAATTGTCCATATCTGTTGCAAAAGAGTAAGTTGTCTATATTCTCTAAATAAACAGTTGTTCGCTAATATCAAAATCGTAATTAACGGAGAAATATTTATCCTCGACAATATTTAGCCCTATCATGCCCATTCAAAGATATTTGCATTTATTTTTATTTTTCAATTTACGGCGCGCCCAATACGACTGAAGTTGCAGAACTGCCGTTATTGGAGTACAAAAAGATAATACATTGCCAATTTTAAAAAAAATGGACAAGAAAGTGGGCGAAAAATATAAGTTTATGAGCAAATAGTACTGCGGCAGTTTTTATTTTTTATGTTAAAATCAATTGTTTATAAAAAATATTTTATTTGAACACAAGATACAAGCGCCGCTTCTCGTTAACAAGAAGTCGTACCGATCTCTCGAATCTCCCAAACACTTTCTTATTCACAAAAGCTGGTGAGGGAACGAAATTGAGAAAGTCCGCTTACACGTATATGTTCATTGAACGGGCAGTTTGGCTACGGTAAACTGACACGCGAGGCAAGGAATGGGATTGCCGGTGCAAAGGGCACCACAATCGGACTGCCTCTGTGGTGGCCGTGAAATTGAAGGCGCATAAAACCCGTTGAGCCGTGAGATGCAGCTGGGGATTTTAATTTGACAGGCGCGCCCAAGCTTTGAGCGGTTTCTTTGTGCGTTCCGCCTGTGACGGCTCATGTTTGTCTACGAGTCCTCAGCAGTTTCTATGGGTTAAGGTTATAGATTGATGCGCGTGTTTTGCGCTGATTTACTTGGGAGAGGCGTGTGGTGGCCTGCTACGACGCCCCACGCAAGTCGGATTCCTGACCCGAGGGCCCGAGGAGTCTTTCTCAAGCTCCGGGGATTCCCGATACCCTCCAAGATACCGGGCGGCGTGGCAGAATAAACACCATAGCCATAGCTTCCCATATATTGACAAAGCCTGGCAGATCGTCACCAGAAGCGGCCGCCGAAATGGAAAAGGTGGAGCGGCAGACAACGGATGAGAGGAGAGCCACGTCACTGGCGCCCCCAATGCGGCGAGACGCCGAAACACACTTCTCCCGAGCGAACAAGTGTGTTTCAAGTCCTCGCCGCTGCAAAAGCTGTGCGCTGTCGTCCAGGCTCCCCGAGAAATGGGTCTTTGATGCTCTGAACTTGGAGCTCCAAATCTGCGACCTTGGCACTCTATGGCTCCGTCGTTGAACTGCCAGGCTTTGTGAGTTTAGAGGAGGCTATGCCACAGCTCTCCTCGAGGTGGCCCTGCCGAAGAGCGAGAGAGACGACCTGCGACCGACGGCCGGAGCGGAAGTAAGATCTTGATTTGTAAAATCTTGAACAAAATTGCAGGTTAGCTCTTCTTTAAATGGTTTTCAAAATGTTGCAAAATGAGTAACCGGCCTAAGTCACTTTTTGAGCACAATGCGTCTTTTTAATTTCAATGAAAACTTGAGGAACGTTGAACATACGTGTCCCACTCCTAATAAAACAAACTTCTGGAATTCGTTTTTTGCGGATTTACAAAGCTCAAAATTTGGACATTTTTGCATTGTTTGTCATGTTTGTGATTTTTATTACAAAATAAAATGCTTCGCAAAGAACAATAAATTTGTTACTCATTTTACTGTATGTCCAGTCTTTTGACAAAATATATTAGGCCCATTGCGACAACGCTCCGTGTTTTATAACTATCCACAATACCAACTTCGCGAAAGTCGCGAACCGCTCACTCGACCGAAAGCGAGAGTGTGATTTACGTTTTGTAATATAAATATTATAATTCACACACACAAAAAAATGTTCCTAGGCGTTTTTCCGGGCGCACAAAGAGCGAAATATATTTTTTTCGTAAGAAATGTAGACCGGACATGGTTGTTCCTTCATATCTGAAAACGGCCTACAATTCAGATAAATTGAACGTTATATTTAGGTTGATTACGACGCAACTGTGCATGCCCTGTATTGAACGGCTAATCTGTGCCCTTTTAATTTGAGTTAGCGGGAACACGGGACCGCAGTGAGCTCAGATAGCACCCGATGTCAAGCGCTCCCGTGTTCTCGCTAACTGTGATCTAAGATATAGTACACTGTCGACTCCATGTAAGGAACTCCGAATGGGACCCGCGAGGGTCATTATGCACTTAGGCCGCAACCATACTGTCCATACGTCATACAAAAGACTGCAGACATGATGGCAGTATTATTTATGGATACGCCTCAAGCAAATTCCAACGATGTTTACTTCCTACATGTGTGCGCTTGGAACATAGCTTTTTTTACGATCGATATAACAGGAGCGTCTCCAAAAAAACAAACATGCCTCAGACAGTGTTTGCTGATTGTCTGTTATATTAGCAGTGTGAGCGCTGCTGAAGTCTTTGACTCCCTCTGAGATGACCTGAAAACAATTTTAATTATATTATCGCCATCTTCCGATTGAGACTGGACTTCTTTGTCACACGATCTGATCGAATGAGCGTGCGGGGCTCCACTGTCGGTCCCTGGTTCCTGGGTGTTTCGAAGGAACTCCGTCCGTAACTGACGTTTTCGATCAGTCGGTTACCGGAGCCCGACACCGCGCAGCTGGCGCTTCCTACTTCTTGGGACACGCTCATTATGTCGCTGGCGTCGCTCTCCGACAGTTATTTTGCCTTGTCCAGTGCCCGGGCGCACGCGTGTCGAGACTGCCGTGGCTTGGTTTAGACACCGGAGCTGACGGGGGAGCGGAGTGAGTGTAGAATCGATCACGTTCCCTAGCCGGTTGTCAATACAAGCCAGGGTAACGTCGGCATCTCCAGAACGTGTCAGTCAATGTCGGGAAACGAGCAATCTGGTGACAGCTGGGGATAGTTTCCGGTGAGTGGCGACTGCGGTGTAACCGATTTTTAAGTATGGAATGCTTTATAATTGTTTTTTTACCTGGGGGTGGGAGGGGGGGGGGGAGGGGTGAGGAATTTATTTTTCTCAACAGATTCAGAATTTTTCGGTGTCTACTTGTGATGCAGGAAAAAAGTCGGTGTTTATTGAGACTTGTGTTGAAGAAAACGGAACACGAGCCTGCGATTCTCCAAGCTCCAAGGAACATTGGCGTGACCACATTAAGTCGGAAAACCTCCCGGTTGTGATAAGAGAGGCTATCGCTCCAAACCAGACGTTTCACAAACAAAGCACCTCTATCAAAAACGCGACAAATAACGGGCAAAAGACAGGCTTGCTTGCTGATCGAGTGTATATTTTGGAAGTAGTTTCACTCCAACACCTGGCAAACAAAAGGATCGAAAACCACATTTAAAATCAACACGCAACCTCTCCATCGCTCGATCGAGTTACTTCTCTGTTAAAAGAAGGTTCTCTATTTGACGACAAAGCAAATCATGCGAGACAGTGGCCGACACCTCACTTTACAGGCAAAAAACATCGGTGGTCGTGATTCTCCGCCGGCCACCATCTTGCCTACACACACCTTTTCAGCCCTTACCAATGCCGAGTTGCTGGCCTGTGGACGCTTACGTGGGGTCTGATGTTCCCCAGGAGGGAGCTATAGCGCATGCTCAAAGCCCGTTCAACAGTCGATCAGACAAAGGTGGCAGTGCGCAGAAGGCGACACAAGACCGTTTTTTCATGGCGGCTGCCATGTTGAATTTTGACGTTGCTAAGTTGGGTACAAACTGCAAATCACTTTATTCGCCGACTCATAGGCGCTAGAAGTCAAGGGGTTCGGTGCCAATAATTCTACTCTTTTCTTGGCCAAACTTTTTTATTGCAGTTATGTTCAAACTAATTACTTTAGTTTTTGTCGCCCAATCCCAACTACGTGATATGTTAAGATTGCAACTGTAACACGAAAAAGGTCTATACGCCGTGCAAATTTGTCTGCTCCTTGCACACCTCGTGCTTTTGTTTCCCCCCGACCTGATATCCAATGACGGTGCGCGCTTTGCTGCCTCGTCATCGCTCGCTCCCTGCGCATTTTCTACGTTACCCTTTCATTGGTGTGCCCACTGATCTCTATGATAATTTGCTGGATCGCAAACCTTACTTGGTCACTGCAGCGCATGTGCTGTCACCGGAAGTTTGGAATCGGCCATCTTGGGCCTGTGTGAAATCTGCCGGGTGAAGCGTTGCCGAGGCTGGGCGGCTGCGTGCTGAAAGGCACATTTTATGCTCGCTCGCCGTCATTTGCCGAGTAAGTTCTTGAAGACCCTGTGTAAACAGTCGTAGTTGTCTTTGAGGAACCGTAGACAATTTTACGAAAGCAGCTCACCGGAGAAAAAAGGCACAACTCGTCGAGCGCTCATCGGTCAGGTGGCGTGATCAAAGGACATATCTTGGCTTAACGAAGTGCTGCGCCTCTGTGCATAATTCGCACGCTTGGATACCGATCAAGAATGTACACCGTGTTAACCCTTTAGAAAAAAAATCGCGAGTGCAAAGTGCGTGAAGGTGTATGCTTCTGGAGCAGATTTGTAACTTGCAACACTCCCTCCAGTCCAGCGCTGCTCCACTGTGTTGCTCTAGCTCTGCTGCCGTGTGACATGAGTAATTAAAGTCAATTAGTGAAGATTTCGAACATAACCATGGTTAATATAGTGCACGATAGTAACGGCTGATTTTTATTTTTTTTATTGATAGCAACGCGTGATCAGTGATCGCAACTCGCCAGAACAGTTGGACGATCCAGAACTGTGCGATAGATATGTATGCACCAAAGACATGTGCGCGAGACAGCTTCAAAACTTTCCCGAATGGTGAATACATCCACACGGCGTCAATTCTTGATCGGTATTTAGGCGTGGGAAGGCAACAGACTCAGCTTCTGGGTGTGCCAAGACACGTCCTCTGGTAACGCCGCCTGATCGCGACTAATTGCAGTCGACAAATTACTTGTGCCTTGTTTCGGCGGTGCTGCGCTTTCGTAAACTTTTTCACCAGTTCTCAAAGGCAACTATGATAGTTTTCAAAAACATTATCGACGAATGACATCAACGAGCAGAAAACGGTCTTTCAGCACGCAGTCGCCCAGCCTCTCCAACGCTTCACTCGGCAAATTTTACACAGGCCCAAGATGGCCGATTCAGAACTTCCGGCTACCGCATTTGCGACTTTTTTCTTAGTAACGAGCGCCGTCTAGCAGTTTTTCTGAGGACTACAAATTGAGGGCACTCCAAAGCAGAGAAACAATCGGCTTTCGTAACTCATCTTTCTCTTTCATTTACATTAACGTGATTCCCTTTCTACAACGTCGTTTCTTTCTTTTTTTTTTCTATTGAACTTTTTACAAGCTACGCTCTTGCCAAGAACTATGCGATTTTTATAGGTAGTTTATTGACCCCTAACCGTTTTCAGTTTTAAAAATTTGCGACCCTGAAGTGCTTAATTGCTGTCTTCAAAATTGCATTTGTTGCCTTCAAGATCAAGTTTCTAGTAACAAAGAAAATGGGAGAAATTTGTTTAAAAATTTAGCGCTGCCATCTGTTGGCAGAGCCTTAAACTAAGCCATGGGCGAGCCTTGTTCGTTCGAAACTGGTTCATTGCGTGAACCGGGGAAGGCAGACATGCTGTACTCGTCCTGAACGGTTTGGGAACTGCTCCAAGTTGACGAGCTACGCTCTTCCAGACCGGTTAAGGGGTCAATGCGATTTATTGTGTTTATAATCGTATTGTCTAAAGCGAAGTATTTATTTAGTATCCCTTCTTACTTCGTTGGTATTTCTGGCAACAACTTTGCAAACGTTTTTACGCCGTACTTAAAAAAAAAAAAATTAAGAGGGCAAAAAAAAAGAAAAAAAAAAGAAAAGCAACGTTCGGAAACAACAACAATGGCTAATGAAGGGTATTTCTTGGGTCTATCACACCCGAAATGTTTCCTTTCGTTCTTTTCTAGAAAGTATATCTAAAAGGCTAGCGTATTATTGTTCGATTTTCCACACCCGTTAAACGTACGAGCATTGTTTTTCGGCTGCCAGGCCGAACCTCGGGATTGATCATCGAATGAACAGCTGCGATAAATGTTTTTCATTGTTGATTGTTGTGTATCTTGGGCGACAGGGCGTGAAAAATAAACGATTGCCATTCTCTTTCCCGTTTTCGTTTTGAGCAACCAACTGCAGAGCAAGAGAATGGTATCGCTGCAAGGTATCGCTACACATGGCGTTCCTCAAAGTCCGTTGAACGAAGAAAGTAATCACACTGCTGATGCTTCGCCGTGACACCAATGACGCTGGACGATACGAACGGAAACAAGTCAGCCGCGCAGCTCCATGCAAACTGCAGTGAAGCACGATGAACACGATCGCAGCACGATTTAAACAAACGTTGGCTGCTTAGCTGGTACTTGCACCGCAGCGTTGCTGCCCTCCGGAATAGGCGGCAGCACGCTGTGAGCGAAAGTATGCGCAGAGGACTACTGGGAAAATGTGCATTTTCATAGAGATAGGTGGGTGTGGCCCTGCTGGCGTTCTGATGCGCCAAAGACTTATTTTGGAACGCTTGGTCGGCGTACTGGCACGGCCTTTACTCCGTATTATTCCCATACTTCGTTTCACCTTAGAAGTCCAGATGCAGCCGACGTTACGAGCTCATGGGACCAATCAGACAGCCTGAAAACCACACCCTCTGTGGTGTTCGGAAGATTTATGTGCGTGCTTTATCAGCGCTGAACCAATCATACGCAGAAAAAGGTCTAGTGACTCGTGCTTTTGACGCTGCTTGGCTGGTCCCATTAGCTCGTAGCATTGGCTGCGTCTGGACCTAAGCAGAAACGAACTATAGTAGGACACTCGCGCGAACATTGACGCAAGCATCTGTCGAGATAAGTTGATTTCCCTTTTGCGCTATTTTACGCACCCTCACTCGATCTCTTCTTTAGAGGGCAGCTCTTAGGCGCCCGTTTCCGGCTTGAGCGGCGTCGCCGTCGGCGTCACCGCGGTGACGTTTCGGCATGGTGACGTTTCGACACCGTGCCGAAACGTCCTCGTGACCCCCCTGAGGGGGGTCCTGAGGGGGGTCACGTGACCCCCGTGAGGTCATGAGGGTTACGCGACGTCACGAAGGTCACGTGACCTCACGGTTACGCCGACGGCAACGGCGACGCCGACGCCGCTCGGAGGAAGGAGTAGCAGGCAGGATGAGGAGGTGAGGAGGAGGGAGGAGGGGTATACCCTTCTCTCAGTAGCCTTCGCTCCTCCTCCTTAAGAGCTGCGCTCTAATTCGGCGTTACAGGGAGTTGTAAACGACTACTTTTTTTAACCTTTTTTCCGAGGTTAAACGAGCCTACTTCCCTAATTCCTTCCTTCTCGCGCCGCTGGACGCCTTCCATCAGCCAGCCTCGCCCCCTTCAATGTCTCCGCCATTTAGGAAAGCACTCATCATCTTTCCGTTTATTTGACTCAACAATAACAAAAATAAATTAAAAAACACACCTCTTTTTTTCTTTTTTTTTTCTCTTCCACTAATCAATTCATGACACTGCTTCTCAAAGGTTAACTCTCGGATCGAGCGAAGATCCTTCCTTCGAAGCTTTCTCACGAAAGACCGAGAAGGATGTCTCGCTCCATTTGAGCGCGATATTTTGCTCGCGCCGAGCACTCGCGTAGCCTTTCCTGGGGTCTTGCGTCGTTCCGCTACATCTCCTTAAAAAACCGTCGACGCCCCGCGACTTGAGCTCCGAGAGGCAGAGCATGAATAACCAAGTCAGGCGTGAGCTCTGACGATCGTTTTCGCGCGAGGCGTCCTCGCTAACACTCCCCCCCCCCCCCCCCCTACCAATCACCCCCCCCCCCCCTTCTCAACCCCGTTCTCCGCGCTGGCTCGCTTTTTTTTTTTTAATGTTTTATATCTCTTTTCTTACGGGCGGACGTCGCGGAATACGAGGGGCGACTTGTGGCCATTCGTAAGGAGCATGTAGTAAAAATAAAAACTCGCATATATGCCAACGTGAGTCATGGCTCTACGCAAACAGAGTCGCGCCATGTCTACTTGTTGATTCTGTTTTCAAGCGCATGCTCAAAGCGAGCTCACACTTGTCGTCTGCAATTTTAAGGAGCCGTTTCTTCCTTAAAAATGATTGACGTATTTGAGGTAAACAGAAACGAGTACTACTAATTACGGTATACTCGTTTGTATATGCTGTAACCTCCGTCCGAATCTTTGCAGGAGGGCAAAAGAACGTTTCATCTCTAAAATGCAGTCTCTCAAAATGACATCGAGGACGACTGGAGCAAGTGAAAGGTCCTTCTCAGCGTCGCACCACTTACTTATGTGAGGTCTCGCCCTTTATTAAAGACCTTCCGCAGATTGTGGTGATTAATCCTCCCAGTGCTCCGTAGAAAAAAAGCAGACGCGCAGACATTTTTGAGCCGGTTACCTTAACTTCGTTTATTTAACCCCCTTTTCTCCGTTGGACAGTTCGGCCGCTAGGCAGCGGCAGTTTTTGTTGCACAATTTGAAGAGACGGAAGGTCGCCGCTTCACTCTTTCACGTTGTTTTCTCTGGGTGGCGTCGCTTCCCCTGGATCTGCGAGTTCTGGGGAAAACTGAGGAAACATTTTCCCGGCAAACGCCCCTATAAAACACGAAAATACCTTTGTGAATACCTAGGCAATGATATCTCGTTCTCGGCAACACAAATATGAGTAAGTTAACAATGCATATATCGTTTAGGAATTTCTCAATTACACCATTATAAGACCATTACGAAACAAGCACGAGGCACGCCCGAGCAGTTACAAGGGGGCAGTAATAATGGAACACGAACGGCGGAGCAGCGATACGAAATATGCAAACAAAAAAATTATATAAAACACCGCGATATTTTTTTTTTTTTTTGCGGTTGATGTTGATATAAAAAGGTACGAATCGATTACTGCTGCCTTTTTCAAACTAAACAGAGTGCAAAATAAAAACAAACAAATGGGGCAAATCAATTGGGCTTACATCGAGCTATAAATGAAACAGCAAACATTGTGCCGAACATTCTTTCCGACAGGGTTCCATAAAGTATTTAGAAACTTTTGTTGAACTCTCTTCTTGCTCACTTTTTATCTCTTTCAAGTTGCATAATTCTTTTCAATGATGGCTGGGCGCACGCTTTAGGGAGATGGTGGCGTATCGCTGAAAAATAAATTGAAAAAGGGAAAGCTCTTAAAAAATTCTTCGTCGTGCGTGTTGGCTGTTGGTCCTTGTGCAAGTCAGTGGCCAGTTGCAATGTATACTTACGTTCACCAGCAGCTCTACACGATAAAATAACACAAAATAAGCTATACATCAGAAAGCTGCAGAACGAGAGCCAACGATTTTCAAAGAAATGTATCTACAAAACGTTGGCTGCTACTCTGATGCTTCCAGGAGGCTCCCTTCAAATGTACGTTCTACTATGCTGAGACGCGCATCCGATTGGTGAGTTTATAGCGTTCACAAATGTGGGTTCTCTGTTTCCGCCGAACGACGTCACAGAATATTCGTCCTCTTGCCTGCCGCAATCCTGGCGGCGGCCCAGCAGTGGAAATAAATCCTGCGGATGCTAGTTCTACTTCAGGACGCTCTCCAAGTTTGACAGTCCACGCAAACTTCAGCAGAAAGTGTTGGGACGACACGACGACGGCGACAGCGCTGATCCTTTTTTGCCGGAACTTCTACGGCCCACTGATCTCTATTGCAATTATTCCAGATCGCGGATCGAGGCTTTTTATTACTGTGGTCTAGCGGCACCACCGCCAGTCATCGCTTGACACCAGCTAATGTATGGGACTCTGTGGGAGAAACGGGGAGAACTGCAATTGCTTAGGTTAGTAGGTTGTTCTCGATGATGAGACTTTTAGTGTTTTCCGGGGATCCCAGTTAATATTCTGGGCGTGAATATCAAAATCGTTAGACTACAACTCTTGTTTGAAATAACGGTTTTTTGGTTGAGGGGCGAGGGTTGCGACTTTGCTGGGTGCAAACCGTAATGCGGTTCAATGATGTAAGAGTTGCCAAGAGTCAATGTGGAGTCGTTCGTGATCTCGAAGTCGTCAGAGCTTAGCAGACAATAAGTTAGAGTGCGTTTACCGAGGACGTTCGCATCGTTTCAGGCGCTTATACAGAGAATTTCTGGTACGAGCTTTTGCTTTGAACTGCAGTGAGGGCTTCTTAGACGAAACGAAATTCGGAGCCTGTCCTTCATTTGTTGAACGTGTTATTTATGTAGCGACAGAAGCAAGTGACGCCGGTACAGTCAACATAGTCCTCCGGCACAATTATTATTTTTTTACTTTTTCAAATTGGCGATTAAATGTTTGACAAACACCGATTTAATCTCCGAACACCCGATATAATGATGGCAGCACAATGTGAATACTCGCCTTCAAACACCGCGTACAAGCTTCAATATTCCTACTTTTGTGTGTTTCTCCGATAGACTTGCAGTCTGGTGTCAAGCAATGGCCGCTGGTGATGCCACCGACAGTCTCCTAATCCGCGATTAAGCCTCGATAGGATTACGGGCCGGCTCTTACGACGTAACTTGTTGGCACTTCAGAAGCACTTTGAATGCGTGGGCTGGATGGGGTACGCTACAGACACCGGTCAAATACGCGTTCCAGACACATTAATCCTCCAAGAATAGAACACCTACGTGTCGCACCTCTACTCGAAGAACACATAAACCTCATCTTCGCCAGCGTTGCCATTTCTGGAAAGCTTGACGAGGCGCTGCTGTCGCTGATTACGGTCGCTCGAAGCGCTGCGGACAACACGGGAGCGGCCCCTGATTAAACCGGCGCGACACGTGTGATTGCTTGCCGAGCCCTCGTCTCTCTCTCCGGAGCTGCTTCTTTTCTCTTCACCTTCGATCGGCCGTCGAAGAAAGAGGGAAGGACCACCCGGGGGGCCTGACTCGACGCCGTCGATGTCTCTGTAAGGCATCGATCTCACGACGAACACGCCGAAACACGGCAGACAAAAGAAAGGCGCTCTGTCTGGGCGCAAAGGGGCACTGAGCTTTCTCCTCTTCTTGACCGGACCTGTCCGGCTGGAGATCGGTCTCATCTCGCTCGCGCCGCAGGCGAGGATTGGCGAGCGAGCAGCTCGGGTCGGGCCTGAGGAATTTACTTCCGATGTCGCGGAGTCGAGTGTCGGGCTTCGTCAGGTGCGTGGATTTGGGAAAAGGCACCGTCCTGTTCCGATGGAAGTGAGCGAAGACGAATGTATGAAGAGGGGATTGTCCTGAAAGCCCGCTCCTTGGTGCGGAGAGGCTATTTACTCAGAAAAGACCT
Organism: Ixodes persulcatus; assembly: GCA_013358835.2. Classification (NCBI taxonomy): domain Eukaryota; kingdom Metazoa; phylum Arthropoda; class Arachnida; order Ixodida; family Ixodidae; genus Ixodes; species Ixodes persulcatus. Next base: position 1,362,757 of record JABSTQ010009654.1, on the reverse strand, counting down.
TGCATAAATAAAAAAAAAATAAAAGAAACGAAACAAAAAAAAACGTTTGCGTGGAAGAATAGCAGTTAAGAGATAAAGAAGTTGACCTGGAAAGCTCATTCTAGTTGGCTACATTGCGCAGGTAGAAGGAAAAATAAAAATAATAAGAAAAAAGTACTTATATTAAAAGGTTTTTGAACGCAAATATGGACAAAAGGCAAACAAGGAGAAGTACGACAGACACGGGCGGCGTTAGATGGGCTCTTGAGTAATATTGATTTGACTTCCAGAATCACTAATTAGAGTAATCATGTTCATTTCTTTTTTGCAAGCACATTTGGAGGTGAAGGTATTAAACAGTGAGTAGTAACCACGCCTTCCTTGAAGAATGAGGGCAAAGAGGAATATCGGCTATGTTTTTCTCACGTCGACGGCGTTTCCAGCTCGGCTGTCGACGATGTTCTGCCGGTGACCCCGTGATGTATAGCGCCCATCGCTCAAGATATGCAGGAATGTATCATTCGGTCTCTTTTATATAAAAAAAAATATTAGAAACCATTTCAGTAAGTATCTGCTGAACGATATAAGAAGAAAGTGAGAGTGACTTTTATTCGTGGGCTTTCTTCTTTGTCAATGATATTTCAGTTATTCTGTACAAAAATGTTTTGTGTTCTTTTATAAAAGAAACAAAAAAAAAAAAAAAGAAAGCAAAAGGAAACCTATATTTCCTGTTCTTCATAAAAGCTTGTACAGAAATAAAACTGTTTCACAGTAGATTATGTTAGAAATAATACATATACTGTATTAGCTTGCGAAACGAGATGGAAGTCTAGCTGGAAGAAAAAAACACCGAGTGTAAAAAGGCATCAGAGTGATATGCCAACTGCTCGAGACAAACATTAAGCTCTGACCCACACGCAATACCACACGCGTGGCATTAGTAAATGTAACCCGCATCCTCCGTCCGTACTGCGATCGGGAAGCCCTGTTCCGCGCCCTTCTCGTATACCGCAGCTCCGCGCGGGCGGCCTCACCCAGTCCGCCCTGCGCGAAGCGGCGGTTCCGAATCTTATAAGCGAGAACTCATCCGGCTCATCCCCGGATAAAACTGGAAGAGGAGAGCTCCCGAGGGAGTTCCCCTTTTGTTCGGTTCCCCACGCTCGACTCGCAACCCGGGCTCCCTGCCCGACCGCCCGCCCAACCGCTCGCCCGAGCGAGCGCGTGTGTGTGTGTGTGTGTGTGTTTGTGTCTGTCTTTCAGGCATACACATTCGCGCCCGAATCGATGGAAGATTCCGCGCGTCTCTATGCGCTGACGATCCCAACTGTAGCGAGCAAAGGAGTCCGCAATCGCTCGCGCGCTCCGCTCCGCTAATCCGTTTCCTGCCGAGAACCGCGGGCGAGCAGAGTTTCGGCCTCGCTCGGAGTAAATCGCGGACGCAGCGATTGGGTCGCCTAATTACGGTTGCCTTTCGTAGGGTTGACGTGGCGCTTTCCCGTCTCGGTTCTTCTTTCTTTTGGGAGGTACGAGAGATGAAGTTTGTTTATTATTGGCTCGGCTTTAGGCATTCAAGCTTGATTCGGAGGTTTGCTTTCTCGCTATAGATGTCTTCGTGGCCGCCGAATGTCCGCGTGAGTGGCCCTGTGAATACATAATTCGTCGAGTGATATTTTAGTCCGGCTTAGATGTTTTGGGTTAGAAGGGTAGTTAGATGTTTGGGTTTATTTATTTCATTTTACCCCGCAGCGCCTGAGGCATTATAGCAGGGGGGGGGGGATAGTACATTTGCGTATAAGATGACATGGTACTTGCGTACACAATGTACACATAAGCAAAAACACATGCTCACAGGTGAATATACACTTGCACAGAATCGGCCAAACACAAGACAAAAAAAAAAAGTTTGAGTGTTACAAAAAGAGACACGAGCCCCTCCACTCACATCAACCACAATAGAAAAAAGAAGCACAGGAATCATAACATTACAAAAAAAAGAAAAGGCGCAAAACAGTGCAATACAGTGCAACCCACAGAACCCGGCACATTTTCCACAAGAGAAGGTAAACGTAGGGGAGATATTATATTCTCTTCAGTCATGACAGCCTGCCCAACCACCGCGCGGCAGTCTGTCGTAAAAAAGAGACTCGGACACGATGGAAACAGTTTCGTCAGAAAGTTCATTCCACTCTTTTATGGTGATAGGAAAAAATGAATATTTAAAAATGTTGGTTCGGGCTGGGTATCCTCTTATTTTCTTAGAGTGGTCCAATCTTCGAGAGATGAAAGGAGGTGGTTGTATGAACTTCGGTTTACTAATACCCGCACGATCATGATATATTGTATGAAGAAACTTCAAGCGCAGTCGTCTTCTTCATGAGCATAGTGGTTCCCATTCTAATTGTTTTTTAAAAACAGTAACACTTTCTCTGTAGTTATAATTTCCTGTAACAAAAATCTCGAAAGATAGGAAGTCTGAACATGATCACTACCAGCAGATAAAAGTATAAGCTAAGGTCTACTCAAAACAGTTCAATTTTAAACTTTCGGGAGTGACGTTGAGATAGGGAAACAAACTGAAAGTTGCCAAAACCAGCTTTGCATAGATGGGATAGGGTCTTGACTAGGGCTGGGCAATTGATCGATTAACCTTCCGATTAATCGATTAAGGCTTTAATCGCGATCAAATATTTTAATCGGTTAATCGGTTTTTTAATCGGTACTCAAAAAGAACTGGACGCACGCATGGCTCTATCCTGGACGACGTGCCCGAACTAGGAATAACTCATGCCCCCCCCCCTCCCCCCCCCCCCCCCCCCCCTTAAAGGAAAACGCTGCGTGGCATGTACCGGGTCGTTCTGTCCCGAGTGGTTTTCCGTTCCCAGCCAGGTGCTATGAGCAAGGTTCAATTCTCGCGCTCGCGAAGCATTACGTGTTCGAGGATATACTACATTACAGTTATTCTGCCGAGGCCAGAAGAACAAGCCGGGCCCGCAATCGATCCCCGTGCGACCGCGAAACTTCACATCTTGAGGATCTATTACACGTTCTGTCCAGGCAAGCCAAACAAGCAGAAAAACAAGCAGGCAAGCTAGCAACGCCATGATTAATTGTTCCAGAATTCGGCCCGCAAAAATGGACGAGTTCACAAGTATGAAAGGCGATCTCGCTGAAAAGATTGGGTTTAAAGTAAACTCCAGTGGTGAAGTTTTTAACTCGAAGGAAGTCCACTGCATCATCTGCAAAAAGCCGTTTTCGTACAGTTGAAGCGTAAGTTCGCTTCAGTATCATCTACGAGCGAAGCACCCATGTACTCCGCTGCAGTAAGGACCATCCGCCAAAACGCAGACAACAATCAACGCCTTCTCATCAAGGCCCCTTTCTCTGAAAAATAAAAAGCATCGCTCAAGCCCTGATTTCTTGTCTTCCTGTCGGAGAATGTGGACAAACTTCTTTGTCTTTGGAGCTGGAGCCAAAGTATGTGAGTCTTTAAATCGTTGAACTATATGTATCCTCAATTCTAAATGTCCTTTGCGCCGTGTAACAGAGACTAAAATAAGTCTTCAAAGACAAGAAGAGTTGTTGCATTCAATTTTAATATATTATTTCAAAAAATCAACGCAACCGATTAATCGATTAATTAATCGATTAAAGTGTGGCGATTAATCGGGTTAAAATGTTTAATCGACGCCCAGCCCTAGTCTTGACGCTACCACCATGGCGTCAGAGGGAGTAGAGGGTCGGCAGTGCAATGGGATGAGGATATAAAGGGACTGGGCGTGAACATACCGACAAAGCAACAAGGTTTCGTTAAAACGAGCGATTTATCAGCTGAGAAAGAATCTATAAGCGAACCCGCCATAATGTGGATATGCTGAACATAGGGGGGGGGGTCTTTCATGCCTATACATATATCCCCGATACTTTAGGATTCTATCCCAAACATAACCTAGATTGGTGTCACGTGAGCCAGCCACTTGATTCACTCCCGGGTCCGGTGCATCGCCGGTCGTGGCAGGATAAGTAAACAGCGTCTAATCAGTGGACGACTTATCGACCTCTCATGTGACTAATCTATCCTCTCTTTTGCGTCCCACGTGACTACGCGTAGCACCGGTCGGGCCGCCTTTGGCTGCTCGCGCCGACTGTGTGTCGTCGGTTTAATTTGGGAAATAATTGGAGTAAATAATGATAATGATATTTATTTCAAACTCAGAAAGAGGCTGGTGGTTGCAGAGAGACCGAAGTTCCATACCAGAGGCCTGCAACACAAAAAAGGGGGGGTATAAACTGTAGTAAGGGGGATTATGAGCTGATATAATATGCAAGGTGCGTGATATATAATATAATATATAATATACAAGATGCCTACAGAAAGGCTGGAATATTACGGTAATAACCTGCCGCATTTCTTTTAGAAACGTCTGTTTTGTTTTCCCCTTTGTTCACTCTGGGATGCAGAAAAGTTCTTGATAGGACGGGAAGAGGTGTCGGCTGTCAAATATATGCTTTTCCCGATCGCGACTGGTATCTTCGATGGCTTGGCAGTAGCAGCGACAACCAGTGAATAGGATAAAACTTGTTCCTATTGTAACCACACGGGTGCACAAATATTGCCCCCAAACAACCCTTGGTACATTTCCTGCAAAACGCCCTACTGTTCTGTTTTCAAGGGAGCACACCTCACAGCAGGCACCCCTGTGCTTGCCCTTGGCCGGGACCCCCAGCGTGTGCGCCCCAGCCACGCTCTCCCCCTCGGCCAGTTAGGTCGCACGACCATTCCGTAGGGCAACTGGGTAGCTAAGAACAAGCAAGCTGGGAGGAATTGGTGGCCGAGTGGACAAGCGCACACCAGCTTGGAGCACGTGGAGCGAAAGCTCACGCTGCAGAACCCAGGGTCGTGGGCTCAATCCCCACCCCTGCCCGTTTCTATCTGGATGAGCATCGTACCGGCCTACGGTCGTGTATCACGACTGCGTGATGCACGTTAAAGACCCCAGGCTAGCGGTTGTACTGCACTGGCTAAATTTTCTTATCTACAGCTGGGCGACAAGTCACCCGTTGAGTCAAGCTCATAAAGAAAAATTACTCAAATTGTAATTGTGTTTTGTGTATGATCACAGCCGGAAGTTAGTCAGCCCCCCCCCCCCCCCCCCCCCCCCCCCCCCAAATGGGCGTCTGGTGTCTCAGCTGTAGATGAGGAATTTAGCCAGTGTAGTACAACCGCCAGCCTGGGATCTGTAAAGGCCCGTTCACACGCTTGCAACTGACTACGACCAAATGGTACATGACCGGTTTTTAAGCCTTTTTCAACGGCTTACTGACCGGATGAGCTGTTTCAGGGCCGGTCGTAAGCCGTCCCAAGAGGCTTAAAAACCGGTCTTGTTTCAGTCAGTCGTAGTCAAACGCAAGCGTGTGAACGAGCCTGTGTGTGTACCACACACTAGTGATAACGGCCACACGCCGGTACGATGCTCATCCAGATCGAAACAGAAAGGGGTGGGGACTGAACCCAGAATCCTGGGTTCTGCAGCACGAGCTTTCGCTCCACGTGCTTCGAGCTGGTGTGCGCTGGCCCACTCGGACACCTATCCTTTGGAAAACTACTCGGATCCTTAGATTGTCTACATAAATGTTATTTTGATTCTGTTTAATAGTGGTACAAGTGCCGAAGACCACACCCATTATGATTGTCTTTTATCTCCGTGACGCAGGAATCAATCAGTTTCATGGGTCCATGCTTCCTCGTGTTTTCTGACTTCCTCATTTGGTATTTTTCGGTCACTCGACGTGTTTTCCAGATTTTTAATTTAGATACGCTTACAAATGCGACTAACTGCTTCACCCAAAAGTTTTTGTACTTAACGAGCGCGATGCCAGTTACTAGCCAACATAATCTGTTCTGTCGTCAAGATAGAGCCGTCGACAAGCTTCAGCCGACACAACAGTTTCTGTTGCTCGCAACTTCTTTTTTTTTTTTATCAACTCGTTTAACTGGGAGAAACAAAACATCCCGTTTTCCCGAAAGGATTCCGAACTTACGATAGTACTGAGGCTCCGCGACGACCAACTTCTTGACGACGATTTGAATGTCAATATTTACGATCTCTGGCAGCGTTGTTTTTCGCACACATTTCCCAGCGGGTTGAATAAGTAATGGCGTGGCCCGAGGGAGCTCGTAGTCGTGTTCAGAACATTGGAAAGAATCTTTGCGAACCCGGGGAAAACTGATGTAAAATTTTGATCAGGAAGTGGTTGACTTTGCAATAGTTGTTGCTTCTAATGTCACAAATCATTCCATAAAGTTCAATTCTAGTTTGCCGTGATGAAGAAAAACAGACGCTACAATCCAAATGTCGCGTAAAACAGTGTGTACATGAATGTTTGCACGGGTGCCGTTGGCCCAAAGAGAAAGACATTGGGTGGGAAAATGAGTGAAAGTATATGCAAAGGTGTGAATAAGATATGATTTTTTTATGGCAGCTGTTTTATGATAGAAATAAAAAAATTATAACACAAATAAACTATAAATGAATGAGGAGACTTAGAGCAGTACGGCGAGCAAAGAAATGCCCGGGCCTATTTTGTCGTGCTCTGCTAGACCCGTATTATTCATTGCTAAAACCTCGAAATATTGTTAACATTGCTAAACACGTTCAATTTTTAAACGAGGAAAACGTTTCTATAGCATTCAATACCTAGAAAACTTTTTTGAATGCTTTCTTTTTCTCAATACGTCAGGGTGGAATTCCGAAAATTTAAATTTAGACTTGATCACACGTCATACTACAGATCAGGTTGAAGAACAGGTTTCTAACTATGGTTTCTAACTATGGTTTCTAACTATGGTTTCTAACTATGGTTTCTAACTATGGTTACTAACTATGGTTACTAACTATGGTTTCTAACTATGGTTTCTAACTAGGTATCAGACTAGGTTTCAGACCAAGTGTCGGACGACCTCTCAGGCCATACATAATTCAGACCAGATGTCGGAGCAGGTGTCACACCTCGCTTCAGGCCTTAAAGGGGCCCACCAACAATTTTTTGTCTGGTTTGAAGTTCGCGCTGAAACGGAGCTCCATGAAAGCAGGAACACCGAGGGAAAAAAAAATATTACAGAAATTCGCAATATTTTGTGAGTTATTAGCAAATTAAATTTTGCAGAAAACAACATTGCGCTTCATGACGTAAAATGAAACAGTTTAGCGATTGGAGCAAAGCGGTTGGCCAATTGGACGCGAGTTTGGTTGATCGCCCGTCGGCCCGGTCGGCCATTAGGCCTCGCTGCAACCATCGTAGCTTTGGACTCGGGTTGCCATCATCGATGAATTTACCGGGCTTATCGGATTTTGAGCGCCGAATTCTTAAAAAGGAGTGCGGAGCTGGGCGTCGCGCCGTACGAGGACACACCACGCAAGCGCCGCGACGAGTCCGCTTCGACAGCCGCGGAAGCCTCGTCTCCCGCAACTCCGCCACCGGAGCCACCTCGGCGAGTAGGAGGTACTCCGCCGCTGGGAGGCGCGCATGAGCGTCGAGGCGTTGTTTTCGCCCTTTTTGAACTTTACTTTACAACTTTATTAGCTCTATAAAAGCGACTTTTTAGAGAAATAATGACGGTTAACGTGTGATATACTTTATTCCGCTTCAAATTTTCTGGGACGGCTCTCGCCAATCACGAAACCCAGTGAATGTGACGTATAGTGAAAGGGAGCGCCGTTATGCGCGCGCATTCGGCACCTCGCGGCGCCACCGTCGGAGGAGGTGTTTCCGAGTTGTCAAATTAAAATATGATGCGCTAAGGTCGCTCGCGCTAGCACAGCCTTCGCGGTTAGTCCATGCTAGGGTGAGACGAAGTATAATATTTTTAAACTCTTTCGTTGTCCACTGGGTTTCCGGGACCACTAGCGTGGAGAAACCGCAAAAAAAAGTAGACGCTCAAATACTGTTGGAGGGCCCCTTTAAGGTCACATTTCTGGTCACATTTCTGGTCACATTTCTGGTCACATTTCTTGTCACGTTTCGGGCCACGTTTCGGGCCACGTTTCGGGCCACGTTTCGGGCCACGTTTCGGGCCGGGTTTCGGGCCGGGTTTCGGGCCGGGTTTCGGGCCGGGTTTCGGGCCGGGTTTCGGGCCGGGTTTCGGGCGGGTTTCGGGCCGGGTTTTGGGGCCAGAGTTCGGGGCCAGAGTTCGGGGCTAGAGTTCGGGGCTAGAGTTCGGGGCCAGAGTTCGGGGCCAGAGTTCGGGGCCAGAGTCGGGGCCAGAGTTCGGGCCAGAGTTCGGGGCCAGAGTTCGGGGCCAGAGTTCGGGGCCAGAGTTCGGGGCCAGAGTTCGGGGCCAGAGTTCGGGGCCAGAGTTCGGGGCCAGAGTTCGGGCCAGAGTTCGGGGCCAGAGTTCGGGCCAGAGTTCGGGGCAGAGTTCGGGGCCAGAGTTCGGGGCCAGAGTTCGGGGCCAGAGTTCGGGGCCAGAGTTCGGGGCCAGAGTTCGGGGCCAGAGTTCGGGGCCAGAGTTCGGGGCCAGAGTTCGGGGCCAGAGTTCGGGGCCAGAGTTCGGGGCCAGAGTTCGGGGCCAGAGTTCGGGGCCAGAGTTCGGGGCCAGAGTTCGGGGCCAGAGTTCGGGGCCAGAGTTCGGGGCCAGAGTTCGGGGCCAGAGTTCGGGGCCAGAGTTCGGGGCCAGAGTTCGGGGCCAGAGTTCGGGGCCAGAGTTCGGGGCAGAGTTCGGGCCAGAGTTCGGGGCCAGAGTCGGGGCCAGAGTTCGGGGCCAGAGTTCGGGGCCAGAGTTCGGGGCCAGAGTTCGGGGCCAGAGTTCGGGGCCAGAGTTCGGGGCCAGAGTTCGGGGCCAGAGTTCGGGGCCAGAGTTCGGGGCCAGAGTTCGGGGCCAGAGTTCGGGGCCAGAGTTCGGGGCCAGAGTTCGGGGCCAGAGTTCGGGGCCAGAGTTCGGGGCCAGAGTTCGGGGCCAGAGTTCGGGGCCAGAGTTAAGGTCAAAATTAGGGTCAGGCCAAATTTTAGGGAAAATGATTCGCCAGCTTTCAGGCTAGATTTTGGGCCAAAATTCAAGCCAAAATTCTGGTCAAAATTCAAGCCAGAATTTAGACAGGCCAGAATTCAGACAGGGCAGGTTTGGGGACAGGTTTGGGGACAGATCTGGGGACAGATTTGGGGACCGATTTGGGGACAGCTTTTAGGACAGAGATTAGGACAGATTTCAGGACAAAACTCAGGCCAAATTTCCGGCCAGGTTTTAGCTATGTTTCAGGCCAGTTTTAAAAACCAACTTTAGGCTAGATTTTGGTTCATATTTCAGGAGAGTTGGATACTGGTCCTTTTGAACAACAAACATTGTCACAACATATTAATATTATCAACGTCAATAACTGTGCTGAAATTTTGTAGAGGGTATTTGTTTTAAAAGATCCGTGAAAGTTACACTTACGCGATTTGTGCAGAGGAGTCAAACGACCAGGGGGACACAGTTTAGGGGCTAATCGTAACGATCAGTCAGCTAATTAAGTATACTTTGTCAATTAAAATTTTAATTAGTGAAAATAGACATATGGGTCCAATCAGAAACTTATTAAGCATCATCGAAAGCCACTAAATCAACTATTTTGGGAAGATGTAAGACAGGGGCAGCATTTTACGGCCTTCTGAAAAAACGCTCAGTTTGGACGCGTTTCTAGGTTTCGGTTTCATATCGGAGCGTATCGTTGCGCCCGCGGTCCTACTTACCCGTGGTCGCGGCGCGTAGCCAATCCCTCACTTTCATTGTAGGAGGAAGAGAAGTAGGGCGCACGTGTGTTGCGCGTCTCAGCCACTAGGGAGCAGGACCGCGAGCGCAGAGGTGCGCTCCGATAAGAAACCGAAACCTAGAAACGCGTCCAAACGGAGCGTTTTTACGGAACGCCATAAAATTCTGCTTCTGCGTTGTATCTTTCTAAAAAGAGTTGATTTAGCGGTTTTCGATGACGCTCAGAAAGTTTCTAGTTGAAACCAAATGTCTATTTTCACCAATTAAAAAGTTGATGAACAAATCTTACTTAATTCTCCGACTGATCGTTACGATTAGACTCCTATACTATGTCCCCCTTTCCCCATAAGTCACATTCATAAACAGCATAAGTATAGCTTTCACGGCTTTTTTTTAAAAATCTGTTAAACCTAAAAAAAAAATGTTTACGCACAGCACAGGTCAGGAATAGCGGGATTATTCCGGCGTCGCGATCCTTGAGGCGAACAATGCTAGTATTTGTATTTGGTCAGTTATGTGTTCTCGCAGATACTTTAAAACATATCGGACAATTACGAGCAGAGCAGACTCGAATAATTTTGTAACATAGGAGGAAAAGTTCAGAATGTTTCATGACATTCCACGATGTTTAAAAAATGTTTTGGCGGTGATGAACGCGCGCGCCGTGAGGACGCGTGGGAAATAAACATGCCGTCCGCGCAGGAAAATCGATAAAGAAAACGCTAAATCGTAACACCGTGGAAGCATTTCACTAACTGGTAAAGCTCAGATATTGCGTTTACAATTTTTCGTTGGTTGGCCACTCCTCTATAAAAGGAGTAGCGAACTGGCTACTCCTCTTATCAGGGAGGGCTGGTCCGAATAAAAGCTGTATTGCCAAACAGCGCTGTGAAATGAGAGGCCCAATTGAAATATACCGGTGCACTCAACCGCCCCTTGTAAACATCGAGGCCAAAATCAACGAGGCTAGTTATTTGACCCTGGACAAGTGGCCCCTTCAACTCACCGGCGCGACCCCACAAGCAGGTGGGTGTCTCTCTCTATCTCTTTCTCCTTATCTTGAGAGACGGTAAACAAACCAAAAAAAAAAAAAACAAGAAAAAAGAAGCCGTAGCTTTTCACAACGGCGTGGCCGAACCTCGGACGCAAAGCCCGATCTCGGGGCAAGGCACCGCGGTCCCATGACGCAAGCCGCCGAGTGTACCTTCACTGAAGCCGGACATGCCTGCTTCACCGTCGAGCGGCTCTCGTCTCGTATCGCTCGCTTGCCTTTTACTTCGCTCCCTCCGTTCTGGACGCTTTCTAGGATCGCTCCTCTTTTTCCCTTTTGTTTTTCTGTTTTCATCTTTTCTTTTCTCCTCGTCGGCGGGACTTTTATTCGACTAGTGTGCCGAGGCGGATGCGCCTCGTTGAGTCGAGTATCCCCAGGCTGGCTAGCTTCCCTCGAGCGAAAGGGCGCTTCTTTCGGCGGCAGCTTCGGTGGCTCCTCCTTGTGCGCAGGCCGCAGGGGCTTCCTTCCTGCGTCCGCGGCTGGCCACTGGATCGAAAACGGCCAGCTTGGACGAATAACGAAAGGGCAGGTCGTGGGGAGAACCTCGCCGAGGCTCGTCGTTCTGCTGAGTGGGATATATTGGGTGGAATGCGGGAAGACAAAAGGACAAAAGGAGCTACAACCGAGCTTGCATTGGCTCAAAATCAACTTTGGGCTATGCGGAGCGTGAGTTCGTCTGCTTCTTGCGCAGGGGTTGCGGTGACGTCGGAAAGCCGAGCTTTGATTGGCTCGATTGGAAAAATAGGGGGTAGACCTCAATGCTAGCTGCCTTGAGGTCTACCCACTATCCCTCCAATCAGAGCCAATCCGAGCTTGGCTTCATTCTGACGTCACCGTAACCCCTGCGCAAGAAGCAGACGAACTAGCACTCCGCGTATGGTCACTGGAAGGTGAAGAAGCGCAGGGCGTGGCGAGTCGCATGCATCTCATTCCCGCTCCGCAACCAGTGAGAATGCGGCATTAGTCTATAAGAATGCCGAAGAACCAATCACGGGGCAAGAAGAGTGAACCTAATAAGCAGCGCCCTGCGTGACTTTCAGTGCCTATTGGCGACTCCAGCAAAGTCGACGCCGCGTAGCGGCAACGGCAAGAAGCTCAAGAGAGGAGGTCGTTTCGACCCTGTTGTCTGCTATCGCTGCTTAGTTCTCGTAGGCAGCATAAAAACGAACATCGTTTCCAGTAATTATTTTTATGCTTCCGCCGTATTGTCCCTACGCACTGGCTAGAAGAAGGTTTCTACTGTAGAAAAATCGCTTTGCTTTTGTGTAACACCAAATTTACTCTGCAGTGCAAGAAATTTATGGTGGTCCGCGTGCTGAACGAGAAAACGACCTTTTCTCGTCCGTCATTTTGCCTGGCGAGCGCGCCTCTATAGTTCGCTGCAGAGTCGCGACTAGTTGGTTACACACAATGATGACTTCTAGCAGGTTGTTACCGTGCTCCGCGTACCGTACTACCGGGGCCTTTGAAGCATGCTTTTAAGCGCGCGCCCCGCGGTCATGGTATCACCCGGGCGAGCGCTTAAAAGCATGCTTCAAAGGCCCCGGTAGTGCGAAACGCGGAACACGGTAACGGTTTGCTAAAAGGTCCTAACGAAGAAAACACAGCGCAAAATTTCAAGTACTAAAGGGAGAAGATCGGACAAGGGCTGTACGTTCAGTTTACTAGCACTTGTACTTTTGCGCTGTTTTTATGTCAACTTGCGTTAACCGCTGTATTTATTTATTTTCCGTGCATTTTGCAAAACTTGATCAGCACTCATGCGCAGTTTTGTCTTCCAGGAGTTTTTGTTGGTGTTCCACGAGAGCTGTATGGATCAAAATCACTTTAAAGAAATAATAAAAAAAAAAACACTCCTTGCTGCGGTGCAAAAAGTAAGGCTATATGGTGGAGATTTTTGTTTTTTTGTGAAATATCGAAGGAGACATTTGCATCCATCAGAAGTGTAAAATAAAAACCAAAATTCCTAAATGTCTCAATAAGGACTCAATTCACTTTGAAGCCAAAGTAATAAAAAACAAATTTCGCGCAGACTGTTTTGGCATTTAATTGGACCAAAAAGAGAACGACAGAAAAGTTCACACGAATATCCTTCGTACTTTTTATGTTGTTGACATTTAATTAAACATTATAATGGCCCACAACAATGTTTTTTTTTGGTTTTTTTTTACAGTTTTACTTGAAAAGAGCGTCACTCCATATTCAGTCACTGGAAAATTTTGTCGTTAATATTTGTAACCTTCTGACTGAGACAAAACCTTCGAATTTACGAAAACAAACCCATCATGCTGTCTCCCTTTACCTGTAAATTACAGTGTTCATAGCAAGTTTAACTGATTTTTGCCATTTATTTAAATTTTGCCACTTCCATCTGACCATCGCGATATTCGAAAAAGTGAACACTTCGAATCGTACGCGTCCGGTGAAAATGCTTTCGTCTCGTAAAACTTGGAGGGAAAAGGTCGTTCTAAATGTTGCGCTGTTCAAATATTACATGCATAAAGTATCAAACGTAACTCTTGCTCTGTATCCGGAGTCTTCCCTTTGTCTGTGAATTTCAAAAACGGTGTTAAGTCTTGACTCGCTGCCAGCGTAGCTCAGTTTGTTTACCGTGTGGTTCTCGGGCTGTTTAATCATTTTTTTGTGTTTATTGCTTGTTTATTGTTTCATTTTGCAGTTTACAGCGTATGTTGATTGTCCATACTCCCGATATCACCGCCGCTTACTATAATGGGAGTTATCAGAAATCTTCGCAAAACAAATTAATGATCACTTCAAAAAATAACGAAGGGGCAACCTATTCTGATTGAAGCAAACAAGGCCGACGGCCGTGACTTGAAGTAGTTTTCACCTTTGTACAGTACTTAATGTCTTCGAGAGTACTGACACCTTATGACTATGAATGCATAATAACCCTACTCAAAATAACACTAACTCCCTTTTTATAATGTTTATAATCCTAAACAAGACCGTCAGCAAAAACGTTATTTTTTGTTGTTGTTTATTGTCAGAAAGCGTCACTGATGATAATATGATCTTGGTAGGCACCCGTAGGCCCGAAAGTACAAAGTATGGCCTAGAAGTATTTCTTCACAAAGAAAACAGATGACTTCATATCTGTACAAAATAATGCAGGAACACATTAAAAGAAATATGCCAAAAAAAAAGACTTTAGCATTTGCCAAAGTAAGTTTGATTGCGAGAGCGCACAGCGCGACGCAGTTACAACAAACAAGCTAGCGACCGTCGGTTTTTGTTTTCTTCTGTTTTTCATCTAAAATTGAAATGCGATCGCTGGAAAATTTAGTTCGATGGGAAATTCACGTTTGTTGCCCAGACTTAAGCGATGAAGTTTGATGCTCGTTCATGTTCTTCTGTGTGAGCAAATATCCAACACTCGCCGACGACGTATTTGCGCAAACAGTGTCGCGCGGAATTCGTGTCTGCTTTTTCTTCTTTCGTCCTCCCAGCTTGTGGCAATAGTGTATCCTTCCTGTCGGTGTGCTAGGCCCCTCGAGCTTCGACATGAGCCTCGGCGTGCCCTAATCCAGGGCTTCCGGGTTGCCAGGGGCGGCGGCGTTGCCCCGGAGCGGGGCTGTGCCTGTCAGTGACGCAGCAGCGCGACGCCAAGCGTCTCCCCGACACTCGCCGCCATACCCCGTTCCTTCCCACGCTCACAGGGGTGAGGCTGGATCAACGAGCGCGAAGCTTCCAATCAAAGACAAATTTTGGCGTTTTACATGCAATTTTATAAAAATTTCATCCGGCATGTCCTAGCGGAGGAGGGGAGACTAATTTTGACCACCTGGGGATCTTCTGACGTGCGTCCGAAAGCTCAGTTGCACGGCGCCTACTCTGCAATAAACCTCCGTCAGATTGCGGGCACCTCGGCCTAGATTCGAGCCTGTATAGTTCAGCGCCTTGCCTCGGAGCCACCAGATAAATCATTAACAATTTCAGAAATATCACGAAATCGTCTTTTCTGTTTTGGTTTCAAATAATACAAAATATGAGTGCCGGTGTTTGCTGCGAGCGTTTGACACACAAGGGTATAGCAGCTCATCTGTTTTTAGGACTGCGAGTCGTTTCGCGTTCACCGAGCTGTTTTCGTGGAAGATATTCCCAACGAACGTAGCCTTCAGCAAACAACTGTCGCAAGAACACGACTTCCGAAGCGCTGTGCGGGTGTTTGTTTTCGTAGCGGAACTGCCGTAAACCTATAGCGTTCCACGTTGACTATTTTGCTCGATCTGGCTTGGTTTGTTCGTTTGCGCGTTTTGATGCTGAATAAATGTGTCGATTCCCGTGAGAGCGCCTCCGCTACTTTCAAAAACGCGCAACTGTCGTGACTGCGATGAAGGTTTCAGTACGTATAGAGGTAATCTACACAGGTAAGAATTTGCGAGCCCTTTAGGCTGGAAGAAATCGGGTGTTCGCCTCGCGTGAGGTTTCTGTCATTTCGCTTCGGAAGGCACTTAGGTCTCAAATTTTTAGCGGTGCACCTGGCTGGCTAAAGTGAACATTTATAGGTCGCGTTTTGATCGTTCGTCATGTCGCTCACCCACCTTACGCAAGGGTGCTATGCAAGAAATCAACAAAAACAAAAAGCTGAAGGACTGCTTTTTTTTTCTTTTTTTAACGTGAAACGTTTTTTGGCCAATTGCTCCGGATTCCGTGAAGTCGCACTTCGTGAAGCCGTGGCCTGTGACGTCCCGTGATGCAACGCGCGCGGTGTTGCATTATGGAACGTCACAGACCTACACACCAATTCAGTTTCTCTGCTAAATTTAGCGGGGAAATGACTTCCCTTGATCTGATGTCACGTTGTGCTAGAAAGTGTCACGTATGTAACACAATTGGCCCAGCAATTTGTCATACTTTTTTTAAAAATTTATTTCGGTCGCTTCCACTGCACTTTGACAGACGCTGACAGGCGGTTGTATTAAAGGCCGACCCACATAGGACGTATTCTCAAGATATTTGCGCGCGTTTCAGCGGGCGTAATCACAGCATTTGGCGGGCGCTTTCTTCACAGAATGGAAGAGGGGAAGGTTGCCAAACCACACACGGCGTTTGGTGCAGTGTAGCCCGACTCGCGCTTTTCATGAATTGAGGCAATATGTAGATCGGCTACTATATAATTTTTCTCCACAAGGGGACAGAAATAACTTAATGTTAATCAACCTCGAAAGCTTAATTTGCCAACGTCTGTATCATAAATGTTCCTTGCAATCACCAAGTTGCCAAAAAGTCGAGGGAGGAGGACAGCCGCGATGTCTGCTCAAAACCCTTCCTTTTATAATTTTTTCACATCGCCCGCAACATAGCTGGTATTTTCTTCAGTCTCAGTCGTTCATCGCTAGTTCCAAATAGATGTAGCGATTTCGTACAGTATGCCAATAAACCGTTGAACGCGCCATTCGAGCTCCCATTTCGGCGACTCAGTCAAGCCAGCCAACCGGGCCCGCATAGCTCGGCAAGCCGATCCTCGAGCAACTTCCGGCTGTCACCTCGGGAGCTGATTGGCCGGCACCGCGTTGTACGCATCCGGATGCGCCACGCCGAAATACGCCGAAGCGCCGAGGTCTGTCTCGGTCGGATCGCCGAATACTCGCGTATTTACGCCGACCTCGAGAGGAAGTGCTCGTCCTATATATACGACAGGGACCACGTCCGCCGAAACGCCCGTAAATATGTCGCAAATACGCCCTATGTGGTTCGGCTTTTAGAGAGTGGCTCGTGCGGTCGTACACCATGGAACGCTAGAACGCCGTTTCATGGTCGCGTCAGGCAATCGTCACAGACGGATTTAGACGGGGACGAAATAGGAGGTGGACGCGAGCGACGGCTGACGTGGACGCGCCGCTTTCATGGCGCGTCTTTCGTGTAGAATTAGGGTGCTTCGAAGGCGTTTTCGACTGGTGTGTTTAGCGTCCCATGCGCCGAGAAACTGAGAGAGAGGAGACGCCGGAATGCCGAGCTCTGGTTGGAATGATTAGTGGGTAGATAAAGCTAGCTGTCTTTGTCTCCACTGCACTCGTCGAATGCGGAGCGCAAGTTCGTCTGCTTCTTGCACAGGGTTTGGGTTGATGTCGGAACGCCGAGCTCTTATTGGCTGATTGTAAAAAAAAAAAAAAATAGTGGCTAGACATTAAGGCATCGAGCATTGAGGTCTACCCCCTATCCTTTAAATCAAAGCCAATCAGAGCTCGGCGTCGTTCTGACGTCACCGCAACTCCTGCGCAAGACGCAGACGATTTGCGGTCCATATACGAAAGCCAAACGCCGGCGTTTTGCGTTTTTACGCGTTGGACAAGTGCAGTGGAGACAAAAGTAGCTAGCTTTAGGTCCACCAATCCTTCTAACCAGAGCTTGGGGTTCTGACGGAGTCCATCCTCTCTCTCATTTGCTCGGCGCATAGCAGACGAAGCCGTGCGCTGACGCGGGTCTACTATAGCAGACGGCAGGCTAGAACGCACCGGACGTCGCGGCAGGGAGGCATTAAGCTTGAGAACATATTTATCCGAGCAGCCAAGCCAATCTTTTAGTAAATGGCAGTTCACCACCCGCTAGAGCGGGTGGTGAACACCACTTAAATTGCGCATAATGTCGTAATTATTGCGGGGGAAAAAAAATCGTAGGAACGTAAGCGGAAAAAAGTGTCTCATTTCCCCCTTTTAAACTTTTTTTTTTTTACTGTTTGTTTTAAGGGTGTACGAAGTAAACTCATGGCGCCGCAAAAGCTCGGACTTTACCAAGGAGGTTATATATAAAAATTGCCTCGAGTGGATGCCACCAATACATTCTCACAGAGAAGTGGGTGAAGCCTGACTGGCACTCTTATTCTACATTCATGTGAAACGCAGCAATCAACCGTGTCTATTTAATTAACCATTTTGTCTTAGCCCGAGACAGGCAGGAAAAAAGGAAAGTTTTAAATTGGAAGAAAAAGGAACAGTCGAGGACACGTCTCTAGTTGTGTCCTCGACGTGTCCTCGACTGTTCCTTTTTCTTCCACTTTGAAACTTTTTTCCTGCCTCAGTCTCGGGCTAAGACAAAACGGTTAACATCCACCAGCTCGCCTACGCACTCACTGAATTATCTATTCAATTATCGTTTCGTGACGTTACGTTCACTGGTATATCCTTTTGAACCGAAAAAACCGTCGCACCGCAAATCGGCATCTGGCACTCCTTCTACAACTGTCAACATGGCAGCGCGTCTCGTTCATTTGGTTGGCGCTTCGCAATTTTGCTAGAAGCAGGTGAACTTCCCTTGCGGAGCGCGACCTCCACTCCAGGAAGCTTTTAATTAACTTTTTTTTTTTTTTTTTTTTGGGGGGGGGGGGGGGGAAGGGGGGTTTGGAAAAATACGACACTCTGGCTTATTAAAACTCAGGGCTGAAACCTATGTCTGCACCGAACTTTGCGCAAATGCTGCTTAACAACTGAGATCACAAAGCGTAATGCTTTCAAAATATCCAGAAAGGTCATGAGCGTTAACCTAGCTATGCGGCTAGAATGGCAGGTATAGTTCTATGCCTGTCACTGATCGAAAAGTTTGCTTGCCCTCGCTATACTTTGTTTTACGGGAAGATAAGGTAGCAGCCGCTCATCGCCTGGACGCATCCGTGCTATCAGCTTTCTTAGGTAGGCAGGATACCCCTATTTTTAAGATTGCTCAAATCTGTTTCTTGATAAATGACAAGCAATTAACTGTGCATAAAATAAAAAAAAATGAAAGACGTTAACAATCCAACGCCGAATTAGAGCTCAGCTCTTGAGGAGGATGAGGGGAAGGAGTGGAGAGGAAGACGTGCCCCTCCTCCTCATCCGTACCCTCCTCTCCTGATCCTCCCCCATTAAGCGGGAAATCTTCGCTCAATTTAGCGAAAAACATTTCCCGCTAGATTTAGCGGGACATTTTTCCGCTAGCGTGAAATTTGTTTTTGCGCTAAATTTAGCGGGAAAATTTTTCCGCTAAATTTAGCGGGGAAATTTGCCCATGATGCAAGCGCGATGACGTCACGAGTGACCCTCGTGACGTCACACGTGACGTCACCTGTGACGTCATTATACGAAACGTCCCATAATGCAACGCGCGGTTACGCCGACGCAAACGCCGCTCAAGCCGCAAACGGGTGTCTAAGAGCTGCGCTGTAAAAAAGCCACGCAATTGGTCTTTCTACGTACAGGTGGCTTAAAAAGTGAGGACTCAAACACATCTCTAGTTTACATTATAGCGAAATAAAGGTTTTGTGAGAGATGGGTCGCTCACAATTTTCCCGCAGTCTCAGGATCTCACAAATCTGGAATCATTCCTCCCTTTTTCGCTTACGGTTTCATCTTTAGCTGCGGCTTTTATACTTAGCCAGATACGTCATCGTGGTGTCGCATAAAGAAAATAATAAATACGCGATAGATTCACAAAATTATTAACAAAAAGGCTCCAGTTACCATGAAGGGACAATTTGCTGCCGTGCACGCGAGCATGCGTTTACGGCAACGCAAAACAAACGACATCAAGGAAAGCACCGGATAGAAAGATCAACGCGCAATTGAATCGGGGGATTATTAGTTTTTCGAGTTTCGAACATTTTCGAGTGATTTGGTTTCTCGAACCTCGAGTCACGTTCGCAGTCTGCTTACATCCTCCAACATCAGGCCGACTGGAACAAGCAACAACGTCAAACTTCTCGGCAAAGCTCTAGACAGCTTCGGTGCGTCTCTCGCGGCGCATAAAACGTCTGCGACGCGCGAGCTTGTCCTTTTAGGATAACCATATTTCTACTACTGCGTGCGTGCATATATGCGCGCGTGTGTGTCTACGAACGATACCAAGTCAACCCGCAAGTGCAAAGTTGCGTTTCGTGAACTCGAAGGGAAGTATGTCCGTGCAAAAAAAAAAAAGAAAAACGTACACCAGTTCTTAAAAAAAAAAAAAAACAACAAAGGCTGCGGAGAAATGTATTTTGGTCTGAGCCTAAACGGCCGACCCACTGGAGTGCTTTTCACGCGGACTCGTTCGTGTCGGAGAGCTTTCGCCTCGTATATTGTTCTCGCTTCAAGTTCTGATTTACGCTTCCTTTTCCCGAAGAATTATGCCGTTTTTTTTTTTTGGTGTTTCTTCCGGTTTTTTTTAGATTTTTTTGTTTAGCTTAGATAGTTCGTTCTTGTTGAGGGGATTCTGGAGTAGGGGCACCGCAGCCATCACGTGTCATGGAGGAAACCCTCGCTGGACGACGTGTCCCGTCGACTTTTGTTTCGGAGGCTGTTGTTTTTCGGTGTACGTGGTGAACAGCGCAAAAGACAAGGACAAAAGAGGAACACACTCACGACAGGACGGGCTGATGTGCGTCGCCTACGTGACGCGTCGACGCGAAAACGCCGACGCTTATTCAGTGCCGCTTCAGCTCACTACTTCCCTTTTCGAGTTGACCCCGAAGCTCCGGCACAAACGTGAGAGTGCTTGCTCGGTGTTTGTTTTTAGCTGCTATCCGTCCGCGAATCGCAGCTCGCAGTTAATAGGGACTTTTAGCAAACCGTTCCCGTGGGCCCGACTGCGCATGCGCGACCGCGTTCCGTTCAAAATCTGCAGAATTTGATTTTAGCATACCGGGTACAAGTACCGTGCTACCGGAACATACCCTGGTGACAAAAGTTGACGGCAATAGATAATTGACAAAAACGGTGGCGTAATAAAGTGGAATAATAAGTCTAAGAATAGGCATAAACCCGTTCCTGAAACCTGAGGACAGCGTTTTTTGTCAATGCATTCAAAGCTATGGGCGTAAATTGAGCTCGCGCACCCTGGGTACCGATCAAATCTATGCGCGTGCCAACTTCATTTCTTCTGTCATGTGATCAAAAGCTGCCCCCGAGTTGCGAGCAACGGTATCGTGGTCATCGAGGCCAACACAACAGCAGCGTCCTTTTCTTACCTTTCTCGTGCTCGGTCTTTGTGCTGCCCACCTCAAGTTATAGAGTAATATACTCTATGCTAAAGTGCTGGAAATCGGCGATGACTTACAGCGTGTTATACGACCCGCTACTTCTCGACGCGCTGTCTTGGCAAGAGTTTGAGGAACTGCATTTCTTACACGGATAAGAAGAGGCAAGACGGTCGGTCAGCGACAGTGGTCTATTGAACATCACCAGAACGCAAATCGAAACGTTCAAAAGACTCCTTTGCTTCGAAAAGTGCGACCTGGACGAACTTTTGCATCGTTTGAAAGTGCCTGCCGAGCAATCAGCGCGCAGAAAGTGCGGGTGCCGGGCATCGATGCTCTCTGCATGGCTTTGCGACGTTTCGCCTATCCAAACAGGCTTCTACACTTGTTTGCGTATAGTTTGTGGTTACTAACAGCGGTTAGACCCAACTCTACCCAACACAAGTATTTTGATCCCTGTTGACAAAATAAAAGCCAGTGCTGTATTATGTCATCATTCTAAGTAGGGAAGGAGATTATATAGAAAAGCATTTCGCCTTGTCTATAGACCCTTTCTTCAAGGGCGCCGCCATCTTGAATTGTCGTCACTTCCAGTATGGGCGAAAACATTGTTTTGCCGTCGCCACGCCAGTGGAAGACACAAAGGATATAAGCGTGACCGTCACACATTATCGTTTTGCCTCCCCCTTATTTTTTTACTAGTTTCAGGTTGAAATGTTTTAGTATTTTTTCGTCGCCCATACCGGATACGCCTATTAGGTGGTTGGGGACGACAGTACACAAAAAAAGGTCTATAGGCGTTTAATAACTTATGATAACGGGCCTTGCTCTCTTTATGGCGCACAAAACAAACACTATGGGGAGTATTCACTGGCGGTCCTAGCTAGGGTGCCTCCATGTGCGCTTTGCTTAGGGTGGAGACATCTGGCCATTTTGTCCCACACTTTTATTTTTATTTGACATTGAGGCACCCTAGTCCTAGCTGTGTGCATAACTGCTGAGCCCATGCTGACGGCGATCTTCCACAGTTCTTTTGCAACGTGCATACCACACCATCAAGATTGCCTGTCTAAGTATCCTACTAATGTGAGCTCGTTCTGAACATGCGCTTTAATCAGCGCCCCAACTATGGCGTCCAGTAAATATTGGCGGCAATGCAGTCAAAGCTATGGGCGAGATGCTTCCGTGGCGCACTCCTTGGTGGTTATAATGAGGGTCGGAGATGCGTGCCGCTGTTGAGCGTGTCTAGTGTGCTGGCTTCACTGAGCGACACAAATTATTTCTCGTAATACGAGCAAGCTAGGGTGTTATGAGCGCAGGCCATCTCTTTATCCTGAGAACAAAAACGGTGTTTAGCGTATTTTTGTTTTTTCCGCAAGGATGCACGTTTTAATCTTGGAGAGAAGCCGAAACTAATTTCTATTTTTGATTTAATTTTTCTATATAGGTTTTAATTTCCGATTCTTTCATAACTCAAGATGTGTCTCACATCGTAATTATTGAATAAAAAAAGTTATCCGCGGAAATTTTGTTTTGTGACATACATGTTCGATCCAGGCACTTCAAAATATTTTGGCGATTCCAGTGTCCCTTTATTGTAGTTGTTTGAAAAAATCAATGCTTATATTTGTGTGTTATCGCTGCCTTTTTCCGCTCAGATAATTGTTATGGGAAATATTGAACTGCGGGCCTTTTAATAGGCTTTTGGGTATTTAGATGATTAATTGGTTTAACGTACAAGAATAAGAGAATAAATCCAATTTTTACAATATGTCCACAAACCGTTGAAATTAATTAACGCTGTTCTCACTACAACAACCCAAAGAGAGAGTTTGAGTCTGACAGCCGGAGTTTGCGTGTTTTTATAGCAACGCGTGACGCATAGGACTTTATATTGTATCCAGTGCTTGACTGTTTGTCTATCTTGATAACGATGTCAGTTTTTCATATCTTAAGAAGAAAACAAAATTATACCTTTCTGGAAGGACTATTATGGTTAAATAGGCGTATTTTCGTGACCTTGGTCTTAATTGCGCGCATACATTGCCGCGATACGTATTAATAATAGTAATATTAAAATTCAGATATTTTAATACGTAATTGTTTAAGCTCTAATATAATTTGTTGCTTATGATCTAATTTCAAACGCGCGAACAGATATGACAATCAAAAGTGGGCTAATTATCTTTCTTTGTGCCAAATGCAGCATTTTTAATTACCAAGTAATAAAATAAAAATAGTGTAAAATTAATGAAAATATTCTAGCTAATCTGAGAAATCTATGTAAAATTACATTAATTGTTAGTAAAGTATATTTTGCCATCAAAGTCGCGACTTTTGACAATCGGCAAAACGTCCAAAGTCGCCGCCGCTATCCTTCCAAACCAAATGCCCAAAAGCAAAAAAAAAAAGAAAAAAAAATTGTTAATTTTTTTATTACATTTAGTTACTTTCATCTTTACGCTCCGTGGTTTTGCCAATCTCAGCCTTTCCGGTTCGAAGAACTCCTACCTGCTTGTATGTCTACTCACTGCAGCACGTTTCGTTGGCGTTGGAAGCCGCTGGAACAGTAGTGCGTATACGAGCGAACGCAAGCGCTCTGTGTTTGCGTTAGCGTTACGTGTTCGACACTGCGCGTGCGCGGAGCCCAAAATAGCGGCCTTGGATTGGTGCATGGCGATGACGCGCACGCACAACGTAGGGCACGCAACTCTAACGCAAAGGCACATCACTTGCGTTTGCTTCTATACGCAATACGAAAACACTATAGTAAGGTACAATCCCATACCGACTGCAGCACTACGTTGGGACAGTGAAGAGTGTTGTTTGCATTCGGAAATGACATTCCGCGAGCCATGATCGCGAGCAGTTCCGCCGTGCCCGCTGAGCAGGAGAATCGGAGGACCCTCACTAGAGCGCTTCCCGTTTCGGCCGCGGGAGGGCGAGCAACGAGCTGGAGACGCGATACCAGACCGGTGTTGTCCGCACCTGTTGTCCGCAGTCGTAAGGTAACGGCGGCCGTTGGTCGGTCGATTCGGCGCGAAAGCCGGTACGGGCAGTCGCCCGCCGCCGTTCGCCCGTTTGGGTGGCGCCGCAGGATCTCCCTGGCCATGGAAAGCTTAGCATCCGCGTAGGGGCCCATCGGCGACATCGGGGCCTGGGAGTCACCATGGGCCACCTCGGGTCTTCCTGTCCGGCTCCTCGTTTTCGGGCAGGCTGCAATGGTCGGGAACCCACTGGAAGGCCAACCAGTGTCGTCCCACCCGGCCGATCTCCACCGCCAAGTCCGCCACCAGTCTCGCTAACGGCGACGCGCCCGTGAGATCGTCGAGCTCTACCAGGGCAGCCTGTGAGTCGCTGATGATGACCCAGCTGTTCGTTCCGGCGTCGGCCTCGACGACCCCAAGGGTAAGATCGATGGCCGCGAGCTTGACGGTTGTGCTGGTGGCGTGGTGACGAGACAGCAGGTCCCTTGCGTAGCTGCTGGAGTCTGGAAAGACAGAGGCCGCCATCCGCGAGCCCCCCACCGGGCGCAAGTAGCCGTCCGCGAAGTCGCGTCTCCAGCCGCCGTACTCCTGCTCCAGGTGTGCCTCAGCCAGCTGTCGTGCGGTATTGTCTGCCTTCCGCTCCCTCCAGTGGATGCCAGGGACGTTCGTGTCGACCGCCAGCGGGCGCGGATCCCTATTGAGAGGAGGCAAGGAAGGCGGAGACTCGGGCGTGCCGATGACGCGGCCCTTCTCGGCCAGGAGCATTCCCACCCTAGACCGCGGCCGATATGAGATGCGCTCCAGCTGCGCCTCTGTGGAGCTCGCGTTGGCCATGCGGATGGGGTGGCCCAGCTCGCGCTGCGTCAGGACATTCTCAACGGTGTTGCACCTGGACGAGTGTGTCTCCGCCAAGAAGGCACTCCACAAGACGCCGAGGCACACGCGCAGCGCAACGCACTACATTCTCTCCAATTATCTCATCCGCGTCTCCCGCAGCCTGAGGAGCGGAAGTATATACGTGGGGCAGGAGACTATCAGGCCCTGCGTACACCTGCAGCAACATCTCCTGTGATGTACCCCACGTCGTCCCTCTGGGCAAGCGCAGGACGTTGGTGTTGTCCCGCATCGCCTGGACTACCCCCCTCACCGCTGGCCACCGGGAGAAGCGCTTGCATCCACTTGCACTCCGAGATAGGTAGTCCTTCCGTCGCAGGGTACTGCTCTCCTTATGATTTTGAGGGTATGTCGAAAGGTGCAGAGCATCGGTGCCTGGAAGAGCGTCTGCGCCTTCTCTGGCGAGACGGCAAGTGCCAGTTGGCAGATTTGGCGGACGACGTTGTCCAAGGTCCGCTGCAGCTCCCGAATCATCGTCCTCTGTCGGTGCGACTTGGCGGATCCCCACTGTGACACGTCGTCCGCATATACAGCCACGTCGATGGGAAAGGCCGGGACGGACCCCACCGCCGCGGCTAGCGGTAGGGAGGCACAGCAACGAAGAGCAGTGGGCTCAGGACACTTCCATGCGGCAGCCCCCGAACTACGCTCTGCGGTTCGCTCATGACCCCCAGCACCCTTACGTGCATCGTCCAATCACTCAGGAACGCGCGCACGTGGACGGCCATGGACCCCAAGGCTCCGCAGGGCAGAGATGATGGAGGTATGAAACGGGCCGTTGAAAGCCTTGCTGATGTCCAGAAACGCCATCGCGGTAGAGTGCTCCTGGGCTTGGGCCTCCTCCAGCGAGCTCGCCAGGTACCCTGTGGCATCCGCCGTGCACCGCTGCCTGCGGAAGCCGCAGAAGTAGTCCGGCAGAGCCCCCGCCGCGTCGAGGTGGTAGACTGAGACGGCCCAGGACCATTCTCTTCATCGTCTTTCCGAGGCACGACGTGAGAGAAATGAGCCTGTGGGAGCCTGCAGTGGCTTGCTGGAATCCTTGCCTGCCTTGAGCAGAGAAATGGTGATCGCTATGAGTCACTCGACGGGCACGTCAGCCGAGCTCCAGACCGTGTTGATCAGGTCTAGCAGCCGGGGCAGCTCGGCCTCCTCGAAATTCCGCAGGGCCTGAGCAGTTATCCCGTCCATCCCCGGCTGCATGAAAAATGATTTGGGTGTGGGGGAGGGGCGGTGGAGGATGTATAGAGTGCTTTGACACGCAAGACATCCCACTTGCGCACGAAGACGCTAATGGCCTGGAAAATCGAGTGACGTTATACTGCCGCCTTGGCTTGCGCAAGCGAAAGCGTTGACTCTACGCTGCGATTGTGCTCAAAAGTGCGTGCACGCCGAGGCGCTCCTCACTCGATCGTTAAGCTTCCGGAACGGCGATATCTTCTTTTGCTTACTTATTTGTCGTCGTATCGATGCATAATAAATGGGTGAAAAGTTGAAGGTGTCGCGCGGCTCCGTCGCGCCTGCTTTCGGCAGCTCCTTTTTGTTCCGACTGCGAAGGCGTCGTTTCGATTGCGTCACTTGCTTCGGAGCAACAACACTTAGAAGACAAGGCCGTGCGCCTTTCCCCCGCCAAACATCATCACTACAGTGGACTTACCTAGCGCCGCCAGGATCGCCACCAGCGTGTTTCGCAGCGTCTCACGTGGAGCGCGACGCTAGCAAACGGTGACTCTGGTTGAGCTTCAGCGTGTTTCGCTTGGGGCGGATCGGAGATCCACTAACGATGACGTAATGCGCGAGCCTTGTCTTCTAGCTAGCATTAAACAAGGGTCGTCTTTTTTCGATTTTCGACGAGGTACTTTTTCGCGAGCTTCCTTCTTTTTACTATACGGATAGCGGACGAGGCGCCATAAAACGGAAATTACTTCGACTCAGGGTTGTGACAGTCCTAGTTGCCTGTTTTATCGCAGGTAGACTCCTTCCCCCTCCCCCCTCCCTCCCCCTCCCCCCCCCCCCTCGTACCCGCTCCTTCCGGTGAAGGTAATGATCGGAACGAAATTGCATGTCATTCGAAGATTGGAACTCCCCTTTGGGATACAGACGTCTGCCCTGAGGCAGGTCGTATACCGCGAATTTTTTTCTTTTCTTTTTTTTTATAGATTTTATTGTAAATGACAAGGTTTAATACATAGAAACGAATAGAACTTAAGTGAAATAATGGAGGGAAAATACCCTTTCGATGTTTCTCGATGGACGTTGTCATACTTGTGCCACTTACATTGTAGATCGGCGAGTGCGCGTTGCGGCCTTTTAAATCGCCCGATTACAAGTAAGCGCAGTTTCCTACCAGCTGATCATCATTGAGCTCGAAATCGTGGAATTGCGCATGATTTATATTTGTCTTTTGGTATGTGCTTTTATTCTGAGGGTATTGCATTACTATATGCGCCTTTACGCAAATATACGCTTAATGACTGTTGACGTAAATATGCGTAAATGTGGTAAGTGTGGGCGAGACTACGTTTGCATACCTCCGCGAGCTCGTTCAAGGTGCCAGCAGCTTACATGAATAACTTGATCAAATGAAGCCTCCAGTGATTTCGCGCAATGTCAATGTCACAAATAAAACCTATGTTTTAGCTTGCTTTCACATTAAAAAAAAAAACATTTTTTTAACTACAGCTTTTTCGCTACCTGCGATCACGTTCGTGGACATTTTAGCTGGGCCATACCTTTTTAGTCAAATTTTATTTCAATCCAAGACCTCTGTTCTAGTATGCAGATACCATGTTTTCTGTTCACTTTAAAAGATGGCGGACTTCAACACACGTAGAAAAAGGGTTAAAGGGGCGATGCAACGATTTTTGTGCTTTTCGTAAATATCGCTTAGAATGAATCCCTGACGTTAAGGACCTTTGAAACACTCGTTCGTTTTTCACCACATGCAATTGAAGTCGTAGAAAAAAATTTAAGAAAAACGAACAGCTTTCATCCCCTCAACTCGCAGCCAGAACAAGCGGCAACGTGATCTGGAGCCGATTATATGCCGCCGATGTTGATCTTAGCCACGCGCTGGGGTTGGCAGGTCACAGGACACTCCTGAGTTCCAGACATTGTTATGGTTCGGCTATTGTCGTCATTGCAACGATTGGACAGGGGCCAGTACCCGAATGCTTCTCGAGCTGTCAATTATCACGAGCCCAAATCGAGTGCCCACGCAATGCTCGGGTCCAACCCATGAGCCGCATTCAAATATTGTCACTGCGGGATACTGCGATCCCCCAGTTACGTCATCAAGTTTCGTGAAGGAGAGACTGAATGAAAACGCTCGCTTTTGTCCTTGAAACGACACCGCAACAAAGGAGTTTCTTGGCCAGTGGCGATGGGGGATCGGTGGCCGAGTGGGCTAGCGCACACCAGCTCGGAGCGCGTGGAGCAAAAGCTCGCGCTGTAGAGCCCAGGGATCCTGGGTACAATAGCCACCCCTGCCCGCTTCGATCTGGATGAGCGTCCGTACCGGCGTGCAATCGTGTATAGCTACTGTGTGGTGCACGCTAAAGACACCAGGCTAGCGGTTGTGCCGCACTGGCTAATGGCGAATTCTGGTGGTAATTTCCCGGCAAAATATTTTGCCATTTCTTCGGCAAGGGCGTTCGCGTGGTCAAAGGCTGGCGGCTGCAAGCTGTTCGGGTGGCGCTGCTCATGCGTGTGCTGGCAATTTGCCGGCAAAATATTTGCCAGAGCTCCAAGAGGTCGGGCAGCTTGTCTGCCAGACTGTATCCGGTATCGTCACATCCGATTGGGGAAAGGGAACCAAACGAAAGAATGCTTGCCGAAAGCGGCAAATAGCGGGTTCGAGTGGCAAACGAAGCCGTCCAGACAGACACCCATTTGTGTTTCGTGACAAGATAGCGAAAACAACGAAGATAAAGATAATTTATGTTTCAGGGAAGGCCAACATTTTCTGAAGAATTTGTCCAGCCTGCGCAAGGTCAGTTTTCTCCGAGACACGGGCTCATCAAACATTACTTTTTTTTACAACTGTGTAATAACACGTTATTATACCGCAGAAAGAAAAATGTATGCATAGTGATGCAGTTGAAAACTGAGGATTCTAAAAAAGGTAATAACAATAAACAGAATATGAAAAGCGACGCTGGCAAGCCTCCTTAGGACCCTTGTAAAATGGCGACAGTTCCTCGGAAATCAAAACACCGATATATTGAAATTTGACCCGTAAGCGGACAGTCCCACACCGGTTTATTAATCTGCCTTTCCTTTAACCTTATAATTTAAGGTCCTCTAAGCTGTGCGAACCGTGGTAATGTTAATATTTCGAAAACTATTGTGAAGCCGCTTGTATTACACACATCTCAAGGAGTCAAAATTTATATTAGTGGCACATACAGCGCGCTTATTGTACCATAGAATAACCGAGGAAGAAGTTAACAAAGCTCACACGCGACCCTGGCAAATAAAAACGCCAGTTGCCAGGCGCTTTGTGTTCGGGTGGAGAGGGTCACGTGGTGCGCCGCTGGCGCGTTTTTGGTCGCCGGTGCCACCGGCAAGGGCTCGCCGGTGATTGACCACCCGAATTCGCCATAAATTGCTCATCTACAGCTGAGACACCAGACGCCCACTGAGGCAGTCTAACTTCTGGCTTTATAAATATACACACAACAATTATTTGGCCAGTGGCGTTGCGTGCGAACATCCTTGAGTCTTACTTGTGTCAGTAAGCTCGTGTAAGTGAAAAACATTCCAACTGAATATCGTTGCACCGTCCTTTAAATATTGTAGTTTTCATCTTGAGTCGAATAAAGCGTATTTGTATAAACTCAAGAGTATGTGCAGCGTGAAGATAAGATTACTTGTGTTTAAATCTTTGGCGGAAGCTGCGTTACGGTACGGGATTACACTGTACGGTCATTGTTCAGAAAACAAAACAAGAGCGATAGATAGGATACTAAAACACATGGTAAACAACATATCATATGGAACTTCATATCAAGCATTGGAAATTCAAGAGAAAGCTAAAGAGCTGGGCATCCTGTTTTTTTAAAAGCTTTTCTACATACGTAGCAATAACAAATAATTATTTCAGTAATTCCTACAAAACTGCCGTAAATAAAAATAGAGAATTGAGACATACTGAAAGATACGTCATTCCGAAAATATACACACTGTATGGAAAGAAAAATAGAAATCATTACATTCCTTCCTTATTTAACGAACTCCCAGTGTCCCTTATGAATATAGAATCCACTAGGGTACTAAAAAGAAAACTAAGGAATTGGTGTCAAGCATCTGAGCTGTAGATCGTAGCCTGACCGTTGGAGATATTTTGTACTTTTTGATGGTTGCGTGAGTAGACTTGGCTATAAGCACCTATTTTTAATGCTCTAAGGTGTTCTTTTTTGTATTGATTTGTGTTGCTAACTTTGTGTTCCTTTCATTTTTTTTCTTCTTTTTGTGCTGCGGAGTGTTTTCTTTTTGTTTTTTGTAACAACATGTATTCTATCTGGTCGCCTGGCCCCACATACAAGCAGAATGCTGCTTTTGTGGGCCAGCTCTTTATTTTGTATTACTTGATTTGGAAATAAAAATTGAATTGAATTGAATCTACAAGCCAAGTGTACGACATTTCATTTTCATTTCATTTCATTTCATTTATCTCACCTTGAAGGCCCAGTTAGGGCATTACATAAAGGTGGGGGGCAGTTTATTAACATGAAACAACAGAAAAACGCACTAATGAAGAATAATACAAAGAAAAAAAGAAGTGTAGTAAAAGTTATACACAATATAAAACAGCAAAATAGCACACTCACATAAGATGGATTTGAAGGGCACTTAGGAACGCAGTAGTCGTTAATGGTAACTATAGATGATGGCAACTGGTTCCATTCGGAAACGGCAAGAGGAAGAAAGGATTCATTAAAAGCATTCGTATTACCGAAAATTCGTTTGATAGCACAGGAGTTATTGAGGCGAGATGATATTCTTTCTGGGGGGGGGACAGCAGTGAGTCCATGATGTCTGAGCAGTGATAATAAATTTTATGAAGGAGGCAGAGTCGGGAGAGTTTTCTTCGGCAATGCAAAG
The DNA here is from genome assembly GCA_013358835.2 of Ixodes persulcatus. NCBI lineage: Eukaryota > Metazoa > Arthropoda > Arachnida > Ixodida > Ixodidae > Ixodes > Ixodes persulcatus. The sequence continues at coordinate 1,332,050 of JABSTQ010009654.1, read as the reverse complement.
GGGTTAGACCGAGTTTATTTTTTAACGTAGAAACACTGGTGAAACGATCATATGATGATAAGATGATGATAAGACGAAATTTGTAAATACTCTCTAGGATTTCCGTACAAATTGTTTTTCTTTCACAGAAAGCTGACACACGAAGGAGTTGCTTGAAACAAGTTGTGAATATAGGACACGTTGTTTTGAAAATGATTGTTCTCCGAATTTAGTGTCCAGGTCCGTGAACAAAAGTTGTTACCGTGAAGCTATGTTTGTTTTATCGTGCCCTCCATCGTGGTTTCTTACGAAAGAGAGATTTGCTGCTGTTTTATATGAAAGCGACACAACACTCTAGGAGGCAAAGGTCTCGTCATTTTTTTTTCTTCCCCTGATAAAGTTTGTGTTCGCAGTAATAGAAGCTACCACGGAGACTTCGTGCATAGTGAAAAGGAACACAAAGCCACAAATCAGCCGGAAAAAAAAAAAAAGCTGTTCTTAAAAATAGATTATGAAAGCTCGTATTTTGTTTTTACCGTTCGGTGGGGATGCTTACAATAATTCGTCTGCTCATTGGTATAATGAACCCTCAAGTTTACATGTGCTGGTCTCGAAGTGCGCAACCCCTATACAAACAATTGTTAAAACATTGATCTGGGCCAACCTCGGAAATGCTAACAACTGCCAGTCTAAACGAAAACTAAATATTCCACAGGCCAGGAAAGCAAGGCCAACCAAAACTCTAAATTTAGACACGCGTATAGATGACTTCGGTCATTATCTAGGATGTTCCCAACGTGAGAACGCCATGCAACGCACAAAGCAAGAGTATAAAATGCATAAAATCCAATGTCGTACCTCGCCTTCAGGCAGAGGCAAAGAATTGCTTTTACGACTTTCGTAACCCTCAGAACGCATGTCGACATCCGTGTACACCTCTGCTTGCCTTGACGAAATCGAACTAAATTCATAATTACTTTACATATGTTCTCGACAAGATGTCTAATGAAATATGTCGGTCAGTTGGTACCTTTCTTTCCAACTTTATTTGGGGGAGTGAAGAGGATAGTGACGTATGTCTTCAGCGCAAATATGAATTCTAATCAGTCTTGGGCGATTTCTAACCTGGTGTGTTTCACTTGCATCTCATGGTAGGAATCGCACGAGTAACGCGCAACACCCGTTCATACTGAAACTGACACTGTCACTGAATCGTGTCAAATGGATTAGTTGTTGCGTAACTACACTGCGGTGCTCTCGTTTCAGCAATGTTGGTTGCTTTTCTTCTTTATACTCGGTCTCGCAACGGGGAGACAACGCTCATTTGAATCGAAACTGGCGGGGGCCGTGGAATTCGATCAGGCCTGCGCTTTCATATGCAGGAGCTGTCAGCACACGCTCAACTTTTTCCTTCCGTGGCGAGAGGAAAGCTCGCAATCTGTCACAAACGAGAGTGCGCCCACTCAGTTTGCGTTGAAAGAAGATATGTAAATAGGACCACACCTAACGAAGCTCACACAAACCCTTCTTGTATAACCTGTTCTTTTTCTTTCTTTTTTTTTCTTGCGTGTTTTGCATTTTGTTTAGCAGCAAAGGCACGTGGCCTCAAGTCTGGTGTCTTCCCGCTGGTTCCTGTTCAACAAAAGCTCGGTGCCCGAATCGACCAAGCGGAAGTGCTGCTTGACTTGGCGTGAGGGGAAGCGGAAACATTGACCGAGCCCCGGAACTTCCTCAGCGCAATCCGGAAGGAGCGCTCGCTATGTTGACCCTCTCGCCCTGCCGGAAACACAGAAAACAAAAGCTGACACCGTTTTTGTTTACCTTTCTGTTACTTTCCTCGGACCTCGAGTGCAAGTGATACGAACGCGTTACATTCTTTACTTTTTTTTTTTCGTTTTTTTTTTTTATTTACTTGCTTTGTGGTGTTCTCGGGTGCGGCGTGGTATTTCAATTGGGGAAAAGATTTCCTCGCGACGGAACACTAAAGGGCGTTTCAGTCGTCGAGTGCATGGGACTGTGAGTCGATGAAGAAACGTTCCGGACGGCGTCACTAAAGTGCAAGGTGTCCCTGGAACAAAACTACGTTTCCTTTTACCATGAAAATTAAACTATGCATCGTCGAACGCTCACTGTCCGTTCAAATATAGTGCTAGCGGTCCGAACCAAATGCCAAAGTTGCAGAACTGACCGTCATCTTTTTTCAAAAGTTGTGGAGGATTTTCTGAAACTTTCGATTGGGAAAATGGCCGTCGACGAAGCCCAAGCATGCATGTGTATGAGCTCTCCAGCTACCAGGAATGGGCCCAATTTTCCCATTGAAATTTTAATAAAATCGCATAATTTTTTTATTAAGATGACGGTTAGCTCTAAAACTTTGCCATCTGGTCTGAACCGCTAGTGCTATATTCGGGCGGAGACTAAGTGTTCGCCAATGCGTAGTTTATTTTTGCGATGAAAAACAAACACTGCAACTGTTTATCGGGGACACGATGTAGTAAGAAAAGGGTCGACGGTTGACGCTTAACACCGTAAGCCCTCGCTTTAGATGTGGTTTCGACTGATCTGAATGTTACCTCGCATCACTAACAACACAGGAATAGTGAAATTCCCCCGTAAATCACAAAATAACAATAAAAACAACGAAAAACAGGTAGGCTGTGTATACGACATGGCCGGAAGTTTTAGGTGTGACAAAGCCTACGTGCCGAGTCTAGTGAAATGAAACGCATGTATCAAATGTAACAGATTCATTTTCATGTAACTGAATGAACCGTATGAATCACAAGTATGAAATAGAACATATTTATTTCTTGGTCACAGAATCAATTGAACGAAACAGATATTTAAACATGAGGTAACCTTATACTACTGAACAATACACAGGAAAGCGAACGAACTAAATGTCAAGTCACAACAACACAAGCGTATTCAATCAGAAGTCACACAGGCCATCGAAAAGAGTGCAGATAGAAACGCGAGTTGCATATGATCCTTGGACGATGGTAGGAGGAATAAAAAATATATCGTCGTAGCGTTAACTCGGCGTTGTGCCTTCGCGCCTTCCCGAGCGCCTACGGACGGCTTTTGCACAGACTTCGGCATCGGAAGACCACCTCCCCGAGCGACCGGCCATAAAGTTAATATAAAAATTGCGAGGGAAACGTCCCCTGCATTCGGGCCGCTTGAGAACGGCGGAGCATAGACGCGGACATCGGTTGTCTCAGATTGTGGTCCCGATGGGCGCATATCGCTGCCGACGACATTTTGGAGAAAGAAGCAGCCAAACATCTCCTTTAAGTGTATTTTCTAGCTTATTTCGCAAGCAAACACCGAAATCATGCATTTTATAAGAATAAAGTTGACAAGCGCTCGAGCAACTTTGTGCTTGTCGATTGTGTCCCTTGTTCCCCTTCTCCCGGGATTATTCTTGTCATTCCTGTCCAGCTCACTTGCGCATTTGCATTTAATTGTGTTGTCAACTTCAACTCGTCGCTGCAAAACGAACACGCCTAACCTTTGTTCTGCTTTCTTTTTCTGCTCTCATGTCACTCCCTTTCTCATTTTTTCTCTCGGGTCCACCGATGTCAGCGCTGAGGATTTGCTGTGTACAGCGAGCGCTCGGTGGCGCTCGCTAGCCTAAAGTCTGTTTGCTTTTATCTTGCAATGCGCCAGTGCACGAGGCCCGTACCCGTGTCCCGAGCGACCCTTGGAAGCAAATGGCGGCGCAGCACTGAAATGAGCGGCCCTTGAAAGGGAATGGCAGCGGAGCACCCGCTCATGGCACGTGTCTCGCGCGTTTTCACAGCAATGGTTGGCGGAACTTGAAACCGTGAATTTTATCGAGGGACTTTACATCAGCCCGCCCAATGGGCAGAAGCTGCGGAATCGGTGGACCTTTGGAACTTTGGCAATCAGGATTTTCCTCGGTGTTTCCCGCACGGCCTCGTCTCGACATACGCTCACAGAATCCAGGATTATCTCTGTAAAGAATCTCATGCAAGAACGGGAGCCGGGCCATCTGACTCGAATGGGCAACTGCGACTCGACCATCACGCTCCTAATGAGGATCGCCGAGCGCGCTGAATCAAGTCTTAAGAGCGCACCTCTGCACTCTTGGTGACATAGCTGGCACACCAGACCACTCGCTCCACTCCCAGAGCTGCTCAAAGAGCCCCACCCTCAGCGGATCAGCCTTCATATCCCTGGACTGCGGACCAAGAAGAACGTAGCAGTGGTCGTAGCAAGCCAGCTCACGGAAGATTACTTACTTACCCAGTACGATGGGTGGAGCCGAGTGTACACCGACGGATCAGTGGAACCCTCCGGAGGCACAGCAACAGCAGCGGCTTTCTTCCAGGCAGCCGCTGTGGGTACCAGTGAGCGCCTGGCTCACCAGGCATCCTTCAGCACGGCAGAGCTAGCAGCCATACGGCTTGCCCTATGGGGTAACCGGACAGGCTGCACACAGGCCCTACGCTGGGTCATCCTGAGCTACTCAAGATCAGCCCTCGAGCTGCTATCCAGGCTCGAACGGGCCACGCCCCCTGCCCGTTCAATCGCACAGGATGCGGTCGAGCTTCAGCAGGAAGGCAACGACATTGCCTTCCAATGGCTCCCAAGTCACTATGGCATTAGAGGAAATGAAGTCGTTGATTTTCTGGCGGTGCGGGCTCACAAGTACCCCGAAGTGCCCGCTCTCAACCGTTCTCCGCTTCTCAGACGCCAAGCTCCTTGTGAGAAGAGCCATCGCCCTACAGCATCCGGACCCGGTAGTGGTGGCGGGTGCCTTCCCAGCTCGGATACCGCGCGGCTTCGACCGCCAAACTGTCGCAGTATTGCACAGATTACGGACCGGAAGCGCCTTCACCCCGGCGTGGATAAGTCGGTTCAGACTCAATGTTGACCCCATATGCCAGACCTGCGAGGAAACGGCCGGCGCCGAACATCTCCTCCTGCACTGCACTGATCACGAAGATGAGTGCACCCACCTCTGTGATGCCTTTTCCCGCCTGGCTACCCAGTACCAACTTGGAGGAACTCCTGCATCCAAGAGCGTCACGAGCTACTACGGACAAGGCACTCAAGGGTGTAGTCAGCTTTCTAAGGAGCGCGGAACTCCTCGAGATCCTCTAAAACTTCCAAGAGATCTGGGTTGCTTGCGGCTCCTGGTGCTCCTGGAGTTCTTACATCCAGAGGTTTTCAGGAGTTCCGGGAGTCGCGATTCTGTACCGAAAGCCTTAGGAAAGTCAACACTCTGAAAAGATCCCCTTCCCCCCTCTCTACTCCTCTCTCTTTTTCCCCTATTTCCCTTTCCCATCGACAGTAACATGTGCGCCTAAAGCGCAACTAAGGACAACGTCGATTTTCTAATAAACATCGCTTCAACAACAAGCAGCGGAGCACCCGCTCATGGCACGTGTCTTGCGCGTTCTCACAGCAATGGTTGGCGGAACTTGAAACCGTGAATTTTCTCGAGGGACTTTATATCATGCCCGCCCAATGGACAGAAGCTGCGGAATCGGTGGAACGTTTGATGAAGATTTCCTGCGGTGGAAAGGAATTCTATCGGGGTTTTTATGGTAAACATCAAGTTTGCGCAAAAGGCGGGGCCAAAAGAGCGTCGTTCTTACAGGGTCCTTCTTTGTCCACGAAGTCGTTGACGCCGGTGGTGCTAGGAGAACCGATTTCGAACGCCGCTCCTTTGTGGAGCTTGTCAAATGATAGGTCTAAGAACGTTGTGCACAGGTTTTAGGGCCTTTTCTGTCCTACACGTAGCGAATATGCTGCGAACAAGCAACACATTTTTTCCCGGTGGCGTTCTCTCTGTGCACGGCGTCCGAAAAGTGGCTGTCGGCGCCGCTTGCAATTTGGAACGTGCCGTCGGGCAAAGTTCGTCGGTTGTTTGCCATATATCCAATCCACAGAGTCCAGCCTTCAGAAATCGATCGATGGTTAGCGGAGTGTGAATGATTAACTTGTCATAACCAGCATAGGAATCAATAACGCGAGGCTAGACTCGCGCATGTTCCTACTCGTTCCGGTAGAGGCGGTCACCAACAAACGCTTGTATTTCACAAGTCAAATTTGGGAACCCTTTATACGTCTCATTGCCAATAATGTGGCTAGGCGCGCCTTGTGACACGCGGTGCACGGTTTTCATGGCTTTGTTTGTTTTGATATCAAATTATCCGCAAATAGAACGCTATTGTACTTTATTTTAATGCGTTTTCCGAACCCTGAAGGTCGCTGTTGTCGCAACGGGCGATTACTTGTCTTAGTGGCTGCTTTGTTTCGGAAAGAGTGGTCAATCAAGACCGCTGCCTGCGGCAGCGACTTGGGTCAGAAAACGCAGGTGGTTTCAAACTTAACAAGGAGAACTGCCGACCCACACACGGCTTCGTGGTTCAAATACAAAACGATGCTCGAGTAAAGTGTTCTTGAAATCTATGGGGGTGTTTGAAAAAACCCTCATTCTTCTCTAAAGTGTAGCGCCAGCCTTCTTCAGATAGAAGTTCTTGATCAGACCAAGGCTGGAATGCACAGTTTAGTTGGAAACGACTTTTCGACAAGACAGAAGAAGAAAGTCGCCGGTACCGCCAACGTAGCGAAAGGTCGAACAAAGTATTGCAGCTCATATTGTTCGAGGAGGTATATCAAACACACAAACTGAAACGTACACAAGCGCCGGATTTTAGTCTCTTACGGTTGCACCCAATTGCAATCCCAAACGTGAAACACGCTTCGCTTGTGCAAGCAGCCTCTTTAAATAAGTTTCAAATCAATATCGATTTTAATGGCGGTCATATTAATTTAAGTTCACCTTCCAAGGGGAGCAACAAACCTGAATCGCAAGAAATACAAAATGACTAGTCATTTAAAAGGTATTGATTATTCAAAACGCATAATCAAGAAATCTGCAACTATTCGCGTCGAGAAGTTTGGGTATCGCCGCCTGGGGGAATGTTTTCACAACACAGTGAGAATACTTCACCTTCCTCTGCTGGTGCAAGTACGCTGCAATGCCAAGCTTCTAAGCACTATGAAAATTAAAACATAGCCACGTGGGTAGCACGTGCACTACCCAAAGTGAGGTAGTGACTAGGGGTGTCGCGAACCGGCCGAATTTTGAGTTCGACCAGGTTCGACTTTTTCGAACTTTTAGTGGAATGTTCGACGAACCTTATATTGAGGTTCGACTCGTGTGCATATGCGCGACAGGCTGGCCAGTTGGCTTTGGATTGAATGTTGATGTCTAAGGGATGAATTAAGGGCAGCGCTGATTAGTTCAGTTAATACAGTACAAAAAATTAAGTTATTAACTTTTTCAGTGATTAGAGTCGGTTTCTTTTATTTGCAACTATTCATAAAAAAAAAAAACCTTTGCATAAACAAAAATTTCCAAACCTAGACATGCTTGTATCAAGGTCTGGCCACACTGTCCACAAGGTGAACCGGTCCCGCAAGCTGAGATTTAAATACATTCAACGAGATGGAGCCGATCGGAGCGTATCAGTAGAAAAGGGAGTAAAGGAAACTGAGAGAAAACTGTGCGAAGAGAGAATGCAGGGGAAATCAGCTTTAACAATATACAGGGCACAAAAACAAGAAATAAAGAAGGAACAGCTGTATGATAATTCAGTGGGGAGCTCTTTGTTGTTTGAAGCTAGAACGGGGGTGCTAAGAACGAAAACGAGGCTAAATTCCAGGAAGTAGACACTCTGTGCGACCTATGCAACCGCGAAAGGGAAACTATAGAACTGGGGCTTCGTCCCACCCTCTTGGGGGGGGGATGACTACGGATTTGGAGGGGGCACTGAGTTTTCCGGACATGGATGGACGAATGGATAGGGAAAGAATTGCGGTAACTAAGAGGAGATTGGAAGATTGGTGGTAAAGATCTAGGGAAGGATAAAAAAATGCAGATAAAAATAAGCAATGGAATCACTTTAAAAGGGTGGGGGGGGGGGGGGGTTGTGTTATAACAAAATTTATACAAATTAAAAAGTAAAGAAGGGATGAAGAAATGTTAGGCTAGGTGGTGCAAGCTGCCGCCCGTAAAAAGGGTATAGCCATTACCATCCATCCATCCATCCATCCGGTCGAATCTAATGAAACGTTCGAAGGTTCGTCGAACCGGTTCGACCCAGGCCAACCCCGAGAGTTTGACCTAAAAATCCGGTTCAACAAAAGTTCGCGACACCCCTAGTAGTGACTCTAAAAGTGAGGAAAACAGCAGCGCCCCTCGTGAGCTTCTCACCGCGAATACTTCGTATCACGTATCCCCTTAGCATGGGCTAACTGCGAAGGCTGTGCAAGCAAGACCGGCTAGCCTTGACTGCCTTGACTGGGGCACTCCCTGCACGAGCACTCGTGCAGCCGCCGAGGCTTCATTCAAAGCAAATATCTCGCACTTTTAGCGTGCACGGCTAACAATAGTCCATGCAAGAGTTCGGACTGGGCACACTATAAAAAAAGAAAAAAAAAAGGAAAATTGGCAACAACCGATCTATCTCGTTTTTCGCTGCCGCTGTTATGTTAAAAAAGAGAGAGAGAGGAACATTTAGAGCGCACCAACTCCGGTGCTACCAGTTGATCCAGGGGTCACCTGCAGAGAACGTCCATTGAGGGTCTCTACAGAGCGGTTGACGACGGCGAACTGACGACGACTGGGGAGGGGTACTGTTGCGTCTCTCAACCGTCCCAATTACCGAACCGCGGCGCCGAGGCACACCGAAAGACCGGGAGGCACGAAGCCGCAAGGCCGCGGAGACTTCGCGCCGCGGTGATAACCCTGGCTCCGGCTCCGAACCGCTCCCGCCATCTGGTAGCGGCCTGCGCTAACTCGCGAGCAAGTGTTTCTCCGCTGACTCCCCAGGAGGCGAAGAAAACACTGATTCTATGGAGCGCGACATGTGATTGCCTTCTTCAAAAATCGACTCTCTCTGTACATAATAAGGCCTGGGCCATAAGAATGTTCGATATCTCGGACGGCCTGCAGTCGGTGACAAGAACGCAGCGATGATCCGCCTCCAATACGCGCTCGTGGCCTTCCGCTGGGCTTTGGCTGCGCGTGCGATGAAGTCGCATCAAGGGCAGAATGCTCGCGCTCGAGGCGGGGATTTCAATTATTCCGGGACGTTCCTGTTTTATGTCCAAGTACGGGCTGTTTGGGAGAAAAGAGAGTCGTGCCTTTCTCGCCGTGATAACAAACTACGCATCGACTTACGTTCAATGTCCGCCCAAGTGCAGCACTAGCAGACCGCAGACGCAGGGACCAAAGTTTCAGAACTAAAATTTTCCCAATTCAAAAGTTGTCAGCGAGTTTTGTAAACAATCCAATGAGAAAATGGGGAGCAGTCGTCGGTAGCGTTTTACACTCATCTCCATGCATTTGAGGGCTCTTCCGGCCGCTATTTCCTAAATAAAAAAGTTCCTGAAAATTGTTTGCAACTTTCGAATTAGGTATCGGTAAGGTCTCATTAACTTTGGCATCTCGTTCCAACTGCTAGCGATGCATTTTTAGGCAGGTGACGTGTAATTTCAATCTCCGGTGACAAAACTCGCTTTTTTCCCCCTCTTACTAAACGCGCAATACAATGAGGCGTCCATATACGAACGTATGCGGAGGGCAAGTTCGTCTGCTTCTTGCGCAGGGGGTAGCGGTGACGTCAGAACGCCGAGCCCTGATTGGCTGATCGCGCCCCCTCTATCTGAGCGTCGTCTGCTCCTTTGCAACGTCTTCTGCGTCTGTCTTACCTTTCCTGCGACTTGCGGAAGTGCAGAGGCCAGATTCACAAAACCATCTTACGCCAAAAGAGTGCGTAGGACAAAACGTGAGAACAAATTCGTATTCACGAAACGAAATTATCGTAAGTTTTGCTCAGGTTATGACGGAATCCTACGACGATCAACTCAGCATGGCCGACAGCGTCGCTCAGTTACTGGGTCGCGACGATCAACGGACGTTTATTTTTGTACGTGCTCTTCTCACGCGTCCCGACTGCAAGCAGCAAGAAAAAAAGTAAAAAGTACTTGAAATAAACCACGACGAACAAGAACGCTGGATCCACAAACACCCGGGAAATGCTCCAACGGCCACGATTCCACCGACCCCGAGTAAGCGAGCTCGGCAGATATGCCTAGCAGGCACAGCGGTGCTCCGACGCTCCTTGGCCAAGACCGTCTGCCCACGACCTGCTGGCGTGCTGAATGGAATATGCCCGCGCGACCCTTGTGAACTCTTCAATCTCTTCCTCTTCTCATCACCTTGTTTTCCGAGGCAGCGGTGACTCTCGCCGGTGAAAAAGCGGTGAATCTCCGACAGACGCAGGAAAGGTAAAGCAGCCATCGCTTTGACTAGCAGACGTAAAGCAGACGACGTTAACTGCGCAAACCCGCCGACGCCGTTAAAGAGTGAGGAATCTCGCCGCACACGAAACGTGGGAAAAAGTATTTGGGAGGGAACTTGCGGACACTAACACGCTCACTCTCGGTTCTTAGGAAACAAACCTCGGCGCCTCGGGACACCTCGTCAGTGAGTCCTTTGACTTCTCTCCTTAATGCGCGTCTGCTAGTTGTTAAAAACAACGTACCGCTCGATTTATTTCGTCTGCCCTCTCTGAAAGGCGAAGTCGAGGTCGCTCGTAAAGACCTGCACTTCCGAAAATCGCAGGAAAGGTATGACAGACGCAGACAACGTTGCGAGCAGACTACGTTGCAAAGAAGCAGACGACGCTCAGATAGGGGGGTCGCGATCAGCCAATCAGGGCTCGGCGTTCTGATGTCAGCGCTACTTCCTTTCTCATGCGCAGAAGACGAAAATGAGCCCACTTGCGAGGCGTATAGTGTCCCCAAGCAACCGGCCCAAGGGTATCATACAAAAAAAGTATTTTTCGTTTGTTTTTACGCAAAACATGCTTTATAAAAGCTCAAGGTGACCACAGTACAGACAAATGATAAAGAGTGGCGCTGTTATCGCATTTAGCTCGGTCTCGGTGGACGCCAGCGGCCCAGGTTTCGACGGCGAGTTTCCCAACTGAGTATTCTAGTAACGTTGCCTTTCTCGTTACTTTGTGGCGACCAAATACGCAACTGCTTTTGCTTCGTGGTTTATTGTTTTCTTTTCACTAGTCATTGCACTTAAGCAGTTGCTGCATCTCGAAGTTGTCATCGGGTATGTTTGCCCGCTTCCTTGAGAATACATCTCCGGCTACGCTGAAGATTCCTTGTGCTGACGTGCTCGAAGAAACGGCACTGTTGTGCTTCAGGAAGCGCTGGTGAATCGGGGATTCCCTCTCTCTCCCCCCCCCTCTCTCTCTCTCTCTCTCTCTCTCTCTCTCTCTTTCTCTCTCCCTCCATTTGTTCTCTCTGTGTTGGCAATCTCCGGATTTATATTCGGTCTGTACGCGGTTCTAGAAGTTTCAACCAGCGAACCCTATTGTTTTCGCTTGGTGAGACATTCCCAGCTCTAGAGTTTGACTGACGTGTTCAGCGATAAACGTTGCTATACTGCTACACTGTTTAGTTTTTTTTCGGGTCGCCGATCTGCTTTTGTCGCAATAAAGGCATGCTCAGGTTAGAATTAAAACGAGGCTGCTTAAGCGGAGTTGTACCCGTTACTCCTCAAATGTAACGAAATACCGTTACTTGTTACTTTACCTTAAAAGTGACTAAGAACGTTACTCGTTCCTTTTCTAGAAAGTAACTGGATGAGTTACTCGTTACCGAAAAAAGTAAATAGGTAGAAGTAACTTTTACTTGTGACGCGCTACGTACATATCTGCCTGTTACCGACTGTTCGCGATTTTCACCCCCTGTTTTCGAACCTACTTTTACGGCTTCGTCTTTAGGCCGCTGGGCGCTGTGAATATTCGATTTACTCGAGATGGCTGGCGAGCGAACCTCCCGCAGAAGCTTTCTCTTCCTACCGCTAGGTGCCGTTGATTTCGCTGGAGTCGCCAGTCGGCGCAAATGGTGTGGGCCAGCCAAGACATGGAACCTTGTCTATTCTTGGATTCCCATGGGGCGATGTGACGACTCTCTCGTGCTTGCGCAGCAGCGGAGACTCGCGCCTCCACACTACTCATCTAGATCACAAGGAATAGTACAAGCCTGTGCTTCTGTGCTTCCAAGGCTAGATGGTTTAAATCCGTTTTCCTCGATACTCGCGCTGCCAAGTTACAAACAAAAAAGGAAGTAACAACGTACACGTACGCGAAGAAAAAACAGTGTCACAAACACGCGTAACCGCAACTGAACTTAACCTTTCCACCCACCAGTGGATTACCAAAATCTCTCTACCTTTGATAATATCCTGTTGGGCGGATAGAAAATAAACCATTGTTTGTCGAGTGGTTGCGTGTCTATGTCCTGCTCCTTCTTCGCCTACGCGTAGGCCTTATATTTTACAATCATGACAACATGTCAGTGCGAGTTAATAAATCTAAAAGTTTGTTCTACCGCACGATCTGGCAAGCTGTATCAAAGCCTTTAGTGGTGATGGGGATAAAGTATTAAATAGTGAATGTGCGAATATTTTAAATCGTGTGCTTTCTGATGCTTTCACCGCTTCTACACCCATTACTGGAATTCTTTTTGCTACAGAAAAGGATTTACCAATGAATTCAATCATTACTGACTTTCAAGGTGTTATCAGCATTATAGAATCTCTCAAAATATCTTCATCATGTGGCATAGATGATATCAATACGAAGGTTCTTAGTAACTTTTCACCGGTCTTTTTTACCTCACAAAGTTATTTCAGCAGTCACTGGACACAGGGGTGATACCCTCTGCCTGGAGAATTGGTAAGGTAATTCCGGTCCACAAATCCGGCACTAAGACATCTCCACTAAATTATCGGCCAATATAACTCACAGGGCTGGGCAGAGATACTCCAAAACGTGTTTCGGGAATACAAATACTGAGATACATGTGTTTTAAGGCCAAATACAGATACTGAGATACATTTGTCTTTTATGCAACGGGATATCCCTGAGATACTTCTAAAAAAAAGCCGAAAAAGTATTCCCTAATACAGATAAAGATACTCGTGGAAATACATTTGTTCCCGAACGGTGCTACGTGGAGAGGGTGCAGTTCGTGGCGAGTGCGAAAGGTAATTTATGCTTGTGCTCCTCTTTTTGTGCCATTTTTTGCACTACCCATCACCTTGAACACTTTATCTATCAATAATTCCGCTAAAAAAACATGTCACCTCGTTGAACCACATAGTTACAGAACGGTAAAGACTGCGTACCATGCTTGACAAAAGCTGTCTGCCTGAAATGAACCCTGTTGTGCTTTGAGGGCGCATCTCAAGCTGTCACATTATAAGCTTCTGAGTCACCCATAGTGTAGGGAGATTCGAAAACAGGGCCGTACTTTTTCTCCACTCAACTTCTGATTTTGCTGGACGTGCAGGTGAGGGATTCACTCACCTTCACCCCCTGCAAAATCCTCGAGCACGTCATCTAAAAGCACCTGTTTAACTTCCTGGATTCCAACAATTTTTTCACCAATGCGCAGCATGGCTTTCAGAAACACCTTTCTTGTTAGACCCAACTACTTATTCTAACTAAGGACTTGTTTAAAAATCTTGACACTGGATTTCCTTCTGACGCTGTTTTTCTTGATTTCGCCAAAGCTTTTGATAAAGTTCCACACGATCGGCTTTTTTTTAAAACCTTCTTTACTAAAACTTGATCCTCATGCTCTCAAGTGGATTGAATTATTCCTTAGTCATCGCTCTCAATTCGTTTTTGCTAACAGCACATCCTCCTCTTTCCGACCCGTTTCTTCCGGTGTTCCACCGCGAATACTTCGTATCACGTATCCCCTTAGCATGGGCTAACTGCGAAGGCTGTGCAAGCAAGACCGGCTAGCCTTGACTGCCTTGACTGGGGCACTCCCTGCACGAGCACTCGTGCAGCCGCCGAGGCTTCATTCAAAGCAAATATCTCGCACTTTTAGCGTGCACGGCTAACAATAGTCCATGTAAGAGTTCGGACTGGGCACACTATAAAAAAAGAAAAAAAAAAGGAAAATTGGCAACAACCGATCTATCTCGTTTTTCGCTGCCGCTGTTATGTTAAAAAAGAGAGAGAGAGGAACGTTTAGAGCGCACCAACTCCGGTGCTACCAGTTGATCCAGGGGTCACCTGCAGAGAACGTCCATTGAGGGTCTCTACAGAGCGGTTGACGACGGCGAACTGACGACGACTGGGGAGGGGTACTGTTGCGTCTCTCAACCGTCCCAATTACCGAACCGCGGCGCCGAGGCACACCGAAAGACCGGGAGGCACGAAGCCGCAAGGCCGCGGAGACTTCGCGCCGCGGTGATAACCCTGGCTCCGGCTCCGAACCGCTCCCGCCATCTGGTAGCGGCCTGCGCTAACTCGCGAGCAAGTGTTTCTCCGCTGACTCCCCAGGAGGCGAAGAAAACACTGATTCTATGGAGCGCGACATGTGATTGCCTTCTTCAAAAATCGACTCTCTCTGTACATAATAAGGCCTGGGCCATAAGAATGTTCGATATCTCGGACGGCCTGCAGTCGGTGACAAGAACGCAGCGATGATCCGCCTCCAATACGCGCTCGGGGCCTTCCGCTGGGCTTTGGCTGCGCGTGCGATGAAGTCGCATCAAGGGCAGAATGCTCGCGCTCGAGGCGGGGATTTCAATTATTCCGGGACGTTCCTGTTTTATGTCCAAGTACGGGCTGTTTGGGAGAAAAGAGAGTCGTGCCTTTCTCGCCGTGATAACAAACTACGCATCGACTTACGTTCAATGTCCGCCCAAGTGCAGCACTAGCAGACCGCAGACGCAGGGACCAAAGTTTCAGAACTAAAATTTTCCCAATTCAAAAGTTGTCAGCGAGTTTTGTAAACAATCCAATGAGAAAATGGGGAGCGTCGTCGGTAGCGTTTTACACTCATCTCCATGCATTTGAGGGCTCTTCCGGCCGCTATTTCCTAAATAAAAAAGTTCCTGAAAATTGTTTGCAACTTTCGAATTAGGTATCGGTAAGGTCTCATTAACTTTGGCATCTCGTTCCAACTGCTAGCGATGCATTTTTAGGCAGGTGACGTGTAATTTCAATCTCCGGTGACAAAACTCGCTTTTTTTCCCCTCTTACTAAACGCGCAATACAATGAGGCGTCCATATACGAACGTATGCGGAGGGCAAGTTCGTCTGCTTCTTGCGCAGGGGGTAGCGGTGACGTCAGAACGCCGAGCCCTGATTGGCTGATCGCGCCCCCTCTATCTGAGCGTCGTCTGCTCCTTTGCAACGTCTTCTGCGTCTGTCTTACCTTTCCTGCGACTTGCGGAAGTGCAGAGGCCAGATTCACAAAACCATCTTACGCCAAAAGAGTGCGTAAGACAAAACGTGAGAACAAATTCGTATTCACGAAACGAAATTATCGTAAGTTTTGCTCAGGTTATGACGGAATCCTACGACGATCAACTCAGCATGGCCGACAGCGTCGCTCAGTTACTGGGTCGCGACGATCAACGGACGTTTATTTTTGTACGTGCTCTTCTCACGCGTCCCGACTGCAAGCAGCAAGAAAAAAAGTAAAAAGTACTTGAAATAAACCACGACGAACAAGAACGCTGGATCCACAAACACCCGGGAAATGCTCCAACGGCCACGATTCCACCGACCCCGAGTAAGCGAGCTCGGCAGATATGCCTAGCAGGCACAGCGGTGCTCCGACGCTCCTTGGCCAAGACCGTCTGCCCACGACCTGCTGGCGTGCTGAATGGAATATGCCCGCGCGACCCTTGTGAACTCTTCAATCTCTTCCTCTTCTCATCACCTTGTTTTCCGAGGCAGCGGTGACTCTCGCCGGTGAAAAAGCGGTGAATCTCCGACAGACGCAGGAAAGGTAAAGCAGCCATCGCTTTGACTAGCAGACGTAAAGCAGACGACGTTAACTGCGCAAACCCGCCGACGCCGTTAAAGAGTGAGGAATCTCGCCGCACACGAAACGTGGGAAAAAGTATTTGGGAGGGAACTTGCGGACACTAACACGCTCACTCTCGGTTCTTAGGAAACAAACCTCGGCGCCTCGGGACACCTCGTCAGTGAGTCCTTTGACTTCTCTCCTTAATGCGCGTCTGCTAGTTGTTAAAAACAACGTACCGCTCGATTTATTTCGTCTGCCCTCTCTGAAAGGCGAAGTCGAGGTCGCTCGTAAAGACCTGCACTTCCGAAAATCGCAGGAAAGGTATGACAGACGCAGACAACGTTGCGAGCAGACTACGTTGCAAAGAAGCAGACGACGCTCAGATAGGGGGGTCGCGATCAGCCAATCAGGGCTCGGCGTTCTGATGTCAGCGCTACTTCCTTTCTCATGCGCAGAAGACGAAAATGAGCCCACTTGCGAGGCGTATAGTGTCCCCAAGCAACCGGCGCAAGGGTGGACTTTGAGCGTGAATGACTGTACGTAAACTGCGCCCCATATTTGAACCACTTGTATTATGCAAACGGTACGCTTGTCTATCGCCGTCAAAACGCATGGTCGAGGCGTTGCTTCAATAGGGGCATTTCGTAGATCACACGCTGCAAATTTAGGGCCCTGCGAACACGTACTTATAGGGGCCATGAAATGAGTTTTCAACTTCTTCCTCTTTAGCTTTCCTCCTCAACTTAAAAAAAAAAAATGAAATGACAAATCACGCGGTCGTGACGTGCTTGGGCGCAGGAAGCGATCAATCCAAGCTTCCACAGTCCTTTCTAAGCACCCCATGGAACTTGTCATTCGCAATCGATCATAAGTTCCGTCAGGGCACTCATTGGCCACGAACGCGAATCCAAATATTCTTCGACGGATTGATTGTTGACGAGCGCATACGTCCGAGTGACGCAGTTCTCGTGTCCAATGCGTGAGCTGGGCTCGGCTGACGTGCATTAGTTACCACAGATACATCAGTGAAAAGTCTGAAAGCTCTCGTAGGAAAGAAGGTACCAAATAGTCCGCTATATTTCCTAATTTTCTTGCCGAAAAGTAGGCTTTTGACTTTATAACCTCTTTCTTTTATCCCACTAAACGATATGCAATTAGTAAGATTCCAATTTAAAATTATTTATCCCAGCCTAAGATTTATTTTATGGCCCCTTTAATTCATTCTCAAAGTGACGGCAAGAACTCCCGTTCGCAACGCAAAGCTTTTCGTAGACTGCAAAGTATGGTCTACGAAAAAATACTTATTCTCACTTTGGCTGGGTTACGTTTTTTTTTTATTTTTTCTAACTTATGTTTTGATTTTGTTGAGGACCTAGAAACTCGGCCACACACACAATTTTTGTTTATTTAAACAGCAGAAAAAGTTTAATTGTTCGCAATCGGGATTTCAAGCAAAGTTAATCAGATGGCGACTTTCTCACACTTCGAAGGATTCTATTATAACGACTGCAAATTATCAGGAAGCCTTTGATGCTGTTGTCAAGATTGAGGCTAGCGCTGGTTTCTACGTAGTGGTCTTCATTATTTACGACTTTGCAATCTATATTTTGAAAAGTGCTAGTGAAAGTACAAAACTTTATTATCAACTTCAAATTTCTTACTTGACACCGCCAAACAGACGACATATTGAAAGCCAGTCTGTGCGTTCACAAAAAAATCACATTCTAATAAAGCACTTTTTTTTTGTCATTGTGTCTACACGAGAGGAACACATAGTATAACGAAAATACTGGTTAGAACGAACAGACTTTCATATAAAAATAATCAACATAAATCCTTCTTTGTTTTATTTAAGTCACAAGAAAAAAACATCATAGTACTCGAACGTGTGAAGGTTTTATTTCTTCCCATGCGCAGATTCTAATCATTATTTTTTTTCCCTACGAAGTGAAAAAATACTAGAGTCCTTAATATCGGGTATGTCGAAGCCATGTACCTTCGGTGAAACACGCAAGGTTTCCTGCGTTTTGAGAAAGTAAATCGAAAACCCGCGTAGGAGTCAACCGGAATGTCAATCTTTTTTTCCCTCTAAAATTGTAATTCTTGACGAATTTGTTTTCAAGTCTTCGTGCAATTCGCGATTCGTGAAAACGTTCCATATTCTTGTTTCCTGTTTCTTGAAGCCATAGCTGCACGCTGATTCGCTTCACAGTTATGATAGGAAATAGAAGAAACATTCTGGCATATTCCCGGAAAGAAACGTGACTGCGAGTTGACACAAGCCTAGAAAAGCAAAAGTGATAGAACTGTAGAATCGATTACACTGAAGTACACGGCACCACACAGCTAGAGCGCCCTTGATAAAAACCGGCACGAAACTAGTGTACTAATTTTGTTCATATGTGAAACAAAACAAAAACATCACACTTGGAGAACATCTTAACGTACACCCGCCGGAAATATGAAGGTGAACACCTTGCCTGGTTTCTTGCTTGTTCTACGGCTCTTTAGAGCTATAACTCTCAACGTCTGAAATGGTACGTGGCTTGGGGTCTAAACTTTGCGTTCTAGCCCTCTTCTGGGACAGAGCTTGTTCCAAAACTTGCAGGAGCGTCAAAAACAAGAAGAGGGCTGTTCACCTTCATATCGATCACGGGTGTACTTTGAATACTTAATGTATGTATACTCTTAATATAATTTTAGTCTACTTCGTAGTTTAGCGGTGCAGGTCCTTGCGTCGACTTAGTGACAAGTATGCTGTGCTTACTAAGAGTACCACTATTGAAAAATTTCATTTGTATGAGAAATGTTTTTGCCCAATAAACACACATGAATCGTACAAGATATATAAGAACCATAAGATAACTATGTAAGATATATAAGAACATATAAGAACCATATAAAAAACTTGCGAGAAGTTTTTATAAGTTTTTTTTATATGGTTCGTTTTTGTTCTTATATATCGTACGTCATCGGCTATATTTTAGTTGTTTTTGTGTTGTTCAATAATTTATTTTAGGAGCATAAACTTTTATTAATATAAGTCAGTGCGTCCGTTTGGCCCTTTCAAAAATGCAAGTCGTTTTGATGACAGCATTCCATGTGTCAAGGAAAAACACAAAAATAAGAGTGAATAATTGATATTGTAGCGAGTGTGGCCCAGTATTACGCACCGGCTACTTCTTAACAAAAAAAAGGTCAACAGGTGGGAAAGAAAAAGCACGAAAAATACCAGCTTCATATCCATTCAGACATAAATTTCAAAGCCCTCGTCAAAAAGCGCTGCACAAAAACAAGTAGAAGTGCAAGAGCTATTTGTCACCATTATCTCTGTTGCGTGATCAATTGGCTGTCATAGAGAAACGCGTCGCCTCTTTCCCACTCTTCTCGCGTACTGTCAAAGCCACCGCTCGTAATAAAAAAGGGCAGTTTGTATTTGCTTTGTTTTTTACTGTACGTCATGAACGCTTGTATAAAGCGGGTTAAACTTCCCCGCGGAAGTTTATAAGCATTAGCATTCACGAACAAAACGTAAGGGCGCAAGTGAGCTGGTGTTTACTGACCATTTTGAAGCAATCCGAGACTGAGGAATACGGAAGTTGACAAAAATAAGGTGAAATATCTTAAACAATTTTTAGCATTCTGCAGAGGCAATTAGAAAACAAAAAAGAGAGCTATTGGCTGTTATAATAAAGCATGCTTGAGCTACCAGGACCTATTAATGCCCTATGGTTTATGGTAAGACCTGGGTGTCACGAGCAAGACTATATACGCGTTTTTGAGAAAAACAAATGGAATTAAGAATTTTTTAAATAGCAATAAAATGTGAGCGTCCATCCGCAGACTATAAGGTTACTGTTGCATTGCGACGCAAGCGTTGTTATCAAAGGCGCAAAACAACAGGCCGCGCCTTAAGCACTTTACAAAAAAGAAATTATATATAGTTGCAAAAAACAATGCTTGGAGGGTATGGTTGTACGGTATAAGCTTATGATGTTCTAAATTACCATCATTGGTAGCACATATTCGCTCTCGATTTCTTTTTCGCGTACTATATGTACTCCTGCATTTCGAGCTGTCAAATGATCTGACTGGAATGCATCCCCAAAAGTGAAAGACCAGAAAACAAAAAAATATGTTCGCGCTGTTGCCTTTTTTTACCCGATGCCAATGGCCAACTCAAGAACATTTTCCGCTAAAAATAAAGCTTGGAGCGTGATATGAAAAACAAAAAAGATAGAAAAGATAATGATATATCGTAAGAATCGTAATATTAATATTTTGTTTCCTGCAGGGAGTGGCGGGTAGTGTCAAGAGACCAAGAAACATAAAAACAAAGGGAACTACAAAAACGAAGAAACGAACATGCTATAATTTAAGTATTGCACTTTTAGGTTAGGCAGAAATTAACTATCAAGCATCATACATGATAAAATTTAAGCAGCAGGCGCATTCGTACTGAATTAGGAGTGCAGGCACGCTCAGTTGCTGCCTATCTGCAAGCTGGTCCGGCGCCTGCTGGGACCAAAATACCGTCATGTCTGCAGGTAACAAGCGTTCGATCACGCGTAAAACATTTATTTCTAATAGTGACATTCCCGTTTGCCGGGTTCTCTTCGTCGTGTACGAATGCAGCCGTTTCCGGTGCCGGTTGTCCGGCTAAAGCATAGCCATCGCCTATTGTTGGCGTCAGTCAAGTTCTGACCAAAAAAGAGCAGATATTTGACTGATTTGACAAGTTACAACGTATATAGTGGGTCCTACAATATTTGCAGAATGTCGTTTGAAAAAAATAATTGTTTCCAGGTAAACATTTTGGTTCAGCGTGATTGTTTCACCATGGTCATTGCGGTTCAACAATATAAGCTTGTCTTCCGACGAAAAGTGCTCTGCCATTAATTTTAAATTTTTACGAATGATGGACGAACAGCCAACCGACATTTGAAAACACCAACCACCTAAATGCTCGTGCAACATAATGCAACAATCAATACCAAGACAAATAAAAGGACCCCAGGCGTGCAGATGACTGATTTACGTGATTTTATTTATCATATAGTGTAAATAAATATGTAGGCCTAAACTTTGAATTACTACGACATTATCATGTAAAAACAAATAGCTTTAGAAAGTTCAGAGTCGTTCGCACAAAGGGCTGTTGTTCGCTACTGCTATCATTCTTCGGGCAGTACGCCCAAAGATCGCACTCACGTCCACTCCATTTTCGTACTGGTTCATAAATATAGAGGAGACAATTCCTGAATTTATGACACGTTTTCGACGCCAAGCAGTACAATTTCCAGTCGCTGAGAAGTTATGTATTCAGTGATCGGAACCGAATAGACCCGAAGCATCTGTATCACTCTAACCAATACGTCCCTGCGCTCGTTGTACACTACAAAACAAATGAACTAACAAAATTGTCGACCGGCTTCTTCTTAAAAAATGTATAAAATCTGGCTAAAAAAACAAAAAACAAACAAACTTGTCGACCGATTTGTAGGACGCAAGCCATAGGGCAATCATACAGGTATGCGCTTAAACCCCGATAAAGCCTGAACCCTAGTGTGCTTACGTTTATAATATCCAATGTAAATTGAAATTTAAACTCACCATCGGTGTTAAAACTTATCTACAGGATCCATAGAAATACCCAGTGACCACCAATTAGCCATCAGGCTTTCGCATTTTTCGTAGGATTAGTCATATCTTGCCAAACAAGGGTGGACTCTCGTCGATTATGACGAATTTTGTGCGAAGTCTGAGGGTTATTTTGTGAGAATCATCCAACCACTAAGCTCACACACACAGTGGAAAAGACATTTTCAGAGCCAAGTAGGAGCAACGCTTCTTTGACAGAAAATTCATGCCTCTGTGGCAGTCGAGCAGCGTCGTGCGACAGATCAAATGACAAGCGGATGCAGGCTCTGCTATCTTAGACGCTCTAATTGCTACGGCAGGGGTCACAGAATATCTGTTTACCTTTGTTTATCGTACTAGCTTAGTGTGCCGGACAATACTACTGATATTACGCCTACCGGCGTGTATGAGCCTACAACAAGCGAAACCAATCACCCACCTTGTATTGCGCAGACTGTCCGCAAGATTGGCGACACCATTGTTAGAACTTGCTGTTAACCGTTCTGCTGAAGATATTTTTTGAAGAAGTGCGGGACACGCTAGCGAGACTACAGAGGGTGAAGTTAAACTCTACACCCAGTTTGGATTTTGGTGTCATATCAAAGCGGTAGAGGCGTGACTCTTCAAAACATCAATTGCAGTGCATGCTCCGAGTTCGCAGCGCCCGTGGACAAAGTGTTATTGTTATAAGCAATGAGTTGTTGTATATTGTTGCTCGTTAACACTAAACTATAGGAGGAGCTTTGGTCCCGCTTGTTTTCATCATGACTGAGTTAGACTGGTGTTTTACGTTTCAGATGTAAACACTGCTGACCTTCCATTATGACACGGAATGAAACATTACGTCTAAGACTGTGGGCACAACACTTCGAGCAGTGCATTGGGCACGCGAAAACCTTTTTTTGTCTTCGGCTTGTGTACTACCTCGTGGTCGTCTGAAAGTAATTCACGTTCAGGGACGAGCAGGCGCCGCGCCGCTTTGGAATGCGGCCCAGCTCAGTTGCCGCTTCGGCGAAAGATGTGGTTCTTTCCACGAGTGATATGGCTGACCGTATTCAAGAGTGACGACGGAATTAAGCCGAGGCCACGCGTTCATTGAATCCCATTGATCGTCGAACTATTTTTTTTTTACCCGGGTTTTCTTTTATCGAATACATTGGTTGAATAGAAACTCGTCACCATCTAAAATGAGCTTATATCTCAGCAGTTCTTTTCACGTTCGACATAACATTGCGATAGTATGTTTTAAGGACTCGCGTCCTTAAAACATACTATCATAATGTTCGCGGTTTGCGTACAAAAGCCGACGAATGTATGTCAAATGTGGTCGCTGATTCTTACAATATTATCTGCTTAAGTGAGACCTGGCTGTTAGACGAAATTCCCAGCAATGCATATTTGCCTGTTTTTTATAACGTTTACAGGAGAGACAGGGATTACGCTTCGACTGGTCAGAAATTTGGCGGCGGTGTTTTAATCGCGGTGGATGAGCCAGTGCCGTCTTGGCGGTGGCAGGATTTGGAAACCTGCCCAGAATGTGTTTGGATCGAAGTTTTATCAAGAGGAGGCGTAAATCATCTCATTGTCAACTTTTACTTTCCCCCTCTTTTCGACCACAGTGATTTCAGTAATCATCTTTCCAGTCTTGAAAAGAAAATCGACTTCTAAAAATATCACGTGCATATCTACGGCGATTTTAATCTCCCTGGTATAGACTGGTCATCACGCAACGCCGCCAGCGGAAACTTGCATGCTTCAAAGAAAGCTGTTTCCTTGATGAACTTTATTAATTTTAATGGTTTTATTCGACTCAATCACATTGCAAACAATGCTGGGAAAATGTTTGATCTCTTTCCTTATAACAGCCCCATTGAATGCAATTGAAGCCGCCACAGACGCGCTAATTCATCCTGATGTTTTCTATCCTCCATTTTGTGTAACCTACTACCTCTTGCGAGATCAGTGTTCTAGACAAAGTTATCCCAAGTACAATTACAGTGCTGGTGATTACCTGGAATTCTGAGTTTTTAAGAGATCATGATTGGTCAACAGTGTTAAATTATCAAAACGTGGACACTACTACGGATTCCTTAACCCGCACTGTCATAAATGGGATGGATATATTCATTCCAAAGCATTCATCGAAACGCTCCGGGTATCCCCATTGGTTCTCAAGAGAATTAAAATACTATATACGCAGGAAAAGGAACTTCCATAAACTTTACCAACAAAGCGGTGTCGATTTATGGTACACAAAGTTCAGTATCTACCGGACGCTAGTTAAAAAGTTATTCAAGTATGACAAACAGGTTCATAAGCAAAAAATTGAAAGCTGTCTATACCGAAAGCCTGACGAGTTCTGGAAATTTGTAAAGCAGCATACAAAAACAAGAAGCGACAGTATACGTCTACGGGGCGACACTGGATATGTATCGTCTCCTCTAGACGTAGCCAATATTTTTCGGGATCACTTTTGTGAATGCTACTCCTCAGATTCATTCTCGAGTTATACCCCTTCTGACAATACTGGTTACCACGATTTTCTGACAATTACCTCTATTGACACAGTTGAAGTTCTAGAAGCGATATCAAAACTGAAGTCGAAGTTGTCAGTGGGAATGGATATGATACCAAATTTTATTATCAAGGGGTGTGCACATCTGATAGTTCCCATCTTAAATCACATATTTAACCTCTCGTTGAAAAGTGGTGTTTTTCCATCATCGTGGAAAATGTCTGTTATCATACCAGTGCATAAAAGTGGTGATGTTTTTAACGTAAAATAACCACCGACCGATATCTTTGCTGTGCGCCTTTTTGAAGGTATTTGAGATGGTCATCTACACTCGTGTTTCGTGTTATTTTAGACGGAAATTTAGTGGTGCTCAACATGGTTTCTTAAAGGGACGGTCCGTGGAAACTAATCTTTGTTCATTTCTTGGTTACTCAGTTTCTATAGTTCTTTCTCGAGGCCAGGTCGATACTGTTTATTTTGATATGACAAAAGCCTTCGACAAAGTTATGATTTACTATTGCTGAAGCTCTGACTGTATGGAGTATCGCCGACCCTTTTGAACTCGTTTAAGACTTACTTAACTGATCGTCGTAGCACTGTGAGAATTGCGAATAGATATTCCGACACTTTCATCCCGACGTCTGGTGTCCCCCAAGGATCTAACCTCGGGCCCCTACTGTTCCTCGCATTCATCAACGACATTGAAAAGTGTATAAAAAATTCACACTTGCATTTATTTGCTGATGCCATCAAGATATTCACGAACATAAGATCATTTCACGATTGCAGTGTATTGCAACATGACATTTTACGCATATCTTAGTGGTGCTCCGCAAACTTGTTGGTGCTTAACAATGACAAAACAAAAATCTTATCAATGTCTCATAAACGTGATATATTATCTTACTCTTATGTTCTTAAATCAGCTACCATCCCACGAGTCACCGAGGTTCGCGACCCTGGGATCTGTTTTGACACTAGACTTTCCTTTTCTTATCATGTTTCAAAGATTGTTGCCTCTTCTGTCCGAATGATGGGTTTGCTATACTGCTTATCATTCGAATTTAAGAATCATTTATGCCTTGTCCGACTGTTCTTATGTCCGGTACGTGCAAAACTTGAGTTTGGTAGTGTCGCATGAAATTCGCTGACTGCCACTGATGCGTCACGGCTAGAAAATGTGCAGAAACGTTTTATTCGTCTTGCCCATGATAAGTTTTTTGGTAGGTTTTAACTACGACGGAATTCTTAAGAGGTTAGGTTTACAGAATTTATTGAAGCGAAGATTCTCTCGTGATATTTTATTTTTACATAGAGTAATTAACGGTCACATGGACGCTGATCTCTTAGGCCCAGTGAAGTTTCATGCTCCTGCTCGATTTTGTAGACATCGTTCCTTGTTTTACCCTGACTTTCAATAAACATTGTCGCCATTAACCCGCATGCAAGTCTGTTTGAACAATGTTGACTCGCCAACTTTGGACGTTTTCAGTGCCACGTTCAAGCGCAATCTTGACTATGCTCTGTACCATGTATAGGACAGGTGTCTCCATGAGATACTGCTGAATCTCTTTTCTTTTATCTAATCGTGGACATTTGTGCCACCATTCCAAAACCTCACGGTCGTTCTGGGGCACTGGGGAATTAAGCTATTATTCTTCTTATTATTATTCTTATTATTCTTATTATTATACCCGTGATTTTTGTCGCCTTGTGCTAGGGGGGGGGGGGGGGGGGGGGGGAGGGGTAATATCTCTAAATTGTATTACGCTCAAAGACACGTAATAATCGCGAAAACAACAAGTACAGCTAAATTTAAGCAAAACAAGTCAAACATAAGCAGAAATCTATGCAGCCTGATTCACATGGTGAAATTTTACTTGGGGCTTCGTTGCTGAAACGTTGAGCACCGCAGCTTTCAGCGCGTTTTTTTTTTTTTTTTTCTGCCGCACAAGCGACGTCATGACTGCGAAATTGCAAGTAAAATTGCACATTGCGAATCAAGCATAACACGAGAAAAGCGTGCAACACGAATTCGCAGTGATTACTCTGATTCGTATACACTAGACTGCACCACGTGATTTCGCACTCTCTTAACTCGTTTAACGTAGATCAAACAACGCGCGCGCACCTGGAACGACTGCTAGGAGATCGTCTCATGACTGCATCGAGCATTGCCCTCAGAAAAAAGATTACCGCTGGGCTCGCGCGGCAGTATAACCACTTGACGCTGCTTGATTAAATCGGAGCTGCAGGCGGAGAGATAGCTACAAATCTCATTTGAATCTCTCCCCTCCACCGCGTTTAAAGTTTGGGAGAAATGCTTGGATTCGAAGATTTGGAACGACGTTTCCGTCCGCACAAACACCGGTCCCAGGAAGCAGATTGAAGAACCTCCCAGGTGCGGTAAAATATGCCGCCGCAAGCTCTCGCATATTGCGGTCTCCCCACTTCCTCTTCCCGCCGTTCGTAGCAGCGGCAGAGAGCTGTTCGCTGGGCCGTTAAACTCTGGATCGATCGGGCCATCTTCGCTAGTGCTGCTTCTTTCCCTATATATAGGAAGGGCGGCTCCCTGCCTCCCGCGAGACTTGATTGCAGCCTTGGCCACCGACAAGAATTTATTTGCCTATTGATTGATGTATTGATTCCAAGCACCCGGGCTTCCGCACGGGCGCGAGCGCGAGCAATGTTCAGTTAAGTTTTGGGAGAAACTTGAAGGCGGTTTTGATGGTGACTTATTATTGCTGAGGGATGGGGCAGAGCTCTGGGATGGGGAAGGAGCACGTGCGCCCAAGCATTAAAGCGGTTGTTTTGGGGATGTAAGTAGTCGGGAGACGCAGCGAAATCAAAATGAGATTGAAAGCGGGTTTTCTAAACGCTCGGAACAAGAACAAAAAAAAAAAGAAAAAGAAAAAAGGAATTGAACGAAGGAAGATTTATGCCTAATAAGAGAAAGAGCCGAAAGAATATTCGCGATTTTCGTGCAATAAACACACAAATGTAAAACGTTTCGACAAACAAAATTTGGGAAACATTTCTTTCACGCATATTGCGATTTTCACTTTATTTTTGTTCCATTGTTTATTTTTCTTTTTTTAAAGACTTTATTGTGTGTCTTTAGTGTGTCTGTGTTTTTAATGACATTTTTTTTTTGCCTAAATCGATTTAACAAATGAAAAGACTGGCTGCATCTGGGTTAAAGAAAGATGATAAGGAATTCGCAGGAGTTGCGATGGTTAGCTCCCCTTCTGATGCAAGCAAATGTTCCTTATATGAAATAATATATCAAAGCTGCTCTCCCACGCCTGTACCCTTGCAAACACAATGTACGAATAACCAATCGTCAGAGATAATAGCACGAGTTTTGAGTACAAAGTGGTTTATTGTGCGAGTCTCATACTTAGGAATAAACCACTAAATAAAGATTTTAACTAGAAACAGACACCAAGGTCGATGTTCTGCGCCGCTTTGTACGGAAGATCCGCTAGTGCATCGTGAACGTCAAATTGCCACTTCGCATTGACAAAGATATCGGCTCCCATGCGTCTCTGCGTTAACTGGATCCAACGTTATTAGAATAGCTCAGTTACGCAACTGGTCATAAACGCTGCACGCACAAGCAGTCCCCCCGCCCCCCCCCCCCCCCTCATTCACCACAACTCGCCTCCCGTCGTTCGACGCGCCGGACGGCCGCTATGGGAAATTGCAGTGTATTCTATGGAATACGTACGTTTCGAAGCACAGCGTCTAGATGGCGTTCCAGCTCTGCTTTATGTAACACAGAGTTATGAAACGAAAATCTAGATGGCGCTTCAAACGACGGGAAGGCGGACTGAAGTGAGTGAGGGGTGGTACCCCCTTCCGCGGGAGTTTCACGACTGAGGTAATATAGTAACGTTGACTGGATCCAAGCACTTTAATTGCACGAATGCAAATCCTTCAACGTCGCTTTTATAACAAACACACAGTGTGGGGGCAGGCGAGCTGTTGTACGTTTACCATTTTTTGAAACACCCGAGACTTCTTGAGAAAAGCTTGAAACAACCAAAAGTAGAAGAGACAATGAAAGAGGTCAGCCAGCCGATGTCTCCAACTCACCTAAAACGTTTATTCAGTTAACCTCTTATATACAGTTCGAAACCAAGGTCGTCACCAACCAACACACCTAACCTAACCCAACACAACAAACAAACAAAGACATTTCACATAGTGCCATCTTTGTATAACCACATTTCAGAAAAATATTTTCTTGTCCTAACTCCGCAGCCGCCATGGTACACACTTATGACACGCCAAGACCTTGCACGGTCAATCTACTTTCGAACAGACTTCTGAAAACACCCAGCCTAAAGCCCCCCCCCCCCCCCCCCCCCCCCCCATCTTTTGAAAAGTGGCGCCAATCATTGTTGTGGAAATGCTCGAGACACGTGCCGCGCGCAACTTCTGGGAAGAACATGGTCTTCCCAAGGGCTTCACATTGCACGTGCCTCGTGCATCGACGCACCTTGCGCTACTTTCAAAACATGAAGGGACTTTAACCCAACCAACCCTGAACGACCTTGCTGGCCAAGCCAATAGACCGAGCGTTCGGCGCATGCGTGGCGCCACCATAACTTTAGTTCACAGGAGGCAAACGGCAATGCACGATAGGGCTCGTGCTGTCTCGTGCTCCACACGCGCAGAGCGCCAGCGAGATTGTCGCTCGTGCAGAAAGACTAAAGTTCCCTCGATGCATTGCGGCAGCGGTGACGTAGTCGAACTGGCTGGGGAGATCGGTCTATTCTACTTTTGGTTGTTTCCAAGATTTACTCACCCAGTCTGGGGTGTTTTACCAAAATGGTTTATTACACTCAGGTTAACGTACAGAATACGAGCTGACTGCCCGTTTCACGTATAACGTTTACAATCGTGGCACCCTCGCTTTCTTGGCGAAGCTGTTCAGTGCATCGCTTCAATCACACCAACAAAAAACGTGGAGTCATGTCGAAGGCTGCCAATATTTGGCATCGTGTTGCATCATAATTTGCGTTATACATAAGCATTTTCCGAAACATCGCTCCAGCAAACTGTAAAAAAAGAACGAGATCAAGAACGTTACTAAAAGCTTGTATTGGGAATATTTGCTTCACTATCCGACACAAACGCTCTCCATTTCGCCTCACCGGACATACAAAAAAAAAATATATATATATATATATAAGGACGATTCAGGGCGACTGTACTGCAGGATGAAGTATTCGGTCTTTGTTTGGCTGACTGAAAAAGATTCACGTCGAGCCGCTGTTGCAGAATTCATTGCTTCCAGGCCTTTTGTCCAGTGGGAAATCAATGCGACGTTATTGGAAACCTTTCCTGTATCGTCTGAAACGTCGCGTTCACTTTATGCACTCAAATATCGAATATTTAGAATATTAGACATTATGCTAAACACAGAGCTGGGTTTTCAGTCAATTACGGTTTAGTACCTCTCGGCGTTTCAGTTTCCAGCAGAGCGGACACCGGATAACCTTCGCTCAGCAGCATAATACGCGGATCCGGATGGTGGCCGTGTCGTGATATACGCCTCGCAAGTGAGCTCATTTTCGTCTACTGCGCATGAGAAAGGAAGTAGCGGTGACGTCAGAACGCCGAGCCCTGATTGGCTGATCGCGACCCCCCTATCTGAGCGTCGTCTGCTCCTTTGCAACGTCGTCTGCTCGCAACGTCGTCTGCGTCTGTCTTACCTTTCCTGCGACTTTCGGAAGTGCAGGTTTTTACCAGCGAGCTCGACTTCGCCTTTCAGAGAGGGCAGACGAAATAAATCGAGCGGTACGTTGTTTTTAACAACTAGCAGACGCGCATCAAGAAGAGAAGTCAAAGGACTCACTGGCGAGGTGTCCCGAGGCGTCGAGGTTTGTTTGCTAAGAACCGAGAGTGAGCGTGTTAGTGTCCCGCAAGTTCCCTTCCCAAATACTTTTTCCCTCCTTTCGTGTGGGGCGAGACTCCTCACTCTTTAACGGCGTCGGCGGGTCGGCGCAGTTAACATCGTCTGCTTTACGTCTGCTAGTCAAAGCGATGGCTGCTTTACCTTTCCTGCGTCTGTCGGAGATTCACCGCTTTTTCACCGGCGAGAGTCACCGCTGCCTCGGAAAACAAGGAGATGACAAGAGGAAGAGATTGAAGGGTTCACAAGGGTTGTGCGGGCATATTCCATTCAGCACGCCAGCCGGTCGTGGACAGACGGTCTTGGCCAAGGACCGTCGGAGCACCGCTGTGCCTGCTAGGCCTATCCGCCGAGCTCGCTTACTCGGGGTCGGTGGAATCGTGGCCGTTAGAGCATTTCCCGGGTGTTTGTGGATCCAGCGTTCTTCTTCGTCGTGGTTTATTTCAAGTAATTTTTACTTTTTTTTCTTGCTGCTTGCAGTGGGGACGCGTGAGAAGAGCACGTACAAAAATAAACGTCCGTTGATCGGCGCGACCAAGTAATTGAGCGACGCTGTCGGCCATGCTGAGTTGATCGTCGATAGGATTCCGTCGTATCCTGAGCAAAACTTACGATAATTTCGTTTCGTGGATACGAATTTGTTCTCACATTTTGTCTTACGCACTCTTTTGGCGTAAAATGGTTTTGTGAATCTGGCCTCTGTACTTCGGAAAGTCGCAGGAAAGGTAAGACAGACGCAGACGTCGTTGCGAGCAGACGACGTTGCAAAGGAGCAGACGACGCTCAGATAGGGGGGTCGCGATCAGCCAATCAGGGCTCGGCGTTCTGACGTCACCTCTACCCCCTGCGCAAGAAGCAGACGAACTTGCCCCACGCATTGGTGGGCCTCGTTTGCGAAGTAATTTGCTAACTGACGGTTGGGTGGCTCATGACGTCATCCAACTGTTCTTTTTTTTTTTCTTAAATTCAGCAACCAGTGTTTGATGTGTGCTCACCCAGTGTGGTAGGGATAAGTCTTTTTTTTTTTAAATTTTGGTGAGCTGAATGACATTGTTCGCTTGAAGTTAAAGTATACTTGTTCCGAAATCGACAAAACAATATGTCAAGATTGAGTATCCATGTCAACTGTTGCCGGACATTCGAGATGGTACTGAATGGACTTAAAAAAACAAAACAAAAAAGACAATTGAGACATAAACTATTTTTTATCTTTATTTACTTGTTTGGAACATTCTGTCAGCAGGGAGGCCCAAGAAGGTTGGCAGATATCTTGAAAGTAAAAGCACCCGCACGTATTAAAATATTATCAAGAAGAGCGTACAGATTTAAACTACTTACAACATTCGTCACATTACTTAAAACATTCACACTACTTAATTACAACGCACTACTTACGACATTCTTCTTACAACATTCCAAACATTTAACACAAAAAAGAGTTTATAAAACAAGTGAGCGTTAAAACGATGAGGCATAATCGATTTGTTGAGTTTTGTTCTCTTCACGTTTTCACATTAAAAAAAAGGAAAGAAAGAACAAGGCTTACGCATTATGCATGCTTTGCGCGAAGTAGTTCTTACAACATTTGGTTGTTGAAGGATGAAACGATGTTTTTAATGTTTGAAACGTGGACGTGTTGATAAAATGATGTAAATGTAATCTAAGCTGCACCCACATATGCCTTAATTGTTTTCATAAAGGGGGAAATTAGCAATGCTCCGCGAAGAGACGGACTTCTTTTACTGCGGTTTTCGAGATTAAGAAGAGCATAGTTGCGTAATCAGACTTTGACTACGTAACTGGTTCGCAAATGCACGACGTTTCGAATATATATATATATATATATATATATATATATATATATATATATATATATATATATATATATATATATATATATAAGCGGCAGAGAAACGTACTTGAGACGGTTGCTTGGAGTTTTATAACATATTATTTGTAAAGTCAGTCGACGTTTTGCCCTTGTACCGAAACGTCGACTGACTTGACAAATAATGTTATAAAACTCCAAACAACCGTCTCAAGTACGTTTCTCTGCCGTTTATACTTTTCGGCATCCTGCGCTACGTTTTAGAGCGCAGCTCTTAGGCGCCCGTTTCCGGCTTGAGCGGCGTCGCTGTTGGCGTAACTGCGCGTTGCATTATGGGAAACGTCCCATGATGCAACGCGCGAGTCTCACTCGTGACCCGCGCGTTGCATTATGGGACATTTTTCATAATGACATCACGCGTGACGTCACGAGGGTCCAGCGCGTTGCATTATGGGAAACGTGCCATGATGCAGCGCGCGGGTCTCAATCGTGACCCGCGAGTTGCATGATGGGACGTTTCTCATAATGACTTCATGAGTGTCACGAGTGACGTCACGAGGGTCCCGCGCGTTGCATTATGGGAAACGTCTCATGATGCAACGCGTGATGTCAAGGTCATTCGTGAAGGGCACGACGAAAGTATTCCTTCCCCTCCGTACCCTTCTCTTCTCCTCCTCAAGAGCAGCGCTCTAATTCGGCATTACAGAGAATTGTGAACGTCTTCAATTTTGTCTCTGTCTCTCTCTCTATATATGTGTAGATATACACGTATATATAAACCGAGTGTTTCAGTGAAGACTTACTAAAATTCTTTAAATTAGTGTATTTGAGCTAAAAGCATAATTTTCTCGGGACCGCATTTCTCGTGGTGGTGAACGTCAGAAAATGCGCGAGACTTACTAATGAGTTCGCTAATTAATGCAAAAATGACTAATTAACTTTTAATTAGTGAAAATAAACATGTGGTTTCAATTAGAAACTTGCTGAGCTTCATCGAAAACCTCTAAATCCGTAATTTTCTGAATGACTTTGAGCGCTTGAAAAGCTTAGTAGTGCGCTAAATTTACCTCTCGTGTAGCAGGTACAAGGCTGGGGCTTTCATAAGAGACGGAAATATCGCACGGGTGCCTTACCACAACTCCTAACCTTCATTTTCTTCTTCTTGTTATGAGAAGGAAAGGGAAAGCTGAGAAAGCCTACCTGCTCCCCGAGTGGAAACTTTAGTGCTCTACTACGCTTCTCACGAGCTCTATGTATTTATGAAAATGACTGACTTAGTGGTTTTTAATGACGCTCAGCAAGTTTTAGAGCGCAGCTCTTAGAGGCCCGTTTCCGGCTTGAGCGGCGTCGGCATCGCCGTCGGCGTAACCGAGCGTAACCCTCGTAACCCTTGTGAGGGTTACGAGGGTTACTCTCACGAGGGTTACGAGGGTAACCCTCGTGATCCTCGTGAGGGTAACAACCCTTGTAACCCTCACGAGTGCTACGAGGATTACTCTCACGAGGGTTACAAGGGTTACCCTCACGGGGGTCACGAGGGTTACCCTCACGAGGGTCACGAGGGTTACCCTCACGAGGGTTAAGGGAGTTACCCTCATGAGGGTCACAAGGGTTACCCTCACAAGTGTTACTAGGGTTATGAGAGTTACCCTCACGTGAGAGTAACCCTCGTAACCCTCACGAGGGTTACTCTCTTGAGGGTTACGAGGGTTACCCTCACGACGGTCACGAGGGTTACCCTCACGACGGTCACGACGGTTACCCTCACGAGGGTCACGACGGTTACCCTCACGAGGATCACGAGGGTTATGAGAGTTACCCTCACGAGGGTCACGAGGGTTACCCTCACAAGGGTTACTAGGGTTATGAGAGTTACCCTCACGAGTGTCACGAGGGTTATCCTCACGAGGGTCACGAGGATTACCCTCACGAGGGTCATGAGGGTTACCCCCTGATGTCACGTGACCCCCTGAGGTCACGTGACCCCCCCCCCCCCCCCCCGCCGAGGTCAGTTGACCTCAGGGAATCACCTATCCCTCAGTACCCTACCATCCTATCCCTCAGTACCCTTCCATCCTCCTCCTCAAGAGCTGCGCTCTAATCCGGCGTTACAGGGAGTTGTAAACGGCTTTCATTTTTTTTAATTGGAACCATGTCTATTTTCACTAAGTAAAGTCAACTAGTTATTTTAAGTTAATTGGTAAAATATTTAGAAGTATCGCGCATTTTTTGACGTCCTCCACCACGAGTAATGCTATCCCGGCAAAATGATCTTTTTACCTGGAATACACCATTTTATCGAATTTTTTCACACTGCGGTGAAACTCCCGGTATATATATATATATATATATATATATATATATATATATATATATATATATATATATATACAGGGTATTTCACGAAAGGTGTACAAATTCGATATTGCAAAAACTACGGATCGAACAAAAAAAAAAAAAAAGGCTTGTGCCGTTTTGGTTCTAGGCCAGCGGCCTATTTAGGAAGATGATTAAAATTCGGGATAAATTAGTAGTTAATTATTTTCACGTAATTATTTTTTAAATATTGAGTTTAAGGGCATGGATTCAATTAGAACCTTGCTGAGCATCATCGAAAAACACTAAATACACAAATTGCAGAACGATAGAAGGCACGCGTGGTATTTTACGGCATTCTGAAAAACCGCCCAATTTCGGTGGGTTTTTTAGTTTCGGTCTGCAATCGGAGCGCTTCTCGGCACCGACGTCACGGCACCCCGTGGAGAAATTGTGCAACCAACCTCTACTGCGCTGTCCTCGCTCAACGCAGCAGAGGCTGGTTGCACTATTTCTCGACGGGGTGCCGTGCCGTCGGTGGCGAGAAGCGCTCTGATTGCAAACCGAAACTTGAAAACCCGCCGAAATTGTGCAAACCGCCGAAATTGTGCGTTTTTTCAGAACGCCGTAAAATACCGCGCGTGCCTTCTATTCTTCTGAAGTTTGTTGATTTAATGTTTTTCGATGACGCTCAGCGGGATTCTAACTGAATTTATGCGCTTAATCTTAATATTTAAAAAAAAGTATAATTACGCGAAAATAATTAACAACTTATTTATCCCCAACTTTAATCATTTTCTTAAATAGGCCCCTGACCTAGGACCAAAACTACTAAAGCCTTTTTTATGTGCTATGCGTAGATTTCGCGATATCGAATTTGTCCACCTTTCATGAAACACCCTGTATATATGTAGTTCTGGAGCTTCATTTAGATGGATATCAAAATTGCTTCCCTCGTAAAATATAGTTCATTACTCCTGTGCACCATCATTCACTTCACTTTACGCGCGATTGGAGGTCAAAGTTACAGGCCGGTCAGGCTTCCCAGAACGATGCTTGCACTGCACGTGCTGGCGTGCTTGGCAGGGACGCTGGAAGCTCGGAGCTTAAACGTGTAGCTTCTGCTGTGGCTTTGGTTTGGGGTCCTATCCTGGTCAAAAACGAGCACGAGAAAACTCTTCCCCTCTGGGTACCTCGGGCTCTCATTGGTCACAGCGCGCGTGATTACTCCGCGCGGTTGCCATAGAAACGTTCGCAAAACATGAAAGCAACCGTTTGCCCTAACTCGTTTTTCGAGTTCGGATCGTGAGGACAAAGTGACGTATGACCACGTATGACCTACATAGCACATAGCGGACGTTGTGTAACTAGATAAACTGCGGCATTACTCGACACACCCTTTTCTCTGTTTCATTCTATGGTTTCATCATGAGTGTGTGTGTGTGGGGGGGGGGGGGGGGGTGGGGAGGGAAGGGGTATCGGTGGCCGAGTGGGCTAGCGCACACCAGCTCGGAGCACGTGAAGCGAAAGCCTGCGCTTGCGAACCCAGAGATCCTGGGCTCAATCCCCACCCCTGCCTGTTTTCGATCTGGATGACAATCGCACCGGTGTCCGGTCGTGTATCACTACTGCACGTTACAGACCCCAGGCTAGCGGTTGTACTGCACTGGCTTAATTTCTCATCCACAGCTAGGAGACAAGTCACCCGTTGAGGCAGACTAAGTTCTAGGCAGTATAAACATACACACACACACCAATTTTTCTTTCACCATAAGTGCGATCTAGTGCGAGTGTAGGTGCTACCAGAACGTGCTCTGGGCTTTCAACGACCCTGTCGTGCAGGCGCCCTTGCGCAGTGCAAGCCAACGTTCGTGCAAGCATCGTCTGGGATGACGTGCTCGTGCTTGTAGCTTCTGTTTTGATTCTACGAAGTGGAACAAGCATTAATCAAGATTCTGGCGAGAAAAAAAAATGGCGGCGATGCTTGTTGTGCAACAATGGATCGACCAACGCGCGGAGGCCTTCGCGATACACGACGACTGCTTCTGATGACAATACCGCGTGTCGTAAAGTGCAGTGCTACGGCAGTGTGACCAGCTGCGTGACGAGAGACGGAGACTTTGATGACTGCCGAGCAGCAGCTACTAATCGAATCGCGCTGAGAGTTTTCGCAACGGAGAGCTACAAGGGCATGTTCGCCACCGATGATCACATCGCTAATGCCCAGCCAATGGTGATCAGAGCCGTGACGGTCGTCGCGAGTGTCCTTGTCAACCGGCTGGGTCGACAAAACCTCGCACCGAGGGAGTCAAGGCATGTACGAAAGAAGGCTCTCGTCGCCACCACGGCAAGCACACCGACGTCGGTGAGGTGCGTTGACTGAACCTAGAATCTAACTAATCCTTCGTCACCATCGTCGGTCTGACGGAGACCGTCACCGTTCTGATGGCCTCCTACATTTTGCCGCAAACACCACTTTGCCATTAACATCATGGTGGTAAGTTTACCTTAAGACGCACTCTTCTCACGGCACACAAAAATTAGTTTCTTATCACTGCCGTTTAAAACTGCAGTGTTTATACCGCTTGAAAGTTAGTGCAGGCTTAGTACCTTTGTCTACAGTTGACCGTTTGTTGCGGTTTAACTACTGTCTTTAATGTAATAAAGTCTTAATGGGTTGTTGGTGGCATTTTATTGTATGAATTAAATATTTTACCTTTCCACGCCAAGCTTCTGCAGTTGCATGCCAGTCATCGGCCAGTCCTAAGAAGCACTGTTTGATGCTCTGCAGTTAACTGTAGGAATAGTTTAAAGTTAGTTGTTAGTTGTTTAAACATCGGGAGTTCAGTCTGACAAAGTAGGCAACATTTTTACCCACTGTTGACGAGAAATTTAGCCAGTGCATTCCTGCGGATGGTTGTCATCTTCATGACCAAGAAGAACAATAAAGCAGCTCATGGTCCTTCTTTCAACACGCGTATGTTTAATGTAAAAGTTGTTATACCAATTGTCGTTCCAAAAGAGACAACAGCTCATTGAAATGAAAGAGTAGTGTGAACTGGATTTTCGAGGTCAGCCTGTGATGCAGAGCAAATCCGCAGTGTTAACTTATCACCATCAAGCATAAACGACAAGTGGAAGCAGAGTAGATGTGGGAAGGAAAAGCGAGCACATCCAACATCACAAAAGCATTCGCGTGCACGTTGATCAAGTTACCAATCGTATGTCAAACCCCAGCCACGGTCGAACCGGCGAGCATCGATGCTATACTCTTCCGAGTTTTGCGGCCATTTTCTTTAAGTTTATATCGTCAAGGGTATGATGGTCGGGTTTCAACAATGCAAAAAATTCCGCGAATTATTCTTCTGACGTCATTTTGTCGTCACAAACTGAACTCGAAAAGCGAATGTTAGCGGCAAACATAGGCTTTCTAGTTTCACGGAGGTTTCCATGGCAAAGAGCAGTGGAATCGTCGCGCGCACTGCAGCCAATGGGATAGCGAGGTACCTATAGTCGGCGACAGGTCAAGAACGAAGTGGAAGCTCCTCTCGCCTCTCTACACCTTAGCAGAGCGAACTCCGCAGAGGAGGTCGCCTCCTCTACAGCGTTCACTCTGCTAAAGTGGAAAGAGGTGGCAGGAGCTTCCACTTCGTTCTTGACCTGTCGCCGACTATAGGTGCGGACGTGTAAAAACGTAAAAGCCGCTTTTTTTTGTCTTTTCGCACGAGCTTTTGTGCAAGTAAAAAATTAAGACAAAAAGACTGCCCGAGATTATGTGGTCACGCCCATTTTTTCAGCGACGAAAGAAAAGAGCATGGCTTATGGGGACTATCGTCGTAATGAATGTGGTGAGCAATGGGAGCAGAGCATTATTAAAACTGCCCAAAGAAGCTTTACTGTATCATCCACAGCGTGTTCACAACCGGAGCAATCTGCGTCGAACTCGCGGGCTGTCAAGTATTATCACAGAGTCGTGAACAGCGCTCTATTCATTCGGAGTCTCCTTCAAAGACAAACAGGACATTTCATGTGCAGCTTCTGTTAACGGCGGCTTCAAAAAGAATGCTCGGTTTCGCGGCGTACCTTGATATAGTAGGGAGTTTTAGGGAACCGTTTTTGCACATTCGATACGGTACGATGGGTCCCCCGGTACGAACTGCGCATGTGCGAGTCTTTGGTGATAGCGCATGCGCAGTTCGTACGGGAGGGCCCATCGTACCGTGCCGGATGTGCAAAAACTGTTCCCTAAAACTCCCTACTATTATTTTCTTTCCGTAATGCCATCCGTATCGTGCAGAAACAGGGAAAGCAACAGACGCAAACGAGGCACAAACACCGCAAGGTCGTTACCGCGGTTTTCGCCATGTTTGTTTTGAAAGACCGTAGCGAAAGACTTCGAGAAAACAAGTTGAGATATCTTAGCTAAATTTACTTTACGCCATTAATCTTTGAAATAATCTTTCGTATTTTATAAAATGTTAATACATTGTTCTTTGTTTTCTCGCATTCTGCGGAAGTTAGTCTTTTCTCCGTTACTTGCTCGTTATAACGCCCGGTAAAAAAAAAAAAAAAAAAAGAGAGCAAACAGAACAGGAGGACATGTGGGGATTTCAACGCTCAAACTGCGTGGCCACGTCATGGCGAGGTAGGAGGATCGTCAGGTTCTAGCTGGCCGCGTGCGTAAACCCGAATGTTGGGGCGGGGTCTCAAACAAGAATCTTTCTAGTTTGAGGCTACGCCACATCATTCTCGTTACGTCACGTTTTTGTTTGCGACCAGGATAGCACCTCGGGACACTTGGAGAAAAAGTCGGCGAGGAATCGGCGCCCGTGATTGGCCTGCGCCGCATTCGACGTTGTCGCCGGCCAATCACGGCGGTCCAATTCCTCGCCGACTTTTTCGCCAAGTGTCCGGATTAGAGCCCCCACACTCGTACTTATAGTGAAACAGAGTATAGTTTTCTCCGTCACTGGTTAAACATCTAAGCAAAATCTGCAGTTGAAGCTAATGCTTGAAGAGCAACTGTGAAAAAAAAAACAAAAAACGAAGGAACGCTTGCGATGATATGCGGGAAGTCTAAAAGAGATATTACATACTATAAAAATAGTAATTTATTAACAAATGTTTTGTCTCGCTTTAGAAGTTAATAAATGCGAATAACCCTCACCGCTGTATATGTTAGACTGACCAGAAGACTGTTTTTTTAATCAATTTAAGAGTAGCATAGTCATTGCAATTGCGTCAGTCACTGCTACGAGTCAAGACGTGACTGACTGATCTTGCTTTCAGGTTTTATCCGCTGGGGTAAGGCACTTTTGGCGCGTGACTAATTCCAACTTTTAGATTGCACCGCTGAGGTTGCCCAAACTAAGCCTTTTCTACGCGCAACAAAACGATATAAAAAAAAAAGACAAAACACACGTGTAGAGACTTGCGGCTTTCGGGACCTGAATCTGTCATCTCAATTGACACGACAATCGAAGAAGCAAAAAAGCAGTCGTTCGCGCCAAGTCTAGGTAATCGTAATCCAGCTGCTCGAAACAGGTGTCCAGATCTACTCGCAGACGCCGCCGCACACGTTTTGTTCGAAGCCGTATGCTCGCAACACCGCGCGGCCTTTTCTCCGACGTGGCGAACGGTCTTGGCCGGTCCCGAAACTATAGGCTGCCTGGAACGCGTCCTCCGACTGGTATGTTTCAGCCGCGCTCGCACTGCCAATACATCGCACAAAGGACAGTCTGCAGACACTAGGGAGTTTTAGGGAACAACCATTTTTGCACGTCCGATACGGTACAATGGCACGAACTGCGCATGTGCCACCACGGAACACTCGCATACGCGCACTGCGTACCGTGGGGCCCATCGTGTACCGTATCAGATGTGCAAGAACGGCTTCCGAAAACTCCCTATTAGGGAGTTTGAGGGAACCGTTTTTGCTCACCCGATACGGTACGATGGGCCCTCCGGTACGAACTGCGCATGCGCGGGTTTTGCTGCGGTAGCGCATGCGCCGTTCGTACCGGAGGGCCCATTGTACCGTACCGGATGTGCCAAAACGGTTCCCTAAAACTCTCTAATGTCTGTGGCGTGTTTCTATCCCGTATTAATCGTCTGCGGACATATTGGAAGCTTACATGCGCATGAAAGAAATATGTT
The DNA here is from genome assembly GCA_013358835.2 of Ixodes persulcatus. Classification (NCBI taxonomy): domain Eukaryota; kingdom Metazoa; phylum Arthropoda; class Arachnida; order Ixodida; family Ixodidae; genus Ixodes; species Ixodes persulcatus. The sequence goes on along the minus strand of JABSTQ010009654.1, from coordinate 1,291,784 downwards.
TCGAATATATTCCCCGATGCGTGTCCGCAGATCCTTCTGTCATCGTATCTGCAGCGAGCATCGCGTCTTTTATACGATGCATACAAGCCGTGTGACTGTGGCTTTACCGCGTCTTAAAAAGCGGCCCCTCACTTTCCGCCTGATGACGTCATGGAAGTTTTCATGTTGTCGCCGGCCGCGGTTTAGACGCGCCAGTTGCGCTTGCACGTCCCCCTCTGCAGCTTGTCGACAGTCCATGGAAACTTCCAATGTCGGGAGTATAGGACTCCGCGGCGATCGCGATATTCTTGTTCGCTAGTATGCTACGTTTTGACGGGACTTGTAGCACCAACCGCCAGGGTTGCGCCATCCGACAACACAATGCGCTGGCTCCTGTGACGTTATTTGTTGACACTTCGGCGCCACTTTTGATGTGTGGTCGAGATGGGAAGCTAAACGCGCCGGTCGATGACTCCGAAACTGGAACTCACCATCCCGTGGTGCACGCGTTCTTTTTCTTCGTTACACAGGGCCCGCGGCGCGGTGCTGGCGAGTGAGCCGGTGGGCGGCCTGTCAATGATCGGCGTCGCGGGCAGCCGGCACCTGGCCCGCGGTCGCCGGGGCTCGTCGCCGAGCCTGTCGCCGCTGCCCGGAGGACCCCGACGCTTCTCCCTGTCTCCACTGCCACAAGAGGAACACGCCGCTTCGGCCCCCGAGTCGCCGGCGTCCAGGGCGTCCCCGGTAGCGTCGGTGTCGCCCGCGGGACCCGATGCCGCGTCCCCCGAGCACAAGGTAAATCCAACAATGCTGGCATGTGTGCATGTGTGGTTGTCGAGCTCGAAAAGAACGAGGCTGCGAAGACCCAAGCGGCTGAAGAGGAAAGAGCAGTCCATCGTCTCCAGTTTTCTCCTGGTCCGCTTTGAATTGGACTTTGAAGGTTTAGTCAAGCATCAATTAGCCAAGCTCAGAATCCTGTTGTAGAAATTTCACTAGATGCATTCCAAATGTTGCAGAGTGTCAGCTGACTTTTCGGAGAAAGACATAACTTCTTAAAGACTAAACCTTTAAACCAAAAAAAAAAAAAAGGGTCGAGGTTTTAACAGTTCTTCCTCTAAGCTTATTATAGTCGTGCTCTTTTTTTTGTTTTGTTTTTGTAATACGCGCACAATTGGGCTACTTTTTTTTTAATAATTCGAGGTATTTACGTTTTTTTCTACACATTGCTTTTGTCTGGAGCCATTACCGGGTGTTTCGAACTCTTTCAAAAATTCTTGGAGTTTTTAAAGAAAAAATAAGCTTTTTTTCCAAGAACAAACTGCCAGCCACGACGGACGTCAGGGGTTGTGAAACACTTACAAATTAGCAAATTTATTACTTAGATTGACAAATTAACTTTTGAGTTAGTTAAAATAAATATATGGTTTCCATTAAAACCTTGCTGAGTATTAATTTGAAAATGCTATGTCTCATTTTGGCCCGCTTTACCCTACTGGGAAAAAAAATATTTTATGTGCTTTTGATACACGTGTAGCTCCAAATTAACCATATGCTGACTTACACTTTCTACTGCCGGAGAAACTTGCACAAATATAACTTAACCTGGGGCATTGCCATGCATGGCGTGATATTTAAACCTGCATTCATGTCAATAGAAGGTAGTGTACAATGTCTAAACATACCCCGACCTCCTGACCCATCTAGTTATAAAAGTGCGCGCATCTACAAAAGAGATTATAGTTGTTGTAAACTAAACCCTGAGGCAAGGAAAATGAAATAACGGACAGCAGGACACAAAACTTTTGAAAATTTGCGTTAGTGTTCCTTGTTGTTTTTAATTACCTTGTCTCCGGGTTTGATTTATGGTGTTTGCTAACCAGATCAACTGCATATTTTCTTTCCTTAAAATTGTCATCACTTTGTCGGCTTGGGAACTGCCAAGCGCTGATCCGGGTCGACTAGAATTTTAATAGCATCAAAGGAGTTTTAGGTGTAGTGACACTGTTGGCATCCAGTAGACACAGTGGCTGACAAGTTGCACACAGTCGCTTCTATAGCCATTTGAAGCTCTTGGGTCTGCTCGCGTGCATGTAAAACAAGTATAGGCAAATAGTAAACATGATGAAGGTTTGTGTAACTACGTTGAATTTCTCCAGCTTCCAAGTGCGTCTGATGTAATTACTCCATGAACCTAAAACTAAACATTCATACCGTCTTTATATCGAGCTGTTGTTTAGGCGTTTTCAATCATGTTTTTTTGTGGCATGAATATTGAAACAGACAACCAAATTGAGCTTTTTAAAAGTCGAACTAATGTTTCGAGTTATGTTGGATGACAATTGAATAACCAACCCCCTTCAAAATCCTTGCAAAGGTGTGATAGTTCACGAATTATAGTTATAGTTAACATTTTTATTGTGACTGATCTTTTTTTTTTATCGTTGCCTTTGTCTATACAACATCAAAATTGGCATTGCGCGTGCTTGGCTCGTGCAGCTCTCGTTGGCGGCGGTCGCGGCGGCGGCGACGGCGTCGGCAGGGGGGCCTCCCTCGACGGCGTCGTGCAGTCCTCGTCCCCCGACGACGCGTCGCCGGCGCGCTCCGTCACGGCTCTCGACGGAGCTTCCGGCGGGGGTGATGCTGGGCCGCCGCAGAGCGGTCACCACCACCGACCACAAGACCTGCGCCCTGCTACACACGCGGCTCAAGGGATTACGCCTGGAGGACATCGCGTGAGTTCTCCTTCCTCCCTCGGCCTTCTGTGTGGCGACGGAGTCCTGAAGCGCTGTCAATAGGCTGTTGGTGCACACTTGTGAAACGGTCTCGCGACGCTTTAGAAGCCCTCTTGTTGCACTCTTCAGTCTTTTTTTTTTTTTAATGCGAAAGCATTAACTGTCCCATGGAGTGAACCGGCGTCAACAGCTTTTGAAGCCGCGCCAAACGGCACCTTCCCCTGTCCCAATGGAGCTAAGCCTGTCGTCTGTTGCAGCGATTTGATGGATAGGCTCCCATTGGCTAGTGCACGTCATAGTTTAAAAGAACGAGGCTCTCATTGGCTGCCGCGCGGTTTAGTTCCAAAGAACGCCACCCGACAGAGCCCTCTCCACGGCGGCCCAGCGGCCCGGCCGCCGGTAATAATAATAATAATAATAATAGTATTTTATTGCAAATGAACAAAACGTATGTTAACTCAGGCCTGCTTAAGCCACATTGGGCTTGACTGGCAGCGTCTTACAATCTGTGAAACCAGCCATCTTGCAAAAGGAAACATGTAAAATAAAATCCACACAAAAAAATAGAATAACAAAAGAGGGAGGGGCTGGCCGCAGAGCCAGCAGAGCCCGCCCCGGCTGACTCCGGAGAGGCTGCACGGACGAGCTCAGCGCGGCGAGGCCACTTCACGAGAGCGCGCCCTCGGCCGTCGGCCACAACCTCGGCAGTAGCGAAACGTGGCCGTCCACGCCAGTACGCCGCAGACGAACTAAGGGAGCGGAAGAACGACATTCATTCTTTCGCATTCAGAACTCATAAAAAGTACCTAGATGTCATTGGAATATTTCTTGAAGCCTTTTTAAAGCTCTCTTGGAGCCTTTCTGGAGTACTTTTAGATTCCTGGAGTCTCTCTGGAGTCCCTCTAGAGTGTCTCTGGAATCTCTTTGAAGTTTGCCTGGAGTACATCTGGAGTACATCTAGAGTCCCCTAAAATTCTTCTCGAGCCATGAATTTTTTTCTGAAGTCCTTCTGTGACCATGGTGGAACCCTTTATAAACGCCTTAGAAACCCTTGAGGAGCCCTTTATAAACCCATTTGGAACCCAATTAGAGCCGACTTAGAGCCCGCTTAGAACCATCTTGGTATTAGCTTGGTACTAGCTTGGAACAATCTTAGATTGATCTTGGCTCTGTTCTGGAACACTTCGCTCTCCTTGGTGCCCCCTCTTGGTGCCCCCTTGGAACCCTAATCTACACGGCTACTAAGCGGGACCAAGGAAACGGCTGATTACTGCCTGATGCGATTTGCAAAAATTGATCAGCGGCCTCCGCCGTACAAATTTGGCCCCCTGGAGTGTGTAGTTGTAGTAGGATTGTGGCACGTGTAGATTCTGGTTCAAATCCTAAGTAAAAGTATGGCGTTCTACAGCGCGCTTTTCGCTGTCCCTCGTTTCATAAAGTGCAACTCGCACCTCCTCGCAATAACATAGTCGGCGATTGCTGCCATAAAACGGTTAGGCTTGAGGGGATGAACGACAGCGGAATTAGACGCCGACAGAGCAGTCTGACCTCTTAAACCTTTTACCTCTTCGTCGTCTAGCCATCGATCTTCCAGCAACATTGTCTAACAAATACTGCGCTAAACTGTGAAGAGGAATTGCGTTTAATTATCTCGTTACCGGAGGTATTACAAGATTACGACATTCAATCGACGGAAAACGGTTGGGGAAAGTAAAGGACCATCTTGTGTGTCATAAATAGTATAGAAAATGGATTGAAGGGGATTGACATAAACAGTTGAATACTGCGTGTCGCATTAAGAGTTGCGAAAACCAGAAGTTGACTTATATGCTTCTTGATTTCGTGGATATCACGTGTCATAGCCTATTGCCGGATGGAACTGGCTTGGTTTAGGTTCAGGCAGTGACGAACATTCCTCGAAAGTCCGATGTTATTTTGATGTGAATATTTTTCAGCACCGAAAAGCTACAAACGCTAGTGCCGACACAACTTCTTCTTTCTTTGCTACCACAACTCTACCTTATTCGCCACTTATATAGCAGTTCCGAACCTTTGTCTAGGTCTTATATGGAACACTGTTTGGCTGATATTTTGAATATTAGGCCTAAGTTTGTAATATGTCGAATTACATTCACTCTTTGCTATGGAACGCTTTGTAGTGGTACCAGTTCGAAACACAAACACACACGAGCAAACAGGAAATTGAATTCATAGTTGTGCGTCCGCCTTGACGGCTTTGAGGCGAAGCCCCAAGTTTGAATCCCGGCCGAAGTTCCCGCAATCTGACGGAGGCTTACTGAAGAGAAGGCGGCATCTAACAGAGATTTTTGTTGAATGTCGCAAGATCCACAGCTGATAAAAATTAATACTCTGTCCTTCGCTAGGGTGTACCAAGTACCTTTCCTAAATTAATACACGTAAACTCCTTTTTTTTTTGGGGGGGGGGGGGGGTTGTTTTAAAATAGTGGTGCAAAAAAGTTAACGTAATTGTCCTGAATCAAAGCAAAACGAGGGGGACGTCTCCAGGTGACGAGCTTCAGATTGTGAAAATTGCTTGTCCAGCGAATGACGGAGCGGCGGTGCCGGCGTCTATTGCGGGGTGGCGTCTAATGGGCTTGCCCCCTGACACGCAAGCTGTCCCTAGTTTCAATTGAGGCTCGTGCCTCTCGCTGGGAGCTTGTCTCTCTCGCTCGAAGCTTGCCCGGATGAGCGATGACACCCCGCCGCGACAGACATCGCTAATTCACGAACATCGATCGAAGGCCGACCGCCGCCCTGGCAGCGGCTTCGCTCGCGTCTCCCGACGCCTCCACGGCGGGAGACCGAACACTTCGTCATTGGACGCAACTTGGGAGATCACGAAAACGCGACGGGAACTGGGGGACGACCCTTCAATCAATCACCACTGACCACGTTTTTGTTCTTTACGTATTGTAACGACGTTGTGTGAACTCGACATTTTGGGTTATGATAGTCACGCGGAACAGTATTTTTATTTATTTATTTATTTGTGTGATTTTTTTTTATTTAATCCTACTGCGTCTTCACTTAGTGGTCAGTGCATGAGTGAGAGAACAACACCGCACTGCAATGGTAAACGGAATGATCAAAAACACGCTAGAAAATATCGATTTAAAACAATCACGCACTACAAGAAAAGGAAAGAGGCATTATTGCTGAAATAATCTCCTTGAAAGGAAGTAGGTGTCTAAACCCGTTTATGACATTCTACATCTCAACCGATAGTGTGGATACGTTGAAAGTAATCAGCCCTATGTGAATTCTAAATGTTGTTTAGGTAATCATTAGTGAGCAACGGGGGTTAATGGGTGAGTCAATGAATATGGAATCACTTACGCGCGGAGGTCAAGAAAATCTTAAGCTTATTATGTAATTTTTTAGAGGCATTCGATGATTCGATATAAGAACCTGGAGGATTTCTATGGGTCATCTTAAATAGGGATGTCGCGTTTTCATTTTTTTTTCGAATCGAAAGTTTAAAATCGAACCTCGAGGTTTTACTGGTTTTACAAACCTTCGAACTTTTGGCAAAACTTGACTAAGTTAGACTTCATAAAAACATTGCTGCCTGAATTCTACGGGTCTTCAAACATTTGAACAATAATTAAAAGACGCTTTATTTAATGTCCTAGAGAACAAGAATCATTGTTTACAGGATATAAATACAAGCATATAAGCTTACAATATTTAGAAACTTTGTTGAAATACGTGACTTTCTTTTCCGTCAGGCGATGCCAGGCCGTCTTTAATTCACTCACATGCCAATAATAGTCAAACTTCTGACGAACATTTAGCAAACCCGGTCAAAGTCGAGGCTCGGCCAAGTGTCTAGTAACACGTAAAAGAAAAGGAGAAAAGAAACGGTTAAATTCAAATTATTCGAATATCAAGTAGAGCAACACAAATATTAGCGGAGAACACGGATTTGCTTCACATCTTTTTTTTTCTAATTTTTCGACATTTTCTACGTTAAGCGTAATTTGACTTAACGCGCTCTGTTTCGACACCATTAACGCGTAAATTTCGAGAAGCTCGCCGATGTTTCAGTGAAAAGAAGAGCGCGAGGAACGTTAAGTGAATATTGATGACCTTACGGATAAATGTTCCACTGATCGTAAACTAAAAACAATTCTATAATAAATCAGGACGTAGCGTTTTGAACATTCATATAAACCCGGGGATACTCCATCCGGGTTACTCTACCCGGATGAATCCAGTTGTGGTAGTCCCGTGGGGAGGAGATGTATCTAAAGCCCTTCGATAATACTCACGCGTCGCGTTTCTTCCAAGCACCGACGAGCGTTTCTGTGCGAACGCGCAAAACACCTGCTTCGAGCGAGTGCTACGCCACCATTCGCTTCTAAGGACAGCTCATTTGAGTGCTGCACAGCCATTTGCTTCCAAGAGCTACACGAGGCGCGGGCATCGTGCATTGGCCCATTTGACGCTCCTTGCAAGACAAACGCAAAAACATAAGGTGCTTTAGGCTCATTGCGCCCACTCCTCTATCTATCGGCAACTGTGCGAAGTTGTGACGTCATACGCCTGCTGAGTCAACATTACTAGATTAGCTCCGTTACGACAGAGCTATGTATAAAGAGAGTTTGTTCAACAAGGCGGTAAGTTGGGCGAGTTGGTTGAATATCTTCAAACCTGAAAACAGCGCAAAAATTTGACAAAGGACGAGTAAAAGAAGTGCACGGACAAAGCGCTGACTATCAACTAAAGTTTAATTTTCAAGCGAACCCGAAAAATAAACACAGTCAGTATAGGAAAGCACCTATCGAGACACAAAAATACAACCCAACCGGCAAGATTTCTACCACGTGATCACCCTCACACGTGCCTGCCATTCTCCTTGATAAAAAGGACTTCATCATCCCCCAAGGGCACGGACGGTGCGCTCACATTCCCCCTCCACTTCTGATAAAATGAAAAATGCCTCTTCAATCTCTCTGGCGGTCTTACTTTTATTACGCGCCAAGATCGTCAAGTCATTAAATATAGGTACGCAGCCGCACCTACAGCAACGTACCGCTAGGTGGCCATGTGGGGGAGGAACGGAGAGAAAGGGAATACTCCCTCGCCCTCACGTTCACGCACCTCCCCGTTTATCCAATGTACACCCTACCATATGTGAAGGGGATCTGATACACAACCCCTAGTGCGCATGGTACAAAAGGAGTGCGGTGGTTGACATCACATTGCAGAGCACTGGTACTCCCTCGGTTAACAGCAGAGCACAGTCTTGACAGCTTGCGGGGTGCTGAAAACACCACAGGCACGTTATACTTGTGCGCCACTCGCTTGACCTGATGGGAGAGGGCGTGGACATAAGGCACCACCACCGGTCTTATTGTCGGTTTTTGTCTAATCTTAGGACTGGGTCGACCCCTAGACACCCTTATGAGGGACTCTGCCACACCCACTATCAACGTCAGAGGGTACCCCGCCGATCCCAGCCTAGATACCTGAAACAATAGACTGTCCTCACACCTATGGTGGCATGACTCCAGCAGAGAAGCCCTCATACCCACCGTAGTAACCGCCCTCTTCACAAGCTTAGAGTGCGCTGAACCGAATGGAAGAACCAGCTTCTTTGAACGTGGCTCATAGGACCAACATGTATGTGACGGCTGCATAGTAAGCCTCAGGTCCAAAAACTGTAGTGCTCCTCCTGTATATGTCTCGAGCTTAAAAGATAAACCGGGGGAGCACTTCGTAAAGCAGGCCAAGAAATCAAAACACGCGCCTTGAGTGCTAGGGCTCTGGTTGTCATTGTACAGCACTAGGTAGTCGTCCACATACCGAAACACTCTCAAACCTCGACAACCCAAAGACCTTGCTATAGGACCTGTCACATCTGGCCAGATATATATAACTGAGGACCGGTGCCACACTCGATCCGATACAGATCCCACTCTGTTGCAAGTAAATTTCACTTTCAAACGTGACATAGGTGGAGCTCAAGTAAAAACTCAATAATTCCAAAACGAAATCCACCGCAACACCCGTCGAGTTCATGAAGGCCACCGAATCACTTGCCTCTATGCACTCTCCCACAGCTAGCATCATTTCACCATGAGGGATCGAATAAAACATGTCCTCAACATCGAAGGACACGAACTCACAGCCTCGCGGATTGTCTTTTTTTAGGAAATCGACAAGGGCCTCAGAATTGCGAATAAAAAAAGGGTCGTCCAACTTAAGCAGAGACAGGCGACGCTGAAGAAAAGACGATACATGGAGCTGTCAAGAGTCTTTCTGGGTAACAATCGCCCTGAACGGTCTGAGCTCCTTATGGGTCTTTAGTGTGAAGAAGACCTCGAGATTGAGGCCTTTAGCGCCCGACACAGACTTCTTAAGGTTGTCCAACCCAAGCTGGCCGCAAAGCCTCACGGCCCGTGCCTTAACCTTATTCCGCTCCACCCCCGGCACACCTCTGAAATTCTTCAGCACCGCCTGTCTCGCTCTTTCTTGAAACAAGCCTTCAGGCACTACAACGAAACCTCCCTCCTTGTCCGACTGCAACAGTTTCAACTTCGACTCATTGAACAACTGCGCCACGGGTCCCAGCTTCATCCTAGGTCCTGTCTCGATTGGTTCTTTCCTATGCTCACTGTGTTTATTTTTCTGGTTCGCTTGAAAATTAAACTTTAGTTGATAGTCAGCGCTTTGTCCGTGCACTTCTTTCACTCGTCCTTTGTCAACTTGTTTGCGCTGTTTTCACGTTTGGAGAGTTTGTTCAATGAAAGGCGCGGGCCGAGCCAGGGCGTTCACCAGACGCAGAAAGAAGGTTGATGTTCTCTCTTGGCCATCAAGCCAAGAAGAATGCCCTAGCGGTGTAGCGAGAAAGAGTTTTAATCATAAATATCTGGTTTTGATAAGCGCGTAAAAGTTAAATGTAGTAACCCATCCTGGTTGAAAATACGGTGCACGTGATGTTTCGATTATGATCACGCAGAAAGATGTAAGAAACCAATGTGCCGCTCGGACTCGGTATTGCTCGGACAGAGTGTGACCGCTCGGATGGTAGAATCCCGGCTCTTAGCGCCTGGCGTAAGGATTACGTCGATCGTTCTGCTAGTTAAGCTCTTCCACCATGATCTTGAATGACTGTGATTGAAACATCACGTGCGCCATGTTCTCTATTAATTTCGTTTCTCCCTATCATCCATCAGGGTATTATTTCCGGCTCCTGGTTGGCCACGTTCGAATTTGTAAAGACGCCCCCTGGAACACGCCCAGCCCGTTTCGGCCTGTGGCGCCTCTCATTTCTCTCCTATACTTCCCAATGAATGGCCAAACTCTACATATACGGCTCTGAGTTACTAAACTGCCCATAGACGCTGCTTGCGCGAGCAGTGCCTCCCCTCTCTTCCCGTGGTTCGCCTTCCAGCCGTTGGACACGCCACCGTTTTGGTGGAACTGCTAGTATGGTAACTGCAGTGTATTCTTTAGAATACCTATGTTTCGAAGCGCAGCGACTAGGTGGCGCTTTCACCGTACTCTAATTTAACACATAGTTTTGAAGCGAAGGTCTAAATGGTACCTCAAACGACGGGAAGCGGAATGAAGGGAGTGAGAGGAAGGGGGGGGGGGGGAATACACCCTTCCTAGGGAGTTCCACAACTGAAGTATGCCCCGCGACGTCTTCAGATCAGGTGGTGAGTTACGCTTCGTTATTCGTAAGCAACTTCCGCACACGGACGATAACCTGCTGACGTAGGCTGCCAGGAGTCATATTTAATATATTTTGCCTGGACTGCCTTTTGTCTCCTCTTTTTATCGCCGAGCAAAAGCGACGACCCGCTGATTACACGGTCCGGGGTTTGATTCCCACTGAACCGCTTGGTAAATCTCGATTGTGAAAAATAATGATGCCTAATTTTGAGCCCGTACGATTAAATATGGCTAAGAATATCCTTTCCCTGAATACTTACGCATTACCAACAATCGGCTCTGTATGCTTTATGTCGCCATGGCCTGCGTTCAGCGCTTTTTCGTCGCCTTCAAGAATGACCTTTTTCGCGTACAATCCAGTACATAAACACATTTTGTGTTGCAATAAAAACATCACCATATCGAAATATTTTGAGAATAAGGTGACGATACACTACAGATAAGCTTTTGATATAATTAATATTTAGCCGATTACAAATTGTTGCAATAAAAAGTTGGCTTTCCTTTTTTTTTTTTTTTCTTGTTTGATTGAGTTTAAGTGTCAACGGCAAGCGTGTTTCTCTGCGCGTATCCTCTTAAAAGGGGAAAGCCGACTTTCCGTCAAGCTGCAATCCCATTAAGCATTTAGGATTTTATTTTTTGTTTAGGATCCTAGCACGGCGACACGAGACGGTTTCATTATTTACAACAACGGCCACCTCTAATGGATGGCCTAAGGCGAACGGGGGAATCTATTGTGGGTAGCTTTGCATCCTATATTTCTCGCTAATTTTCACGCCCCCTCTGCCCTGCGGGATTACACGGTATGGGTCGTCTAGTTTCCCTAGACTCGGCGAGTTTCAATAAAGAGTCAAACACCGATGGCTCCAATGGCTCGATACGACAATATCAATGCTATCTGCTGTATGCATTAACATATGTTAATCTTAAGCATAATTATTTACGTTGATTCAGTGCTTGTTTTGTTTATGTGCTTAGGTTTTCGGATGTGTGCGAGTTTGCTCTTTCTCTTTTACTCCTCGTAATGGCTTTAAACCATTAAAAATATAAAACATTGTATTGTATTAAAATAGATATTAAACCAAAACATAAATTTTGATTATTATGGGTATTCAAACCACTGAAATTGTTAAAAAGAAAAATAATTTCTTCGTTCCAAGAACGTGGACAGAGATTCCTCACTTCATAAAATAAAGATAGATTTCTTTCCGATAACGTTGTAAACTCCGGCGGATGTTTGTGTACGAATGAATAGTGATAAATATAGGCCTAGTTACTCAAAATACACTTATTAATAAAAAAATATCTGCCCTATTTAGCACATTCTAATCAGATATTTTTCCCCCCGTCGTTCAAATATGCCATGGCAGTTCTAAGAATGTCATAAAACTAAATTCTTCCCCGCAGTATTCAGTGGCGAAGTTAGGCTTTGTAGAGTTCATCATATCACAACTCATTGGAAAAGTTGGGTGCTCAAGAAGACACGGCAGTGTGGCGCGCCTTTTCTGCGGCTACGTGACCCTCGAATAAAGCGCCACCATCGGTTCGACTCGCGATCACTCGCTACTTCCGCCCACTGTAGACGCTGGCGTCGCCTCAGGGTGGGACTTGTGGATTAAGCTATCTGCGCCTCCTCGGGACTTCAATTTACCGGGGAACATCTCGGAGCAAAGTTTAGTTGTCTAAATTGTGAAAAACCAAAACTTAAAATATTTAGATCATGGGAAAGTATTTTTTACCGAAAAAATATACCAGGTCAGGCGCATATTTTAAAAAGTTACATAGTAAACTTCGGGTAATTATTTTGCTAAGTATCACTTTACACTTTCCCTGACGTATTCTCCTGTCAATAACATCATACTGAAGGAATAATTCCTTCATTTGAAGTGTCGCTTTTCTAAAACTATTTTTAGTCCTCGGTGAAAAACCCTCGTATACAGGATGTTCGCTTATTAATTCAAACATATTACAAAAAAGAAAAGTCGAGAGTTTGACAAGTGCCGTCTTTATATTTTATTTATCAGGCTCGGCAGACATTACAATAGGTAATAATCATTATGCTAAATTAACCTATTAACATATGTTAATTATCTTTTTAATTATTGACTTTAGGGGTAATGTTAGAATTGCAGTATTGACATCTACTATTAGAGGCCAGACCAGTTATAAAAAATTGCTAAATGGTAATTTTTTAAAGATATTAATAGACCAATTTTCGCGTTTGCCGGATTTAAAAATTGCGCACAAAAAGAGGTCGGCAAGCCCTACCCACAATGAGGCTTGGAAGAGTTATGTAGTCGTTTCAGTCACGGCGTCACGTGTGTCATCGGCGCACCCACGAAGGACACGCTGGCGAAATAGGAACGACATAACTGAAACAACAACAGAAGATATTATCATAATATATAAGGCGTGCACTCTTTTCAGTTGCGCTCGTTAATTGTTGAGAAAAAAAAAACACATGAGGAAAGGGAGAAGCGTTCAGGAAAGATAAAGCGAAACGAAGGTACACGATATTCGATACAAAAAAAAAAAATTGTTCCACACTATAACCAACTGCACTCGGGTATTTTCCGTAAATAAGCAACAAAAATGCTTTCCACAAAATTACATTTTTGACATAAAAGAAACATTTTTCGCATATTCTGAATTTTGTAGGACTTTTGGTTGATTTGTCACGCATGAGCTACATTCCTCAAGCTATACTTGATTCACTTGAACAAGACAGTACTTTTATTTTGGTTTAGCGTTAATGTTTAACACGACCAAGTGCCTTGGTTGGCAGTGCTCGAAGAATGTGATGTGCATTGAACGCTGTTAGAGCTAGTCGATGTTTGTCCCAGTACTGATTGCCCACGAACCCGCACCGATTATTCACCGACGGGTGAATTGGGACAGAGTGCAAGCCGACCAATGACGCTCTACCGGGGTCAAATCCGCTAGCAGCCTTTGGATGGGACACGTCCCGCACCGTTTGAGACAGTACAAATCACACGCACATAAAGTCACAAAGCATTTTCTAAACAAGAAAGGAACTACGTCCGATCATATGTTAACACTTCCAAGCGGAAATTACCTTCTTCGTCTTACTAGTTACACTTAAAAAAAAAAGCCCGTGCGTCTACTTTTCCGCACAACACTCGGAAAGCCAATCACCGCAACTTTCCGAGGCAGATCAGCGAATGACGTTGCTGAAACATATGTTTAGACCAAAAAACGCAGTCTGAGTTGTGACATTAAGCGATGCAAAACGTTACGCTTGCATTGCGTAATGTCACAACTCAGACTGCGTTTTTTGGTCTAAACATGGTTGGGCGTCGTCATTCGCTGAGCTGCCTCCGTAAGTTGCGGTGATTGGCTCTCCGAGTGTTGTGCGGGAATATAGACGCACGGGCATTTTTTAGAGTATACCATTTGGTCCACTACGTGTGATGTAGCCAGTAAAATTCAAACCCAACAGCGCTTGATAGTGACTTTAACACTGCATTTACGCCAAGCGTAGTGTGATTATGTATTGAATTTTCGGACTCTCTTTGTATCTTTTTTTTTTAGGTCCTCGTGCTGAAAGCCAACTGTGTTTTCTTTGGGTATTGGAGTTTCCGTCTTTATTGCTAAAACTAGCTGAGTATTTACTGGTTTATTTCTAAAGGGGGCATATCTGTACAAAATAGTTTGGCCTTAACACTTTTTTAATTTTTGTACTAGACTTCAGAAGTAGCAACTTTCCCACTTTTTTAATAACTAAATACTGATCGTCAAGTTCTTTTTTTTTGTAAAAAAAAAATATCACGAGATTACTTCAATGTACAGTACCAAATTTCTGACTTTATTTGGGCGTTTAAAACAAAAAGGTGTTCCTAACTAGTTAAAAAAATATAAAAAAAGCGTTTAAGTACGTGGTTTTATATCTAGCATTAGGCTGGAGCAAAAGTGTCCGTGCCCTAAAATTTATAATAATCGTCGTTAAGTAATTGCTCATACTTTGGGTTCCGTGTTTTTGGAATATATAAAAAAACCTCGAAAGGTAATTAACCCCTCTACCGGATTTATCAAAATCGGGGGAAAAACAACACACCAGAACTTGAGTTGTTCTTTAATAAGAAAACCCAAGCGCCAGGATAAAAAAAAAGTCTTTATCAAGAGCTTGATTTTGTGTTCACCCGGAGTGCTTCATTTTTTCCGGCAACCACACTCCTTACCGTGTCTTTTTATGTTATCGGTACTGGGACGTTTTCCAAGCGCTCGGGAATCGATATCACACGCCGTTCCCTTGATGTTGAGAAATCCCACACATCTGTGTCCTGTTTTTAATGCGAAAGCATTAACTGTCCCATAGAGCGAGCCGACGTCATCAGCTTTGAAGCTGCGCCAAACGGCACCTTAAATCCTTCCTCCAAGTGAAGCCAGCTCCAAGCTATGAAACCACGCGAAACGCCTAGCCAAACGGCACCTTAAATCCTTTCTCCAAGTGAAGCCAGCTCAAAGCTATGAAACCACGCGAAACGCCTAGCCAAACGGCACCTAGTTACCCTATCCCAAAGGAGCGGAGTGAAGCTGATGAATTTCGGCTTCGGTCTCATTGGCTGGCGCGCGTCGACGAGTCTCCCATTGGCCGCTGCGCGTCAGTTTCAACAGCCGCCACCCCTAGGCGCTTCGTGTCCACGAGGCAGCGGCTCCACCGCTCCACACCCAAGGTCAGCGCGCAGAGTGTGGAAGAGCGGCGCGCATGCTTTCGCATTCACAACTTATAAGAAGTGCTTAGGTGTACCTCGAGCCGTTTTAATACATAAACCCCGATAAACACCAAACCTCTGCCGAACAATAGAAATTGACTCTGACAAACAGAATCTGTGGAAGAAAACGAAAACCCGAAATCGAATGAAAATAAACCCCGAAAACAGGGAAATCATACTCACAATTAACAGTGTAAAATTGCGAGAAGGACTCAATGTACAATTTTTTTTCTTTTTGTAATCGCGATCATTTTAATACACATTCCGACAATGTTTATTGCTTATGGACAGAGGGATAAATTAGCATTTGTATTGGTTTTTGTAATACAAATGAGCAAAATCGGAATCCGCGTATTTGAGTGCGAAGTCTTTGTCGAGCCTCATTAATGTGCCAACTGAGCATTTCTGGCAAAATCTTAGTCTCTCGATCGACAAAAAATAACACCTCTGAAAAACAACGCGGCCTGCCTTGCTCGAACTCAAGCTTGCCCTCTGCTGCCTTGCGTGTTTGCCTTCAATTACTCCGAGGAAGGAGCGCTCAGAAGAATAATTGATCAAGCGTTGCGCTTCTTTTCTTCGCGTGAAATCCCATCACTGAGACGGTTGCTCCGCTCAGCAAATTCCTATTTTTGAGGCTGCGTCATTAAATTGTGTTTTGTTGCCTCACTTTACGTAAGAGTAGAAGCAGAGGCAAGCGAAGCTCGTTCATTTTAATCTGCATAAACTGTCGCTCAAAAAGTGCACTTACTCGGAAGCGTAAGACTGGAAGTGGATAACACGTTAAAATATTTTGTAAAAATCGCCATTAAAAGTAAAAGTTTCAAAACACGTCAAAGTTTGTCATTGATAGTATATATCTATTAATTTGATACTTTCATCGCCTAGTGGTCATTACAGTAAAAACGGTGGGGGGCAAAGAAAACACAGTGATAAATCGGTCAAAACAACGATTAACAAAGTTAAAAACATTGAACAGCTATATCAACAAAAACATTATTTAAAAAAAAAAAACAATGACAACAAAAAAACAGGAACCCGGGGAGAGTTTTCGCAATGCGAGCAGCACGTCTCACCGGTGATTGATCTGAAAAAAAAATAGTAATGTAATAGAACTTTCCGCGCACAAACTTTTAGGTTCTTTTCATTATTTTGAATCCTACGGGAAACCTAATGAGGTACAAAGATGTATTTGGATTTCTCTATACCAATGTTACCAATGAATCGTAGCAACCAGTATTATGATTACCTTCATTTTGCGAATGCGGAGTCCACTAAGCGTACATCCTTAATACGCGAAGACCCGGAAATACATTTGCAATTACAGAATTAAAAAAAAAAAACCCTAAGCTGCTAGAAACAAAAATTGAACCCCACATAGAAGGATATGTGCTGCCGTTAAGACATTTGTTTATATTGATTTTGTTTTTTATTCCGGGGTATTTAAGTTACTGATTGTTTACCTCTTAGCTTGTCCTTTCGTTATTTCTGTACAACTGCCTACTTTATAGTCAAACTCGGAATCACGGAGCGCGAGCCGAAATCGGCGTCTCTACTCCGTTCACCCTTACGCTGAGACTGTAGCCAATGCCACAAGCGCGAGGGCTCGAGGTCGCTGCTTCGAAGCGTTTTCCGCAGCACGAGCACTCGCGCTAGAAATGCACCTCCCAAAGCCAGGAGCGCGGGCCAGCTAGCGCTCGTATACCTTTGGCTGCAGTCTCAGCGTAAGCGTGAACAGAGTATATCCTCGTACAACGGCTGTAGAAAATAATGCGTAATATTCGAGCGGTACACCTTTATTAGGATGCAGTCAGCATTCGATACTATAGAACAAAAACCTCTTCATCGTTCCGATACTCCTAAGAGCGGGCGCGGTATATTTACGCGACCACCGGTTGCGCGGGCACACGCGCGGAGAGAGCGCTCTCGCGAGCGCGGGGGGTTCGGGCCCGCGTTTTGCAGCCAGGTTGACAGCCAATGAGCAGAGGGCCGCGACGCCGAGCGCCGCCCCTGGGCCCAGGTGCGCGCTCCCGTCGGCGGCGTCCCGAGGCGTCAGTGGCAGCGTCGACCGCCGCACGGACACCTGCGCCGCCGGAGCGCGCCGACGTCGCTCGGCGGGCCGAAACATCGGGCCGGGAGGGCCGGACGTCCCGCACTGCACCATTGCGGGGGGGCCGACGGTGGGGTTTCTTATCGGCCCTCGGAGCCTCGTCGCAGACGTGCCACGTTCGTCTCCGAGTGTTCGTCGGCGCATCTGCGCGGTGGACGTCTGGATCGAGGGAAGCGTTTCTCCTGGGTGAAGTTATGCTCGAGGACGGCCCCGGTTCATCGGAAGCCGCGGTTGTGTGGCTATCCGCGGGAGCACAGCGTTGGTCGCTTGTTGCTTTCCTGGATCTATAATGTTGACTGAGTGGGCTTGCACGCGAACGGATAATTAAAACAAAAAACGCTGAGATGTAGCTCTTGTACCTCTGGTCTTAGTGAGCGGCGTTTTCTTTCGCGCTTAGCGTACTTCGGAGTGAGTGGCATTGTTAGAATATACGTTCGAAAATGACCCGGAATACCACTTTGAAAAGTTTTCCCCGTATGACGAGAAGGCACGGAGATCATTCAAATTATTAGAAATTGAACTACAGAGTTGAAATCATTGGCAGCAAATACTAAAGCGTCTGCTGGGTGTCTATACAATCAGGCTTATCTCTTCATCTAGAAGAATGGGGAAACCGAAGACTTGCCGAGAAATCAGACCACTCTTGACTCAGTGCGGCGTTGCCACGGTGAGGTGTGTCAAGTTGTCTTCCGCCACACGATGCAACCTTCGAGCTGCCATAAAACGAGAAACATTTTGTGCGAAGGCCCAGAGCACGAGCGCTGCGGTGTCTTACCCGCCGGACGAATCAGAGTGGCTTGGGTATTTGTTCACCAGCGGAACCTCGAGTCGAGTGATCCATCGCGGAACGCTCATTCCGGTGCCTTTTAATTAGTCCTCGTGTGCTCGGCGCTGCTTTGGGTTCGACGACCGGCGTCATGTTGCCCGTGCGTTCGTACAGCGTGCGCATGAAGCGCAGGAACCGCGAGACCGAGGCGAGCTTCCGGAAAAGCCTCTACCGACGACGCGGAGGACCCGCCAACGGGTCCAACGAGAACACCCCGGCCGACAGTCCGCAAACTCCCGTGCGGAGGACTTTCGTGGCCAGGACCGGACCGCTCCGGAGTTCAGTGCGCTCGACGGTCAGTTCGGTGGGTTCGCCGGTACGGACATCCGCCGCCGTCACGGCGGCGTCCGCGGCTTCGACGTCGTCTCCCAAAGTGGTCTGTACTCCGGCACCGAAGCCCCCGGGAAACTTGTCGGCGTACGTTGAGCCAGTGGCGGATATCACGATCGGTGTTCGAGCTCCGACACCTGTCCTCCTACCAACGGTGCCCAAGTAAGAAAGTTTTGCGCAGACGTACCTCCGTTACCCTAAAACGGAAATGTTTTCTTTTCCTTTTGTTTAAATTGCGTCACGTCTGGTACCCTCCGTGGTGTATCAGTTGAAGCACTTGATCCTGCCTGTTTTTTCGTCTGTGATCTTCGCAATTTTTACTATTTCTCGATTTAATGAATGGTTTCAACTATGGGACCTCAACTTTGCGTTCATTGCCTATTTCTTTCCTAATCTCAGCTCTCAAAAACTGGCAGGTACGTCAAATAGACATGAAGCGCTGTTTCAGCTAATATTGTCCCCGATAGTACATAATCAAAGGCGTGTATGTGTGCTCATTTAAACTATACAAAAAATAATTGTTACCATCAAACGGACTGGGGCGAGCAAGTTTTTAAATTTTCGTCTTCGATTAAAGAAGTTAAAAACGTAAAGGGCAAAAAAACCCATCGCCACACTTGCATTTGCTTTTTTTTACTTTTTCAGTTACTTTTTAACACGCACGTCCTCTCAACTTCTCGCCCTTTTCCCTTTGCTGGCTTCGCAAGTTGCAGGTTTATAAGTTCTTAGTTTATATATGTCGTGCCTAGAGGAAAGAACATGGTGTTTTTTTTTATGTAGGTGTTTTTATAACTTCCAAGTTACAACTGCTCTGAAACTAAGGCACGCCTTCTTTTGTGAGTCAGTCCAAGGGCACCTTTTTGAAGCACGTCATTTTGTTTGCGTAGAAATGTTTACGTTCATCCGGGAATGTATGCATAGAAATTTCAAGAGGTAAATTTCCACTGAAACGTGCCGTGATTTCCCATTCCTCTCATGGTCACGCTGACTATCGCGTCCTCTTAACGGCCCAGCTTAATAACGGCAACGGGCGGAGAGCCGTCCGTATTTGGAATGGGTCCCTCGGAAAGTGTCCCAAGGGACAAATTAAGGTCTTACGTGGGAGCATGTTATTAAAAAAAAAAAACTATAAAAACCAAACATACTATTTGAGAGGCCTTTTTTATTCATCGCGTTGGGATCCTCACATTATACAACCAGTATTAATATTTCGGAAAATGGTACCTCTAGGACCGTTTCCCAGGAAACTCGGGACGTTGAATCTGGGCCTGAATTGTGCAGCATTATTATTCTAGAGTTACTTTTAAAGGATGGTCATGAGAATTTAATGTTCGCGTTTCGCGAATACCTAAAAAAAAAAAAAAAAAACCGTTGGTCTGCGAAGCAACAGGTGGCCTTGCGTTATTGATGCCTGAAACACGCCAGAGATAAAACGATAATAGCGGTAATAATGAAAAATAAAATGGTGCCGCATTACGTGTTCTCTTCCTGTGTTATGTCACCTAAAGCGCGGGTTTCACTGCTCATACATAATACAGAAGACAGTCTGCAAGCACGAATCACAGCACTATCTGTGGTTCGAATGCCCCGTGCCAATTGTTTCTCCTTGAACTCATTGCCATGCCGCGTTCGAAGCAGGGATCTCGCGGCGCGTCGCGTTCGAATCTGTATGCAGACTGTCGTTTGTATGAGGTATGAGCAGTGTGACACCGGCTTAAGCCTTGGCGGTGAATGATTATGAGTGGGTATTGCCTCGTGCGTGGGCCGATGTAGGATGCCTTTTGCAAAACTAGTTTGTTGTTGCGGGACTTCGGAACATGTAGGTTTGCGTGTTCGGGCGCATTTTTGTCATTGTATCAAAAATGTAAAGTCGTGATCAGTTGTTTTTCATATGTATAGAATATTTGTAAAATATAGATGTCTTATACTTTACTAAACGTCGAGGTGTGATTTTTTTTTTTTCCAACGAAAGCTAGTGTTTTTTAATCTAACTGAAATTAATACAAAACTTTAGAGTATCGGTGTACATATTAAAAAAATCTTTGCTGTTCGCAAAAGTAAAGACACACACTAAAAAAAGAGAACTAAAACAGAACGCTTTTTGTTAAGCTTCCGAGTCCCACAGCTCTAAACTAAACCCACCGAATTCTCATATTACGTTTAATTCAAACGAAGATGTGAACAGCCACTCTTTTTCTACAATTTGTTTTTTTTTTTTAATTATGTAGATGTTTATCTGGAGAAACTATTCCTAATTACAAAAACTCGAATTTTTAAAATTTACTATCTTTTTTTTTTACTCTATATTTGAAAGACGTCGCATCAGTTTTGTGCTATTCGAAAACGACACATATATAATGCATTGGAGGTAATTGTTTAGTGAATCACACGCAGGGAGCACCAACGTTTTGACGTGGGAGGTATAGCGTCAACGCGCACGCTTGTGCAACGTGTGCACCTATCAAAGTGAAGTGTCTGATCACCGTGTTCGCAACTCTATTATCAGTCGGTTAAAACTGAAAAAAGAGTATAGTTTCTTCGAAGGCTTCGAAGCTTGCCCTACAAAGCCTTTTTTTTTATGTTCGCCCTTCATCAGCTGGTTTCCTGCTCCAAACCTCGATAAGATCATCTACACTTAACATTGCGTTGTTTTTTCGCACCTTGTATATCTCCCCAGTCCGCACTTTTGATTTCATGTCTCGTTACTCCTAAAGAAGCCTAAAGCCGAAGATCACTTTAGCTTTCAATATATCGCCCAATTTTTGTTTCAAAAGTCCGACTGTCAAGGTGCCTTGACATGAAATGCCATATCTCGGTATATGACCCAAATCTGTGGCCAATGTAACGTCACAATCGAAAAGAAGACGTAAAACGTCCGACCGCATAACTTTCCCTCGAAGTCGAAAATCTTTTTTGCGCTCGGCGACGGCGTCGGTTTTATTCACTTCCGCTCGACAGACTCGCCTTGCAGCGCACATAATTATGCGTGATCAGACATTGCTTATCTTCCGCGAGTTTTATACATCTTTTTTGTTTCTTCTCGTGTAAATCTCAATTCCGCTGACACAAAAAAGTGCCATGGACATCCATTCGTCCTGTCATACCTATATTAACCTCAATTGTTTATATATATATATATATATATGCAGGTGAAGTAGGGTAAATATAAAACAATGAACCGTGAAGAGTTAAGAAGTCAAAGATGCGTACTGTCAGAGTTACTAATACGAACTAATACGGACTAATACGGCGGCCGTATTAGTCCGTATTAGTATAAATACGGATTACTACGGCGGTCCGTATTAATACTAATACGGACCGCGCTTCACCAGGTGATGAGAGCGGTCTCTATTCTTACACATTTTTATTTTAAAAACAACCGTGAAAGCTGCACTAATGCGGCTTGTGCAGGTGGGTTATACGGCCAGGCGGACATTATGTAGGTGGCTGACCTTTGCGATAAGTCAGCTAATTAATAAAAATTTGTTGATGAACTTTTTAATTAGTGCAAATAGACATATACTTCCAATTAGGAACTTGCTGACCCTCATCGAAAACCACTAAATCAACTCCTTCTAGAAGGATATAACGCCGGGGCAGCATTTTACGGCGTTCTGTAAAAACGCTTCACTTGGACGCGTTTCTAGATTTTGGTTTCTTACGGGAGCGCATCTAGCGCCCGCGGTCCTGCTCCCCGGGGGTCGCAGCGCGAAGCCACCCCCTTGCCTCCCTTGTAGAATAGAGGGAAGTAGGGTGCACGTGTGTTGCGCGTCTCAGCCACTGGGGAGCAGGACCGCGGGCGCGGTGATGCGCTCTGATAAGAAGCCGAAATCTAGAAACGCGTCCAAATGGAGCGTTTTTACAGAACGCCGTAAAATGCTGCCCCGGCGTTATATCCTTCTATATGGAGTTGATTTAGTGGTTTTCGATGATGGTCAGCAAGTTTCTAATTGAAACCATATGTCTATTTTCAGTAATTAAAGTTAATTACCAATTTTAATTAATTAGCCGACTTGTCGCAAAGATTAGCCACCCACATAATGTTCGCCGTGGCCGTGTAACCTACCTGCACAAATCGCATTAGTGTAGCTTTCACGGTTGTTTTCAAACAAATGTGTAAGAATAAAAAAAAATACACCCTGTATACAAACAGGGTGTTTCAGGAAAGGTGGACAAATTCGATATTGCGAAAAACTGCGCGTCGCAACAAACAACGGCTCATGTCGTTCTGGTCCTGGGCCAGGGGCCTATTTAGAAAAATTATGAAAGTCCGGGATGATTAGGTTGTTAATTATTTTTGCGTAATTAACTTTTTTAATATTGTGTTTAAGGGCATGGTTTCAATTAGAAAATTGCTCAGCATCATCAAAAAACACTAAATCAACAAATTGCAGAACGATAGAAGGCACGCAAAGCATTTTACGGCTTTCTGAAAAACCACACAAATTCGACGGGTTTTTAAGTTTCGGTTTGCTATCGGAGCGCATCTCGGCCCTGGCGGCACCGCGCCCCGTGGGGAGATAGTGCAACCAGCCTCTGCTGCGTCGCGCGATGACAGCGCAGTAGAGGTTGGTTGCACTATCTCTCCACGGGGCGCGGTGCCGCCGGGGCCGAGATGCGCTCCGATAGCAAACCGAAACTTAAAAACCCGTCGAATTTGTGCGGTTTCTCAGAAAGCCGTAAAACGCTTTGCGTGCCTTCTATCGTTCCGCAATTTGTTGATTTAGTGTTTTTTGATGATGCTGAGCAATTTTCTAATTAAAACCATGCCCTTAAACACAATATTAAAAAAGTTAATTACGCAAAAATAATTAACAACATAATTATCCCGGACTTTATTAATTTTCCTAAATAGGCCCCTGGCCCAGGATCACAACGACACATGCCGTTTTTGTTGCGACGCGTAGGTTTCGCAACATCGAATTTGTTCACCTATCGTGAAACACCCTGTATATCGGTCCTTGTCTCGACTACGCAATGTAACCGATCCCCTTGTGGTTCAGTCGGGCCGCACGCATCCACAGGAAACCTTCGTCTTGTGCGTGTGTTTGCGTGCGCACATGTGCGCGTGCGTGTGTTTGTGTGTGTGTGTATTTTATGGGATGCTATACTGCGTAGGAAATTTCCCACAAGGAGTTGACACCTGTCACCACGACGTGGAAATGACAAATTCGACGCTGCTGCCCTCTCAGCCGCAAGCGATTGGCCTCGTAAGAAGAGGAGATCAACAAAACGTTGACATGTCGAGCGCATTTGCCCCCGTGTGGTCTTGTTTTTCGTTTTTCTTTCTCGGTAGCTCGCGCGGCCAAATTATGGAAGTTTCCGGTCTGTCTGAAATCTAATCAGTAACCCGGATGTAGAGGTTTATGTTTGTAAATGGCAGCTGGGATGTTGATGGAGTTTTGAAATTGGACTTGCCTTTGCTGTATTCTTTTTTCTTTATGTTACTGCTTCCGATATTCAGTTTAGTAGCGAATAGTCTGCAAGTTTTCAACGAAGCTGGCAAATGTAGTATCACCTTGCGTTATTGCAGTGTGTGTATCGCTGTGCTCCCAAGAGGTCCATAAGGTCTCCCCGGGAACGCCGGTGGTTGTTGCTTTGTTTTCTATTGTATTCCAAGAAATATATTTCCATCAATATAACCACCCATTCTTATCAAATGTGGGCATGGCAAACGTTTCTTAGGAACGTAGCATAAAATTGTCTGCCTTTCTTGTCCGTTAATATTTTTACCAATGGTGTATGCAGCAGAAATCTGTTCGAGTCATCGAGTCATCTAGTCACCTCGTAAAAAAAAAAAAAAAAAAAAGAACGCCTGTGAGTGAATTTTACTGCAGAACACGGATACAGCCAATCACGTCGAACAATAAAAGGATGATTTCGCTAGTTCATTGTCCCTCGCAGCGCGCCTAGTTTTTTGTTTTTTTCCCCTTAGATTCAATTGTATTTTGAGCTTCGTGACTCGCTTGGATCCTTGTGTTGTTTGCCGTGATTGTCTATATTCGTATTTTGCAGAAACGTAGACTCGCAGATTATATTACTCCGGTTGCTGTTATGGATTCTTCCCACGTTGTAAATGTCGTTCGTTCTTAATGTAGTTGTTGATGATATAGTAGTTGATGTTGTAGTTGGCGATGTAGGGTGTCCGCCGTCGATGTTGCCCAAGTCTTGAAAAAGATCGCCCGCCGCCCGCGGGAATCAGACCTGGGTTCGCTGCGTGCGAAGCGGACGCGTTGCCACTCAGCTACGCCACAGAGTGAATAGAGAGTTTTAGAATCGCGGGCCCCAATGTTTGGGTTCTCCTAAGAAATGGGGTGACCCAAACGCAACAAGGTTGGCGTCGACGGCTTATAGAATAGGGCTTTCGCAACGCAGCGCAGCGCGCTTACGTTTCCCGCTTTCAGCGCCAATGCGGCTAACCAGCGTAAAATTAAAAAAAATAAAAATTAAAAAAAAATCCCTTAAAACATGTGCGTTTAACAAGTACTTTTTGTTTACAAATAATAGTTAAGGTAAATCCCAATAAAGCCGGGAAAAACAAGTGACAATCTGAAATTAGTATGAATGTTGTTGGCTGTTCTCAACCAAAACAATCCAATCCGTAGCGCTCTAACTTGGCGCTCGTTCTCTGATTTTTTGAGCGTTCGTGTGCGCTTCGACCGTGTGTCGCCGAATATTTAGGCCTTCAACTATGCCGAAACTGAGACGAACGCGAGCGAGCATACTCTGCGAGCAGCTGCTCTATTAAGATCTGAGCTGGAGCGACTTTGAAGCTTCGAGATACCAGTTTTGAAGCTGCAGGAATATCGTGCCACGAACGAAATCCACTCGGAGTAAAATGGGGTGAGCCCACCACTCGTTCTTTGTGACTTGAGCGAGATAAAGCAAAGCGAAAGCCGGTTGCACCATTCATTGGCAATGAAATCGGCTAATACTGCAGCGACCATGACGAATTTGCTCCGAAGCGAGCGCAAAGGACGCCGCCATGTTTGCCGACGCAACTCGGCCCCAAGCACATACAGGGTGGCACAACCAAAAAAATTGCAGGGTTTTTTTCGCCGCAAAAATAAACTATGCAACGCCGAACGCTCATTCTCTGCTCAACGGTAGCACTATAGAGGTCCGAACAAAATGTCAAAGTTGCAGCCCGAACGGACACCTTATTCAAAAGTTATAAGTTATTTTCTGAAAATTTCAATGAGAAAATGGATCCCATTTTTGCCCGTTTTCGATTTATTTATATATTTATTTACCTAAAGGTCCTGACGGGCATTACATAGGGCGATGATACAAAGTTTGATACAATGGAATCAAGTGGAAAAAAAAATAAAAACAATTACATAGTTGACATAAACAATGCTAAACAAGCAATAAGCAAAATAACAAAAAAAAAAAACTGGATAAAAACATAACAGAAAGCAGCACTATATATGTTGATACATATTACTTAAAGAACAAATGAACATATCAGGTGAAGTAATTAACGCGATTTCTCTGAGCAGGCTGTTCCATTCGGAGATGGCAAGAACCAGAGGGGAATTCTTGAACGAGTTAGTGCGGGCAAAGATGGGCGATGCTTTAAAGTGATGATCTACGCGAGACGAACTACATTGAGCAGGCTGAATGAATGAGGTCCTAAAGAAAGATGATTCATGATAGAGCTTGTGGAAAAATGACATGCGAGCAATACATCTTCTGTACTGCAATTCGAAAACTCTGTCGGCCACCATTTTCCGATTGAATTTTTCAGAAAACCGCTTATAACTTTTGAGTAAGGTATCGGATTGGGCTGAAACTTTGTCATCTGTTTGTGACCTCTAGCGCTACCTTTGGGCGGAGAATGAGCGGTCGGCGATGCCTAGTTGATTTTTGCAATAAAAAAAAAAACTGTAATTTTTTTTTTTGTGACACCTGTAGGTTTTTTACGCTATTTCTCGAATTTTGCGTTGGGGCGAGCGCCAACCCAAAACTCTAAACCAAGTTTAGGTTCGGCGCATGCCCAGTGTTGAGCCTATATTTCTTGGGGGCCCCCAAACTGTTATCTTATTCAAAAGCCGTAAGCGATTTTCGAAAATTTTCAATGGGAAAATGGTAGCCGACAGAGCTCTCGAATACACGAAGTTCTATGGTGCCAGTTATCGAAAACGGGTCCCATTTTCCCATTGAAATTTTCACAAAATCTCTCGCAACTTTTGAATGAGTCAGTCAGTCAGGTCAGTGAACAAATTTTGGCACCAGGTTTGGACCGCTAGTGCTACATTTTGGTGTAAAATGATCGTTCGGGAATGCGTTATATACTTTTACAATAAAAATAAATAAAAAGTGTGGGGGGGGGGGGGGGGGGGGGGCACGCTGTATATTAGCGAGCTTGGGATAACCTTGTTTCAGTCGCGATAAGTTCTGCTACGGTTAACAAAACATCGGTGAGCAAAATACTTTTTTTTGTTTTACAGCGGAGCTGTTAAGGGTCAGTTTCCGCGGTATTGTGTCCCTCAGCAAACAAATGAGGACACGAAACTGTGGACAGCTAACGCCATCTATGAGCAACGGCGGCAACCAGACAACCGGCTTGCCGGTTTTCTGGTTGCCGCCATCGCTTATAGATGGCGGCAACCTTTCGAGCCTTTCCACTCTGGCTCGCCGACTTGCGGCCGGCCATTACTTCATTCCCACCATAGTACAGCTTCCCTGGTCTTCCTTCTTCACCAGAGTGGAAAGGCTGAAAGATTTTTCTATGTAGTCTTTCGGCTAATGCGCGTCAGCAGTCTTGAGATTGTATTGTGATTTTTTTTTAGCGCAACTATTTATCGCGAGTGTCTATGAGCACGGTGCACTATGGGAATGAAACACTAAAATCACTCGAACAAAAAGTAATATAGGACTAGTTCGCAGTCTCCTCGAGATATCTCAAGTTATAAAAGTAGCGGCTCTTTGTTTAAATACTCGTCGCGTATGAAATCGTTGCATCAAAGGTAACGCCTATTCTATTTCTTTTACATTTTTTAACCCTGGAGTGTTGGGAGACATAAGGACAGAACAACCTATAGGACGGCCTATTCTGACAGGAAGAAGGAACCTGTTGCGAAGGGATTCTTTTTCCCACCGGAATATGCATAAAAAAACAACGCTGCCTCGAGCTGTCCTCGTTACACGTTTGCTTGCAGCTGGAGAACACTCGGGGTAGTGTAGCTCGTGGCTGCGATTTACGAATACGGAGACTTTGTTACCGTCGTCTCCGAATTTCACTTTTGTGATAGAAAGGAAAATCCGTTTGACATTTCGTCGGGGGCGTAACTCTCCTGGCATTTGTCTCCAGATGAGCCTCGGGGAATTACATGTATATTTGTTTGATTCGCTCGATCTTTTTTGTGTGTGTGTGTTTTTTTTTAATAGAAGAAACGACTTGTTTGATATTCTGTGCATAATCTTGCGCTCCTGCCGACTGCATGCTTAACATAAGAAGCGCCTTTCTCAAGTTGTACAGCTCCCGAGGAAGTAAACGAATTTCCTCCACCTTCTTATATTAAAAAAAAAAAAAAGACCCTTTTATATTTTTTTTTTTTTTTTAGTTCAACAATTCCGAGAGATATTTCAGTTCATTCAAAACCCAGTTATTAGAAAGCTTAAAGAAAAGCGCTTAGCTCATATAGCCTCTTTGCGTGTGCCGTTAGCAGAGGACAATAAAAATTTAACATTATATAAACGATTCTAAAAAAAAAAAAATCTTCACGGAACGTTTGGAATTGCCGAAATAAACTTCTAGATTTTGAATAGTCTTTTTAATTTTTTTTAATTCGCCCACTCTAATTAAAACTTAAATATTGAAAATTAAGTAGGCGGACGCAGAAAGAGCCGTTCTCGTGGAAGTCCCATTTTCGCGAAATTGATTTGGATTATGAACGTTCAATGCTGTGAGCACTTTGTGCAGGCTTCCTTCCACTACTCTCAAAGAGCTAAAAAAACAAATATAAGTTGCGTGTGCAAAAAGATCAGCCGATATATATCCCGTTTTTGCATGTTTTATATTGAGCGAATCAGGTCTCCTTTTTCGGCGAGCACCTACCAAGAGGAGCTGCCCAAAGAGCGTTTGAAATCATACGACCAAACACCTGGGAACTTTTTAGTGTTCCTTAGTATTAGTCGTTATTATAATCTATCATACAACGAATTCACTAAGTATTTACCTTTTTGTGAATGTTTATGATGGCTATGGCCTATGTCTTTTCCATGAGCATTCGACAAAGCAGCACTTTCCGACAAGCGCAATACACGGGGTTAGCCAGTTTTATCACGTTTGACTTTCGACTCATTTTCTTTCAGGTACTGATATCATCACGAACGGTGTTGTCACCACGTTGACGTCCTAATTTTACTTAATGTCTCTATTCGATCGTTTTTTCTCACTCGCACGAATCTCGTACTTGTGCGTCTATGCGTTCATTTCAATGTTTGCACTTGTTTGTTGCCTGCAAGCCTCCCGGTCCACAAAGTAGGTGCAGGGTGCGGCAATATAATCTGCCTTCTTGCCCAAATTAAAAAAAAAAAATCCACGCGTAGTGTTTTGGGTTTTGTTAATCCGCTCAAAAAAGAAAAAAAAAGTCGGAATCGATAGTTACATTTCCTATTGACGCGAAGTGCCAGTCGGTTTCAAAGCTTAACATGACAGAGGCACCCAATGCAGCATTTTACCCCTTTCGGCTCCTACTAAACTGGGCCAGGTCATGTAGCCACCGGCGGTACCGGCGAGTCGATCCACTCGTGGTACCCACGGGGCAGGTACCGCGTGCATGCTAAGCTCTGGTTTCGTATATATCTGGGCAACAATGTCTGTAGGTTTGTGTACAATGTCAAAACAACAGAAATAACTCGAAATTCAACTAACCTTAAGCCCATGTCCCACTGCTAATGCGTAACGCAAAGAACGGTCTGCAAACATCGTCTGGGGCGCGTTTCTTTCTTATACCTCGGTCATACAAAAATGCATTTAGACATGTTCTGAGCATACATATACATAAAGCAAACACGTTTGTCGAACATGTGGGAGTTGTGTCCGCAGAAAAGTTTTTTCATAGTGTCTGCGGCGAACAAGGTGTCCCTTGTATGATGTTGTGATCAGTGGGACTGGGGGTTAAGTCGCCCGTGTCCGCTAAGAGCCTGAAGCGGGCGGCGGCCCGTCGCACGTGCTACGACATTGAACCCGAAACTCGGAAGAAGTGTTAGTGCCTCGGCGCTGCCTCCGGGGACCCTATGCCAAGGTTGGCAAGTGCACGTGGAGCTGTGCGCGGTTGGGCGCGGCTTTGGGGCCCGACCAGCGACACGTTGATACGCGCAACGTGCCTGGAACGTTCCCGCGGGGGCCAGCTTCGTCTGGTCGATGCCGCCGGCACGCGACATCGTCACGATACGACGGGGTGCTCAGACTCCGAACGAAACGCGGGCCTCGGCGGCTGGCGCCTGTGCTCGGTGCGGCGGGCTTGGGGGGAGATTAACGAGACGTCAGGAGGGTCAACGCCGCTGGCCGACGGACGCATTTGCTCGCGGTGCTCCGTGCCTTCGTGTCCCTGCCTGCGGGCGCCGTCGCCTTTTGCGGGGGGACATTCTGGAATCGCAGAAGTGTTCGCTGGTGCACGGACTGTTTCGATGTTGACCAGTACGCGGTCCAGTGAGCGTTACTTTGTCATATTAAAAAACGAGCAAAAAAAAAAATAATACCCGGTGGACGCGCCAACGCGAGGGCTAATACCTTTATTAGAATGGTGTTGTTATTTTTGTTTCTGCGAATCGCAAGATGGGGCTCTGGAAGTTTATGTAAGAACGCTGCTCGAGCTTTATCGTATGGCCCGTCCACGTAAACGACGTATAGGAAGGTTTTCATTGACGACTTCTTTGTTCGTAGGGATAGTAGAAAAGAGAAACTGAGAGTGAGAACTATAGAACTCGGGGTAAAAAAAACAAAATCAAGCGAGCCAAAAAAATGGTGAGATATTACTTTAGTTACAAGACGGGAAAGGGGTGGGAGAAGGTGGAAGGTGTGTACGGGGAAAAGGGATTCATGTCTATCCGAAATGTTAACCTCCCATGTAGGGGAGAGTCGCACAGGCAAAAGGGAATGGGATAAGAAGGGTTTCGTGTAAATAATTTGGACGCAGTTCTGCGATTGCACAACTAAAGACTACTAAGGACAAAGGTGACTTTGGCAGCGAACGGGCCCCAGGCAACGAGCATTAATATGGTGCTCGATCGTGCTCGCAAACCGAATATCGGGAGGTTTGGCGTGGCGTAGAGGATCGCTGTGGGATGCGGTTTCGCACGCTACCTACAACCGTTTTACGAGGTAGGAGTAATGGGGGAAATTAAGGCGTACTAGGATCACATAATTTAAACCGGAGACGACGGACAATAAAAGGGACAAACTCGCAGACAAACTAGAATCATTTTTGACACTTTCTTATATCCACCTTTTGGAACAGTTCCTAGTTGTTCACTCTCGAGCTTCTGTTGCTTTTCTGGTAACCGTTCGCTTGCCTCGAACAGACTACAAGTACTCTGGTATCTCCTGAAGGTTCGGTCTAGATTCTATTTATTGTCTCCGCAAACTGCTTAGTTAAGACTATTCCTTAGTCTAGCTTTGCCAAAAGTGTGCAGGGCATAGTAACCCCGAAGGCGCTGTAATTGCGTAGTAAGTGAAGGAGGGCATGCCCATTGTCAAGTGAGTTGGGCATGAGAACTACAATGGGAGCTTTTACAGCGAGCGTCGCGGTACCTGGATGCCATTGTTAGGGGTTCCTGGATAATAAAAGGCGCACATCGGTGAAATTAAAACGCTCCAGTCCGGCGCAGGCAGGTCTTCTTCACTGTTGTTTCCAATGACATCGCATGGGAAGAGGGAGTGGGGAGGGAGGGGGTGGGGGAGGGGAAACAGGGAACATTCAATGGAATCCAATTTTGTAAGTCTTAACAAAACACCCCTAACCCCATAAGTTTATCCGTTCTTCCGTTCATTTATCTCGCGCATTTCTACATTAAATTTAGCGAGGTACCGAATGTCGCGTGATCAGGTCATGTGACCTCGGGTGACATCACGTCTGGTCACGTGACAGCGTGACGTTACTGTGTCAACTCGCGGAGTCACGGGATACAATGACGTCACGTGACGTCAGGCAACGTCACGCTACTTTTTCTAATAAATTTAGTGGGGAAATGATTACTACGCGAAACGTCCGTTTAATGTCTTCTAAACAATCGTAGATGATCGCTCCTTAAGCACTCATTTTTATGCATTATAGGCCTTTGAAAATAGAGGTCGTTGGTGATGTCTTCTACCCACTATCATCCAGATTGGTTGCCTTATGTACCAGCGATGTTTTTAGAGCGTGCTTCGAGAGTCTATTCGGATTGCATTCGCGACCAAATCCGGAATGCCGTATAGAAAGTTGAGCGCAAGGAAAATAGTCAGTCAGTTTATGCAGGCGTGGACGAGATCTCTGTTGACTGCCAAAGGCTGGGATTAAGCTCGCTGCTGCCGCTTTTTCAGGTCGCCGATTCACACAACTTCGTTTCATGTCTGTTTAAATAGTGAGGGTTCTCAATTTTAAAGAAACCTTAAAAAAAGTGATTTTTTTTCTTTCTTGTTCCCAACCTTTGCAAAGCAGCAAATCAATATTTAGAAGGTTCACCTCTTCATGATTGTAAATAAACAACTGTCCTCTCTCTAATTCATACTAGCATCTTAAAACTCAGACTGAAATTAAAAAAAAAAAAAGTTATGGGCATCGTTACTAAAACAAACAAGACGCAGGATAAACAACAGCAAAACTCACAAACACAAACAAAAGAGGCAATGGAAGGATAACAACGTGTTTGTCCTGTTCCTTTTTTTTTGCGTTTCGCGTTTCTGGGCTGTTTTAGTAACTACACATCAGCAGCTCGCCTGCGCGATGATAAGTTATCTCAGTACCACAAAAAAAAAAGTCTGAACAAAGTGCTATGAAATTTTGTGCAAGTATGAGTAGCCCAAGGCAATCGTAACTTGGTACTATTAATACAAAAATTCGTAATGCAAAAAAAAAAAAAAAAAACTGCAGAGGTCAGGGAGTTTTAAAGAACCATTTATGAAAGAACTTCTATAAATTTTCGAGAAATACGCTGTCCTCTAATTTGTTTGACAAGAGTGCTTTTGTCAAAGAGACAAAAAGACAGATGTTACTCAAAAAGTTTTTTGATAGAAGAAGAAATAATCAATGACACGATGAAAAGCAGCGCCAAAGGACGGGACAAAAGTAGGAGCACACAACACACGCACCGACGGACAACCTTACGCCACTGAAATTGTGTACAGGATTCCTCTGAGCTGCGGTCGAGTGTTATATTGGCCAGTCCGGTCGTTGTATAAGTGACGAACTGCGAAAGCACGCGGCTTCGCTCAACAACGGCTGCGGGTCTCACTTTCCAACACATTGCAGGGGTTGTGGCTGTTTTCCCTTACTGGACAACAGGCAGGCGGCAGGACGCTGCACAGTACACTTGGAGAGGGAGACGTTGGAAGCGGCCCTTAATACTTGCCTGCGAAAAAGATCGCTGTAGAAGTGTCGTGCCTGTGCATTTGACGGGCAGGGAACTGCAATTCGTCAACAGTGATTACACGTCTTTTTGGTATCCGTTTCCTCTCCCACCTAATTACATATTTACGTGTGACGCCGCTGGTTTACACCAGAGCCGTATATGTAGAGAGTTTGGTCAATGGGAGGTGCGGGCAGAGCCAGGGCGTGAGCCAGACTCGGAAAGAGGGCTTGGAATGCTCTCTTGACCAACCAGAAGCCGAAAAGAATCCCCTGGCGGTGGTAGCGAGAAACAGTTCTGATCAAACTGGTCTATGTTCGTATATGCTTTTAATAAGCGCGTAAGAGTGAAGTGTAGTGACTCTTTGTGGTTGAAAATAGGATGCACATGTTGTTTTGATCATGATCATGCAGAAAGATGTAAGAAACGAATGCGCCGCTCAACTCTGTTTTGCTCAGACAAAGTGTGACCGCTCGGACGGCAGATTCCCGGCCCTCGGCGCTTGGCGTACGGATTATGTCGATCGTTCCGCTAGTTGCACTCTTCCACCATCATTTTGGATGAGCGTGATTGAAACATCACGTGTACCATATTTTCAGTCATCGAGAGTTACTCCAATGCAGTTATCAGGTTTGTTTCTCGCGACCACCGCCAGGGTATTATTTCCGGCTTCTGGTTGGTCACATTCGAATTTCTGAAGACGCCCTGGAACACGACCAGCCCGCTTTCGGCCAATGGCGCCTCCTCATTTGTCTCCTATACTTCCCAACGAATGGCCAAACTCTCTACATATACGGCTCTGGTTTACACGAGCTAACCTTCGGGTTAAACTAGTGTTTTTTGTTTTTACTCTGCGGTGTGACCCCACACAAATAAGTGATTAGATGAGCACGTGCTTGTGCGAGACACTGTACGCGTTTGGAATTTCTGATAAACATTTAGTTTTCACCCAGCATCTGTGTTGTGTGTTCCTTCTACTTTTTCCCCGTCCTTCATCGCTGTTTTGTTTTTATGTCGTTCAACAACCAACTAGTTCAGCAATCCACCCTTTTAAAATAATCAATCTTGAGGGTTAGAAAGTGCCAGTCAATATCGCACTCCTCCAGAGATCTCACGAAAGCTGGAGACATTCTCCAGACTTCTTCTTAAGCTTTTTTCCCCGAGTGGTTGTTGCTTTATAACAAAGAAGGAAGGCATCGATCGGTCGCCCAGAAAAATAAAGATCGGAGCAGAAAAGAAAAAAAAGAAGAAAAAAGATTTTGATGGCGTCAACAAATGTGTTCGTCTTGTCATAGCCCTGGCACCTTAATCGAAATCCACTCTATCAGTCGCGGAGAGCACCTGACGGAGTGCTGTGGACCCTGGAGACCACAACGTCTAAGTAGGACTGGTTCCATTATGATGTTCCCGTATTTTTGTGTTGCAATATCTGGATGTGGTTTATGCTGCATGACGGTACAAATACGCCCTGTCGTCTATCGACGGATTTCGTCTAGACTATCCATGGGTTTGAGGGATTTCCCATACCTCGTTATTTTAAATATCTTAATATTTTTAATGAAAGGGACCTTAGAACGATATTGGATACGAACGTTTGCATTTTACAGAAGCTTACTGGCACTAGTGGGACAAAACTATACTCGCATGCAAGGCGTCTAACCATGAAGCATCCGTGTCCCCGCGTAATTTCAAGGATAAAAGTGGCAAATTTCTTTCAGTCTCTCTTTCGCAAAACTGGATTACGAATATGTGGAGATCTCATTGTTACCATTGTCAACAGTGCGGTCCCCAGGATTTTGTCACAAAGCTTTGCGATCCCCGCGGTGACGATATTTAAATGCGGCACATACAGTGGACACAAGCGCTGCGTAAACATTCGATTTGTCCTTGTAACAACCAAATCGCTGACGTGCATTCAGGTAGTGGGAATAACTGAACTTAAACAATGCGTGGAACTCGGCGCGCGCGCCCTGTGCTCCGTCAACGCCAACGCGTGGCTACGATAAAGACATGGGCTTTTGGCTGCGAGCTGAGGGAATAAACGGTTATCACAGCAATGCCAATGTTTTTATATTTTAGCATTAACAAACCAATTAACGCAGAAATGCTATTGTAACACTGCGCGACCAATTGGGAAGTATTTGCGTGTTAATGTTAAAAATATAACAAAACAACTAAATTTTGCATTTTCAAGATGGTCGTTGGATGGTTTCTACCAACGTTAGACTCTCTCGTCGTGGTGATCTAACGTGTGGTTTAAGCTCGTATAAAACTCAAAACTTACTAGATAATAAAACCAAGCAGTAACGTTTACCAAAATAGCCTGACCGGACGCACTTTCAAGGCTGGCGCACGAGCATGAAAGTAAGCGTTGTGTACAAAACTCTAGCCATACTTTTTTTGTCCGCGCTTTTTTCGGTCGTGTTCTAAAATTCACTCCATCTTACTTGAGAGTAAAGGTTTCGTATTATTGCATTCAGAAATATGCCCGCATCAGAATTTGCTTTGTGCTGAGCCGATAAATAATTTACGCGTTAGAGCAACGACACTGCAGCCATTGGATTGGATTGAACACTGCAGCCATCTTGGTACTTAATCTTGTGGTTGCCTCTTATTTGAAGCTTCATATGAAATAACAAACCACGAGAGAGAAAAAGCGATATCGCCGGAGCTACCCGACATTGTGTCTAAAACCCATAATCTAGCATTTTAGAATAGTAACGATCGCCACTTGACCTTTTTCACATAAAGACGACTCCAAGTGGCTAAAACTCCAACTACGGTTGGTGTGTGGAATGGGAGCTGCGATATCTTTCTTGCCTTCCATGCGGCTGTTCCGAATCATCTAAAAGGAAAGGTTGTGCAACCATTTGTCCGGACGCCAACTGAAGTTGGCGTTTTCGCCTCTGCGAGAGGAAGGGCTGCGCATATAATAATAATAATAATATCTTTATTCAGACTTTGCGTCTAGGCTGAGTAAGCAAAAGGCGATCTAACGCCGCCTGACGAGGCTCCCCCAGCCCTACACATCACTCAGCAGAAGAAAAAAAAAATAAAGAAAATGCATGAAATAACTAATCAACGACGGACATATCAAAAGCGGACACGTATTGACCATGCAAAACACTTATAACTGCCTATACAGAAATGATCACCTTATACAATGCAGAAACATTCTTGAAAAGAGTCCATTGTGCACTCTCTGCACTAATACGAAACTTGCGACGCCCGCTGGAAACTTTGTGAACGAAGTGCCTGTACTCCATGCGCATCTCTTGTGGTGTCTCTAGTTCTGTACTGTCACGTGACAGGACTCGCCTGAGTAACTTGGGTCTACTCGACAGTCAACGAGGACACCGTAAAACCCTTTATTTTTGCGGCCGTGATTTTTTTCGAATTGGGCAGCGGGGTCATATTTGCGACCATTAAATTTCGCGAATTCTAAAGTCTAAAATTCGCTCTACAGACAATTGAAATATTGGCTCCGACTAAATTTTGCGAATTGTAAGAGTCACGACATTCGTGAAAATTAGGGGCCCGAAAACGTTAAGGGTTCTACAGTTTATGAGAAGCCACGAGGTCAACCAACGTTTAGTGCCGGTTTGCTGGATTGTGAACGCAGAAAGACAGCATCCAATGGCGAAAGATGTCAAAGAAAGCCTTAGGTTTCCGTTTATTTTCAACGTACAAGCCCCCCCCCCCGCACATACAGACACACACACACACACACACACGCACGCACGCACAAAAAAGCTTATTTATCGTCCAGAGCAGTCCGACAAAGGCTCCTCTAGTATTGTCGCTGCTGCAAAGCCTCCCTGCGAACCACAAGAGAGCTTTGCGTTCCCAGTGTGGCCAATATAGTTCGCACGAAGCGTGTAATACCTATGCGCTTATAAAGAAGAAAAAAAAAACGAAGGGAATGAGCAAAGACTAAGAAAGCCTGAGATGGCCGATAACTCCATCGATCCACAGACGCGCTGGAGGAGCCTTTCATGCGCAGCGCCGATCGCCAACCAAAACAGGGAACCGTTGCGGCGCCAAGCCTGCTCTTCAGAAGCATCCCACAGGCTTTCGATCAATGCAGCGGGAAAAAGGTGATGGTTACTTCCATCTCACGCTCTGGCACATAAAAAAAAAAAATCTTGTTCTGCTGTCGGATGCATATACTTTCATTCGCCTCGTTTCACGCATTCCGACACTTCGCCAGGTGTGTCCAAAGCGCATAAGAACTTCCTCTTGTACGCTCCGTCTTCAAAAAGTATTGGGTAGAACTCTGAGATGCACGCGTGTGAACTTGGAAGTCTTTAAAAACTTTGTTTTTCTTACTTAAATTCTCGTTCGCATAAATCATTTTGCCCGGGTACGTTTTCGCGGAGGTGCTTTCGAGTGGGCTGCGCAGAACCCTCGCCACATTGTGTACGCATAATGTTGCGTACCCGATCAGTTAATTGAATGAAGTAAAAAAGAAAAGCTATTTATAGAGGAAAAGGAAATAACGTTGATATTAAAATATGCACGAGTGCACCTCTGCAGCGGGTTCAAAATAAAAATGGAAATATTTTCCAAATGGCTAATGACTAATTAAAAAAAAAAAAATCGGTCTGTTATTTAGTCAATCATATAGGTTCAGAAGCTTCTCTGATACTCGCTGTATTTTTGCGAGTATTTAGCATAATAACGTTTGACAATCGCTTTTTGAATAACATGGTAAATACCGAGAAACTTCATATTTCGCTCATAAAATACATGCGCTACTCAGGATTAAGGGGGTTAAGATTAAGTATGACGAAAGTAAAAGCGTTTAGTTGAATAGCTTGCATAGCTTAATGGATGATATTTATTTTGCATTAGTTTTGTTGTTGCTAGCCATAATGTGGGAGAGGAACATTGTTAGTTAATACGATTTTTGTATATGATAAATTGTGCGGCCGAGCAAAATAGCTCCAAGCGCGAATGTTAATGCGGTATTTAGTCATAGTGATTCAATCAAAACGCAAAGTGCCACTTCAGATTTGTCTTCATCAAACAAGCGACGCTAATTCCAGCTTTACGTATCTCGTGAGGTATCTTAATTATGACGATAACAATTCTTAATTTGCGTTAGGTGCCGTGCTGTCATTAGAAACATGACTTGCAAAAATGCATCTACATTATGTTTGGACACGAACATGATCAAACAGATCTGCATGTCAGAATCTAACATAATACTTTAATTCTGCTAATCTTGGCGACAAGCATGGTGAGAGTGATATTTTCACAGTTCAAACATTTGGCTAGCATTGGTAAATACTTATAATGTCCCTTTTATTTACAACAGATGGTATGCTCCAATAGACACTTAGTGAATGGTTAATTTAAAAAAAAACGAAACAGAATCACGATTATATATTTCCTTTGACTGCCAAAAAGTTCAAGATAGGTCCACAATGTCTAAAGGTCATTATATTAGATCATCGACTAACAAGCTAGCATCTTTGATTTGGTAACCCAGACCATTACAAAAAAACATAAAGTAGCACTATTCTCTGATACGAATGAAGTTAATAATAACGACAAAAGAATGATTTACCAAATGTAAAAAAAAAAATCACGGCAGCAAATTCGTAGAAATTACAGGGGTCGTTTTCTATGACTGCTATGACTGCGTTTTCTATGACTGCTGGGAACCTGAATTGGAGCACAAGTCATGTGACGTCAATTTTCCCGCCAAATATAGTGGGAAAACTGAATTGGTACATAGGTCACATAACGTAGATTTTTCGCCAAATTTTGCGGGGAACCTGGATTTCTGCGTAGGTCACGTGACTTAAATTTTCCGCTAAATTTAGCGGGATAACTGCATCGGTGCATGGGTCACGTGACGTAAATTTTCCGCTAAATGTAGCGGAGTAAAATATTTGCGGTCAGATCATACATAGCTGAAACTCTTGAGTAGTTGCTAAATAATACTACCGCATTAAAATGGGATTATTGTATGAACTCGCAATACGCGAATCCACCTGTCCAAGAGGCGGTTTAAAGTTAAACTGCACTTTGTTGTCGCAATGCCACATATCACATTACTTTGCTTAAAATGACAGCAAAACAGAACATCTTGCTTTAACGTTGTAATTAATTATGTCACCAAATAAAGGAAGAAAAGAGGCCATTCAGACAACTTAGGAGTGTACGCATGTTAAAAATTGAAATTAACAAGACGAAAAATATCCTGTGGCTTAATTTTAAATTTAACAAGACTCTAAGGAGGCAACCCAAGAGTTGGAACCACCAGTTTGCCTCCTCGTGGCAGACATTTGTAAACATTTTTTTTCAAGGCTTAAAAAGAAAGCTTAGAGTCTGGCGGGTCGAGAGACGCATAATCCCAACAACCGTCGTGAAAGCTTTTTCTGCCGCTCGTGCATCTGAAATGATGCAGCCCCGAGAGAAGAAACCCGGAAGTGTCTTATCTCTATCTTCCTATTGTTCTCTGCAAAACTACAAATTAAATATAAGAGCTCAAGAGAGGAAATTAATTGTTAAATAGTATATTGTAAAGATATAGAGCGATTTAAATACAGTGCGATAGAATGGGACGGAATAAAATGTCACTTTTTCATTCTTTTTCTTCCTTTAAATTTTTCATTTCTCTCATGGCACATTAGCAATTAGGACAATGACGAACATAACCCGGGTAGTTTAGGGCGTTTGGGACCCATTGGTTGAAATGCGTCCTACAAATGATTGCCCTCCTTAGTCGCAACTCGGAGAGTTGAAGGCCGTCCTACCTTTATAGAAAGACTTGCAGCGCGTGAGAAGCGCGGTTGTGCGTTAAAGGTACAGCCAGCCTGCGCTGCACCGCCAGCCTTGGGCCTGTCGGTGCAAAAACGAGGATGATGATATTATATTTCGCGTTTATTATTATCATTATCAGCAGGTACGAAAAGGTACCCGCTGCACAAGTTGTGCCTTTGACTCATACTCTAAAAAATGTATGTGCGTCTACTTTCGCGCACAACACTCGGAGAGCCAATCACCGCAACTTACGGAGGCAGCTAAGTAAATGACGATGCGGAAACATGTTTAGACCAAAATACACGCAGCCCGAGTTGTGACATTAAGCAATGCAAAACGTCACGCTTGAATTGCCTAATGTCACAACTCAGACCGCGTTTTTTGGTCTAAACATACGTTTCGGCAT
Organism: Ixodes persulcatus; assembly: GCA_013358835.2. Lineage (NCBI taxonomy): Eukaryota > Metazoa > Arthropoda > Arachnida > Ixodida > Ixodidae > Ixodes > Ixodes persulcatus. The sequence goes on along the minus strand of JABSTQ010009654.1, from coordinate 1,251,637 downwards.
CGTCATTCGCTGAGCTGCCTCCGTAAGTTGCGGTGACTGGCTCTCCGAGTGCTGTGCGGGAAACTAGGCGGACGGACGTTTCTTAGAGTGCACCTTTGCGCTTCCCGCCTGCTTTCAGTCTTTCTAAAATTTACTAATTTGACGGTTCTCAACGACGCTCAGCAAGCTAATATCTGGAACCAAATGTTTTGTTTTAATAACTAAACAAATACAATTTAAATATTAGTTCATTCTTCGACAGTTAGTGACGATTAGCCCCCTATTCGTAACTCTCATGCCCCAAAGATAGTGGGGCGGTGGTTCCAAGATGGCGGAAGAGAGGGAGATAGATGCTCCAGGATTTTCCTAGCGCGTGCTCGCTGGCGCTGGTCAATGTGCTAAAGGTAATTTATCTTAATACGAAAAGGCCAGGGCAGGCGCATATCACAGGTGACGGAGGTGTTGCTGTGTTCCAAAATTTACTCGATCCGACTCCGGAGTAAAGTTTTCGTACCGTAGCGTTTCAAAACTTGCTAGCGCTTACTCGATGACGTCAAAACTTCCGTTCCAGAAGCGGGTTTGTTTACTCCGGAGCAGACATGTACACGTTACCCAAAAAAAGTAACTAAATACCGTTACTCGTTACTCGCTCAAAAAGTAACTAAATACGTTACTCGTTACCGATTCTCAAAAGGAACGCGTGAGTTACCTCAAAAGTAACGAGTTACTTTCCACGTTACTTTGAGGACCAAATACACAACTGTTTTTGTTTCATGGTTTATTGTTTTCTTTTTAGTAGTCATTGCCCTTCAGCAGCAGCTGCCTGTAGAAGTTTTCATCACTTATGTTTCCCCGCTTCCTTAAAAATACATCTCCGGCGACGCTGAAGAGCCGTTCTACCGACGCGCTCGAAGGAACGGCAGTGTTGTGCTTCAGGAAGAGCTGGTGAATCTTCGAGAACTGCGCCTTCATTGAGGACAGCGGGTAATGGGTTATGTGCCTCCCCGTGTTTGCAACCTCCGGGTTTACATTCGGTCCGTACCCGTTTCTAGAAGGTTCAACCAACGAACCTGATTGTGCTCGCTGGGTGAAGGACATTCCCAGCTGTAGAGTTGAGTACAGCAACGTTTATCGCTGGACACGTCAGTCGAACCGTTCGACTGACGTGTTCAGCGATAAACGTTGCTGTACTGTCATACTGGTTAGTTGTTTTTCGGGTTGCCCATCTGCCTTTGTCACAATAGACGCATACTCAGGTTAGAATAAAAACAAGGCCGTTTAAGCGGTGTTGTACACGTTACTCCTCAAAAGTAACGAGATACCGTTACTCGTTACTTGGCCTTCAAAGTAACTAAATACCGTTACTCGTTCCTTTTCTAAAAAAGTAACTAAATACGTTACTCGTTACCGAAAATAGTAACTAGGTACAAGTAATTCGTTACTTGTAACGCGTTACGTACATGTATGCTCCGGAGTAATAATTACTCACGCTACCCTCCTCGGTCGGTGGGTAATGTCGGATCGAATCGAGTAAATGCGTCACGTGATCTGTCTGCTCGTCGTCTGCTTTCTGCGCCCCCAGCTGCCCAAAGCCTTCAAAGCTCGTCTGCTGAGTTGGCTTCAATGGCAGACGTTCGAAGTTAGAGAATAAGGTGGAGCCATTTATGTGCGGTTATTGCGATTTGCTGTTTCCAACGCACGAATCGACTGTACATCACATCCAGACCGTGCACCTTCCCCAGGAAGGTATACCTGTTGCTATTATCAAAGTGCGAGCGTAAACAGGATCTTCTACGTATCCTCGTCCTCGGCGTTGAAGGAAACTCCGTATTCTTACGTTCAAGGTTGAAAATGTTCGAACGCAATAAATAATGTTGAAGTTTTCTTTTTTTTTCTCAATGTGTGTGTAATGGGAGGATGACGCTTGTAAAGAAGTGAAGGCTTCGAAGATTTCATGCATGTGATCAGTCAACAACCCCTGCAGACCACTGTAGGCGATGCGCTGTCTGTAAACCTTTTTTTGGAAGCAACAAATGTTTAAAAACGGCAAAATATAAAACTGAGCGAGAGATTATACAGGGGTTTTATATCGAAAGATAGATGACGAGTGCGTTAGCGCGCCTTCTCTTTATCTGCTTAAAAAAAAAGTGACTTTTCTGGATGGCTGCTTGGTAAGAGTGGCGATTGGTTGTGATGCAAGTCGGGCACAATATATGGGGGTGTGTACATAAGTGACGATGGTTTTTAATAAAATCAGTCGAGAGTTAGCGTCTGTTCTGACGTCTTTGTACCCTCTATCGTCCTCGCTTTGTTTGCGCTATTAACCTTTTAATTCAGTATGGACTAACACGGCCCAAAACCCAAGTTTAAATGCAACAACCCCACCCCATCTCCCTCCTCAAGACGTATAGCGGTTTGGAAGCTCTCTTTGTCATTTTGTAATCACATTTGCGTCAAGGCGAACGTAAGCTACAAATCACTGTTGATAAAGCCCCCTGCGCTGCACAGCTACACCGTGTGGAAGCAATTTCCGCAAAACGAAATTGGAGCAAATTACGATGCGTGGAACGTATGCGTTTAGGGCACCTGGACAACACTTACAGCGATCGAGCTGATTACTAAAAACACATTTTTGATTTCTAGCTTAATGCAGTGATTAGTTTTGATTTCAACATACAACCCGAATGGAAAGTGAGCAAAAGGAGCTGGTGTAGCCACCTCAAAAAACACCGCGTCGTTACTGTCAAAGGAAAACTTCGCAGTGGTTAATATTATCCTCTCTTCGAGTGTTTTTTTCATGATCAAAAGAGATCGCCAGGGCCCGTTTGCTCGAAGCGCTAACCGCGGCTAAAGTTAGCCGCAGTACCTAGGACCGGGATTTTGAAATCACGTGACTGGTTAGGTAGGGATGCGGGAAAACCTGGCGGTGCCCCGGTGAGTGAGCGCCGCTCGCTTTGGAACTAATATGTCGCTGTAGCCTGCAATATTGGGCACGTTAGTCAAGCAACGAATGGTGCAGGAGGCTTTCGCTTTGCCTTACCTCACTTACATTGCAAAGCATAGGCCATGACCTCGCCGCATTTTTTAGATAGCCTTTCGATTCTGGCCATTCCTAAGCCTAAATGAACGCTATAATTGTCGGCATGGCAACGTCTTTGGAAAGCGGATTGCCTTGACTCAATCGGCCGATTATTGATAGCACACAAAAGCAGACAGCGTCCCAATAGACCTTCTTTCTACAATTGCCCAACCGTTGAGGAGAACGCTGGAAGTGTAATTCTACGGTCCGCGCGCGCTGGTCCTTCCTGTTATAAAAGATTCGAAGTAAATAATCATAAGGCTTTGACGAACAGGCGTGCAAGGCAAAATTTGTTTTAGACTTTTCGCTTTAGAACAATTACTACTGCAGACGCCGGCACGTGCAACGCGTGTAACTACACTCATAGCATGCACCTCGGTGCTTGGGAAATTTAGAAAAAGGTCTATTGGGAAGCTGTCTGCTTTTGTGTGCTTTCAATACCTGCCGATTGAGTCAAGGCAATCCACTTTCCAAAGACGTTGCCATGCCGACAATTATCGCGTTCATTTAGGCTTAGGAATGGCCAGAATCTAAAGACTATATTAAAAAATGCGGCGAGGTCATTGCGCATGCTTTGCGATTTAAGTGAAGTAAGGCAAAGCAAAAGCCTCCTGCACCATTCGTTGCTGAATAACGCGCCCGGTATTGCAGCTACAACGACATATTACGAAGGGCGTATTATCGGCACAAACAATTTAAACAAACGGAACGAAACAGGCATCAACATCAGCGCGCGTCCCTTTCCTGCATGGCATGTTGATCCAGCTCCTCACGTGATTGAATTCGGCGAATAGCAGCGCCGCGCGTTCGAGGCGCGTGGCGCGCTCAAAAGCAGGGGAACGTACGCCGGGGCGCGCGCAACGTCAACTTTCCTGCACGGCACTTGATCCGGCTCATCACGTGAACGCGCAACTCTGGCTCCCGTGGGGAGCCTATAGGCCTTTCCAAAAACGAGCTTGTGGCCGGTGCCATTTTGAGCGTTCGTGCGTATGGCGCGTGCTTTGCTCGCTTTCCGAAGCGACGAACACGCACGTGCTGGGCTGTGAAGATCGCACGCTGGACTGTGATTTTGTAAACATTGGAAAGGTCTATAGACCTTTCCAAAAACGAGCTTGTGGCCGGTGCCATTTTGAGCGTTCGTGCGTATGGCGCGTGCTTTGCTCGCTTTCCGAAGCGATGAACACGCACGTGCTGGGCTGTGAAGATCGCACGCTGGACTCTGATTTTGTAAACATTGGAAAGGTCTATAGACCTTTCCAAAAAAGGGCGTGTGGCCGGTGCCATCTTGAGTGTTCATGCGTATGGCGCGTGCTTTCCTCGCTTTCCGAAGCCACGAACACGCACGTGCTGGACTGTGAAGATCGCACGCTGGACTCTGATATTGTAAACATTGGAAAGGTCTATACACCTTTTCCACAAGCGCGCAGCCATCTTGAATATCGTCACTTCTGGTATGCGGTAAAACATCTTTTTGATCTCTCCCCGCAGCTGGAAGGTGTTTACGAAAAATGCGTGATTGTCACACATTCTTGATTTGCCTCACCTATATTTTCTCGCATATTCCAGGTTCAAACGTTTTATTATTTTTTCGCCCCGCATACCAGATACGGAACCCACGTGACTGACAACGACAGGAAACAGAAAAGGTCTATACAGGAACTCTAGTGCCAAGCACATGCAGTGATCCGTTCCATTCATTTGAAGGGAAGCAATGCCAAGGATATTCATTCCAATCTGGGAGCGTTGTTCTGGGACAACGCCCCAGTTTATGACACTTTGGTTAAATGGCACAGACGCTTCCAGTGTGGCCAAATAAGAGGAAAGCATTTCAAGGACGGCGACCAAGTGATTGCTGAAGTGGAGCGATTCCTGAACCTTCAAAACGAGGAGTTCTATAGCAATGGCCTCCGGCATTTGGTGCATCGCTAGAAAAAGTGGGTAACTTTTGGTGGCGAACATGTAGAGAAAGTCTCAACTCCTACTCGAGTTTGATTGCTGAATCTCTATTTATCCGTGACAATAATACGAACTTTATGAACGCCCCTCGTAGTTTTAAAGCGAGCGGCGCTCACTCATCGGGGCCCCGCCATGTTTCCCCGCATCCCTACCGAGCCAGTCATGTCATTTCAAAATCCCTCTCCTAGGCACTGCGGCTAATTTTAGCCTCGGTTAGTGCTTCGAGCAAACGGGCCCCGGTATTTTTCGCCATCGTTGCAACGTTTTTTTTTTTTTTTTTTTTTAGTTTAAGGCGAAGCCAATCGCGTTTTATCCAGGTTATAATTCCGGCCGTTCCAAAATCGTGTTTCGGATCATTTACTCCCGATGTCACGTGGTATTACTCACTGACCTAGGACACAGGTTACTCGGGTAAGATTTTTGACAGAGAGAGCGAGCGGCGGACTGAAGTATCGAATATTATATCCCTCTAGCCGTATAACTCACCGGCACAAACCGCATTAGTGTGTCTTTCAAGGTCTTTTTAAGTGGTAGCGTTATAGGCTTAACCACGCTGAAGGTCATGTCCTGATGGTCATGTCCTGATGGTCATGTCCTCATGGTCATGTCCTCAAGGTCATGTCCTATAATGGTTGTAATGACCGCGGCTGAAGCTCAAGGTCGCGTAATCAAGGTCACGTACGCGCCGGTTGCGTAAGCTCCAGTCTCGTATACGAGACTGGAGCTTACGCGACCGTCTCTTATAAGAGACGGTCGCGTAAGCTTGTAAGCGTCGTTAGCTGAGGCTGACGTGATCTGACGTCCTTGGCGTCGTCCTCGACGTCGTCCTGGAGGACGTTCTAGAGGTCGTTCTTCACATTTTCTTCTAGGACGTCGTCCTCGACGTCATCCTTAAGTTTTGTACTAGAGGTCGTCCTTGATGTGATCCTAGAGGTCGTCCTAGACGACGTCCTAGGTCGTCTTTGACGTCGTCTTCGATGTTCGCACGGCGTATTGTCACGGAGTAAGGTGAAGAAACGATCAATAATGAACTGAAAAGAAAGGTATAATTGACGAACTTGTGCCAAAAAAGAAGTTAAGAACGAGCTTCGAAACAGTGGAAAACGTGCTGCGATTTGGCGGCGTAACAACGTGCGAGAGCGAGACTGGCTGGACAAGGGCGCGGGCCGCTCCTTATCTAGTGTGCGTCGGTATCTCGAAACTTCGGCCGAGAAGGTTCGCGCGTCGAGCGTTCGGGGTGAGAATGAGCAGGCACTTTCGGCGACAAGAAACTAGGGCGAAATGATAAGTTACGCCCCGAGTAAGAATAAACGCGAATCTTCTAGAATACCGTGTCCGGGCGCTGCTTGCTCGCCCCTGCGCGCGGCAATAGGCCCCTTTCGAATGTCAGGTGCCGGTTTTTAGAAGGTTAGAACCACTGCACAATGGCGGAACAACTGACATCGTGGAACGTGCAAGTCACTCGATAAGATAGCGATCGTCTGAGTGCGCTCAACGCTAGGAGCCGACGAGTCAGTCAAACAGCGACAAAAGTGCTACGTCACTGCGCTCGTCTGCTTTCTTGGTTGGTGTGTTTTTGCCTTGTAATCCAACCAGACGCATAAAATTGCCATGACGTTGCGGTTTCATCCGCCATTGTGCAGGGATTCCGCAACTGCCAACAGAGGGCGGTCTTTCGAAAGGGGTCTATAGACGCTTTACAGCAGCTGTGCATGGGCGCCGCCATAACTGACCTTCAGTTTTTGTTCCCTCTTATTCCGTTCGCTTGACTTCATCATTTCCACAGCACGACAGGTTATTGCCATTTTAAGTGTTACTGTGTCCTTCCCCCCAGCATAGGCCGTTGTGGAGACTCGACAACGCCCGCTTCAGTGGCTCGGCATCTCGGTAAGACAAGAGAAGGGCGGCTATGGCGGCTCAATCTGGCGCGTGTGTAAAGCGTCTATATTACAACCATTTTATAACCGTACCATTTGCTTTCATAAATGTGTCCACTAGCGACCATCCCTGTAAAGCTACCACATTTCATCGCGTTTGGTCAGATGAACGTGCCTGCAGTTTGCTTTTTATAAATTTGTTCGAATTAAAATTTAACACCCTGTATAATGCATATAGTTACTTATTTGTTTTTGTATCTTCCCGTATGTTTATTGAAAACCGTTTTATATGACTTTGTTTATTTTAGTTCCTGCTTCCTTCCCTCACAATTAACGTGAAATTCGGAGCGACGTCGCGCGTCATTATCCACTTTTCGCGGTGTCTGCTCCCAAACGCGATTAATTTCAGGCCGTGCTAGTACCTAACTTAATGAGCATCGGGCTCGCTGACGTAAGAGGAACTGCGGTAAGGAACCTCTAAGTTGATTCGATTTCTTGAGGTTAGTTCGAGGTCGCGCCCTCTATCTGCAAGGACAGACCTTTCGGGTCGAGTTTGGAGCGCGCATCTGTAACATCTCCGTAACGGTCAAATTACTTCGATACTAAATGTTTGTCAAACTATTCACCAGATATGGATCGTGATTTTTTTTTTACTTTTATGACAACATTCTTACATATAACTTTTCAATGTTGCATGTGCTGTATGGTACTAGCATACAACATTTCAATCTCATATGCTCGCGCCTTTCATTATTGTCAAAATATTTATTTAATGTTTACTCATTTACTCGTTAATTAAAGAATTTATTTATATACCAGGAAAAAAAAGAAAGGACATATCAAACGTGGTTTAAGCGGAGTACGTGGTTTCTGGTTTCCAACCAATTACAGAAGCGAACATATCTTGGCGTCCTTTATGAAAATTGGGAGTTTCATAGCTTGGTTTCACGGGGACTTAAACGACTTTCAGGACGAACTTTTCTAAAGAATGAGCGATTCAACTCGCGTTTGTGGCGCTCTTTTCAATGCGCGTAACGTGAATAAAAAGAGTTCGATATTAAGACTTAACGCAAATGGCTGATTTTCTCCAGCGTATAATATTTTCACGAACCTTACACGAAAGGTATGTTTGTGACTCGCAACTTAGAAGTTTTTATGCTGCGTGTTACTTAGACTACGCTTTTGTACGGCTATGCTACCCATGTGACTAGCTTCTTAATCTATTATTTTTAAAAAGAGGCAGAAAAAAACAGCTTGCATCTATAAAACAACCCCCCCCCCCAAAAAAAAAAAAATAAAAAAACCCATAGGGACGTGTTTAGAACACAAAACAAAACTAAGTGATAAACAAAACTTCAGACCCGTTTACATTAGTTAATGTTGTTCGATTTCGGTTTGAAGGTGAGTATTAACATCTACAACCTACTGGTAACAAACGAACAAAAAATCTTCAACGAGGACGATTTCGACTAAATAGCAACTGCTGCTTGAAAAAAAAAAAAAAAAAAAAAAAAAAGGCTGCCTGAAGAACCACGGACCATGTAGCGTAGAAATACGTCCAACGGACGACAGAAGCTTTCTCATACGGTGTCCTCGATAAGGAATTCGTTCAATTCGGGCGAATAGCCCGCGGGTAGGAATTTTATGTTCGACAGTTTCCTGTCTTGCACACGTGCGACTGGCTCCGAACCATCTCTGTCGGCATGTCGTACGTTTCTACTGAGTGAGTACGGTCGCAATACCAGCAAATTTCTTATTGCGGAAGGCTGGAGCAATTCGTATCCCGTACATTTCGAACATGTCGCCAAAAAGGAGTTCTTCTTTTGTCGTGGACTTCTAATCGCGAGGTTCTATATTTCGATATGTCATCTTTCTATATATATATATACTATCTGCAGGTCTCCTTGAGCGTTTTGTTTCGACACAGACCGAAATGTCTCCGCTCCTGCCTTTCACAGAAATACGAGCCTTACTTCAGAGAATTTTAACAGGAATCTTGTTCCCCTTTGTTCCGTTAATATATACGAGGATCCTCTCGTACCACTCCAACGTCTGTTAAGCCGTATCCTCTCGTACCACTGCAACGTCTGTTAAGCCGCGGTCACCCGGCTAATGCATCATACAAAATACAGTCTGCAGGCAGTGTATGGGGTGTGTTTTTTTTATTTATAGGATATAACGATCCATTTGTCGCATATTGGTCTTCTAAACGTCGCGCAATATACAGCCATCGAAGCTTCTGGGCCACACAACCCGCAAACTATACAACAACGGCATTGCACGAGAACCGCCACACTGACTCCAACTTGAGCTCTGCCGCAACAGCACGGAACGTCGTCCTAATAGTATAAACAGCAATAAAAATGATATAAAAAAAAGAAGCGACATAGCGAACACTCACTGCCGCCATCAAAACACGATACCTTCCGGCTAGAGCGAGAGAGCGCTATTCAGACGAGTAATGCAATCACCGAACGTGTGCGCGTTGTGCCGCGCGTGAGCCTCGAGGGCCGTTACGCCGCCTGAAGGCACGGCGCATAAAAACGGATGCGTCGGGGGACGAATGCCTTGACGCGCCGTAAACTGATACACATCAGACTCAGCAGTAAAGTTCATGACGTTGTTGCTTTTTTTCCTTTTTTTTCTCCTATAGCTCCGCTTCCTGTAAACAGTTTGAGTTGCGATATTTTGCATTTAAAGTGTCCCAAGTTCTTCCCACCGGGTCATATACGAAAAAAAAAACGCAGAGATAAGCTCGCGCAGGCTATAAACGATTCGCCATTTTGTTTCGAGTGGACTTTTCTGAAGTGCTTTAAACTGCAAAGTTTAGCGCTGCCGTACAAGTCCTCCATTGTTTTAAACGGGGGAATCGGCGATAATGTTTGTCTCAATGGTTCCCTCTAGGAGGGCTCAAACGTCTTTGAGTGTGTCCTTCCTGCGCTGTTCCGTTTTATTTCCACCCGCGAAGTGTATCGTGCTGCAGGTTACATCGTCACTACTAAATAGACTATATGCCGAGGTCTCTGCGGAAATCCCGGGAGTTTAGTCGCATACATGAGTGAAATGCTACTAAAGCCATCATGGCGGACTGCGGGCGAAGCGTTAACTTTGGTCGTTTACATCGGATGTAAAGTCACAAGAACGTTTGTATTGCATGTTTAGAAGGATTTTTTTTTTAATTGATGCGTTTTTTTTTTTTTACTATTAACCCGGCCAATGCGACTTTTCTAGTCTTTTTCCCTGGCACCGTTATGTTTTCATTGTATTGAAATAATATATACTGTCGAGACCGGTTATAGCGAGGTCGGTTATAACGAAATAGCGGCTACATCAGAGCGATCACGATTTCCCATTCCCTTTTGCACTTCTTTATAACCGAAGTCAGTTATAACGAAATAGCGGATATAGCGAAGTGATTTCCGATTCCCGCTGACTTCGTTAAAACCGGTCTCGACAGTATATAATACATTCTTTGTTGACGATCAAAGATACCAAAGACACTCCAGAAAACGCCAAATCCACAACGATGACGTGTGCACGAGGGAACCCTGTACTCGCACACGATGACTACCTTCGGTCGAAGCAGCGTGGAAAATTCGATTCCCTTTTCTGGGCAAGTGCGATCACCGCGTGGTCAACCCTCGGTGTGCACTACGGAGAAATTCATCGCCTCACGCATAATGGACACGGCGCTCTCGCGGATGCCAAAGTTACTGCGGCAGTTTCGACCGCGCGACGGTAGTCCCAATCGAAGGCCGGGACGCGTTGCAGCCGTGCGTATCCCACTCCCTGACGTGATGCCCGCATTTGCTGGCGTCAAGATGAACGCTGCCCAGAGAGGAAGTATACGCTGCTCTCGATGAATGTTTTCCCGACGGAATGTGTGCAGGGAAGGAGGGCTCGACGCTCAATCGAAGCTGCGTGCATAGTTTGAACCAACGGGCGAGGGGCCTTCGGTGCGCGGCTAGCTCTTCTCCCTCTCCCCTGCCGTCCCCTGCGAGTTTCTGGAGGCACGCCCACTAGCCGGCGGCGCAAAATAACACGGCTCCCCGGGGCGTTCTTTTCCTTTCTGTGCGTGTTTCACGGGTGTTGTTGTTCCCTGTGGGTTGCACCGCAACCGCCGGTTTTTCGTACACTCCGTTTTAGACTACCATGGACCATAGTGGACGCTACGCGCAATCCCGGCCAATCCGGAGTCGCGAACGTGACGCGTAACTACGTTACTGCGTCTCTCGCGACGGTCACGTGGTACTCACGCAATATTGAATTGGCTCCGATGGCTCGTAGCTTTCTCTGCGGTCCATTGTTACGTGAAACGGAGTAGAGCCGCGGAGCGTCCATAGGCGGCCCTGATTCATAAAATGTGCACGGCGATTCGGAGCGCGCCCTCGCCGGTTTTGCGGAATCGGACTGCGATAAACACCGAGTGTTTGTGAACGCTCGATCTCGCAAGGAAGGACGGATATGTAATTAAGGAAGTGACGTTGACTTGGCTTAACAAGACGCCTTTAAATGAAGACGACCGTCATGAGAAACATATAGGTGCGCATTAAGTGGGCTGTCGGACTGTTTGTTCGGGCTGTCACAAAATGCGTAACCGTAAACGATTCCAAGTTTTTTAACGAACAAGAAGGCAACTTACAAGCTCTTTCTCTTTGTGTGTGTGTGTCAAAAGTCAAATTTGGGGGTTTTACGTGCCAAACCAACGACGGGCATCTGGCATGTCCCAGCGGAGGACTGAGGATTAATTTGGACCACCTGGGGATCTTCTGACGTGCAACCGAAAGCTCGGTTACACGGCCCCTCCTCCGATATAAGCCTCCGTCGAATTGCGGGCACCTCGGCCGGGTTTCGAACCCACCACATGGGAATCCGTAGGCCAGCGCTCTTGCCTCGGAGCCACCGAGGCGGCTATGTGTGTGTGTGTGAGTGCACGTGTGTGTGTGCGTGCGTGTGTGCCCGCGCGAGCGCGTGTGTGTGCGCGTGCGTGTGTGCGTGCGCTTGTGTGTGTGTGTGTGCGTGAGTGTGGGCTTGCGTGCGTGCGTGCGTGCGTGCGTGCGTGCGTGCGTGCGTGCGTGTGTGTGTGTCTGAGAAAACCGGATACTTCAGTTTCCACGCATGAAAGAAGCCAACAAAGGACTGAATGCCTATGCGTCCCACGGCTTCAGAACATAATAGCGAAATGCGACCCGACCGAACTTTCGCGAAAGAAAACGGTCCGCTATACGAAGTCTCAAGTACGGCATCAGCAGCGCCGGTCGTCTGTTCTGACCAGTTGTAAGTACACCTTGCGATAATAAACCCCGAGTCGTTATTCTCATTGTCTCTGACCTTCGAATAACACGACACGGCTTCTTTTGCTTCAATTGATGCCGCTAACATCTTATTGACGTACAGTGGCCCAATTTTTTAATAATATCAAGCGAGCGTCGACCGCCGGGACGGCCAGCGCCGTGCCGCGGAGGCGTGCGGCGAAACTAGGGAGATTAAGCGCATGCGCACAAAGCCCTTTCTGGTGGGAGCATCGTCTGATAGGCTATTCCGTTGATCGCACACATTCCCTGCTCCGTAGCAAAGGAGGGCAGGGCGCTTGCAATGTCGAAGTGCATCGCCGATACGCCCCTCTTCTTGGAATGCGTTCCTGTATAATTACGACTGTGTTTGCTATATCCCTTTGTGTCATAGCCGCCCATCGATATTCTCACAACACGTTCCCGTGTTTCTATAGGCACTCGAGGAGGCATTAAAATGTGCGCGCGCCCGCTGGTCAAAGGAATGTGTGACTACCCAGCTACATAGGCTAGATGACGGAAGCAGCAACGCAGTTGATAATGCAAAACGCCAAGCGTAAACCCTGTCTATACTCCATTTTACTTTGCGTTGTATCGCAGCTGACGCTACGAGCCATCTTGGCCAGTCCGTCGCTAAAAGTGTGACGTGGTCTTCCGGTTGGGTACAACTGCAAGTGAAAGCATCATGTCACGCGGCAGGGTAAAAGCACTGGATTGGTTTGATGGCCCGTAGCATTTGTTGCGGGTATAGAATTTAATGCATGGTTGCATTCAGTTTGTCGCGTCACCGTAGTTTTCATTTCTATTGGTGCTCACAAAGTAAACACAAACAAAAAATGAAAAAAATATTTGAACTTGAGATGACGCGCGGTTTACGCCGCGCCTGAGCAGTATCGAAAAAAAGAGAAAGTAAAAAAGCGCTGTTCAGATCTTTGCTGAAAGGCGGTTAGCTATGCCAGCAGCTAATGAACAGGGGCTGTGTGCGGTCAACGGAATAGCCTAGCAGACGACGCTCGCAACGGAAAGAGCTTTGTGCGCACGCGCCTAATCTCTCCCGTGACGCCGCATTTCTCCGCGGCACAGCGCTGGCCGTCCCACCGGTCGACGTTCGCTTGATATTATTAAAAAATTGGGCCACTGTACCCTTAGATTAATGTAATGATTAATCTAACCCGAACGTAGTCTGGAGTCCACTTTGACGCAGAACACGAAGGCGGCTATACTTCGTTTTAACTTAGGTCCAGACGCGGCCGACGAGATGAACTCATAGGACAAATCAGACAACGTCGAAAGTGCCTCATCATGGTGTTGGTCATGTTTCTGTACCTGTTCTATTATCCCTGAGCCAATCATAAAGAGAAAAGATCTAGTGACTTGCGCTTTTGACTGTGCTTGATTAGTCCATTAGCTCGTAGCGTGGGCTGCGTCTGGACTTCAGTTGAAACGAAGTATAATTACGACGGGCAATAGGAGGATTCTAGCGCATGACGAAGCTGAAATTACGGTTAGACAAAAAATATTGCATGACGTTTTAATTTATGGTTGTTCCCGCGCAAATCGCATTTTTCAGAGCTAATCATGTTCTGTGTTTTGCCGTTAGCTGGGAATTATTCGTCATGTTTTGCTGCTTCCACGTTCTGCGGAAAGGTGAGCGTACATTTGTTTTTAACATGCAGAATCTGTTATACGGCTCGCACCTAACCGTGTCCGGTCTCCAACCAGTGACGGAAGTCGGCAGGCCGACTGCCAGCCGAACGCCGGCGCAGCGCTCGTCTCGAGCTCACTCGTTGGACACTAGCGCCAGCCGAACCTCTGCCTCGAGTGCTTCCGTATTACCCCCGGCGACACGGAAACATCACGTGTTCAACTTCAGACATACAGCGGCTCTCTGCATGCTCCGTGGAACGACCGCGTTGCGGGTTTTCTTCGGACAAAACAGCGGAAACAAAAGCGACAGAAAAGCAGAAGAAAAAAAAAAAAACGTACTCTACGTTTGAGTCGTATATAAGGAGAGTTATGGCCATTCATTGGGAAGTATAGGAGGCAAATGAGAAGGCGCCATTCACCGATAGCGGGCTGGGCGTGTTCCAGGGCGTGTGGGGTTGACATGCGGTCAACCAGAAGCCGGAAATAATACCCTGGCGGTGATCGCCAGAAACGAAATCAACATGTGCGTCGGAGTAACTCTCGGTGACTGAAAATATGGTGCACGTGATGTTTCAATCAGGGTCATCCATAATTATGGTGGAAGAGCGCTACTAGCGGAATGATCGACATTATCCATACGCCAGGCGCCGAAGGCCGCGAATCTGCCGTCTGAGCAAAACCGAGTTCGAGCGGCACATTCGTTTCTTACATCTTTTTGCATCATCACTATCCAAACATCACGTGCAGCATATTTTAAACCACGAAGAGTTACTAAATCAACCCTTGAGGTCTTGTTAAAACTCTTCGTCGCTTCCACCGCTATGGGGTTCTTTTCGGCTTCTGGTTGGCCAAGAGAGCATGCGAAGCCCTCTATCTCCGTCTGGTGCACGCTGTCGCTTTACCCGCTCCTCCCATTGACCAAACTCTCTATACACCCTTTCCATAAGGGCGCTGCCATCTTGAATTTGTCACTTATGGTATGCAGTAAAACATCGTTTTGATCTTTCCATCCCGCTGGAAGGTGTTCACGAAAAATGTGCGATTGTCACACCATCTTGTTTTGCCTCACCTATGTTTTTTCGCGTGTTCGAGATAAAAATGTGTTACTATGTTTTCGTCCCGCATGCCTCATAGTGAAACCACGAGACTCAGAACGACAGGAAACAGAAAACGTCTACACATGGCTCTGCTCTACGTTAGGCGTGCTCAGTTTTCGCGCTGCCTAACTCGGCGCTGTAGACTGCCTAGAGTTTAAGAGAGGGAGCAACTGAAACTGTAGTGAAAGTTGGCAGTTTTAATGGCGGTTGCCTTTTCACGCTCCTGGGCAAATTTATCTCAAGTGCGCAGGCGTCGAGTTGCCGTGGGTCAAGGAGAAAAGCGGGAGGAAAGGCAGAGACGCTTTCAGACGATCAACTATTCATCACCTCCTCGCAGCTCTTGTATATTAGAAACGCGACACATAAACGACGCGATACCGGTCGACCAGGTTGGAAGCTCTCCGCAACCTAACCATACTGCGGCACCACCGCCTTTTTGTGTGTTTTGTTTGCTTTTTTCTTCTTTCCGCACGTTCAGTCTACTGCGTCTCACAGTTGAACAGGCTCTGAGAACTTCGTGTCTATAGGCCCACCGCAGAGGATTACGCACACAAATAAGGTATCCACGGCGCGCTCACGGGCTTACCATGCACGACAGAAAGCAGCGGCGATGTCAGCCGTAGGCATGTGGAGCCTTTGAGGTGTTCCTAGGTTCTCAAAAAAGCGGGTTAGTTTCTACAGAAAGCGCTGAAATCTCACGGCGGCAGGAGATTTACCTTGAAATGCACGCCGCGTGCGCAGCCGCGCACACGATAATCTCCCGCCGTCTATACTTCTGCCGACCCTTCACACTCCACCAAAAAGCGCCCACAGGCAGCCGACAATTGCGCACCCACCTGAGCCAGGTAGGGGCCGCGCTGCGCGTATGGCCATATATAGCAGGCACGACGCTGATGCTCGCGGGTCACCGCGAAGCCTCGTCCCGAGATGTGGCGACTGTCTCGATTTCAATTGGTAGTCTTAATTCCACTCGTTCGTTGGGTCGAATAACGTGCCGAGAGTGAACCTTATTCGGCTCTCAACTTGTCGCGTAACGGGGGAGCTGCCCGCGGTTTACTTTAGAGCTGAAAGAGTTTAAGACAAGGCCTGCCCATAACGTCATTGCTAGTGGATCTTCGAGCCGCCCAAAGCGGCAAACGCGCGCAAGCTCGGAGCGAGTAGCAGCAAAGCTGAAGATGCGTCCCTCCTGGTATCACATTGTGCTAGCGTCGGCCTCGTTGCGTTGCTCGTTGCGAGGTCTATGTGCGAGCATCGTATCGTTATCGAGTATCGATATCGGAGCACCAACGCGATCCACCAGAAAAGCGAAGTCCTGGCGTTCTAGTAAGTCCCAAGCTTCTGACTATCGGCTAAACTGTCTTGAGTAGAAGCGGCTCTGGTTCACTCGATAATCCTTTTGCTGTTCCGGTGGTCGCATTAAGAATCCGCCAAATTTACTTGAAGCCACCCTTCAAAGTAGTTAGAGTACGCTCGAAAAGAAGTCCCCTTATTGATCGGTATTCCTTGAGAGGCTTTAGGTGACGCACAATTTCAAAGTGAGTGAAAATGCGTTCCCTCCCCCTCTTCAAAAGTTCTGCGACGGCGGTTCTCGGCCGAGTGTTCGATTGCCGAGTGCCTGATGACTGTGCGGAAAACGAGTACACTGGAAGGACGGTCGATGCCGCTAATGCCCTCAAAGCAGATGAGCGGCGCTAATTGTGAGCTGCATTGATCTGCCACTTGTCAAGCTGTTCAGAGCGTTAATTTTGTTTTTTCCCAGCCCCCACCATTATTAGACGGCATGCCGTCTATTACAACCTTGGCTGCCGCAATAGACTACCCAGTTACTTTTATAGACTGCTCTTAGTTTCATTTGCAAAGATACATTTAACACACCTCATATACTCTTTGGTGCTATCCATCAAATGCTGCCTCCCAAATATATTCCAATCATTCGTATATTTTTCAACCCTTCGTAAGGAGCGTACTTAAATGCGGCAAGGCATATTTAACTCCCCCTTTATCACATATAAAATGAAAGGATGTTTCACTGAACTTCGTTACCATGGAGCTAAAAACTACTCACTCGATAAATTGTGAACATATTGAACTGTCCTACCCTTGTCTTAAACTAGTTGTTCTGGCCCGAAGAAGCGATGCTGAACCACGTTCAAGCGCGGACTAGCCCAGCCGATGGGCGTCTTCAGGTCGGTCCTGGAAGCAGGCTCAAAAGCATTCCGGATATTTGGAGTTGTTAGTCCATAAACCAAAGCATTTTCCTGCTTTTCTCACGTTAGCGCCCTCCAGGAGCGTGAGATTTAGAACAGATGACGATAAAATCGAAGGAGCAAGGAGTCCTTGCATCGCTGTTCGTTTCCCCTTAGAAGCATTTCTATGGCAATAGCAGGTATTGCCGAGGTTTCGCAGCGAATTCCGCGTGTGTTTTGCGTACTTCGTGACACGCTAAGTTCAAAGGTAAAATATTTCGATGAACTTAGCCACCAATTACAGTGTCGTTGTATGGTGACATAACAGTTTCACGTGTCGTCGTGTCACACGACGTCATAATTTTCCTGCCAAATTTTATCGAAGATATTTCTCCGCTAAATTTAGCGGGAATGTAGTGTCACGTGACATTATGGTGCAGCGCCACGTGAGTGTTTTGATATGTCACGGAGTTGCGTGACGTCACGGTGCCATGTGACCATTGCCCGCTAAATTTAGTGGCAAAATTTTTCCACCAAATTTAGTGAGGAATCGCAGTGTTGTTTTACGCGGTAGTGTAACTGTGTGCAGCATTGTGCAACGTCTTGGTTACGGCCCCAGTTCATTTACATGACACGACAAGGAACCGGTAATTTTTTATACAGGGCTTTCGCGAGAAAAGAGAACCATGTTTTTCGGCCCAGTTGAATAAACTATGCATCGCAGAAAGCTCGAACTCCGGGAGCATGTAATGTTAGTTCTTGGGATAGAACACGAAAGTTTGAAGACAGGACGTTACTTGGTTCAAGATGTAATTGAGGACGAAGGTTCTTCACCGAAGTCCACCCAAGCTTAATTTCATCAAAACAAGAGCTGACATTGTGGACGCATATGGGGGAATTAATATCCGTAAAAAAATACCTGTCAGCAAAAAGAGATTATTCTTTCCTTTTGTTGCTGACAATATTTTTTCACTGAAATAGGTGCTAGAGGCGCCCACATTGTCGTGTCTCTTATTTGCACGATATTAATTTTAGGTGGAGGTCGACACATAGTGAAATTTCGTCTTTCTCACTTAGCTTTTGATCCAAGTATCGTTATGCTCCCAAATGTTTTGCGATGTACCCCAACCGCTACGCTCACGTTTTCACGGAGTTGGAGCTTTTTCCGATTCATAGTTTATTTACCCGTACCAAAAGCACTGCTCTTCTTTCTTCACAACCCTCTGTATTGTTCGAAGCACGTGTTTTTACGTCGTCAAGACTAATAAACCGCGAGTCACAACTTACAACACGTCGCGCGCTCTTTCGTGTATCTCCCGTCATTAGAGATCCCACGCAGAAAAAATAAACCAATGGTCGTAAAAGCCGCGATTTCTTGCAGAGGTGCGATGACCCATTTGTACGAACGTTTGCTTTTTAATAATATGGTCTTCCGGCGAGCGCTCCTGTTAATTTGAGAATCGTACCCGGCGGCGGTGGGCGAGGGCGACGGGTGCAGACCGATTTCCGGTCGGCCCGGCGGTGGCCACCTTTGAGGTGATCGTGTTTAATCGAAATTTCGGAATCGATTCCATCTGCCTCGGGCGGCGCTCGTGGGCGGCAATCGCGCCCGAAGTCCCGAGGCGGCGGCAGACCCATTAGGCATGGGAACGAGCGCCTGACGGCTGCCTGGCGTCGCCGTCGGGGCCGTCGCCGCTTCGAGACGACCGACGAGTGTTTGCCGTCCAAGGCTGTGCCGGTGTACGCCAGGCGAGGGGCGCGACTTGCGTATTGACCGATGCATTCGCGCTAGTTCGTGGAGGCAAAAACGAACTTGTGTTCGTTTGAGCGCCCCGTGCTACCCCGCTAGGTTTGGGGGGAAGAAAACAGAAGCAAATAGACCGATTTCATTAAAGGAGCGATGCAACAATTTTTGTACTTTGCGCAAATACCACTCAGAACGGATCCCTGACGTTAATGACCTATGAAACACGCGTTCGTTTTTCACCCCACGCAATAGAAGTCCCAGAAAACAATTAAAGAAAAACGAGCAGCGTTTACCCCCTCAACTCGCAGCCAGAACAAGCGGCCACGTGATCTGGAGCCGATTATATGCCGCCAATGTTGATCATAGCCACGCGCTGGGGTTGGCAAAGCACAGGACACGCCCTGAGTTTTTACACATTGTTATGGCTCGGCTATTGTCGTCGTTGCATCGATTGGACACGGGTCACTACCCGAATGCTTCTCGAGCTAGTAATTAACACGAGCCCAAATCGGGAACGCGACAGAACAGCACACGACAAAACAGCACACGACAAAACAGCACGCGACAAAAGAGCACGCGTCAAAACAGCACGCGTCAAAACAGCACAGCGTCAAAACAGCACGGCGTCAAAACGGCAAAGCGACAGAAGAGCACGTGCCAAAACAGCACGGCGTCAAAACCGCACAGCGACAAAACAGGACACATGTAGCAACTTCAAGCGCGCTCTTCACCTCTCTCTGCGCGAATAATTTCGAAACTCCTTAACCCTTTCATTTATTGTCGCTAGGTTATAAAGGAATTTATTGCCTATTTCATTGCTAAGTCAGTGTCCCGACTGGTGCTGCTGTGTGATTGCTAAAAACAAACGAAGTTAGCAGTAGTTACTACTACTTAACTGCGCTGATCTCTGAAGAGATTAGGTAGTTAGAGGTAATATCTTCGCGCCGATGTTGGCCGCGTTGTCTTGCCCTTTTTTTCTTTTCTTTTTTTTTAGACTTAGCGAAAGAGGAAACGTTATTGGGTAAAAGAAATTCATAAGTTCAAGTTATGAACCGTCTGGTTTGCGGCAGTCCGGTGAGGGTACTCGTCGTTTCGTAATTACCAACTAAGCGTAAAACGTCCCCCCAAAAAAGCGGGAGATGCGCCGATTATAGATGCATTGATAGAACGGGGAAGATAAGGCAACTTTAATGTCGAGCGAATTCAAGGTGTACCATGGGCACCGATTCTGCGGGGATTTACTCGCCGTGAATAAAATGTCCCGGAAACACGCGGCTGCAGCTTGCAGGCGAGAAGTTGTTTAGAGTTAAATTCACAGATTATTGCCGACGAAGGCCTCGATCGAGTGGAAACCGGTGAAGCAGAAACATGCCACAGCCTCAATGCTGTTGCCGTACAGCATGGGCTAAGCACACCGTTGCCGCACTCACTTCTTTTTTTTTTTAACAACTAACAACAGCACATTGCCTTGCGATTGATTCATTTATTGTAGACGACATCACCAGCAAACTTGCGCGTCAATATTAGCAGAACTGCTCAAGAAATAGCCATAATACGCACCAGCGGGGGCTTTGGTAATGCCCAGAGCCGTATATGTAGAGAGTTTGGTCCATGGGAGGCGCGGGCAGAGCCAGGGCGTGCGGCAGACTCGGAAAGAGGGCTTGGCATGCTCTCTTGACCATCCAAAAGCCGAAAAGAATCCCCTAGCGGTGGTAGCGAGAAACAGTTCTGATCAAAGGTCTATGTTCGTAAATGGTTTTAATAAGCGCGTAAGAGTGAAGTGTAGTAACTCTTCGTGGTTGAAAATAGGGTGCACGTGTTGTTTTGATCATGATCATGCAGAAAAATGTAAGAAACGAATGCGCCGCTCAACTCTGTTTTGCTCGGACAGAGTGTGACCGCTCGGACGGCAGATTCCCGGCCCTCGGTGCTTGGCGTACGGATTATGTCGATCGTTCCGCTAGTCGCACTCTTCCACCATCATTCTGGATGAGCGTGATTGAAACATCACGTGTAACATATTTTCAGTCTTCGAGAGTTACTCCAATGCAGTTATCAGGTTTGTTTCTCGCGACCACCGCCAGGGTATTTCCGGCTTCTGGTTGGTCGCATTCGAATTTCTGAAGACACCCTGGAACACGCCCAGCCCGCTTTCGCCCAATGGCGCCTCCTCATTTGTCTCCTATACTTCCCAACGAATGGCCAAACTCTCTACATATACGGCTCTGGTACTGCCCACGGAGCCTTCATGTGCGCATCGAGTGTACTCCCCACTCCCAACTTGCTCCCATGAGAACGGATTTGACTTATTGGCCGTCGAAGAGTTGACCTTCGAGGAATTAGCCTAGACCCTCCATTCCTATACAGTGCCTACTTCGAGACATGAATTTTGTAACTCCATAAGCTCTATTTAGGGTTCAGCGTTTGCGGCTTAAACCGACAAAACCGGTAACAGTACGACGAAATATTTTTTACAAATTCGGTTTCAACTGAAAAAGGTCAGTATTTTCAAGGGCGTTTGGAGGGGTGGGTGGGGGAATGTGCCTCATTACTGACCGTATGACCACTTCCTTTCGTAGTTTTCAGCTTGTCTGCGATCTCGGTTCAACTTTCAACAAAAGTTGAACCGACGCAATGGTCTTTAGTACAAAATCTGGGTTTTCCACCTGATAGGGATTTGTGAGCCGAATTCTTTGTTCAAAGAAGAGAGTTTAATCGTGAACTGTACAAGGAAATTATAGGGCATCCGTTAATGCCGCACATTTTTTAACACCCCTAGTTTCCGTCTACTAGAAGAGGGCGTAAATACGATTGCATTATTGTCGTTTCTTGGACTGCGCGAATTAACCACCTCTCGCAGTCGTGAAAATGGGGGAAAGACGCACGGAGTACAATGCTTGTTAGTACAATGCTTGCAAAGTTTTGGATTTTGATATTTGGCTCTCCGACCGAAGTGGTAGTAGAGCTCATGTTCGTCCTGCGTACAAATCGAGCCCACGATGATAATGTCAGATCACGATAGGGCCCCAGTGCGTCTTGCAGAACAGGTCGCGTCGGCTGCCACAGACAGCAACAAATAAGAAATCCAGAACCTGGTTTACTCACTATTCATTTTAAACAAACGCCTTTAAATATTGCATTTTCGTCAGTATACTGGTTTTCGTCAATAAACCGAAAAGAACTGAAAAGTTTATGCGTCTACAAATATTCTCAGCAATAAACCGAAAACTTCTGCTTGGAATAAAAACCGAAAAATGTACGCCGAGTTTCAAAATAATAAAAACCGAAAACGCCAAACCCTAGCTATATTGTCAATGTCCTGTTTTGACGCTGGGCTGTTTTGACGCCGTGCTGTTTTGGCACGTGCTCTTCTGTCGCTTTGCCGTTTTGACGCTGTGCTGTTTTGTCGCGTGCTATTTTGTCGTCGTGCTGTTTTGACGCTGCGCTGTTTTGTCGCGTGCTGTTTTGTCGTGTGCTGTTCTGTCATGGTGCCGCCCAAATCGAGTGCCCACACAATGCTCGGGTCCAATCTATGAACCGCATTCAAATATCTTCAATGGTGTGTACTGCGATCCCCACGTTACGTAATCAAATTTTGCAAAGGAGAGATTGAATGAGATTGATCGCTTTTGTCCTTGAAATTACACCGCAACAAAGGAGTTTCTTGGCCAGTGGCGTTGCGTGCGAGTAACCTTGAGTCCCTCTAGTGCCAGTAAGCTCGTGTAAAGTGAAAAACATTCAACTGAATATCGTTGCACCGCTCCTTTAAGCGTTCGGCGAATGCGTGACGCCAATATTACTTTAGTTCACAGGAGGCAAACGGCACTGCACGAAAGGGCTCGTGCCTTCTCGCGCTCCACACGCGATGAGTTCCAGCGAGGTCGTCGCACGTGCAAAAAGACTAAAGTTCTCTCGATGCATTGCGGCGCCGTAGTCAAACTGATCGGTCTATTACTTTCTGGTAATTTTTCAGTTCTTTTTGTGATGCAGTAATTGAGTACTGTAATCAGTTACGTTGTTTTAATAAAGTAATTGTAATCGGATTCTTTTTTTCTTCAGTAACGCGAACATGTTTGGATTGGTTTCAGGCCTAACTCTTTTAAATATTCCCGTGCGGCTACTTTTCCGCAGAGCACCCGGAGTGCTACCAATCACTGCGATCAAGGTAGGAACGTCCAATGACGAGGATAAACATACGCTTATTAGAAAGCACGACGCCTCAGGTGCTGAAGTCATGCGCAGCATCACATCCGAGAATTTATTTTAAGTCCGTACCTATTCTCCGTATCGTCGTTAAACAAATTCCCTCCAAAAAAAGAAGGTGAATATAGCTTTTTTTTAGTGCTCTGCGGGAAAGTAAATGCACGGGCCACGTTTTAGCGTCAGGCCAACGCGCCGATCGTACGCAGCCAATCAAGCATTGCCAAAAGTGTATTGCCGTGGCACTCGTCGTCTTCGTGCGTTTTCTATCACCGGTTAAACCAATCACGCGGAGTAAATATCGCGTGATTTTGCTCTTTCATTTTTTCATCGTAGCGCTGGTTGAGGTCGGACTTAAATGCGAGCAGTGTGTAGTTTATCTTCGTCGGCGTAACAGACCACACGGCGAGTGTCCCACACTGCAGCCTTGTACCGTGTACGCGGCGGCCCGTTCAGCGCAGTACACAGCGTCGGACGAGCACTGCAAATACATACAAAACATGTCTCCCCCCCCCCCCCTCTTTTTTATTAACTACACTAGGCTCGTTTCGCAGTTCGGATGTATCTTCCACAGCGTTTCCGTCAGACGCATTACCCTTGACCGACCCGACCAGGCACAACTCAGCGACTCGTTTTTCCGACTAATGAACCGAAAAGAGAGGCACCGACGGAACGTATCGCTGCGTCGTGGCTAGACGGCTCCCAATGGCGAATTGGTGCGGGTAAGCTGCGGATGAAAGCGACGGCTTTCGTTGTATCGCAGTTTCGTCGATAACTCGACGTGCGACGAAGATATGACAGGACGCCTCCGCGATTCGTAACTGTGTTCGCCAAAGCTCGTGGCTTCGGCGCAATCATTTGTTCCGGGCTGGAGCGCGGGTACTGGAGCGAGCTTCCAAATCATTCATTTCACACCATGAAACTGCCTTGAATCAGTCGGGAACAAATCCTACCGTCCAAAGAGTGAACCCCTGCCTTCCCCTGACGTCAATTTTTTGTTGTTGCCAGTAGAGAATTTCACTTTGAAAAACACGGTGAGGACCAGAACTGTAAATTCAGTAACTTCGCAAAAAAAAAAAATATTTCGATCTAATATTTGGGATACTGTTTGAGTATTGTTTTCTGGTGAGTTTAGCAAAATTTCGAGCAATCGGAGACAATAAAAAAAAACTGAGGAGTACCCCTTTTAGCGTAGGAAAAAGACGGGCATACGTTTGAAGGCACGTGGAATGATTGTAGTAATTAATGACTCGGCGACTCAAAAATATTAAAAACGAGACAGTGCGGTGCAGCGTGTGTGACCCAGACAAATGGCACATGATACTTCGCTTCACCTCAAGTCCAAATGTAGCCGATGCTACTAGCTAGTGGGACCAATCAAGCAGGGTCAAAAGAGCCAGTCTCTGGGCCTTTTTTGTTTATGATTTGTTCAGCTATTATAGAACACGTGCAGAAACACGACGAACAACATGAAAATGCCCGTCTGACGCTCGTTGATCGCTCCCATCAGCTCGTAGCGTCGGCTGCGTTTAGACTCAAGTAAAAAAAAAAAAAAAAAATATAGACACAATTTTTTTTTTACGTTTTGAAAAGATGTAACAGTAACGTAACAACGTTACCCGTTACTTGAAATAAGTAACGTAAGTTCGTTGCCCGTTACTGGTTTGAGAAAGTAACGAACACGTTACAACGTTACCGAAAAAAGTAACTCGTTACCGCCAACACTGGACTGATTCGCGATCGCGCGCCGGTACGATGCTCATCTAGATCGGAACGGATGGGCTGGGGTGGGCACTGAACCCAGGGAAGCTGGATTTTGTAGCGCGAACTTCCGCACCACCTGCTCCAACTGGCGGTGCGACTTCGTTTCACCTTTAAGTACAGACGCAGGCGACGCTTCCAGCTGATTGGAGCAATCAGGCAGCGTCGAAACCGCACCATCCTGGTGTTTGTCCTGTTTCTGTACTTGTTCTATCATCGCTGAAGCAATCGTAAACAGAAAAGGCCCAGTGACTTCCGCATTTAACGCTGTTTGATGGGCAGAGGTCGCCATTTTAGGCCGCCCTTACTTACCCTCACCTTCACAGCCATACTCACCTAAGACCCTCACTCACTCTCACAGCTACACTCACATCCAGCCCCTTGCTCACCCTCATCCTCACAATCACACCCACCCTGAGCCCTTCACTCACCCTCACTGAACCTCACGGCCCTCACGCACTCATGACCCTCACGCCCTCACACTCACCGTCCTCTTGGCCCTCACGCACTCATAGCCCTCACGCACTCACCGCCTTCACGACACTCACGCACTCATACCCCTCACGCACTCATGGCCTTCACGGCACTCACACACTCACCTACTCACCGCCCTCACGCACTCATACCCTTCACCGCCCTCACGCAATCGTGGCCCTCACACCCCTCACGCACTCACCGCCCTCACGCACTCATAGCCCTCACGCACTCATGGCCCTCACGCGCTCACCGCCCTCATGGCCCTCACGCACTCATAGCCCTCACGTACTCACCGCCCTCACGACCCTCACGCACTCATACCCCTCACGCACTCATGGCCCTCACGCACTCATGGCCCTCACGGCACTCACGTACTCACCGCCCTCACGCACTCGTACCCTTCACCGCGTTCACGCAATCGTGGCCCTCACGCCACTCACGCACTCATGGCCCTCACGCCACTCAGGCCCGCCTCATACAGGACAATTTCGCCCAGAAACTTGACGTCGCAACACCAGCAACACGGGCTGCCCGCCTTCACACGCAGCAACCAATTGCTGCAATTTGCCATCATCATCATGAAATTTTTTTTTTTTTTTGCACTACTTAGTCAAATACGCGCAATAAACGTGTTTTTATGCATTTAAATCTCGTTGAGAATACTAATACATCTTTCTGAAACAGTTTATTTCTAAAAACGATCTATTTCAATCCAGAACCAAGTCTTTTTCTTTATTTTTTTTTTGTTTGGCGGGTTTTTCCGCCCAGGGGGCAGAGATAAAGGCGTGAAGCCTGACAGTCTCTGCCCCCCAAGAGTTCAACAGTAAGCAGTGCAATAAATATATTCAGCAATAGGTATACTCAGTAAAAATTAAAGAAAAGCCCAATGAAACAGCTAATTTAACATTCAACATTGTGAATTGTAAAATAAAATAAAACGGCACAATCAAACAACCAGCAAAAAACACATGTTACACAACAAGCATGATTCAAAGCATATAACAAACGTAACGTTGTATGACACAAAAACATCATATCGCTTAAATATATATATATATATATATATATATATATATATATATATATATATATAAACAATAAAAAAGTGAGGACGTCACAGCATGAATTAGGGCTGATGGCCGCCATTTAGTTTAGCAATAAAGAATGATCGAATATATGCCAAGAGCCACATTTGTAGTCAAATATAAAAACACCGGCACGAGGTATCACGCGAAAATATCGCGTCTCCGATTGGATGCAGCCGCTTCAAACGTCTTCGAATCGCTCCGAGTTGCTCGCTTGTTTCGAGCCGGACCCGATCTCAGCAATTCGTGTCAATCTAGGGAAAGCTAGGGAACAACCCGCCAGCAATACCAAAATTGCTGAGAAAGTTGCTCCGTCTGAAGGGGGCCTCACGCCCTCACCGCCCTCACGGTCCTCACGGTCCTCACAGCCCTCACAGCCCTCACGGCCCTCACACTCATGAATTTTCCTGGTTCAGAAACTCACTCACCCTCACCTCATCTCTGAATATGAAGGTGAGTGAGGGTGAGCAAGGGCCCTCATGAGTGAGGATTGCCGAGGTATGTTGATGGGTCCCATTAGCTCGTAACGTCGGCTGCGTCTGGACTTAATCTGAAACGAAGCACACACGCACGGCCACTATAGACCGTTGCAAAAATCGCCTTCTGCGCTGTCATTTTGTCTGTTGGGCTGCGGAACGCCTTCCGAGTGTGCGCTGTTGCTCTGCTGTGCGGTATATCAGACGCTGCGCATGCGTCCACAGCTAAGTGACTCTGCATTTTGCGCACGGGTGATAAGCGCTGGAAAGGTCAATACTCCGTTCACCCTTAAGCTGAGACTTCAGCCAATGCCACAAGCTCGAGAGCTCGAGGTCGCTGCTTTGAGTCGTTCTTCCGGAGAACGAGCACTAGCGCTAGAAATGCTCGTCTCAAAGCCAGGAGCGCGGGCTAGCTTGCGCTTGATGCTTTGGCTGTAGTCTCAGTTTAAAGGGGCGATGCAACAATTTTTGTACTTTGCGAAAATACCGCTTAGAACGGATCGCTGACGTTAATGACTTATGAAACACGCGTTCGTTTTTCACCCCACGGAATAGAAGTCCCAGTAAAAAAATTAAAGAAAAACGAGCAGCGTTAAAGGGGCGATGCAACAATTTTTGTACTTTGCGCAAATACCACTTAGAACGGATCCCTGACGTTAATGACCTATGAAACACGCGTTCGTTTTTCACCACACGCAAAAGAAGTCCCAGTAAAAAATTAAAGAAAAACGAGCAGCGTTCACCCCCTCAACTCGCAGCCAGAACAAGCGGCCACGTGATCTGGAGCCGAATTATATGCCACCAATGTTGATCATAGCCACGCGCTGGGGTTGGCAAAGCACAGGACACGTGCTGAGTTCCAGACATTGTTATGGCTCGGCTATTGTCGTCGTTGCAGCGATTGGACACGGGCCACTACTCGAATGCTTCTCGAGCTATCAATTATCACGAGCCTAAATCGAGTGCCCACGCAATGCTCGGGTCCAATCTATGAACCACATTCAAATATCGTCATACGGGTGTACTGCGATCCCCGCGTTACGTCATCGAATTTTGCAAGGGAGAGATTGAATGAAAATGATCGCTTTTGTCCTTGAAATTACACCGGAACAAAGGAGTTTCTTGGCCAGTGGCATTGCATGCGAGTATCCTTGAGTCCCACTAGTGCCAGTAAGCTCGTGTAAAGTGAAAAACATTCCAATTGAATATCGTTGCACAGCTCCTTTATGGGTGAAAGGAGTATAAATTTCTCATCTGCAACTGAGACACCAGGGCCGGCTTGCTAGAACAGCGTCTCAGCTGAGACTTTGTGAAAGAAAGCACTGCAAAGGCTGGGGCGCGCGAGCGTCTTGAGACGCAACTTGAGTCCCGCTCAGCTCGTGCGCTGGCTTTGGCAGTGCTTTCTTTCACCCAGTCTCAGCTGAGACCAACGTTACTAAAACCCTCAGTTGGGAAACTCACCCTTGAAACCTGGGCCGCTGGCGTCCACCGAGACCGAGCTAAATACGATAAAAGCGCCATCTTTTAGCGACGAGTTGAAACATGAAAGTTGCTTTACATAGCTACTGCGAGATGGCCCTGCGAGATGGCGCCACCGGCCCTTGCCCAACTTGACGCGCAGCCGTGCAGTTCCCGGAGTAAACGCTGCAGGAGAAATGGCGGCGTTGCGATCGCTTTTAGCTCGCTTCTCGAGTACGGATCGGAGCCACTTTTTTAAAGCAAGCTCTATGTCAGTTTCCCAACTGAGTGGTTCTAGTAACGTTGGCTGAGACGCTGGTTCTAGCAAGCCGGCCCAGATGGCCATTGAGGCTGACTAACTTCCGACTGTGGACACATCCGCACAATCCAGCTCTTTAGAAATCATGGTTCCCGAGATTCTGCTATGAACGCATGTTCGAGTTCCATGGATTTACGAGCCACCATGGCAGGCTCTCAGGCGAAATTTAGCGCCAGCGCTCGTGGTGTGCACGCACGTTCTCAGCCCAAAAACATCGAACTTGGTCTGCCTCAACGGGCGACGAGTTTTCCAAGTGTAGATGAAAAATTTAGCCAGTGCAGTACAACCGCTATCCTGGGGTCTTTAACGCGCATCACTCGACCGCACGTCCGTACGATGCTCAAGCCTGGTTCAGACAGTTGCGTTTGACTGCGTTTGACTGCGTTGCGGTTGCGAGAAACCAGGACATCCCTGCTGCTTATATCGCGTGCCAAGATGATTCCCTGAATTGGATTCCACGCTTCATACTGAGCACATATCTGCCGGTGACTCGCTTTCGGGTCTCGACGCAATGCAGTCAAACGCACTCAAACGCAAGTGTCTGAACCGGCTTTCATTCAGATCAAATGGGCAGGGCCGGGGATTGAACTCTGCAGCGCGAGCTTTCGCTCCAAGTGCTCCGAGCTGGTGTGCGCTAACCCACTCGGCCACCGATTTCTTTTTTTTTTTATTGCATAAATCAAAGAACACGTGTCAAATTATAATAAAAATTCTCTGCAAAGCTTTTGCAGGGCATATTAAAAAGCTTTCATTTTCAATAGCTGTTTGCAAAGGCCTAGCCATTCGGGCTTGGGCTCACGGGCGGAAAAGACACTTTCTATTTGTTTAACAAGGTCAAAGAAATAAAACAGAACTTCTTAGGTATTGGGGTCGGCATGACGCACTGCCATGCGCGACCGCCATATGCTGCACAGTCCTAAAAGAAAGAACAAATCAAATGGTACACAAACATCGCCGCTTGCGTTTAAAAAACGAATGCCCGACGGGCTGATACAGAACTTTCTTTAATGTGCGCTGGAGGACATCCCCCCCCCCCCAAAAAAAAAAAAAAAAAAAAAGAAGAAAACTGCGTTCCAACAAAAAATAAAAACGTGCTCAACGATCTCGGGTTGTTTACACAACATACACTCCAACGGCAATGGCACACCCACGCCCTTTTCTCTAAAGGCCTGTTCACACGATGCATTTTTCTCGCGCATCTAGTGTCGCGAAATGTAGTTTCGCGAAATGGTTGCGCCGTCTGAACGAGTCCGAAAAGGACGCGCGCATCTAAAAAAAGTTGGCGCGCACACCTCGCTTCTGGAGCGAGCTTTTGCTGAAACTTTGCCGAGTCCTGTCAATCACTCTGAGGGCGCCGCCAATGGCCGCTGAGAAACGCTCTCACGTGGCCTTTGAGGGGGGAGCGAGCTGTTTGAGAAGATCACTTCACTGCCGGTGTTGTAGCCGAGCCAAATCCGAAAAAACCGAAACCACGAACGGTGGATACTGCCGGCGCTTCCGCAAGCACGTCAAGCACCACTGAAGGAAAAGCGAGTAGCATATCGGAAAAAAAATCCAGCGATGGACGAAGGCAATTAGCGGGAGTTGGCGAGATTAGAATAGTGCTCATAGCGTTGTTGTCGTGACGATACCGCTGGATAATACCCCTGTTACACGGGCACCCTCAACCGTAGTTAACTCAGCTTTAACTGTTACGTGGCACCACAGTTACCGCACTAAACTCTCAGACAGCTATTTCAGAAGTGAAGATCGCGTGTGCACTGCTTTGATGGGTGCTCAAAATGCTCAAGCGCACGTTCGCCAATAGCTTTGACTGCATAGCCGCAGAATGTGTTCCGCAAGTATTGTGCGCTAACTGTGGCTTAGCGTAACTGCAGTTAAGTGCGCCCGTGTAACAAGGGTATAAGAGACCATCGAGTAAACTGAAACAAAGTTTGCTTTGTTTACAAGCGAACGTGAAACCATGTGCGCTCTCTGAAACAGTGCACAGTAAAATCGGGGCAGACATGGGCTCCGAGAAGTAACCAGATTGGGCACGTAGCGTTTCTATGAATATCATGTGCATTGATAGGAGCTTTGGCAATGAATTGGCTGCGTACGGGCTCGGCGCCGGCACATGTCCTGCACGTACAGGTTGCCGCCTCAATCGGCTTTGCGCACATGCGAGGTTGCTCCAAGTAGTGCAGTATGTCAGAAAAAACATTTAAGTGAATTGACTGCATAAAATGCGCAAAACAGGTCCCCAGATAAATAGCGATCTGATTCGGAGCGCCACATTATGGTCAACACCGAAACTATTTTCGCGAGTCTAAACCTCATCGTTGTTGCACGTGAAGTGGTACGTGTGAACGAGCACATTTCGCGAAACTTGAGTGTCGCGAAACTGTTGCGCGCCTAAAAGATGCATCGTGTGAACAGACCTTAAGCTAGGCTTTAACTGGAAGCATATTGCTATGCAATTTGAAAAAGAAAGTTTTGACAGCGGGTGGAACACACATTCGCTTAACAAGTTTGAGTACATCGCGAACGTCGCTGCAAATGGCACTCTTGGGGCCCTAATCTGGACACTTGGCAAAAAAGTCGGCGAGAAATCTGGCGGCTGTGATTGGCCGACGCCGCACTTGACCTTGGCGCCGGCTAATCATAGCCGTCAGATTTCTCGCAGTCTTTCTCGCCAAGTGTTCAGATTAGGGCCCCCTGTACAGCGGAGCAGGAAACAAAATTAACACCAGGTCACGTTTCAGCGTTTTCTTGCTTACCACAGACAGATACTCCAAAGAAAAACGGGAAGACAAAAAGGGGAATGCATAGACAGCCTCTTTGTGTAGACCATACAATCTTGATGACTCACCGCCGTAGGATGATACAACAAAGGTCAGCAAAGGAGGTGTCAGTTTTGTTTGAATGAACGCGCGTATGAAAGGGTGGTCTTGATCGCGTAAAAAAAAAGAAACGTGACACCAGCTGTCGTACAAACAAATGCGATAATCCCAATCCGCCATCCCTGACACGATGAAACAGATTATCGCACCTCATGGGCTCCCAAGACGAGTTCCAGATGTATGTCACAAAAACGCAGTGACACTTTTGCACGTTCATGCGGGCAGAATGAATTACTTGCATGACATACCATAGCTTGGCAATAAGAAAAACATTACAAACAGTCGCGCGCGCAAGAATGGACAGGTGCCGCCTCTTCCAGTGAGAGACGCGCCTGCCGAGGTCGGTGGCGACACCCGACCAATAGGATTTGTTTTCACGATATCAGTTTAAAGACACGCTGAGGTATGTGCACGGTGCCCGGTCTCAGCTGACGCCTTCAAAAACTGAAGTCGTTGTGGCTCACGCCCCACGCCAAAATCCATGGCACTTTTCCCAGTTTACTGCTGCCCCTGTGGCCCCACAAAACCTTTTTACCTTTTTACCAACGCCACAGCAAGACTAACGCTTTTCTTATGGCTGCAAAATACTGCAATATCATCGACGTAGCTCATTATCTTTATCTCAACATCACCTAACCGGTAACCACGACAATCATCCCTGCCTACAATACTCAAGCAGAACAGTTCTAAGTACATATTGAAAAATAAAGGTGACAGAGGGCACCCTTGCGTGACTGATGACCGGACATTTAATTTCTTCGGTCAAGCCTTTGTTTACAATAAGCTTTGTTGTACAACCCCTATATGCCATTTTGGCCCCTTCCAAAATGACTGTACCAACATTGGCGCGCTCCAACACGTCAAAAAGGACATCGTGTTTAGCACGGTCAAAAGCCTTGTCAAGGTCTGTTTGGAGCATAGCGACTTGATCGATGCCATCGTCGCATGCCTCCAAAACACCGCGCACAACGTGAACATTCGTTCCTATAGACCGCCCTTGAATCGCACAAGTCTGGTACTCACCTATGTCCGGCAGGCAATGTTCTGAAAACGACGCGCCAAAACTTTTGCGGAAACTTTATAATCGACGTTGCACAGCGTTATCGGTCGATAACCTGTGACTTTTCTAAGCTTGTCAACGTCGTCGCTTATGGGGATTAAAACAATATACGTTCGGGCAAACGACCGTGGCAGCTCCTTGCGTTCATAGGCTTCGGAAATTACACATAGCAAAGCACTAGACGGTTCTTAAATATTTGTAAAACTCTCCCCCCAGCCCGTCTGGCCCCGGTGTTTTTGCGCTCGGCAAGTCGACGATCGCCCTCTCCACCTCCTGCAGCGTAATAGCTTGTTCGGGCATTTCCTGCTCCTCTGCGTCTAACGGGCATCAAGAAGGTCCGCAAACATAGGATCTCTCCTCGACTAGGATCTCAAAGAGATTCCTATAATGGTCAACAAAGGCCTCCTGAGTATGGTTTGGGCTCGTGCTACTTACACCCTGGTACTCGATCTCGCCGATTTCATTACGGTGTGCGTAGCGTTTTTCCTCCGCTAAGGTCTTGTCGGTTGCTCTCCAATTACGTATTTTTCTGACCGAGCACGAACCATGGCACCCCGGTACCGCTCACGATGCAACACTTCTATTTGAGCTCTAACGCTTTCTATGTCTTGAAGACCTACGCCAGGCCTTTCGCACTCCGCCCTCAAAAGAGCTAGCAAATTCCCGTTCATCTCACGCTCACTGCTGCACGCCGCAAACGCCAAAACGGAAGATCTCTCGATAGCGATCATCTTAATTTTCTGTTTGGCGTGTTCCCACGCCTCAAAAATGACGCACTCTCTTCCTTCAAAACCGTTTCTGAAAGTTTTATCTGCTGCTTCAAGAAAATCATCATCCTTCAGGAGCTTTATTTTCAACTTCTAAAGCCTCCAGTTGAACTTTGCCTGCGGCTGCGCCCTTTCACCGATGGTTGTGGAAATTAAACGATGATCAGAAAAAAACACGGGGGTGACGCGGTACTTTGTTAACAACGCGGTCATAGAGGCTGAAACATACACTCTGTCTAACCGGGCATAAGATGAAGCTTGAAAGTGGGTGAAAAGCATCTCGCACGTGTCGTTTTTAATGGTACCAGCGTCTATCAGATCGTAATCTTCGAGGAGTTCCGCCAGAATTGCCGCACTTCTATCGGCGCGCTGTCGAGACGACGTTCTGTCTGCAACTCTGACAGCGCTATTAAAATCACCTAACAACGCAATCTACAAAACTGCGTAAGCCAGAAATAAACGAAACCCGGTCTTTCACCGTACTGGGGGCATATATGCAAATAAGCCGCCAGTGAACTTCTGAAAAAGAAAAATCACATATAATAAAACGTCCTTCAGTGTCAGTGGTGACGGCCACCTCCGACAAAGGAAAAGACATTTTCAAAAATAAAAAACAACCCCCTGAAACACCGACAGCGTGCGTAACACAAACTTCATACGAAGGTAGAAAAGGCTTTAGTGCACTGGTTACCTGCCCTCAGCCATCTTGGTTTCCTGCAACGCTAAGAAATCGGGCTTCTCTTTCATTAATAAACGTTGTACTTGGTACTGTCTTTGACGCGTGTTAAAGCCTCGAACGTTTAGCGTCGCTACCTTGATGACTGTATCGAGCGTACAAATAAAGGGTTGCGACACAGCACTTGCATTGACTATCGTGCGGAAGCTCTTGAACTAGGCGTAGCCGCCTTACAGACTGTCGGGGCGTGGCCGGTCTTCCGGGCGGCTGTATCGCACAGCCTTGAAACGGCCTCGCCTGTTCTTTTCCATCCCCAGTCAAGGGTTGGGGTTGAGGGCTATGCCGGGTGACGGGGGCATGTCCTCGAGCTTGCACTTGGGGGAGTCGGTCGCCTCATCCATGACAACGCCTTCCTGGGGGCCCTTTCCAGACATCGGGGGATAGGCAGTGGGCGGGACCGCGCCGACCGTGGTCGACGTCACCACAACGCAAAGTAGATCGGAACCTTGTCCTGGAACACCCAGAGCTGACTTGTCTTCGCCGTCTCCCACGGAGACTTGTGCTGGACCACCGTCTCCGGCGGGGTGCTCCTGTGGTTGCGTAGTCGGTTTGGTGTCTTGCTCCAGACCCTCAAGAACCACTTCGGCCTCGTCGACCTCCATGGTTAGCGGTGGAAGGTCGTCTTTCACGTCTCCACCGGTGACGCGGGCGTATGTCCTCACACATTCTTCCCTGTCGTGACCAAAACGGAAGCACACTGAGCACATCGGCACTCGACAGTCGCGCCTGATGTGCCCGGTGCGCTTGCAACGCAAACAGACTGGTGTTCGCCCCGGGATGACGATGAGGACGTTCCCTCCCTGGAGCCTCAGTTGGTGGGGCATGCCGTCGGGCGTGTCGCGCCGCTCTTGAGGGTCATGCGCACGATGCGCGTCGTCGGCTCGATGGTCTCAAAACCCTCGACACGCCACTTCTCTCGGGAGACTTCTATCACTTTGCCGTACGGCTCAAACAGTTCGCTCACCGCGTCGTCATGGACGTGGAAGGGGACCCAGTGTACGCGAAGGCGCACCTCGGTGGAGCAGAGGTCAACGACGACGCACCGTAGGTTCTTGATGCTGAGCTCCTTCGCGTTAACCAGTCGCTCCTTGGCTTCGGGCGTCCGGAGCGTGTCCAGCCATACATGGTTCATCTGATATGCACCCAGCGAGACGATATCAGATAATACTGCGATACGCCTGAGTTCCTGGCGAAAATCTTAGATTCGATACGGACGCCCCTTTAAGTTGCAGTGAAGCATGACCGAGTTTAAAACCGTTGACCCCGTAGGTACTGGCAGTAAAACGATCTTGTACTCTTCTGAGGAAGATCCGCCAACAACAGGCAAAGTACCACGGCCGGCAAGGGCCGATGTCGCCGCTCCGTTGAAGCTAGTCATCCTGCGACCGTCTCGTGCGAGCGCAGAAGCAGAATCTCGGCCACCGATTTCGACTTGTGATTTCCTAAAGAGGTGGATTATTGTGCGTAAGTTGGTTTTGTTTTATCTTGTTTTTGACTGCTAATGAAGCCTCGTTCACAACCTTCCGACTGCTTACGACCGAGCGCGTTACGACATATTGCGATTTCTTACGTGGAGGGTACACGCTCCTGCCTTCTATCGGGTGACTGTAAAACACTCGTGATATTTTCAATTTTTTTTCGCGCGCACGAAATGTTTCTATTTGCTAAAAACAAGTTTGACAATGCTGTAAACGACCATTTCTCAAAGATAGTACGCGAGTATAAACGCTTCGCAGCAGGTCTGCATTGCTGCCGCCATAACTGACCTTCAGTTTTTGTTTCCACTGGTTTTGATCTCTTCGTTCTATCATTACCACTGCAAGACAGGTTACTGCCATTTTAGATTCGACCGTGTTCTTCTCCCCAAGCATCGGCCTTTGTGGAGTCCCGTCAAAGCCCGCTTCAGTGGCTCGGTATCTCGGTCAGACGAGAGAAGGTCGGCAACGGCGGCTGTAAATTCGGCGCGTGTGCAAAGCGTCCATATCTGATCTCGCAAATGCTGTAAAAGCTTCGCTCTAGTGAAATGCAGTTCTAGGGCCGCCTCGTAGATATAGCGCCAGCGCGCCAGTGTGTTTTCTTGTCGTGAGATATCACAAGAGAGCGTCAAGCGCCCCCCCCCCCCCCCCCCTCACCCTTAGATGGTGTCTACAGACTGCCTTCTCTATGATGTATGAGCAGTGTGTCCGAGGCTTTAGACGAACACAAACATCTGGCAGAAACGCGTCTGGCACACTCCATATTGTGACCCGACGACAAGCCAAACTGTTTTGGACCCATGGCCCGAATCCCCCGGAACTCGCTCGCCAGCAGACGTCGACCCGCACTCTCGTGGATGAAAAGGGGTGGCGTCTACATTTCTGCCTCTCTATGGCCAGAGTCGCTCTTCCTCGCAGCCGGGCGGCCGGGGGCGCCGATAGCGCATGCATACTTAATGGCCGGCAGGTGCGCAGCAGGCGAGATGTGCGAACGAATGGGGACTTCGTTCTCGCTGCTGGTCATTTGTGCACGATGATTATTTGCAGTGATCCTTCTCGGGAGCGTCTCCAGACCCCCTCGCGCTGGCTGGGACAAACTTCCGTCGAAAAAAAAATTCCCTAAGATTTTTTTTTTTTTTTTGGGGGTGGGGGGGATGAATTTTTGGAAAGACGTACTCGTGCCAGAGGACGCTACGAAAGAAGTCGACAAAGTTGCAAGAATTGTCGTTTTAAATAAAATAAAAGATACAAACTTAATTTTCGCTTGGCGCGGTTGATGATAGTTCATAATTTTAGTGTATGTTACATTTGTTTTAATGTTTATTATTTATTTTTTATCTCTGTGTAAAAGCGGGTTCAACATAACACGTAATTATAGCGTTTTCTATGGTGGGGATTGTAATTTCTGTGGTTCCACGATAATGTCTACGTGCTGCGCCAGTTTTTTTTTTTTATATAAAGGAATTTGTTGCAATATGTCTGCAAGCCAATTCACGCGCCATTTCATCGAGTAATTTTCGATAGAATGACAAAACAGATCTTCAAACCGGTGTTATTTTCAGCGTTCGTACAAGTGCTTCTCTCGCTTCCCCAACCGGTCAACACCCGCGTGCAAGGCTGTGAAGATCGCATGCTGGGCAGTGCACATTTGTTACTGGGCAGTGCACATTTGCACAAAGTGTCATTTAGACACATTTACATTC
This sequence comes from Ixodes persulcatus, assembly GCA_013358835.2. NCBI lineage: Eukaryota > Metazoa > Arthropoda > Arachnida > Ixodida > Ixodidae > Ixodes > Ixodes persulcatus. The sequence goes on along the minus strand of JABSTQ010009654.1, from coordinate 1,214,379 downwards.
GAAAGGGTTCCTAAAGGAACTCGGGGAAAAAAAAAAAGAAAAAGGCTTCTTATAGGAAAACGCTTCTCACCAAAGCTGCCTGTGATAGCCTCCGAAGAAAGCAAACCCCGAACAGAGGCTGTGGTATCTATCCAGTCGGGCAATACGGACACCTCGACCGGCCTAACAAAGACCCGTCCGACGAGCTGGTTTTCGCTCCGCCGCTCCCACGCACCGCTTCTCGAACCGGCCCTAGCTGTTGGCCCGCGTCGGGAGCTCGATCTCCGCTCCCCAAACGAACTGCCGGGCCTTGTCATGTTAATCCGCTTCCACAACCTCACCCCGCGCCCGCGGGGGCGCAGATTGGATCTTTCGCGCCACTCAACCCAGGATCAAAAGACGCTGCAAAACAACTGACGCGGCACAAAAGAGAGCCCAAACTACAGGGGAGGGGAGGGCGTCCGCATCGCGCATGCATAATAGAGGCACTATGCTCGGAAAGATCGAGTAGAGAGCCTAGGTGTAAGAGAGGGAGCGAGTGAAACCATGAGACGCGTTTTGAAATTTAATGGTGGACGTTACCTGGGCAGATTGGTTCCGCATGCGCGCGAATCCACATGGCGAGGAAGACAGCGAGCGGGGGGAACGCTCGCAGACAATCGACGCTTTGGTCACCTCCTCGCAGCTCGCGTTGCAAGCGCGGTCCATAAACCACGTGACCCCAATCAAGCATGTTGGAAGCGTTCTGCAATCTAGGCACACTGGGGTCGAGAGAAAACCATCGGCGTTCGTTTCGTCGGATCCGGCAAAGCGAGCGAGCGAAAGGGCCAAATCCACCGCTGGGGCGCAGGTCGATGAACACGTAGCCCGAACCCGTGCGGGGCGGGATTTCCCTGGTCTTGGGGCCGCGGCGGCGCGACAGGACCAGACTAATCCAGGCAATCCGACTGCCGTCTTCCATAGGCAGCTCCTCTTCTTAATTGGAGATCAGCGGACCGCGCAGAAGCGCACGAGTGGAACGATGCCTTGCCTCCCCGGCCCCTCGTCTCATCCCCTCAGTACAGTCACGGAAAAGATCCAGTTTGACGCTGTGTTTTTGTTTTTTTTTTTTCCTTTTTGAGCCCCAAGATCCGTCGTGCAGATGCGCCCCGACGATTCTTCTCAATCGGGTGGCTCGATCTAGTCGTGTTGCGAGCACGTGGGTGGACACCGTGAGAATTTGTGAACTCGCGTGTTTTTCTTTTCTTTTTTCTTTTTGTATCGTGCCCAACGTTGATTGAACCTGGGGTCACTAAATGAGCTGCGCTTAGAGTATCGGCGCTCTGTTCCCCGACATTGTTGTGGGCGCCGCCATATTGGGGCTTGTGCAGAGCAGACGCAACTGCCGATCGTCATGATTTAAAAGTGCGACTTTCTCAGCATTAGATTCGGTGTTAGGAAGCTCATGTAATATTGCTTTCCTCAGTCGCGAACTGTTTAAACATTTGTGGAGGGCGGAAAAGCATTTCCTGTGATTTCAGATAAAGCTTCAGATAACTGGCAACCTTGATATTAAGGCACATTATGGTTAAGTGTCGTTACTCTGAAGCGTAGCTTATTTAGTTGCACTAATTGAACCCTAATCGCGGCGAAAAGTTTGCGTTTCTTGCGTTTCTCCGCCTGATTGAATTTTTTCACAAACTAGAGTAAATACACCATCTTTTTTTGCTGGTGCGAGCACGTGCAATGCCGAGCTTTTATGCACTATAAAAATGAACTTAACCGCATGAGTAGCAAGGACGTGCACTATCCATAGTGAGAAAAAGCAGAAGCGCCCCTAACGATCTTTTCACCGCGAATAGACAATCTCAAACATGGCGCCCGACTGGTGCCCCATTCGCGCAAGCACGTGCAGAGTGTGCGTGAACGAACTGTTGGCAAGCTTGCAATGGGCAATGCGCCAAATAGCAGCGCTCCTAGCGGTTCAAGTGCACTCTGGGAGCATTAGACTGTCAACAGGTAGTTTCGGTTTCACCGGGTTGTGCATCCGTCATCTGCTACCGTCTCCGCACCGTCATTGCTGTCGTCGTCGTGGATTGCTCTACACTCACGCGAGATGCAGTAAGTGCCATTTCCTTCTTGTCGCTATATATCATACACGGCGCATAACGGAACCATTACGGTTTTTCTGGTACGGTGAGCGAGCGAAAATGCTGCACTGGCGAACTCAAGTAAACGCAGATCGACTTACGCCGAACGCCGTGCCAGCTCACTGCGTGCATCTGTTTGCGACTTCGAAAACAGCCACTGAGACTAGTACGCCAGGTTTATAACACCCTTGTTACCCTGGCCGATAGCCTCACAGCGACGTAGGAAGAGGTGCACGTTTACGCTTGAACGCATCCACGTACAGCCAGGTTCGTCGTGTACCACGTCAGCCTGATTGAAAATAGCTATCGGTGAAGCAAGGGTGTTATAAAACTGGAGAACTAGTCTCAGTAGCTGTTTTCGAAGTTGCAAACGAATGCACGCAGTGAGCTGGTATGGCGTTCAGCGTACGTCAATATGCGTCCACTTGACTTCGCCGTTACGTCGTTTTCGCTCGCTCCCCTTGCCAGCAAAATCGTAATTGTTTCGTTATTCTTTGTGTCTGATACGTAGCGACGAGAAGATAACATGCTTACTGCTTCGAGAGTAAAAGTGGAGGAATCCACGACGATGTGAGAAATGGTGGTGCGGAGACGAGAGCAGACGACAGATGCACAACCCCGCGAAACCGAAACTACCCATTGTCAGTCTCTGTCTCCCCGAGTGCACCTGAACCGCTCGGGACGCTGCTACTTGTCCCCACGAGCAGAATTATGGCGGCCACCAGTTGCCCTGCTTGCAATCGTCTATACTGGCTGTATCAAGGAGCGGCCAGGCTCTTTAAATCGACCGCAAAATTCAGTTTCTTAACCTATCCCGGCACGACTTTGTGCAGCGTTGCCCACAGATGGTACATTTTTTTTTTTCTTTGTAAAATTTGCAAAGAGCGAACTTACCCGAGGAAGAAGTAAAGAAAGAAAAAGGCTTAGCTCCTATGGAAATGCGGCAAAGCCAAAGGTCTTCAAACAATACGGCGCCGTTTCGCACGGGACACAAGAGATGGCGCAAGCGGTCGCGACACCAACTGCGAAAACGAACGAGCATACGGCGCCGAAAGCCGGCTTCTTTAGCAGACAATCTTTTCGACGAAAAAGCGGAGTGCGTTCCGCAGGTGGTGATAGTCGCAGAAACATAAACAGGCGCGGTAACAAGGAACTGCAAAGCAGAAGACATCGGTACCCCGAAAACAAATTCCAAATATCCCAACAAACCATTTGTCTAATCGATTATGTGTCCATTATATATGTTTTATCAGTAAGGATGATAAAATAATGCATTGGCAACTGATATCAGAAAAGCTCGCGCCGCTTTTGAGTCGAAAAGATTGTCTTCTAGAGACGTCGGCTTTCGGCGCCGTATGCTCGTTCGTTGGCGCAGTTGGTGTCGCGACCGCTTGCGCCATCTCTTTCTCCCGTGCGAAACCGCGCCGTATTGTTTGAAAAAAAAAAAATGCACCATCTGTGGGCAACGCTGCACAACGTCGTAGCGCGATAGGTTAAGAAACCGAATTTTGCAGTCGATTTAAAAGAACCTGGCCACTCCTTGATTCACCCAGTAGTTTGTTTCGCTCTCTGTGCGAGCAATGCGGAAGCTACAATAGGTTATGTGGCCCGGAACAATGCTTGCACTTCACGAGCATGCGCGGACTTGGCGAAGACGGTAAAAGCCCGGATCACAGTCTTCTAGTTTCTGCTACGCTCGCACATAATCGCTGACAAACACGCTTGTCCTCACGTGAAAATTGTAGGCACTGCGTATATGCGGAGGTTTGTTTTTGTGTGATCGGGAGTTTGGGCGAAGCAGAGGCTACAGACGCGCGCGTACTGCCTTAACTGCTCTTGATCCGCAGGAGTGCGCGTTTTCGGCAGGCCACTTTAAAGCGCAAAGCTCGCTCTTGTGACTTGTGCCACGCTTCAACATACTAGTGTTTCAGTCGATCGTACGCTGCGGATTGCGAACCTAGCGTACGCATGCTTATTCAGTGTTTCGAAGAGACGGCGCGAGCTCCCGCTAGCCATGTAGAGCTTCAAGCGAACGGTTTACTAAACGTCTTTTATGTGAAACGGATGCGTGCCAAATGCCCACAATTAGTGAGTAAAACGTAAAAAAAAAAAAACGCCAGCGTCGTGAAGTGACGTCAGAGACACGAGTTCGTGTAGAGACCTTTCCAGTTCCTAAAATAACATTTGGAATGTCAAATGGGATTGTCGTAATTCGCCAACAATACCCAAATTCTCTCTACCTAACAAGGGTTATTGCACCGAAGTGGCATATAATATTCATAAACTCTCCACGAGCAAACAATTTAATTTCATTCTCTCTTTCTCTTTCTTTCCCTCGGCCCGTAGAAGGGGACAAATACCATTTGCGTGCTTGTCCCTGCCATTCCATACGCGTTTCGCAGTTTCATGTTTCTGGTACATCGGCCAACTTGTTCCTGAGTGTCATTTTGCATAAGAATTGTTGCGGAAAGTTGTTTTAAAAATTCGCGTGTCGCATTTCGAAAGTTAATGATCCGTTAGAGTAAAGGCCTACACTCTTAATCTGGGGCCACCTAGGGAGCCACCTATAGCTGTGACAAATGAGATCCAACTTGTCACGGCAAATTTTGGGGCCACCTAAAATTGCCAGCCCGTTTGCCGTCCCTTTTTAGGTGGCCCCAAAATTTGCCGTGACAAGTTGGATCTTGCCGGCCCGTTTTTTAGCTGTCCCGTTTTCTAGCTGGCCAGTTTTCTAGCTGGCCCGTTTTCTAGCTGGCCCGTTTTCTAGCTGGCCCGTTTTCTAGCTGGCCCGTTTTATAGCTGGCCCGTTTTATAGCTGGCCCGTTTTATAGCTGGCCCGTTTTATAGCTGGCCCGTTTTATAGCTGGCCCGTTTTCTAGGTGGCCCGTTTTCTGCTGGCTATAAAAATGTCCCATCGTCCACTCCCCCGCAGAGTATCTCGGAGGGTCCAAGACTGTGATCCACGAAGAAAGCCAGGGGAATGAGAAGTACAGGAAATTTTCACCGTAAAAATAAAGCTGTGACGTGGCACTGAGCCTGACGCCTTCTTGTGAGACGTCATGCACATAGTCACGTCGCAACTTTATTTTTGAGTCGCAAAATATATTAGAAAAGCATTGCCAAGCTCAATTTGTATAGTTTAGAGATTGACTTCCCGAGTGCTCTAAGGGAAAGTAAATATACAGGAATTGTTTCAAGGGCAAGGCCGATGGTTTGTAAACATTTAAAAAAACAGTGGGCCCGCAGGTAAACAATCCATTTATTTGTTTAAATTAGATGCACGGCTGAAGATACAGGTGGTGCTTTGTTGTAATAAATACCACATTTAATCAATAAAATAGAAAAGTATGAAAGCTTGTGTGACTTGCTGAAACATTGGTGGAAGCATGGTCGTTGCTTTCACTTGACACACTTGGTGAACTAGGACCCGCCGCAGTTGCAGGTGCGCTCTCCGAGCCAAGTGTGTTGCAGTCAGCCGGAGCTTCGTGCCACAAGACGGGTCTCCGCGGCACGTCCGAAGGCCAGTTGCCTCTGTCGTCAAGGCATGATGCTGCTGCGATTAAGAATTTTCAGCATTTTATTATAAGAAAATAAGGGAGAGAGAACATGTCTTGTATCTTAATTATGTTCTAAAATTTAGCAAACAGCTGGTTTTTTAGAAAGTAGCTTGCTGGACGTTAAAGTCTATTCAGATGCTGACTCATCGGCGACAAACATGGCCGCTAACATAACGTTTATTCATATGCTCTACGGAAAACAAAAGAAAGCAAAACAAATTCGCCAATTAGATAACCGCATTTGCTTTTGGCGGCTATGCTTGTGTGTACACTTACTCGACATTAAAAAGCAGTCTGACGTTATATGAATAGACCATATAGCTTTGGTGGCAGTTTGAAGAGTGGGAACAAAAAAGTAAATTTTGACGCCACCATGAAGGGGAGCAGAGGCTGTCCACTTGCCAGGATCTACAGATCCATGGCTATATGATCATACAGGCTGCGTCATGAAACGCCGGCTAAATCGTTGCTCAAAAACTACACGTTGCACATAAAAAGCTAATTTTGTTTAATATGAAAATTCATAAAATTTTACGTTCGCATAATTATGGTGTCAAAGATTTTGAATAATTAACTTTCTGTAATCACCTAATTTAAAAGTATGGTCAGGTCAGGGTAAAGACCTTGCTAAACTGCGTCAAATATTTTAAAACAGACAGTTTGACATTTTTTCTTCAAAAATATTGTTTAATACAATACATTTCTTAAATTCAGTTAGCCTAATAAAAGCTAATAAACTCATTCACAAAGAAAGAACGTTTCGGCCGACGTCGACGGTCGCGTGAGCAAGCGAGGGTGCACGCACAAGGGCAAACTTAGTGTATTCTAGATTTTACATTCATCATCAATTTTAGTATAAATGTTCCTTGTGTGGCCGTCCTCCTTTGCTCAACGCGATCGTCGACGCCAACCGAGACGCGCGACTATATACCTCGGACGGCAAGCTGATGAGTGCGCCGTATACGCCGTGCTCTATCGGCGGACACTTCGGCAAGAGAAAAGTACCCCCCTATAAACTATTTACACCTTGTCGCTGTAAAATGCTGGTGGCCACCGTCGAGGCATAGCCGGCTAGCTTTCTTTGCCTCACCTTACCATAGGCAAACCGTAAGGGCTGCGACTGTGACCCGATAACTTTAAAAATTGTCACCCACCACGAGTGCTTGTGCACAGCCGAGCCGGCGTCAAACGCGAAGAGTCCGCGCTTGTATCCGTTATGGTAAGTCCATGCTAAGGTGAAAAGAAGTAAACCTGTTTTCCGCTTTCCACCGGTGACGCCAGCCGGTATCCGAATAATATGATAACAGGCGATTCAAAACGTGCTTCCTAGGATACAAAAATATTGTGTATAGATACCTGTATCGTACAGGACAGGGTCCCACTTGTCCTCTGTTGGCGAGAACAAAAGTTACTAGTTAGGAACTCTTTCAGAAATTGACTCTATTCCGTTATTAGCCAGTGAGCTACATAATTACCCAGTCGGTTATGCTGAAGAGGAGTGTGCCCGCAGTAATAGCACCAGCCAAGTTGGCTCAGAAGTGGTGGTCGTGCTGGTCGTGCCGCCAGATCAGTGTGAAGCCATCGCATTCACATGTTCCCTCATGGTTACACAGCCCGCGTCGAATTTCTTTGATATCCTTCGACGTGAGTATCCTGAAGAACTAACTCACTGTCCCGCGGCTTCGGCGGACATTCTAACATAGGCTTACATCACCATGATAAGAAAACAAATGCCACCCGCAGATGCTTCCGATTAGATTCGTACTTCGTACGTTCAAAATTCGTCGTCCTTCCACACCGAGAACAGAAATGGTTGTTATGCGCATGCGTGCCCGCTGGCTGCGCCTGCGGGGCACGCTAGGCGGCCTCAACTGCCGACATCTAGCGGAGAGCAGAGTGTTTTATTCCGCTATTATCCGCATAGCCGGCCCGTTTTTGCCGGCCCTGCAGAAACGGGCCACCAAAAATTACAGGGCCACCTACGGAGCCACCTATAGCCATTCGCCCCATCAAAGAGGTGAGGGGCAAACTCCAGCCGTGACGTTGTACACGGCTACTTTGACGGGGCCGGATCAGTTCGCGGCTAAGTCCTGAAAACTTTGAACGTCACGGCTATGGCCGTGACGTTTCCCGGCCCCAGATTAAGAGTGTAGAGATATGAACCACTACTAGAAAAGTATTTTACTATCCCTGCTGCGTAATAACCTTACTCGCGAACCCTCTAACGTAGAGCAATTTATAAAACCCTCGGGAAGGGGGGCAACGCTTCAAAAATGTTCGAAGCATGAACTAGGAATAAATGACCATTGATGCTTTACTCTTTATTCTATCGCCGTACACCGACCGGCCAGTAAAGTTTGGATCGAAATGTAGCGCCATCTTATGTAAAACTCTACTAACTTTGAGACGGTCCTCGACCGCTATCATCGGACCCAATCCCGAGCTTACAGTTGAGGTTAGGGTGACCACCCATCCCGCGACTCGCGGGACTGCCCCGCATTGAGGACTAGTGTCCCGCGTCCCGCGAGATATTCCAAAAATCTTCGAAATGCCCCGCATTTCACAGTAGCCGCGTTCAAATTACTTGCACCTTCTACACCGGTGCAGAAAAGTGTAGGGTGGTGTACTTCCGGTAGTATCTCAATGCACATATCGGAAGTAGACTGCCCTACACTTTTCTGCACTGCTGCAGGAGGTGTAAGTAAATCGAACGCAGCTGTCATAAAATTCACGCCGCAACTCATGGTGCTGTCAACAACGGGGCACGGGGGAGCGCAGAGGTCGCTGGTAATCGTGTGAATCGAAATGGTCCTCTATTTTCTATCCAAGCATTGCGGGAAGCGATCATCGTTCTTGCAGTAGACCGGACGCGCATGCGCTGTTATGCCTCTCCCTTTGGTGGCAAAATATTGTAAAAAAAATTGCTCGCCAAAAGTTTAAATATAAAATGTTGTAATTATTTTCAAAATGCTGTGTCAATGCGAAAGGGTTGCTGTGGAGTTTTTTTTTTTAGTGAAGACAGCCACACTCGCAGTGGTCGAAAAGGAACATAATGTTAAAACTTTGTGTAAGACCATGTTATTAAAAGTAGGCGTTGACAGGAAACAATAACCCGGAAAATATTTGCTGTTTCTTATTTTCATTTGATGCCTTGAATTCTGATACAATAGATTTTATGTTGTCGACTTCGACACATTGAATAACATGTTTGGCATTAAACAAATATATCACTGGGAGAGGAAATTATTTGAGCTTAATTGCTGTATTACAATTAGCAGGTGTATAAGCAGTAGAGGATAACAAACGTGTTAACAGAGCCTCGGTTCGTTGTGCGCGTGTTAATAAATTTCCTCTACCCCCCCCCCCCCCTTTCTCCCCCGCGTGTCCCGCATTTCGCTTGCAGGAAAGTGGTCACCCTAGTTGAGGTCACACTGCACATTATATCAAAGACACGATGTTTGCTGCAGACAAGATGACAAAAGTATCTGCGGACACATCTCACGTATTTTCGACAAACATGTTTGATTTACATTTGTGTGCTTCAATCATGTCTACAGACTGTCTTTTGTATGATGTCGTAGCGCTCGTGTGCATTTATTAAGTGGCGTTGCCTGTCCACGCTTGTCCTTTTTGGCCTCCAGCTCCGCTGACTGCCACATAACAGGGTCACCACCTGCTCGATGACCTGGAGGAACACGTGATTTCTGCTGTTTGGCGCCGCTTCGAAGCGTAGGGATGTCTAGGGAGTAAGCCTAATCACGTAATGCGGGCAAACTAGTCGGTCACTATTTGCAGGATTCGACAATATGTCGATGAGAGTCAATTAACTTGTTTATTAACTACGTTAGTATACAGTTATCCCCAGGGATTGTGCTCGTACAAACTATATGCTCGAACAGCAGACAAGAAATTTTAGCCGGTGGCGTTTTCTGTAACCTCAATCGTACTGGGGGACCTTCACTCAGTCGCCACGCTATAACCTTCATTTCATAAAATACGTAAAGAAATGTCGTTTTTTAGGGGAACCCAGCAATTATTTTGGGAGGTATCTTCTTGCTTCATTGCAAGCGTTGATATTTACCATCATGTTGCTTACAATCTCGGTGCAGCAGGGTGAATTCCTTATAATTCATTCATCAAAAATATAGCACACGAACAGATTCCTTTGCCCATAGTTATTTCTACTTACTCTGCGAGGAAAAGGCGATACATAGAGGAAAAGAAAAGCTAGAATGAGAAGAGAGAACACCTCTCGGCATATTAAACGAAGTGCGTCTACTATTCACCGGACACACTGAGGAGTGATATCGCCACCCCGGAGATTGTTTTTTCTCGGCAGTTCTACGCAGCTCTTCGTTGCACGACGCCGAATTCGATTACCCGACCGTGTTCAGGAACGTTGACTCTGCACACAACTAATCGCAACAACGAGCGCGTCTGGAGGCGGTGTTGACAAATTAGCGATTGCCGATTCGCGGCTACCTCCAAGTCATTAGGCTCCTGTGATCGTGGTACGCGATTATGGATACCGGTTGGCGCTGGATAAAAATAGACCTCGAATCTAATAGGACGGACATACAAGCGCTCAAAAACAGGCATCAAAATAACCTTGTCACACACACAACTATTTTTTTTCTTCTCCGGGCGGCTATTTCGGAACGGCGGTCAAACTGTCTCGATTCGTTCATTCGGAACGTAATTTAGCTTGTTCTCGCTCGCTCGCGTGTTTGTCCCGTGTATACTGAAACCGGCTAATAACTTCCCACTATCCAAGTTCGCGTCTCACCTCTCCTTGTTTGCACGACCGCGAGTTAACGAGCCGGGAAAACGCTGTTTGCCTTCGCAACGTGGCGAAACACGCTCGAATCTCGAAACAAAAAAGTGGGCAGACACTTGTTGACCGTACACACACGCCGTGTCTCTAACACACAAAGAAACAAACAAACAAAATGGCAAAGCTCCGCTTTGCGGGCTTTTCGACCGCGCTTGTATGTATTGATTGGTCGGCGAGAAAATGACGACGCGATTAGGTTTATCCACGCACCCGTGCTTAGAGACTAAGCGCCAGGTGCTTTGGAGCGGTAGAGCGATACCGGGCAGAGGTAGCGCTGTACCCTTCGGCGTGCGCTAGCTGAGCGCACCTAGTGCTGCACGCTGCGCCACTGCGCGAGTGCCTTTTAGCTTTCCAGCTTGCCTGCGAGAGTTGGAAGCTCCAGGACGGAGAGGGGACTACGCTTCTTCTGGGCGCTGTTCATTAAAAGGCCATTAGCGCGGCACGTCGTCTTGCCTCTTGCTCTCCCGCTCCACTTTCGTTTCCCTTTTTTTGCTGGCGTAGGCTTATTTTTTGGAGAAGCGACGTCGATACCAGGCGGGGCTGTCAGACACTCTAAAGAATAGGAGTAGGGCAACGGAGGGCTCTATTCTGGGAGAGGGTTATGAGCCTTGTGTGGCTGTTTTTGAGGGGGGTTTCTTCGGGCTCGAGATACGCCCGAGAAATCGGGTGGAGTGGGATGCTTAATTGCGTATCGTCGTCGGATACCGTCCATATTTTGCATCCGGCCAAAAATGCCTCACAGGAGAAAAATGCATAGTCCTTTGTCACCTGTCAACAGATACGCCCTGCCATTCTCCATCAGTAAAGGCACCCTTGATTTAACTTGATTTCCCTTTGCCTTGTTTTTTTTCTACAGTCTTACCGGGCTACGGCGATTTTTTTTTAATCTTCTCGCGAAGCAAATAAACTCTAGCTGGTGTTAATAAAGTCCTTAGACAGCAGTCAAACCGCTAATTTATCATAAAAAAAGACTCGGTGTTCGGTGCACACAGGACAGAGTTATCTGCGGTCAGGCAACGAGCGTATTCGAAGCATATCTTGCTTGGTACATCTGCATGCCTTAAATATGTGTGCAGGCAGTTTTTTGTGTGACCACAGTGACCGCCATACAAGGTAGAAAAGCGCCGCAACCACTGTCTGCACGCGGTCTCTCGGTATGATTCATTCATTCATTTGTTTATTTTCTGTGCTCATGAGCAGCTTGACGCCTTGATAATGATGCACAACAAAATGTTCACAGGTTAGTTACGAAAGTCTTAAAAACTACGAAATTTGGGTTAAAAACATCTGCTCCACTGAGGGTATTGTAGAAGGGTTGAGTACGGGTCATGGGACTAGTTTGGATGATGTGATTAACATGGAAAGTCGGAGAAACCCGCAAAACTCGACTCGGAACGTGATTATTAATAGCAGATGTGAGATCTGGGCAATCAATTAATCTGTGAATACAGGGTGTCACAAAAAAAAAAATTTACAGGGATTTTTTCTTTTACCGCAAAAATACACTAGGCATCGCCGAACGCTCATTCTACGCCCAAAAGTAGCGCTAGAGGTCACAATCAGATGCTAAAGTTTCAGCCCCATCCGATACATTAATCAAAAGTTATAAGTGATTTTCTGAAACTTTCAATGGGAAAATGGAGCCCATTTTTGCCTGTTTTCGGTTTTTGGTGCCATAGAGCCCCATGTATTTGAAAACTCCGCTGGCCGTCATTTTCCCATTGAAAGTTTCAGAAAATCACTTATAACTTTTGATTAAAGTATCGGATCGGGCTGAAACTTTGGCATCTGGTTGTGACCTCTAGCGCTACCTTTGCGCGGAGAATGAGCGTTCGCGATGCCTAGTTTATTTTTGCGGTAAAAAACACTGTAAATTTTCTTTTGTGACACCCTGTACATTTATACAGGAAAACAAGATCGCGCTCACGCCGTTTAGAACTCAAAGTAGGGCATTTGCACCGTTCCAACAGTCTCGCATAAGAATAATAAACGGTACGACCAATGTACATGTTGTGTCGAGTCGTTAAAAAAGTACATTCTCTCAAAATACGCGCATCCGAGAAAAAACTTCTAGTATTCTCCAAGTACATTCTTTTTTGCTAGACCTAGATCCACTATATAGGCTACATTTTGGGTACAGAAGCTTCATTTCACAGTCTTTTTGTTGGCACTGCCGTTCTGGCGGCGCTCACACGACCTGGGTATACTGCCCAGGCTTTTGCTCAACGTGCGCCGACCTTCGACGCGTTATGACGCTCGGCAATCAGTTTTCTTTTTTTTTTAATGCGAAAGCATTAACTGTCTTATGGAGTGGAGCCGGCATTGTCCGTAACCGCGAAAAACGGCAGAGAAATTCTATCCTCGCCGTAACTGCGAAAAAATGGCAGAGAAATTCCCTCCGCGGAACGGCTTTTAAAGGGATACTACAACGAAATTTCGGCGCTTATTTTATGGTCTCTATGTGTTCAAAAAAGCAGTATCACATCGAACACAACAATATCTTGTTAAAAAATCACGAAAAAGAATTTTAAAACGAATTAAACGATTAGCAAAGAGCACCTGGTGGATGTCGCTCTCGCCTCGTTTGTAATGCCCGTCTAGGAACCTTGACAGCTAGTGACGGAGGTTGTCTCGCCTCCGGCCACGACGAGAGAAGAGGGGAAGGAGGAACTCCCCTTATCCCGAGAATCCCCTTTGTGGGCCCCAGAAGTAGCTATTGTCCCCCTACAAGATTATAGAAGATTAACCCGTCACTCAAAATTCGTACAAAAGCAGCCGCTTCGGTGGCTGGAACGACTATTCCGTCCTCTCGACGTCAGCCTCACCGTAGCTTTGCTCGTCCCGAGACGACCTACGTCACGATTGCGTTGGATGTCACGTGGTCTCCGCTGGGCCTTCTCCGAGCGCTTGCCAGAGTGGGCCGTTTAAAACGAAAAATACAGCCACCAGGCTCAAAATACAAACGTGCGATTGTCATTTACGGATATTGTGGATCATATTCAAGCTATTTTTTAACACGACGGATATATTTCAAATTTTGTTGAAGTATCCCTTTAAAATGGCTGCGACGCGTAGCTCCAAGGAACGCCACACCACAGAAGCCCTGTCAGTGCCTGTAAGAGGGAAAGGGTGGCGCTCGCGCGGCCACCCCGGAGGCCCGGAGGTGGGAGGTTGGGGGGGGGGGGGCACTGCATCACGTGTTCTACGCTCTGCTTTCAGAAATGTCGCGTCCCACACTCCCGCCGCCCCTGCGGCCGCATCTGCTCCTCCAGTCGCCGAGACTCACACTAGTGCTCCTCGGCGTTCAATTGCACATTTATGCTTTCGCATTCACAACTCATAAGAAGTGCCTAGGTGTCCTCAGAATTTTTTTGTGTGTTATTGCTTGTAAGCAAAGACGAAAACTACGTACAACTAACAAACGGTGTGTAGTTATGACAACATATGCTTAATCAATTTTAATCAGGTAATCCACACATACACTTAAAGCCTCAGGAACTATTTACATTTCGCAGAGTAATCTCTAATAGAGACCTTTTACATCTCAGTAGTTACCTGAGAGGTGGACAGTGGGCGCTGACACATGCGGCGCCATAAGGTGGCTTCAATTTATTTGGTTTCGGTTTGAGCGGGCTTGAAGCTGTGTTATACTTCGTTTCAGCTTGCAGCCGATTTTATGAGCCGAAGGGCCAATCAAACAGCGAAAGAGGCACAACGTCATGGCGTGCTCTCTGCAGTTGATAGGACCAGCCGGTATTCGCCGTCTCTCCGTGCGTGTTTCTCCGCCGGCTAGTCATATCAAGTGCAGAGAGCACGCCATGACGTTGCGCTTTTTGCGCAGTTTGATTGGCCTTTCGGCTCATAACAGCGGCCACGCTCG